>OY744483.1:229354983-230061630 GCA_963556165.1 Tipula helvola
ATCCCCCACGCGAAGTTTTTAAGGTGCAATCGAGTTTTCATTGAAAATTTGTTTACATTAAATGTTTTTAATATTTCCTTAATCTTCCTCATTCCCTTTCTATATCCGATTTTTATTACTATCATAGGTATTGTAAATTTGGGTGTTGGGTGCGTCTCAATAGGGCAGGGGTTCACCGTCTATAGTCATGTATCTCGTGGTCTATATTCCAACGCTGCAACTATGTAGAAACCACCAAATACGTCTGGTATACCTCCACGTAGTAAAACCCGGGTAACGATGTGAAACATCAGCTAAATACTAGAGGTGAGTGCACTACACTAAAAATGAGCAATTAGCGGAACAAATATGGAAACTAATACCCCTGGTGGTACGTCAGTTACTCAGGTAAATCCACCTCCTTCGGAGGCCGGTCTCATGGATTCTGGGGGAAACCAGCCATAATACAACAATTATTTTGCAATAAACAAGCTCAATTGAGTGAAACAGAAAAGGATATTTCATATCCTTTCCAGAGGAGTATGAAAGTATTGTATTCTCCAATAAGATGCGGTAGTCTCTCCATTGGGGCTAGCAGCAACAACACTTCTTCTGCTAATGAAGAAAAGCTTTATAATCAATAGTAATATAAACAAACAACTGAATGATACAATTTCATGGATGCAGGAGCGTATGAATACCCTTGAAAACGAAGTTTAAGTTCTTAAGCCAACAGATAACATCTGTTCTACTCCTTACCAGATTACAACTCAACAAAAGTATCATACGGGTGAAGACGATCTAGCTCGAGAAACTGAGTGGGTAAGAGTTATAAGTCAGAGAAAAAACAGGAAACGGAAAAAACTTTCCCCACCTTAATGAAAAGTTGATATATTCCAAATATTATCCGGAAACAACCAAAGAAAAATACCTCCAAACCTCCAATAGTAATATTCGATTTACTCATTAAGAAAATTAAAACAATAACTACTATACTGATAAGTTTAATGCAAAGGTGATGAATGTATGTAAACTCTATCAAAACTAACTTGGAAGATGATGAAACTGACAAAAATGCTAAACGAAGAAAGCGTGCTTGGCACACCTTTGAAAACAACCAAACCAAACCAATAAGGATTATAAACCTAAGAAAACAATAATTGATGACCTGAAAGCAAAAGGATTTAAGGCAACTGAAGTCAGTTCAGTCAATTCATCAATAAAGCTAAAACGAAGAGGTAAAATACCTCTCAACATGTTTATGTTGACCTTCGACACTGATGAAGATATCGAACAAATTTATCATATTAGAAGTATATCTTGGCCTTGGGGTGTAAAGTGGTTATTCAGCCTCTAAGAAGATCTAAGCATATACATACCACAATGTAAACAACGTCAAGACTACGGACATACACAAAAATATTGCAACAAGCTAATTTGAATACGAAAAAAGCTCCTGGTTACGATTTTATTACTGCTGACATCTTAAAAGGCCTGTCATGGAAAGCTCTGGTGAAGCTCACCAATCTTATAAATGCAGCATTTATAATCAAATGTGTACCCAACTTGTGGAAAACTGCAGCAGTAATTATGATCCCGAAACCTGGGAAGCCACCACACATAACCTCGTCGTATAGGCCAATTCCGCTATTGCCAGTCGTTTGCAAGATGCTTCTGTTCAACGATATTTCTAGACGTTGTACAAGCGTTTCATAGAGCGTGGCATGAAAGACTTAACCACAAGTTAAGAAATCTTCTACCAATGCAATTTGCTAAAATACTGAAATCTTACTTGAAAGAACGATTCTTCAGAAGAAATTGAAAGAAATCAATGAAGGAGTTCCTTGTGAGTGTAAAGTTCCTTTACAGTTTTAAACAACAGAGGAGCTTCTTCACAATATGTCAGTCATCGACAATAATACATGCATCATTACCACCAACATCGTCGTAGCCGACGGCTTGACGAACGATACTCTCGGATATGTGGAGTATGTAGAGATTGATAATGACCAAAATATTAAATGGGTTTGGATTAGATTTTCAAATGATACTCGCACGTGGCAAGGCACTAGGAGACGGGCTACTAAGCTTGCAAGCCGCAATAAAATCCCAGCCGCTCTAGTTCCTATCTCCAAAAGGACTGAGTCTATCACACTCAATCCAAATAAGAAAATGGTGGCAAAGCGACGTCATTTTCCTTTACATAATTCCTGCATGTGCCGTAACTATAGACAAGTCTCAGGGTGGGACCTTCGATAAGTTCGTGTATGAGTATAAGAACACTTGTGTATGAGGCTTTGTCGGGGGTGACTTCCATTGATGGTCTTAATATTATATCAAAGAAGGGGATGGTATATTCCACCATGTAATCAAATCAACACCATGCTTGTTATCTTGGCGCAACGGGCTGGCCACCAATCGATTAATCACAGCTCAAGACAAAATAATTGAATTTATGAACAAACTTTTAAATTATTTTGGTATATTCCAAATTGATAAATATTTATAAGAAGAGGAGAAATTGTTAAGAGTTTGCAATTCAGTTTCGATCTGCGAGCATGTGAAATTGACATGCAAACTCTTAACAATTTCTCCTCTTCTGAATTTATGCATTTTCACATGCTCGCAGATCGAAACTGAATTGCAAATCTTAACAATTTCTCCTCTTCTGAATTTATGAACTTGAAGAGATCCTTCTTCTGACGTTCAATCGTCAAAACCTGACAACGCGCAGAGAAGATCTTGATGATTTAGTAACGCAGGGCCGTCCACGGAGCTCTTGCTTACAGGCATGTGTTTTAGTTGCAGCATTAAGTTTAAACGCTTGGGGGACGTGACACATCGCTTGTGATCATGCCACATTTGGAAATTCTGGGACGAGGACCGGAGGACTACCAGCTGCTCAGGCAAGTGTAATGCCAAACAAAATGAACTTTTTGTTTGCCATCATTTCCATTTCACTGCACCAAACGGTTATGAATATCATAAAATGTATTTTTTTCGTTCTGCTTCCCTATGCGAACAGCATTTTCTCAGATCCATTAATTGATGCTTACCATATAAAGCCAATGGTACTATGTCTGTTGATTATAATATGGACTTCTCTTCTTCCGAAGCGGAAGAATTAATGGAGTTTTTAAACCAAGTTCAGGTTAAATTTAAATACTGAGCGAACAAAAACCACTACTCAACACGGCACAACAATCGACGTAGTCTTTCAACGAAAGCTTGCAACAGTTGAGTCAGAAACATGTCTCTTACTTCAGTAACCACAAGCCAATCATTTCATGTCTATCCGCAGCGCTTACGGAATCACTGATGAGCCCCATGAATATTTAATAAATGTATCTTTTTTGTTCAAATGTAAGATTCAGTTGGATTTCAATGTCACAGATAGAGAAATCTTTGGTTTGAAGAAAAAATAATAAAAATTGTATAAAATTAAAAGCATTTCTATGAATACCTAAAATAGTTTTTGATACGACAACATCTTTCGCGGCAGTAAGTAAGTAGGTAACCTATCATATAAAAAATGTGACGGTAATTATTGAACGATGTCGACTTTGTAAGACATGGACGAATGTCGGATGAGCAAATCCCTCTAAGAAAACCACTCTGTTTCATTTAATTTAACCAGGGTCAACGGGGACAGTATTTTCCTTTGGTCTCCACTTTTGCCCCTGATTAAACACTACATTCTCAATCAACGACAAGGTAAGTTAAGGTGACGAATGTTAATGACGAATATTAAATAAATTAAGAAAGCTGTGCTTTACACTTGCTCACAAAGAATATGGGTCAATTATAAAGAACAGTTCGTTTTTATTCCAAACTAGCTGAGTTACCCGGCGTTGCACGGGAGGTATATAATTCAAATACCTTGATTGCTATGCAAGAATTCTCTCTTTACATCGCTGTATTTGAAAGCAGGAGTTGTATTTTCGAATATTTTGTAGAAAATGTCTGGATAACTCAGTAGTTCCGGAGACATAAGCTAGAAGAGGTTCAGGTGGATCATCCAGAGGAGGCAAATTCACTTTTCCATTTGAACAACACATTCCAGGCGATTCATTGTGAAACTTTAAAGCATGACAATACAAACAAATGTTTTCCATTTGCCCAATTGAAACATTGTAATCATAGTCTTTCTCGTAATTGAATGCTGCTAACTTTCAATCACCTCTAAAAGTTTCTATTAATCGTTCATATCGTAACCGATCGACTTCCAGCCGGGCCTCACGATGTTCAATGGTTTCAGTAGCTTTAGAAGAAGACATCCTGCTTCGAACATTTTCAAGTCGTGTTTCACGCTGTTCAGTTGTTTCATCAGCTCTTGAAGAAGACATCCTGCTTCGAACGTTTGCAAGTCGTGTTTCGCGCTGTTCAGTTGTTTCATTAGTTCTAGAAGAAGACGTACTGCTTCGATCATTTTCAAGTCGTGCTTCACGCTGTTCGCTTGATTCAACCACCCTTGCGGCTCTAATCTTCTTCGACTTTGCAGTTACCTGCCCACAGCCCAATTGATCTTTTTTTCGGTGGCATTTTTAAGCAAAAATGAAAGGTGTAGCTAATTAATCAGGAATGACTGGCATTCAAAACAGAAATTAGTATTAATTTATCAAAACGATTTTAATGTTCCCTTCGATATGTTTTACCGCGAACTGTGTTTGAAAATGTCTTTACGGAATTTTTTTTAAGCAAAACCAAATGTTATCTACAATCAAAAAGTAATCATAGATTAACACGTTTATAAACTGAAAACTTAAATCTAATAAGAATGTATATTCACTTGAAATAATATTTAATACCTGGAAAATAATCACCAACAATTATTTTATTGCAATATAGCTAACTAATCGAGATCAACGGCATCTGAAACACAAATTAATATTAATTTATTCAAAACGATTAAAACTACGTGCACTTCGATACGTTTTAGCGCGAACTGTGGTTGAAAATGACATTTCGAAAAACAAAAGAAGTTTTTTCAAACTAAGGCAATTTTACACGTACAATAATTTGAATCCAAGGATGTTTCTTGTAAAAGATGCTATTTTCAAATATAAAACGCTAAGTAGTACTTTTCAAAGTAAATCAGTTTATACGTACAATATTTTTTAGTAGATACTTTTCCTAGAATTGATTTTATGAAACGATCATTGATTATTTAAGTAATAAACTAAATAAAGTAATAAACTATATGCGTTTAGTATGAAACTACTATTTTCATTAAAAGCCGCCGGTCGCAATAGTGGATTGAAATAGAATGTTAATTATTTCTGAAGTTATGTGGAAATTAGAACTCGCTGACTATGGTACATTTCAAAACAGGATATGATAAATAGGATATCACTAAACAGTACATGTCAAACCAGTAAAAATGGATTATTAGTATGGATAATATAAGTGTTCAGAGATTTGTCTTCAGTTAAAGTGATGAAAGATTGTCTTAAATTTAAATTAATAAAATTAATTTGAATAATTAAATCAATTATAGTACAGGTATGATTTGTGTATAACAATCGCACGCTAGATATCCTTTTTGGTGTATAAATTTGCGGCTAAGGCGCTATTTCGGAACATTTAAATAATTGTATTTATACATGTAAAAATGAATTCTTGATCCAGGGCAGACTTTCGGATTGGAGCATGTCACTAATTTCATATCACCCCTTTCTTAAAGTCATTCCCGTCAAAAAAATCTTAAAAAAATTGAAATTTGAGAAAAAATTTGTACCACAGCCCCTAGACCCCGGGGTCCAGCCCCTTCAAAAGTATCGTGGGCTTGGTCCATTGAACATGCAACATATACATGGTAAACATTTCATGGCGATCGGTAAAGCGGCTAAGGCGTTATTTCAAAACAATCAAATAATTGTATCTTTAAATGAATTTTTGATCCAGGGGCGGACCCCCCGAATTCGAACATGTCTCTTATTTCATATAACCCCTTTCCAAAACTCATTCTCGTAAAAAAATTTAAATTTTTGAAAAAATTTGTACCATGGCCCCTAGACCCCGGGGTCCAGCCCCTTTCACAATATCGTAAGATTGGTCCTGAACATGCAACATTTGCATGGTAAACATTTCATGGCGATCGGTTGAGCGACTGAGAAGTAATTTTGAAATAATCAAATATTAAAATTAATTTTTGATCCAGGGCTAGGCCCCTCGGATTCGAGCATGTCAGTAATTTCATATAACCAGCCCCATAAACTCATTTTCGTGAAAAAATTTAAAGAAAATTAAAATTTTCGAAAAAATGTGTACCGCAGCCCCTAGACCCCGGGGTCCAGCCCCTTCCAAAATATCGTAAGGTTGGTTCTGGATATGCAACTTGTACATGGTAAAAATTTCATGGCGATCGGTTGAGCGGCTGAGGCGCCCATTCGGAACAAACAAACAGGAATTCATTTTTATATATATAGATTATAACTTCTACATAAAAAAAACGACCTGAGGTAACAGCATTAAACTATGACTGTGTAGACTTTGTGTCTTCATTTATCCCAATTTTCGAAAACACCGCGTTGCTGTTGAAGTTGATATATTTAGATTAGCAAGGAAACACCATCATTCCCAATAAGGAAACATTTTGTGGAGAAGCAACAACGACGTTAAGTTAGTTTTGAAGAGAATCATTGCGGTTGGGTAGACCCATTTTTTGCTCAATACAAGTAAACAAGCAAAAAATATCGCATCTTGGAAGATGGGTAGAAATTTTTTTGCACAGTATTAAATATTTTAAAGAAAATGAAACAAAAAGGAAAAGTAGTGTTTTTTTATGTATCATTAAAGGCGATGTCCTATGGACAAATAGCAAACCATCATTTTAAACTGTCAAATTTAATTTTTGCCAAAAAAAAAACAAAATTATAGAATTTTGAAACAACAGTTTGAATTAATATTAGCTATTATATTAATTGTAGAACACTATTATAATTAATACAAATTGTATTAATACTCGACTGATATTACAATTTTTGTATTTAACGAATATCGTTGAAGTCGCCAGATTATTATCAATCTCTATTATTTGGTTCAGTTTAATGATTCAAGAAACACTAAAAATATAATTAAATTTTTTGTTGTTGTTTTAAATTTACACATTTCAGATGAGATATGTACATAATGTTAACATTAAATTCATTCCAAAAACAGAACAACGCGTTTATACCTACCAATTCAAAAAGAATGAAAAACAAGCGAAGTTTCTATAGACAATCTACATTGTCCGCAAAGTGTTTTTATTTTATTTATATAACATTTTTTGTTGATAAATCCAGGAGATTTTCATTTTTCATTTTCAGTTTTCAGTTGGGAAAAATAAAATAACAATAAAATATTGTAAGAAAGAGATTTATTAAGAAAAAAAACGAATTTTTATTTTCATTTTTCTTATACACACAACAAAAATATAAATAAAAAAGATTGTTTTCTTTTTGGTACATTTACAATGTCACAACAGTATTAGGTCAGTACACATACAATATGTGTAAAGAAGAATAAAGAATGAACTGAAGTAATGGCTAATGAATAAATATTATGTCAAAAATATATTTATCTAATGATATTCAGAAAACTGAATATTTTTATGCCTGAGCGGAAACTATTTTAACAGAGATGTATTATAGGTATATTGTAAATCTACCCAAAGAAACACCCAACTTTTTGATTTTTAATAAGCATTGGGATTTTTGATTCCAGGTTGATGATGTAAAGTTTGAATTAAAACCTTTATACATCTCTCTAAACACTGCGAATATTTTCAGTTGCATAAGCATACAAACAAGTAAAAAAGTTGTATTCGTATGCATACAATGCACCATCATGATCATTTTAGGTGCCATAAAATTCGTTACATTATAATCTAAACTTCAAGGCAAAAGGAAACTAAGATATAATTATTGTTAGCCGTTTCAGATTTCTTCTTCTAATAAAAAAAAATCTCAACTTTTAAGTATACAAATTAAGCCGTTGTTCTCACGTTCGAAATGTATGTCCATATTACTATAAATGCCTAACTATATTAGGTCAATCATTTTAAGAAAAATATCTAAATATTGAAGGTATATTAATCCACGAGATACAAATTAATATTAAAAGAATATTCTCCTTCTTTTATTACTTTTATACTTAATACGTACAACTATATGTAATACATAGATACGTAACGAGTTTGAGTAAGTGGAAGAATATTTTTATAAATTATATTATTTCGAGCGAACGGTGCACAAAAGACGAAATTCCTACATATAATTTATAATAATAATTTCTCGTATTCATGACATTTTCAATTAATCATCATTTAATTGAAGTGAAAATATCCTTCATTCACACTTTAAACATTACTTTGGATTAAGAGCAGTGCCTGTGGCTGTATAAATAATATAAGTTTCTAAAAGACGAAGAAACATGGTAAATTCACTTTAATCCCAAAATAGCTGAGCAATAGCAAACTGCGAGTTGTTGTATCTACATATCAATACCCATAGTTTAATCAAAAATTAAAATAATTTCATCTCTTTTATTTAAATTACTTATTTTACGATTATTTGATTTTATCTTAACTAATATTTTAAGACTGTTTTTAATTTTGTTTAACTAGGTATTTATTTTACAATTTTGATGGAAACTTGTAAACAAGGGGCTCTAAACGGGTGGAGGATCGTGCGTTATCTATTGTTGACGTTACCCGATCCGATGTGTCTACCTGCCGATACATTGAGTTTGAGACGGAACAAAAATTAATAATGGTACAAATAATAATAATTTTGGCATGAAAATTTAACAAAACACCCGCGCTACGCCGCAATTTTGCGGGAAAATGCCCGACTACATAGTGTTAAGACCATTAAGCTACACTGAAAAAAAAGATTTGCGATATTTGAAAAAAAGCGTGGTAAATATTGATAAAAAAACGGTAAGTTTTGCGCCACCTAAGCGCTTTTCAAATACTAAATATATAGCTTATCAAATATTACATTGCGCTTTGTAACTTCCATATATTTTTACTTTTTCAGATTTGCTATAGATATTTGATAAAATTAAATGATATTTACATTGCATTTGTACTCGGCATTAGCAAATACAGAATGGGGCTCAGTAAAAGTGATGTGTAAAATGTGCACTGCTCAGCAAATATAACTATTGCAGTTTACGTAAATTAAGAATAATTTAGTGAGCGCTTGGCGATAATCACAAAGCAATTGATTCGTAAATTTCGAGCAGGGTGAAGTTTATGAAACGATGAGTAATATTCACGATGAGAAATTTACTAAGCTTATGCATTTCGTACTAGGCAATTGTAATATTAGCATTGGTATATATTATATATATATAATATATACATATATATATATAGTTAACATCCGTAGTCATCAAACCCAGATTAACGACCCAAAAGGCGAATTCAACAACAAACTTGCATGAAACCAACAATAACAGTTGCACTTCCATAAATTCAAGTTAATAAACTTATTTACCTTATTATGCATTTTTTGAACCCATTATATTGCAACTATGCAAAAAGTAATTATTCCAAATATAAGTAAACAAATCAATAGCATTAAATTTTACTTTATTATGAATACATTGAACTCATAATATTGCAGCTATGACATTTAGTATTAAGAAATATGTTCACTCTTTTATACAAATTGTAATAAACTACTTCATTAAACTAAAAACGTAGTATTTACTTACTTACCACACTCTGAGCTTAAACCACAACATAACTGGCGCAGTTAAAAGTAAAAATAGTATATTACATAATAATTAATAATTAATAAAAGTTAACTACGAAATTTTCATTGTATTTTTCCTAAAACAATCATTTCTTTTAAATCAAACTTGCACTACTAACATTCAAAATTATTAAATATAAAATTGTGGAACCCAAGTATTAATTCACTACTTGTAAAATATTGAATAAACTCACTTGTGAATATAATTAAGTGTTAAAATTAGAACCTAAAATCGGGACTTCTTTTAAATAAAAATAAAAAAAACCAATTAGAACCTAAAATCGGGACTTTTTGGCATATTAGTGTCATCGGGGACACATAAAAAAAAAAAAAAAAACTTTTGTAAAATCGTGAAATTCGTATGACTTACGCAATCGATTCCAAAAAATTAGATCAATTTATAGCTCAACGTAATCGTGAATTAACAGTTAGACCCCCAGTAAAATTAAATCTCGGTAAATTAAGAATGGAAAAATTACTTCAGGAACAAACCACCATTCTCGACTCTTTTAAAGTTGACATCGTAACTAAAAATCTTCCTACATTCTCTGGAAAAAGGAATGAACTATATCATTTCTGTAATTCGGTTGACCAAATAGTCAAACTCTGCCAACCAATAAAAGAATTACCTAGTTATAAAATTATTACGCAAAACATACGTAGTAAAATAATTGAAAACGCTAGTGAATCTCTCACTACACATAATATTGCCACCAATTGGACAAACATCCGTGCCCATCTCATTGCCAATTATGCAGACACACGAAGTACTGCAAACCTTCAGTTAGACTTGTTTTCATTGATCAAACTCAACCTAGAGCCTCAGAAACTCTTCGGTCGAATTCAATCAATACTGACATTGCTCTCAAACAAAATCCAAATGGATGACTAGACCAAGGTATAACAGATGCTCTAATCAAACAGCAACAATCCACAGGATTAACTGTGTATATGGCAAGTCTACCAGAACCACTTGGTAGTGCACTACGTGCATCGCAACCAGTTGATTTACAAACTGCACACAACTTTGTCCAACAAGAACAAAGTATCCAAAGGTTGAAATATATTCAACCCCAAAAGCAAAAATTTAATAACAAAGCTATTGTAGAAATTATTAACACAGGTCAGGACGAGGAATCGTTCCAATTATTGAGCCCAATTAATGTAAGCGAATTCAAAAAGCAATATAATGAAATTAATTTTCATATTGCAAATCAGCATACAACAAAAGTTGATATAGAATCAAAAATCCAAACGGATAATTTAAATCCTGAGGAAAAATTTCAAATATTGAATCTATGTAAAAAATTCCAAAGTTTATTCTATGACGAGAATGAAAAATTAAGCTTTACCAATAAAATAAAGCACGAAATAAATTTACTCAAGGAAAAGCCGCACCATGTAAAACAATACAGGCACCCTGAGAATCAAAAGCAGGGAATCAGAAAAGAAATCGATAAACTACTAGAAAATAAAATTATTAGACTATCATTTAGCCCCTGGTCTTCGCCCATATGGATGGTGCCAAAGAAACCAGATGCAAATGGAAATAAAAAATGGAGACTTGTCGTAGATTTTCGACAACTCAATTCGCAAACGATCGACGATAAATATCCCCTACCCAATATAGAGAATATTCTCGATAAAATGGGAAAGGCGATTTATTTTTCAACAATAGATTTGGCGGCAGAATTTCACCAAATTGAAATCAGAAATTCCGACATACCAAAAACGGGATTTTCCATTCCTAATGGACATTTCGAGTTTACTCGTATGCCATTTGGTCTGAAGAATGCCCCCAGCACGTTTCAACGCGTGATGGACAACATTCTCGGAGACCTGCAAGGCAAAAATGTACTATGCTATATGGATGACATTATAGTATTCAGTACGAGCCTACAGGAACACATCCACGATTTAACACAGGTATTTACAAAATTACATAACATAAATCTAAAAATTTAGATCGAAAAAACCTTCTTTTTGCAAAAATCTATAGGATTTCTGGGCCATATTATTACTTCAGAAGGAGTAAAACCAGACCCTAAAAAGATTGAAGCAATCAAACAATTCAAAATACCATCAACTCCAAAAGAAATCAAATCATTTCTAGGATTACTAGGGTACTATAGAAAATTTATTAAAAACTTCTCAAAAATAGCAAAACCCCTAACATCTTGTTTATCAAAGGGAGCAGTAATATATCACGACAAAGAATTTGTGAACTGCTTTGAAGTATGTAAAGACATGGTAACCAAAGAGCCAATTTTAAAATATCCCGATTTCACGAAAGATTTCATATTAACAACTAACGCATCCAACTATGCTTTGGGAGCGGTCTTAAGTCAAAATTTCAATGGTAGCGACCTACCAATTGCGTATGCTTCACGCACACTTTCCAAAACTGAGTGTAATTACTCCACTATTGAAAAGGAATGCCTAGCAATAGTGTGGGGAACAAAATACTTTCGCCCATACCTATATGGAAGGAAGTTTTCGATCATCACAGATCACAAACCTCTACTATGGCTATTTAATGCCAAGGACCCAACATCCAAATTAATTCGATGGAGATTAGCCTTGAAGAATATGACTATACCATCCCATATAAAAAAGGCGCAGCTAATACAAACGCTGATGCACTCTCGCGAATAGAATTAAACAAACAACTGGAAACAAAAAGTTTTACTTACAATAATGATTCTGCACCCGAAAATATAGAATTACTTGAGAAACTGCAGAATACTCAAGATAATTCAAATAAAATATTTAATGATGAAATAATTCAATTAAATAACATAGATATCCAGTGTGACGACAATGGAATATTAACCAAACATAAAGGAATTCCAGTTTCAAGCTCTAGCCTGAACGAATTCCAAAACCAGCTCATCATAGCAAAAAATAAAGATTGCGGTGAGATGGAACAAGACGCTAGGGTACTATTTAATAAAAACCAGCGCAATACTATCAAGAAGACAGATTTTACAAAAACTGATCTTCAAATAATTCTCAATAGCTATGTCAACCAAAGTAAAATAACAGCTCTTCTAACGGATGACCAAACATTCAAACTAATTGAGGAAATATGTAAAACAAAATCTTACAAAATAATCCGGGTACACACGATAAAAAATGACGTAGAATTGGCCGAGTAACAAATAAACACTATCGCTAATGAACACCAACCATACCATCGTGGAACTCAGGAAAATTATCAAAAATTAAAACGGAATTTTTATTTTCCAAACATGAGACAAAAAATAGCACATTATATCATAAACTGCGAAATTTGTAATCTAAACAAATATGAAAGGCAGCCCACTCATGTCAAATTTAAACTTTCCCAAACGCCCACTGGACCAATGGAAATTATCCATGGGGACACGTTCGCCCTTTCAGGAAAAACTTTCATCACGTTAGTCGATAAATTTTCAAAATACGCTACAGCCTTTGAAATACCTGATAGGAAAACAACAACAATCATAAATAAATTTATGACATATTTCAGTAGAGAAGGAGTTCCAAAAACACTAACATTGGATTCTGCAACTGAATTCACATCCCAGCTATTCACTGATTTCACTAACATGATGGGTATAGAACTACACATCACGACAGCAAAATCTTCAAACGGAAACTCGCCTGTAGAACGATTACATTCTACACTAACCGAACTAGTACGGATCATAAGAGCTGGAGATAAAAATAAATCAATAATCCGAATAATGGAAGAGGCAATGTTTGCCTACAACAATTCCATTCATTCTTCAACTAAACTCACACCATTTGAGTTACATAGAGGTCATATTATAACCAAAAGTATACCTACCAATCTACCAGAAATGGGGGACGAATATCTATCACGCATTAGACGCCAATATTTAGACATTACACAACACATTTGCAAAGCTAAATAACCTGTCTAAAGCTAAAACGATAGAAAAATTAAACACTACTCGTGACAATCCAGGTATTTACATGCCAGGAGAGAAAATCTTTGAAAAAACTAGATACTACACGTGATAAGTTTCAAAGAAAATATATACCCCATACGGTAATACAGGACGGAGATGTTACTATCCAGACAAACAAACGTACTGTACATAAAAATAAAATTAGAAAAAATCGAAACTAAAACTAGATATCATATTGTCCACAGGTCAGTCCAATCAAAAGGATTAGAAGCATATGACCTACAGGATAACAAAGGACTTATTGGAATTAAATTAGGTGAAGCCAAAATAATCACTACCTACATAAAACTTTTTCATATCATAGAACTGAACGATTTATTAACAAACTACAAATCAATAGAAGAATCGGTCAAACATACCGAAGATAAAATGGTTCATTTCAAATACAGTAACACTCAACGACTAAACGCCATTAAACGTAAATTAAAAAATCTAAAGCGATCCATCGAAAACGTAATACCAACTCTACCCAACATGGGAAACCGAAGCAAACGTGGATTAATCAATCCTTTGGGAACTTTCATAAAATCAATTACTGGAAATCTTGACCAAAACGACTACGAAAATCTTCAAAATCAAATCCAATTAACACAAGAAGGACAATACGTACTAGCCGACCGACTTAATAACCAAATCCAAATTAATGAGCAAGTAATCAATAGATTCGAAGAAATAACGGACATTTTAAACATATGTAACTACTGCTAATATAAACCGAATCCTTAAAACAGAATGGGACACAAAAAACGCTAACGAAGCTGAAAAATTACTCAATTACATATAAATACTTCACAATCGAAGATAATATGTCAACACTATCGGAACAGGCATTAGAAATTCACGAAATTATAACCTTCGCGAAAATAAACGTAATTTCAAGATTCATACTCGACAATACAGAGATGAACTATGTTCTAAATGAACTAAGTAAGAATAATATCGAATTACACTCACAAGAGCAGATTTATTCAATATTACAAGTAATAATAGAAATACCACAATTTTATAATAATAATTTTTCCTATAATAGAATTAAAACTTACATCTTAAACAATTTCCTTATTCCTATTACCTACAATTATATTTTATCCAATCCCAAAATAGGGGGAAGTGGGGCTAAAGTAAGCACTTTTCACAATTTTCTTAATAAAAGCTTAAAAACTGAAATATTCGGAATTTTTTGATAAGTAGATTATTTTATGAAGTTTGGCCTATACAGTGGATCTGTTGAAAGCAAAAAGACTCCTTTTGATTTATTAAAAAAACAGCTTACAAAAAAGTAAGTCTTCCGCTTACGGTTACCCCTACATTGGGGTAAATGTAAGCAAGTGAAATTTTACTGTGGGGTAAAAATAAACTAAACAAACTCTAATAGATATACTTGATTAACATAACTTTATTAAAATAAAATAATATCACAAAATAAAATTAAACGGCTTCACTGTAAAATAATAAAAATAATAATGCACAGTCATCAACTAAAAATAATAAAACAGTCTTAAGAATATTTAGCGCATATTGTAATCGACGGTAAACCTAAAGTAACCTTTAGTCCTTATAGTTCCTGGGATTTGGCTTGGATCAGGCAATTTCGCAACAATGTCACTTCTACTGACCTGTGATATGTCATCGATAATTGGTAAAACATAATAATTATTGTGTTTTCTTAAAAATTTTGTATCGAAATTTTTTGTTTCATAGGTCTGCTCAACTCTACCGATGTAAAACACTTGCCTGCCTGTGATTTGGGCAAAATTTACTAGCACAAAATCTTCTAGGTTAATAACGTCGTCTTCTACTAAAAGCTTCGGAAGGTTTTCGTTTTCCTCAGAAAATATTGAGCAATCGTCAGAATCGGGCAAATCCCGCAAAGTTTCTGATTCAGATGTTTCACAGGGCTCTTCAGGTTGGATTGGCTTTGTACGCTTTTTTATTTTATTAGATTTTTCGTGTTTTCTTTGATCCATCATTGTGACTCGGTTTTTTTCTGGAGTGTCTGTAAATATTTTGGATTTACCTCTTTCACGACCCTTAGATGTCTCCTTGCGAGGTGCAGCTTTTGGATAAGGTCTCACCTGCTCTGGTGTGACCGTATATGAAGCAGCTTGCTGCGATGTTGATGGTTGTTGGTTTTGATGTTGCAAATTTTGTTGATTAATTTCTACGAGAGAAGCATCGCTGAAAACAGGTTGATTGTAAGGCCGATCTGTTACATATGCACCAGCAAAATCATTTTCGTTAAATATAAGCCGGTTTAGTGGCCAAATTCCTGGGTTTTGAAATGACGATATAATATTTTTTGAGGTAAAAGCACTTTCATAAGCACGCTTTGCAAGATGAGGTATGTCGTAGATGGTAATTAATCTACCAGGTCGAGTTAGCATACAATCATTGAAAGCTATCTTCAACGCGTTTTTGAATGGACCAAAAACTCCGACGTCTAGTGGCTGAAGCTTGTGTGAACAGTGTGGTGGAAATGAGAGGAGAACGATTCCCCACGTTCTTGCAAAATCTATTGCAGCTAATGAGCAGTGATTGTTATGGTTGTCCATCAGCAAAAGAATACGATGGTCCTTGGTGCTCTGAGTATGGCTTTGGATATGTTTCAACACTTCTGGGAAGAGCTCAGTAGTCATCCACCCAGTTTTTGATGCAAGACCCAAACTTCCAGATGGAGCTTCTTGTAAAAAATGGTCTTTGTATCGAACACGTGGAAAGATGAACACTGGTGGGAGCGAGTTTCCTGCGGCATTCACAATTGCACAAAACGTTACCAACTCACCACGTTCTGCCGAGACAATTTGACCCACTTGTCTTTTCGACTTTTCCGCAATAACCTAGAAAAAAGTAAAAAATTAAATCCCATAATATAACTGAATAGGTTTAATATTACCTTTGGAGCTTGTATAACTGTAGTTATGTCAGTTTCGTCAAGATTAAATATTTTGGATGCAGAGAATTTATTACGCTCCATAATTTGCACATAGTTATTAAAAAATTCTCCTACATTGGTAGCATTAAAAGCTGTAGCCCGTGCCAAACAATTCATTAAAATCTCTTGGGGTAATAATAAGCATGCTTAATTTTACCCCATATACAATGCTTAACTTAACCCCACGTGTTTTTTTTTTTCAATAACGATAAAAAAAATTGTGATGTGGGCTACATAATTAATAACGCAATTTGTTATTAAATTGCAAATTGTATGTACATTTTAATAGCTTTTAATATGATAATTTCAAAACCATGCCAAATGTTGGAGAATACCTACTATTGTCAGCAGGAACAAATATATACCAACAATAACACTTGCTTACCAAACCTGTTAAACAATCAAAATGGCAATTGTAAATTAGTACAAACAAATCATCAAGAAGAAATACAGCTATTGGAAGATGGCTACCTTTTCATATCGTCGGAAGCCTGAATCAACATCTATACAACATATGGTCCTGATACATTAAACATAAAAGGAATTAAATTAATCAAATTCGAGGACTGTACCATACAAGTCAACGAACAGTCATTCACCAATGACGCCACAATGAGAATGCATCAATTTAAAGTATTACAACCCTTTAATACTATCATCATAAACGAAACAAGGATTGAATCGTTAGATATACCATTTTTAACAAAATCCACAATTAAAAACATGCGGAAAATACAAAATCGTCAACACAAATCCACCATTTATACGCACATAATAGCATCCTCAACAATACTAACATTAATAACCATACTAATTGTTATATTCTTTATCATTAGGAACAAAAGTTCATTTTTCAAATCAAGGAAACTCTCCGCTGAGGACAGCTCAACACTTAGAGGGGAGGAGTTAACGTCCGTAGTCATCAAACCCAGATTAACGACCCAAAAGGCGAATTCAACAACAAACTTGCATGACAACAACAATAACAGTTGCACTTCCATAAATTCAAGTTAATAAACTTATTTACCTTATTAGGTATTTTTTGAACCCATTATATTGCAACTATGCAAAAAGTAATTATTCCAAATATAAGTAAACAAATCAGTAGCATTAAATTTTACTTTATTATGAATACATTGAACTCATAATATTGCAGCTATGCAAAAATCAACTATATAATGACATTTAGTATTAAGAAATATGTTCACTCTTTTATACAAATTGTAATAAACTACTTCATTAAACTAAAAACGTAGTATTTACTTACTTACCACACTCCGAGCTTAAACCACAACATAACTATATATATATATATATATATATATCTACATATAAATACACTTGAAATAAAACTATTTACACATTTTGAAGATTTAATAAATAAAACAATTTTATTTTAATTCTATTATAAACATCCGCTTACACAATATAAATTACATATTATATTTTAAATATTTTTGTGGTCAATCAGCTACTTCTATAAACCAGGCAAAGCTACTATTTATGTTATATGTGGACTCTGCAGAATTTCTTAAGTGTTTCACCGATTTTGATAAGATGAATTTCCAAAGTAATGGTTCTGTGCTAAAAGAATCTGCTGCAAAAAAAAAATAAAAATTGTTTATTAGACTCACATAAGCACTTTTTGTAATTTAAATTAAATTTACCTAGATAAACCGCGGGTTTTCCAAGCATAATGGTTTTCTAATTGGATATTTCTCCAGGCTGCGATAATCACGCGTTGAATAGTTCTATTAAATTTTCTCCAAAGCTACACCAAGTCAACATCAATCTGTAGATAATAAAATTTATTTATAAAAATTTGAATTCTATAAGAAAAAGGTTTAGACAATTATTGTACATGCATAATAATTGAAAATATATATGTACACTACGCATATTATACCGCTTATGTACATTAATAGTTATAATTTTATAGTATATAATATACACAAAAATATAGCACCGGAATGTTCATAACTACTAATAACAGTTTACACGGCGCAGTGTAAGTCTTAAAATGCCTTAGTTAATATAAACCAAAACTCGTGCAGTTTTGCAATTACATGTGAGTTATTTACTCGCCCTTACATAATATATATATGTGTATTAAATATATAATGTCTTCGTAAAAGGGTCGCTTTGATTCAAGAAAATGTGTTGAGAAGCTATAAAAAATTTGAATAATTTTAATTATAACTACAAAATCTTAGATTAACATTTCCACAACATTTCGAATATTTATAATTTCACTATTATAAAGTCGAAATGATATGTGCTTCATATCACCAGGACGTGGCGAAACTTAAAATAAATAAAAATGGAAAAGACGAGAACAATATGCACTTAAGATAATAACGAACACTTTTATTAATCACTAATTTATTAACTATTGTTAAATATTATTGAAATCGAACTTACGTTTGAATTGACGAAAACGTATAGAATAAATAGAACATTTCTACAAACTCCTGTAGTGTAGTAGGTAATCGTAATACTATTTTATTATATTAAACTTTTTATATTATATTGTATAAAATATCACCGAACAGATTTAAGTCCACAAACAGAATGATGCCTATTAATTTTTAATGATTTTGGCACCCAAAATAAAACCAGAGACTAAATCCTACAAGTTTTCATAAGATTGTCATATAATTTACGTAGTATGATTGGTTAATTTATTAAAATAAAAAAACTTAATGCTCTTACTGCCAATAACAGTTCACAGAGCCCAACGTAAAACTTAAAAAGCATTTACAAATTTAAAAAAACCTTAGTAATTTACTATGAAAAAAACTAAAATTAAACTCGTCCTGCATTTCATTTGTTGAGATGTAACGTGTTAATGTGTAAATATTGCGCTTGCTTACTAATTCTAATATAGTATATTGTATAACAAGTGAAGAAAACGAGTCATTGCAATACGAAAGTGAAATTTGCAGCCTGAGCGATAGCGAGGGCTGCAATTACTTGAGTATTGCAATGACTCATTTTCACACGAGTTATACACGCTATTTTTTCTACGATACAATAGCCCTGTAACATTTATAAATAAGTAGAAACATAAAAAATTACAAACTTGTACGGATCAACACAAATTTATTAAACCATTAAAACATTTGCGTTTTCACAAATCGTGTAGCAATATTAAGAAATCGTTGTGTAATGAGAATATTTCCACACGATTTTAATATACGATGCAAAGGCTCCTTTTCTTATATAATTTAAATTCAAAAATCATCATCGAAAGCATAGGTTACTGCACTATCGTAGAAAAAGTATATTACGAACAACAAATTTTTATTGT
This sequence comes from Tipula helvola, assembly GCA_963556165.1. Lineage (NCBI taxonomy): Eukaryota > Metazoa > Arthropoda > Insecta > Diptera > Tipulidae > Tipula > Tipula helvola. Next base: position 229,374,928 of record OY744483.1, read on the forward strand.
ACTTACAGTACTTTCATGTACTTATAGTATTAAATATATTCTGCGAAAATACATTTTACACAGCTCAGAGTATATAATAAAAAGCATTTCAAATTTAACATAAGTTTTGTGAATTTCATTTCAAAAAAAATTTAACACCTGCGATATTTGTATGTGATCTGAAAAAAACTAAGTTGCAGCATGTTGTATTAACATTCAGTTTATTGAAATTTACTAAGCTATATTGTAATCCATTATTTTAAATTATTAATAAAATTACTCGGCATAGTTTTTTATGATCAACAATGAATTGTAAACAATACTCTGCAAATTTTTACACTGCAATGTATCCTTTAAAATTGATTTGTGATACTTAAAAATTTCGTTTTACTCAGCCGAAATAGTAAATAACGCAAAGCTTTTTTTTTTCAGTGTAAACGAGAACGTAGTTTATATTAGCATAGTTTAGCTCGCTTAACTCTGTTGCAAATTTGAGCTAATTATATCGTTCATACATATATCGATGTTTTTACAATATACCTATTCATTTATTTCTCTTATCACCAATTTTTATACACTGGTTACATTTATCAAACTTTAATAAAATTAAATACATAGAATAATTCAAATATAAATATAAATCAAATAAAAAATTAAAATTTACCAATGATCTAACAGATGCTTCGAGATCAATTTCTTAAATGCATCTCTAGACAGATTAAAGTCAAAAGCCGACCGTACTTTATTAAAAGAGGCTGATGAATGATAAATCGGCTCATATTTACCGTAGTTTTGCCTGCAAAGTGGAAGCTTGATTTGGAAATCTTTATCGCGCAGCACACGTAAAGGAGTATATATATCGAGCAAACACAATATATCTGAACAATCGATTTTTGATACTAGTAAGTCTGGAACAAAGTTTGCGCTAATTTCAATCCTACGAATAAAAAGAGGCTCAATATTTATTAATTTACATCTACTTCGATAAGCTGGAAGTATGAAAGCAGGTACGCTTGTATCTCTAGGTAGCCTTCGTAGAGCGTACATTAAATAGCGCTTTTGTACTCTCACTATGCGATCTGAGTATTTAATATAATACGAACTCCATACGGCAACACCATATTCCCACAATGAACGAAGAAACGAGACCTATAAAGTTTTAATCACGTAGGGATCCTGAAAATCTTTGGAAAACCTTTTAACAAAACCAAGCATAGAATTCGCTTTAGAAATGCAACCCTCAATATGCTTATGAAACGATAGATTCGGAGTACAAGTTATACCTAAATCCTTATTTAACATATTGACACTTTCAATAATACAACCGTCAAAAAGTAATCATAACTCATCTTATGAGATGTACACCAAGCTTTAAAGTTTGTCAGATCAGATTGAAACTCAATTGCGTCATTGGCGCAAGAAATAGTTTTGAAAATTTTTATGTCGTCCGCATAGATTAGAATTTCGGAGTGACTCAGACAATTTACCAAATCATTTATAAAAAGAATAAAGACCATGGAGCCCAAATGACTACCCTGAGGTACTCCTGAAGAAACATCAATCACTCTTGAAGTGAAACTACCAATTTTAAAAATTTGAGTTCTAAATTCCTGATAAGACCTACTCCAATTAATTGCGAAAAAATTACAATCCAAAGAGCCAAGTTTCTGCAGCAACCATTCATGATTCATCTTGTCAAAGGCCTTGCAGAAATCAGTGTAAACGACCTGTAGAATGTTACCATTTATTAGTGCATTTGATATACAGTTTGTAAATAAAACTAAATTAGTAACGGTTGACCTACCAGGGAAAAATCCATGCTGTCTGGGAGAAATAAAAGTCTTAACATGAAACCACAAATGTTCTTTAACTAGTTTCTCAAATAGTTTTGGTAAAACTGAAATAATGCAAATACCTCTATAGTTCTCCACATCGCTACGAGACCCAGATTTGAAAATCGGCTTAATAAGAGAGCGTTTCCATTCCTATTAAATAGGAAGGAAATATGGCCAGAATGGAATCGAATCCGGCACTTTGATTAATATCAAGATTTGACAATTCGTATAAAATAGCATTTACTTCCAGGCGAAACATTGAAAATGTTGACTGACTTACAACATTATTCAAATTAGAAACATTAGATTTTAAATTATTACACTCTCAAAGAAATCGGCAAACAAATCACAAGTATCCCGCACGTTATCGCACGAACGATCATTTAAAAACATTGTAGAAGGGTAATCATTCGATTTTCTTTTGTAATTAACAAAGTGCCAAAATTTATTTGGTTTTGATTTAATCGTTGATTCAACTTCCAAAATATAATTGCTATAAAGAAATCGATTTAGATATATCAATACTTCTTACGCAATACAACGAGTGAGTTGTAATTAGCAACATTAGGACGTAATTTATATTTTTTGTGGGCCTTGTCTTTTCTATTTTTTAAATTTATCAACTCATTATTATACCACGGTTCCATATTTGCACATGAAGCTTTAGTCCTTGCGATAAATCTCTCAATACCTAGGTTAATGATCCGATAGAATTCGCTCAACATATCGTCGATATTATCACAGGTATAAAAAAACGACCAATCATACTCATCTAGAAATGCATTTAAGGAACTGTAATCGCCCATTTTAAAATTAAAATTGCAAGAGTTCAAATTTTCTTCGAGCAACTCGCAGCATTCAAATAAAGCTGAAATATTCAGAGGAGAGTGGAAAATACTAGACGATCCAAATTCTCCACCAATTAAAACTATCAAACGCTAAACGATCAACATCTAATCTCAACACCCTTGGTAACGATGCAACGTTCTCAGCAAATTGGTCAAAATGGGATGAAAATATATTATGATAATGAGCTGCCTTTTGATATACATATCTGCCGGATGTTCCTTGGCGGTGTACCATGGTCCGAAAACCTGCCCGTTGTCAGCAACCAATTCTTAGCTCATCGATCAGCTGGTGTAGGTACCCGCGTTTTGTGGGAAATAATCATGTGGCCAGTGGGGAGGACCCTGAAAGCAACACAGACGGGGAACTGCGCGGGCAATCTACAACGGTGGGTAGGGATCCAGCAGGTCCGGAATAGCTAAGTCATACAGGCAACTGACATATGCTTTAAAATATTCCATCTTTTCAATTTGTAGTATCCTATCGCTGCTACAAATTTCTATTGTTTTTTACAAGAACTATTGTATGAGATCAAAATAGGTCAAATTAAAGAACTTTATTTAAAAATACTTTTAGAATCCCATTTAAGGAATAGCAAAGTTCCATCCTAGAGAGTTATTTAACAGAACTCTATCTAAAAATCATTTAAGAATCCCATTTCCATCGCACATGCCAAATTTCACAAAAATCTGTTAAGGAATAGCCAAGTTCCATCTTAGTTGGCCACATTCCAGAACTTTATCCAAAAATCATTTTAGAATCCCATTTCCATCGCGCATATTAAATTTCACTAAAACCGGTAAAGAAATGGCCAAGTTCCATAATAATTGGTCATATTCCAGAATTTCATCTAATATTCTTTCGTCCTATGGGCGAGTATTACAAAAAACTTTCTTGATCGTGAAGGGTTAACAAGTAACTAATGCAAAATAAGAAGAAAAAAAATCGAAAAATAGTATATTATTCAACGAGCATATAATGATAGCTGTTATTCACGAAGATGAAGTTTGCCGACACGAGCCGATAGGCGAGTGTCGTAGATCATCTGAGTGAATAACAGCCATTATATGCGAGTAGAATACGATACTTTGTCCACGACCGACAAATATCATTATGTTTTAGAATCAAATACTTTAAATACTCCTCAAATAATTTTCGTCGACATATTGAGGTCACAGTTTAATAATAGCTGTATTTTATTCAGAAAAATTTAAACACATCTAGTTTTGGTTTATTTTTGCTGTGTCTCTTATTTTTGATCTAATCAATCTGATTGATCTGAGTACTAAAAAGTTGCTTCTTATTTCAGCTCAGATCGATCTGATCAATTTTTTGCTGTTTCTTATTTTTTTTCAGATTGATGAGATTGATTTTTTTGATTTGTAAAAATATTCCGATTTCTCAGATTAGTTTTAGTTTAGCTAACTTCACGTAATTCAAATACATACATTATTAACGCATAGAGAACTGTCATTCTCATCACTTATTTTTTTTCAAACGTTATTAAAATGGAAATGGTAGGATATTTTAATTATTATGTGGACGAAGGTAAATAATTTTATTAAATAATAGTTCGATGACAGTTGAACATTTTTTTGATCTAAAAAATCTGAAACCTGTTTCTTATTTCAGATCAACCAAATCGATCTGTTTTCAGATTTGAAAATCTGCTCGATCTACGGATTTAAATAAGAAACGCAGCATTTATGTCCTATTCTTTCCTATAAGCCTGCTGCGATTTAAATAAAGAAACATTTTGGTTGGCTTTATTTAAATCTGCGGCGCTTTATATACAATGCAATTGTTGTTGTAAGTTTGTCAACAAAATACAGCAAATAATGTAAACGGCAATAGACTACTAGATAAAATTTCAAAAATTAAATAATTTGCTTGGAAGTATTGAATAATGAAAGAAGAGACTACTAGATAAACTAACAGTGAATAATGGATATCATTATAATTGATGAAACAAACGTAACTATAATGAGCATATTATACGTTAGCAAAGCAACCTTGATTATACAAGCCATAATCTAAAAAACGAAGCTTTTATAAGGGAATTAGAAACGACGAAAAAACCAAAATTTCCATAGTAAAACACACAAAACATATGGGAAATCACTTTTTTTCCTAAGACAAATTTGTAAATGAAAACGTTGCAAATTCTTAATTATGATTTCTGAAATATTTTCATAAATGTTTAAATTTCAACATATATGAATCTCGTTTAAGTAAATCGTTTTCATTTTCTTGTAATAATTGATTTATTTAAACCAAAATATAAAAAAAAGTTCATAACAACAGCTTTCTGGTCAAATTAAAAAGAAAAGCTTACTACAAATCGTGTGCATTAAGTCAATATACATAGATGGCAGTGGGCAGTAATCATTTTGAAAAATCGTACCAAAAATTGCCACTTGGGGAGATTTGAGTTCAAAAGTTGTAGGAAAAGCAAAACAAATTCACAAAATATTTAAGAACGTGTCATAATTTTGTGATTAAACAATCTTTTTCGTATTTTTCTGTATAAATCTGAGACATCTAACGTACACTAGTAAAACTAAAGATAAATTTAGCAAGTATTATTTTAATTCATCAGAGCCAACTTTGATGTATTTTTCAAAATGAAACTTCGAAAAATATATTTTAGAAATAATTTTATTTCAATATTTCTGCAATTAATATTTACTTAATACCAATATACTCTTCTTGTATATTGCTGCTAAATATATGTAGAACACTTTTGTATAAAAATTTTGTAACATTTTTGCTTTTTTCATTGAAAAACTTGAAGCTAAAAAACACCATTTTTACTATGGATTCCTATGGAAATTAGTGAAAAGTTATACCACTAAAAAAGCTTCGAAAAAATACGTCATAATGATTATGGCTCTATACTCTAGAAGGCTCTGACGTTAGTCGTGGACAAAATTGTTTTCTTTATTTTGATGATCACTTGTTTTTTTAATTGTTTTGCGAAACTTTGATCAATCTGTCCGGAAAAACGGTTGGATGGATCAATTTGAAAATGTACAGGGTGCACTAAGCTGTAAAAACCTGTCAACATTAGTCTTCTCATTAAAATTTATAAAGTAACAGTAGATTTACTAAAATTCATTTTTTTGTACTTTTTCAAATTAGTGTTAAGGGTGAAATGATATTGTCCTCAAATAATCAAGAAAGGGTCTTGTAGGAAATTTACTCAAGTTTTTAAAGCTGCTGAAATATCGATGATCAAAGAGAAAAGAATCCGTTTTCATTTAGGGCCGATGGTATGAACGCCGCTAAATGAAAAAAATCCGAGAGTAATGAATAATCACTACTCAAGGATTTTACTTTTCGTCGATTGTATGAACGTTGCTGAATAAAAATATAGCCTCTCTTTTATTGCAGTTTTATAGCAGTTTTTTGTATGACTGGCAATACTTTTTCTATAACGTTTACTTTGTTGATGTTTATTAAAAGTTTTTTGGTTTACTTAGTGCAGCGTTCTTCAAACTATAGGGTTCTGTGGAACCCTAGAGTTCCACGAGATGTACATTATATGGAATACTAAACAATGATTTATGTTTTTTTTGACTGAATAAATATATGTAAATTTATATATTGAATACTTTTGTAACATAGATGGGTTCCGTTCCAAATTTGTTTGTGTTTGAATAGAAAAGTGGTTTCGCGGAATTATTAAGTTTGAAGAACGCTGATTTAGAGGAAAATCAAATTTCAATTTCCGAATTTGACATTTTGTTCCTTGTTGAGTCCATTTGTAATAATTACGTTCTTTTATAAAAATCTCTCGTTTGTATGATACACCACATTTTAATTTTTTTTTTCGCTGGCGCTACTTCCCATAGAGGGATTTGAAATGTCAAAAAAACAAACACCACATTTGAAATGTCAAAAAAACAAACACAAATTTTTTTAGTCTCTGATTTAGTCACCATAAATTGAGGATCAAACAGATGGTAAAAAAAATTCATCGATTAATTTTCTGATTTAGCATCGTTCATACAATTCAAACTACGCTAAATCAGAGGATTAATCATTTATCCTCGCTCATACAATCGGGCCTTAATGTCAGATATCTCATCAAAAAATTGACGTAAGGAAATCAAAAAGAAATTAAATTGAAACTTAATTAACAAGCTAACTGACCTATGAATTGGTTTATCTTAAAAAAAATTCCCGAGCCCGTGAATCCTTTAAAAAAAAAAAAAAAATGTTTTCTCGCGCTATTTCTTGTGATTGCGTGATAACGGTATCTCGCAAAAATTTTCATATATATGGGACGTTTCACGTCAACATCGATACATAAATAAATATTTTAGCATTTTTTTAAATATACATTTTAAGGGCTATAGTTTGCGATGAAAACTAAAGCAATTTTTCAATGTTTTGTCACCTCCATGCACCATGCCCAAAATTCAAAGCATCCAAAAAATATCTTCAGTTCACCAATATTTTCGTTGAAACGTCTATTTTCGAATGGCGGGTGCAATTTAAAAAAATCAAGATGGCGGCAAGAATCTATGATTTATGCGTTTGTTAGTGATCGTGTAATTTCTGCACGATTTGACCGATTAAGGTCATATTCACACAATATATTTCTTTTGTCGATACTATGGTTCAAAGCTATGCTACGGCCCGATAAATGGAGCTGTATTCAAGTTATTAACAAATTCTATATTATGGACCAAAATGACTTATATTCATCAAGGATCGAATCACTGGATTGTGAATAAAACAAAACTATTCAATTTATGTATCACCAACGAATTTATTTATTGAACACCAAAAATTAATACAACGCAATTTATTAACAGTAATTCACAAAATCACTTATTTTAATAATCGCAAAATTTAACTGATCACTTGCACTACAACACTTTTTTGATCACTTGGTTTAATTCACCTTTTAATCTTTTCGCTATCGCTTTCCAATTACTAATAATCCCATTTGATTTCATTCGCCTTTTTATATACTAAAACAAAGCTTCTAGAAATTTCATGCTCTTTCCAGTAAGAATATCTCGTACAATGTAGAAAGTTAGCATGGAAAATTTCCATACAATAAACAAATTATGAATTATGAGCTTTGTTCTATTAATTAACTTATTCTATTCTACCCTAGGTGTCTCCGTAACAATATGTTGGTTTAGCGCCATAAAAGAAAATTACAAAATCTGGCCCCGATAGTTGGCGCTGTGGAACAGTTATTAATGTTACGTTTTCGCCTTGTCACTCAAGGTTCGTATCACTGGATTGTGAATAAAACACAAGACATCAATTTATCAGAAACGATTTTATTTATTGATTATAAAAATTATTCCAACAAAATTTATCAACAAAAATTACTTTTTATACTTTTTGCACAATTCCACCGTTTATAACTTTTATTTCACTCTAAAAGACATTTTAAATCACTTTTTAATTTCCTTTTTAATCTTCATCTTCACTTATCGCTTACCAAAAATTTAGACATTTTCTTCCTTGTTGAATCCATTTTTAATAATTACGTTCTTTTATAAAAATGTCTTGTTTGTATGATACACCACATTTGAAATGTCATAAAAACAAAAATCAATTTTTTTAGTCTCTGATTCAGTCACCAAAAAGAGAGGATAAAACGGATGGTAAAAAAAAATCATCGATTAATTTTCTGATTTTGCATCCTTCATACAATGCAAAATTGCAAACTACGCAAAATCAGAGGATTAATCATTTATCCTCGTTCATACAATCGGGCCCCAAACATCCTTTGTCTGTTCATCAACTCAACATTTTGTTTATTTATTGTTTAATAAAACCAAGTGATATTAAATCAAAATAAAAGGAAAATGATTTAAATAAATATATTTTATACTGTAAAGTCACACTGCGATGCACCTACATATTACAATGCGAGCAATGGTTCACTATATGCCGCCATTTCGATCTAACCTTAATCTACAATCATATACAATAAAAACTTTTCATCTTCAGACAATTAAAGTATGTATCCATATGTGAAATTTAAAATATTTAGCAAAATTTATGAAGTGCGAAACGGTTTGCCGAATACTAATTTGTTCAATATATTATTAACAATTAACAATATACTGCTTTCTTATATTAATTGTTTATTTATAGAAACATGCCAAAAGAAAGAACACGATTAAATATTGGTCCACGCACACGGCATAACCGAAATGTACAATACTAGAAATCAGATGACACATATGTACATACTCAAGAAATTCAGGAGCAACGCAACCAATGTCTACAGCAGATACAATATAAAAGACAATCGCGTCAACGCGTCACTGATACAAACAGACAACTTAATCGACAGCGCATGCACATATAACGTGCATTAACGCGATCATCTTCAATCATCTTGCAGAGATAGAATATTTATCACATCCTAAGATTTTTATTGGCGAAATGTTTAAGGAATATAAATATTGCCATACACATAAATGTAAAAACAAAGATGATCTAATAACAAGATTGGAAAACACGAACAATATAGTTGGTACACCCACTTTTTGATTATAAATCCAAATTTGGAAAAGACACCTAGCGGACGATATATAATTGCTCTAAACCTCAGAAACAAACCATTATAAATACATTGATACGGTGTCGAATTATCGAACTAATTTTCTTATGTATAGTAATAAAATAATATTTCGGTGAAAATTCTATTTCTTTCATTCTCGAGTAAATACAACAACAAATTAAGTTTTTATTGTTGTTTTACTCGAGAAAGAAAGAATACACATTTTCAGCGAGATATAATTTTAACCATACATATGGTATGTATTGATATACATACAATAAAACTAAAAAATTTATTTACGAACGATGCAATGGTGTGACGATGAAAGAAAATCAAACAACTTTGTTTTCTATTTGTTATGAAATGTATGTACATACATAAATTAAAAATTGAAAATACATTTCTTAAGGATAAATACATTTATTGAAATAAGAAGTTCATTTAAACGAGTACAATTATGTCTATGTACATATTGTAAAAATTACGAATGATAATACCTACCTTTTTTTTTTTTTTTTTCAAATCATCTACATAATAATTTTAAGGTCAACAAAATTTAAAAGGACAAAATAGATGTTGGTTGTGTAGATAAATACGAGTATAAAAAATAATTTTGATGGTTTATTTTTTACTATGAAGAGAAAACACCATAAATCATCCATAACAAAATTTTGTGAATTTTTTTAGCATGTAGATGAAAATGCAGAAAATGCAAAAATCAACACCCATGAAATAATTACATGATCGTAGGAAAATAAATAAAAACAGGAACAAAATTAGTTTAATTTTTCAACAATATATTTCAAATTTACGTATGTACTCGAATATGGAAGAGGAAAAGCCACATGGAAGCATATTTAGGAATTAAAAAATGCATACTTCCATTAGGCGTAAAAACCTCTTCCAAAACGATGACGTATGTTTAAAGGTACCAATAGTGAAATAATTATTTAGTTATAATATGTAATACAAATTGTAATGATTAATGATATTTATACATTCTAAAAGCGAAAAATGTATTTTTCACAAAATTTAATTTTTTTTAGCTTTACTGTTATTTCAGATACATGAAAAATAAAATAATAGATTCAGTAAATTTTTAAAAATTTTAAAACTGTATATACATAATTATAAAATTAAACTATATAATATATGCAATAAAGTTTTGTCTTCATTAATCCAAATTAAGCCATAGACACAGTAATTACTCTTTCAAAATTCTCAGTCTTCGGTTGTGTTTGTCAACAGGGACATTTTGATTTGTATTTGAATATATTTTTTTACTGTTGTTGGTGCGCTTCTTCGTTTTAATTTTCTTTAATAGCCATATGCAGTTTTTTCGAATTAATACGAGAATTAAAAATTTAAGTGCATTTTGCTTGTGCTCCTTACAGGTTCCTGTGAACCATGTGGAATATTTTCCGTCTGCGGTGGTTGCATCTACATACACATTTATCATAAATGGTTGGTAAAATATCTTTATTATGAACGTGTCGTGCAAAATATTTTGCAAAAATTGTTACGTAAATTACAGAAATTTCCAAAAAAAGTCTGTTGGATTTCTTAAATAATTATTTCTTAATAAGAAAAGGTTTATTTTTTTACTCCTAGCAATTTGTACGCGCTTCTATTGTTGGTGCCTTGATCACAAACAACTCCTCTAACTATTATACCTAGTTTGTGTAATACTTCAATATTGTTTAAAATTAGTTCTTTTAGCTTGGTTCAATGTCCACCAAATGATACAATGTCCACCAAATTTCAAATTTTGAGGCATTTTAAATTAAAAAGATTCTAACACAAAAACCCAAGTCTTGCAAAATTCGAAATATACTATAAATCAACGGCGTTAGGCGCAAAGCATAGAGTATCGGTCTCACACTCTCACTCGACTTACCAATATTTCAGAAATACATACATAATAGAACAAATTGGAATAAAAGTTAAGAGTATGTCTAATAGATTAAAACACCATGTTCTATTATTCGATGAAATTAAAATTCAGGCAGATCTCAAATACAATAGAGTGAGTAATCAAATTGTCGGTTTAGTTAATTTTGGTAATGATGAAAAAGAACCAAACATTGCAAAATATATTTGTTTATTTATGTCAAGAGGCTTATTTAGCACGGATAAATTTGTCATAAGCTATGTCGCAACTGAAGGTCCTATATTTGGAACTAAGCTAAAAGAACTAATTTTAAAAAATATTGAAGTATTATACAAACTAGGTACCTACATATGTATGTATAATAGTTAGAGGCGTTGTTTGTGATTAAGGCACCGCCCGCTTTTCAAAATCCCGAAATCAAAATCCCAATTTTGAAAACCCCGCTTTTTAAAATTCCGCTTTTCAAACTCCCGCTTTTCAAAATCTTGCTTTTGAAATTTGAAAGACGTATTTTTTAAATTCGAGCCGCGCTTTCTGGTGAAGGAAAATTTTATAAAGTAAAAGGGTTGGCTACCTTATCTAGAAAAAAATAATACAGATACTGAAAATGTGGTAGTTCTACCACAAATGTTTCAAGTTATTTTGTGGTTAGCTTCATTCGTTGGGTTAGTATGGTATCGACGGATGTATTCGAGCGACTTATGGATTTAATGCTTCGTAAATGCTTCGTCAACCTTGCAGACACAGATTTTTCTGGATTTTTTTCTGGATTGCTTTTCCGGTAATTTGTAGATTTTTTTTCGGGATTTTATTTTTCTGGATTTTTACTTTGCAACTATTCGGGATTTTAAAATTTCCGGTTTTTTTTTTTCAGACAAATGTAGTGATCCCAAAGTAAAACAAAAATCAAAACCGGGATTTTCTGAAAAGCGGGATTTTAATTTTTGCAGAATCGGGATTTTGAAAAGCGGGGTTTTAAAAAGCGGGATTTTTTTCTTCAGCGGAATTTTGATAAAGCGGGAGTTTGAAATGCGGGATATCGTTACGACCCCCTGTATGACACACCACACTTATTTAAATCTATACGGAATACATTTTGACGTGATAACGTTTTACACCGCATGTTCCCAAAATTTAGCCCTTGGTCGGGGGCAATTACTCATCAACTATAAACATTACCTTTAATTTAAAGATATGATTGCTTCGATTGGTCCTTCGGCTTTATGTGTCACGCATAATATTATTGCAATGACGTCATCCGGCGGCAAAGGAACCCGCGCCGCGAACTTCGGAGATCAGATGGTGCCAATTTTTGCGTAAAAAACCAGTGGTGGTTAATTTATTTTAAATTAAATTAATTAATCATCCCATAAATTTTAATTAAAAATTCAAACTAGAAAATAGCGATTGTAGTTTAGCCCTTGGTCGTGGGCAATTACTCATCGACTATAAGCACTACCTTTAATTTAAAGATATGATTGCTTAGATTGGTCCTTTGGCTTTATGTGTCACGCATAATATTATCGCAATAACGTCATTGTGCGGCACAGCCGCGCGGCGAACCTCTGATTTCGGCCGATTTAAATGCTTGAACCAGTGTAGCAAGAGAACGGCTCATCCGATCAGAGATCCGATGGTGTCCATTTTTGCGTAAAAAACCAGTGGTAGCTAATTAATTTTAAATTAAATTTATTAATCTCCACATAAATTTTAATTAAAAATTCAAACTACAAAATAGGGATTTATAGAGATTGAGGGCACTATAGCAAGAGAATGCCTCATCAGATCGGAGCAATTCGGTTATTTTGTGCTTAATAATACTGTGGTAGATAATTTATTTTAAATTAAAATAATTAATCTCCACATTAATTTTAATTAAACTTACAAAGTACAAAACAGCGATTTACAACCAATCATGAGAATAACTTATCTGACCGGAGTAATTTTGGTGTCAATTTATTGTGCGTAGAGAAACTGTGGCAGATAACTTATTGTTAATTAAAATAATTAATTTCCACATAAATTTTAATTAAAATTACAAACTACAAAATAGCGATTTACAATGCTTGAGATCACCGTAGCGAAAGAACCTCTCATGCCTTATCTGATCGGAGCAATTCTAGTGCTAATTTGTGAGAAAAGAAACTGGGGCAGATAATTTATTGTAAATTAAAATAATTAATTTTCACATAAATTGAATTAAAATTTAGATCTACAAAGTGGCGATTTACAATGCTAAAGAGCACTATAAAGGGGGAATGCCTGATCTGCTAGGTCATATATCAGGGTGGACTCTGATATATATTTGACCTAGACTGCGTGTCCACCACACTAGCCTCGGCGACTTTGCGAAGCACTTGTCTGGAACTCACATTCATCAGGCACATCTCCGCCGAGACCCTGCGCTTCATATCGTACTTCTCATACCATCGCCCAGTACTTTATCGTTTGCAAACAATCACTGTACTCTCATTTCAAGATGCTAATAATAAAAAAAATTATTTTAACAAACCCATACATCGTGCTATTTCTCGCACCTCTTATAAACGTTATCACGGAAAACACCTACGGCCGTGTAGAAGACACAGCCTACCCCGAATTTTTTTTATCATACCATATAATTACGCCAGAAGAATTGGCTACGTGGAGTGTAATAAAGGAGTTATATCAGATCGACTGTCAATCCATGACCAGAGTTTGCTCCAAATTAACATCAAGACATATATACCCCAATACATTTGAGAGAATGAGGGTAAATTTGGCAACTCAAGTTCTGAGCCGTAGCTGCACAAATGGTATAAAAAGATTGAATCATTTAAACAAGTTTAAAACAGAAAAAGGCAAACAACATGCTTCTGCCACAGCTATAATTTTAGAAAATTTCAACAAATTGTTCGATGAAAGGCCAATTCTGCTCGAACAAAGCAAATGCAGGACTGTCTTTAGTTTGTGGCAATGTACCTTATACCATTTTAAGAGACATGTGCAACTATTTGAAAAATTTAAAGGTTCAAAGTAAAAATAAGGTTTTTTGCATAGATGGTCTTATTCAAACAATTATAGCTGTTTTACAATTGGCCAGTGCAGTATTTGAACATGACCCCGACATAACTTACATATTAACATCGAAATTACAAACGGATGCAGAAGAAAATTTATTTTCGCAAATTCGGTCGAAAGGTGGATATAATTTTAATCCTTCAGTTTATGATTTTAATTTTATTGTCGCTAAAATAATATCCAGTAAATTAATTTTCCACGCATCAACTTTTAATTATGAGCCAAACAACTGTACATATATTTTAGAGCCAAATGAATATAATTTTTCAAATTAAATAGAAGAAAATGAAAATTCAAACAATCAAATACAATCGACACCAAATAATGACGTATAGAGGAAAATTTGACGATTCGGATTTTAATGAAATAGCATTCGTTGAAAACTTTATTAATCAATCATGTGAAGTATATTTACCATCTTTGCGGTATTTTTTGGGATATGTAATCTATAAAATAACAAAAAAATCGAATTGCGAAAGTTGTTTGGAATGTATGGTCAAGCAAGATGAAAATTTATCATTACCATCCGAATATCTATTAAAATTCAGAAATTATTTAAATTCTTCGGGAGAAATTCATTTAAGAAATCCAACAAACTTTTTTTGGAAATTTCTGTAATTTACGTAACAATTTTTGCAAAATATTTTGCACGACACGTTCATAATAAAGATATTTTACCAACCATTTATGATAAATGTGTATGTAGATGCAACCACCGCAGACGGAAAATATTCCACATGGTTCACAGGAACCTGTAAGGAGCACAAGCAAAATGCACTTAAATTTTTAATTCTCGTATTAATTCGAAAAAACTGCATATGGCTATTAAAGAAAATTAAAACGAAGAAGCGCACCAACAACAGTAAAAAAATATATTCAAATACAAATCAAAATGTCCCTGTTGACAAACACAACCGAAGACTGAGAATTTTGAAAGAGTAATTACTGTGTCTATGGCTTAATTTGGATTAATGAAGACAAAACTTTATTGCATATATTATATAGTTTAATTTTATAATTATGTATATACAGTTTTAAAATTTTTAAAAATTTACTGAATCTATTATTTTATTTTTCATGTATCTGAAATAACAGTAAAGCTAAAAAAAATTAAATTTTGTGAAAAATACATTTTTCGCTTTTAGAATGTATAAATATCATTAATCATTACAATTTGTATTACATATTATAACTAAATAATTATTTCACTATTGGTACCTTTAAACATACGTCATCGTTTTGGAAGAGGTTTTTACACCTAATGGAAGTATGCATTTTTTAATTCCTAAATATGCTTCCATGTGGCTTTTCCTCTTCCATATTCGAGTACATACGTAAATTTGAAATATATTGTTGAAAAATTAAACTAATTTTGTTCCTGTTTTTATTTATTTTCCTACGATCATGTAATTATTTCATGGGTGTTGATTTTTGCATTTTCTGCATTTTCATCTACATGCTAAAAAAATTCACAAAATTTTGTTATGGATGATTTATGGTGTTTTCTCTTCATAGTAAAAAATAAACCATCAAAATTATTTTTTATACTCGTATTTATCTACACAACCAACATCTATTTTGTCCTTTTAAATTTTGTTGACCTTAAAATTATTATGTAGATGATTTGAAAAAAAAAAAAAAAAAGGTAGGTATTATCATTCGTAATTTTTACAATATGTACATAGACATAATTGTACTCGTTTAAATGAACTTCTTATTTCAATAAATGTATTTATCCTTAAGAAATGTATTTTCAATTTTTAATTTATGTATGTACATACATTTCATAACAAATAGAAAACAAAGTTGTTTGATTTTCTTTCATCGTCACACCATTGCATCGTTCGTAAATAAATTTTTTAGTTTTATTGTATGTATATCAATACATACCATATGTATGGTTAAAATTATATCTCGCTGAAAATGTGTATTCTTTCTTTCTCGAGTAAAACAACAATAAAAACTTAATTTGTTGTTGTATTTACTCGAGAATGAAAGAAATAGAATTTTCACCGAAATATTATTTTATTACTATACATAAGAAAATTAGTTCGATAATTCGACACCGTATCAATGTATTTATAATGGTTTGTTTCTGAGGTTTAGAGCAATTATATATCGTCCGCTAGGTGTCTTTTCCAAATTTGGATTTATAATCAAAAAGTGGGTGTACCAACTATATTGTTCGTGTTTTCCAATCTTGTTATTAGATCATCTTTGGTAAAAATGAAGCAGCTGGAAAGTATTGCGCATCAGGAAAATTTGTACTGCCTACATTGAATCCACTACCTGATCCATTCAACAGGTTTATATCTGGGGTACTACTACAGAATCAAAATTGTTTTTGAATAAAAAATATTCGAAAATTTAATTCTTTCTTTCAAACATCTTTTGGAGTAATAAACATAGTACAAAATACGAGTAATAATGGTCGCATTTCGTATTTTTTTTAGCTTTATTTAAATCATGCAGCGCTTTATAATATAGATACATAATTTATTTATTTATTTATTTATTTATACTGAGAAAAGTCTACAAATTTGACTTGAATTTATAACATATTGAACAGGGTAAATAAAAAATTAAATTAAACAAAAGAATAATAAAGTTAGCTGTGTTTTATATGCAATACAATTGTTGTTGTATTTTTTTATTTCATAAATGGTATATAGTTGGTTCAACACGAATTGAAAAACAAAAATTTTGTATTGTAAAACATAAACAATGCATATATCGTCGCTACCATCTCAAACTATCGAATTGAAAATAAACTATTAATTAATTTTTAATTTTAATTAAGTATTAATTTTTCATTTTCGCTAATTAGCTCTAGAATTGGTAGTGATATATATAGTACCAAATCGTCAAATTTTTTAGCTTTAATAAAATCATAGATTATGGCTCTGACAAAATTACGAATAATATGTACATTTTCCTCAATGTTACTAAGTGAAATTATCGAATATTTTTTGCCACCCCGAAAAGATTATTTTATCATTCGATAGTTTGAGATGGTAGGGACGATATGTAATATGTAATAATATATGTATATTGTAAAACTGGTAATCATCATTTAGGGCAATTATTTCATTCGATATTCAATAAGCTTCTTTATTCTTTTGTTCACCCTCAACTTCTCCTTCTCCAATTTCTGCTACAACTATGGGTTCATTGATTCCAATCTTCACCCTGGCTAGTTTAGCAGCCACCTCACTTGGGGAGCTCACGTCTCTCTTCAAATCAAGTACTCAGCTACGGAGCATGCTCATTACTATATCCACGCTCCTGGACTGTGCTTCGAGTGTTGGGCATTCTACCCTCCGGTCAAGTCTATCCTCGATGTGAATTAGACGAGTCCTCTGCTTCGGGTATATTTCCGCCACCGAGTTACCGGCCCTAATTTGTCCCAACAACGACTGCTGGACAAACCATAGCTTCTTCTGGCAGATGTTAATTTCCTGCTCTGGTTGCAGTATTGCCGCTTCATGCGGTGTTCTAGGTGCATCAAACCAATCCACCTGCTCAACTTTGAGCCTTTCCGCTAGAATAGTTTTAATTTCGGGGTTACCACACCCCTCCGCGGGTCTATTAAACCACGCACTTCCAGTTCCACCAGGAGCTCATCCTCTTTCAGCAACTCCACATCCATTCGTCAAAAAATATATAAAATAACTCACTTAAAAAGAAAAAAAAATTAAAATTAAAATATCTCTCCCTTCGTGTCCAAGGTGATCAAACGGAAATTCTCTTCTCCGCTAGAGTGGTAGTCAAAAAGGAAAGGAACTAGGATAAGGTACTAACCAATCTTTTCAGAAAATTTAACTACTTAACCCTATTTCCCAGTAAACTTCCGAACTGCCGCACGAATGCAGGAGTGAGTACCATCGAGAAGGTGTCAAGTTTCAAACTCTTCAAAACCTGTTGTTCTCCAATAAACATAATTACTGCCACCTTTCACAGCTTGCTTGTCAATAAGTATTTTACAAGAGCAGACCAGCTTAATTTCCATGCTCTTGGGCAGCATAAGAATAGTCTCTTACACACAGGACACCAACTCACCGGTTGATGTGCTCTATTTCCTTGATTGCGACCCATCCCGAAAGATGAAAATTGAAATGAATAAAACTGAAGTGGAAATAAACGCGAACTTTAACTATAAAATCATGAGCGGGGACAGACTTTTATTTCTGAGGTTGTTCACCTAAAATAGATAAACAACTCAGTTCACCGGATAAAATTATAGGGTGTATGAGATTTGGCTCTAAATGCATAGATTATTGGCGGTACAATACGAAAATCATACCCCAATAAAACTGAGATTAGAAAAGTGCAGACAACCAAAAAAAACATGCGATGATGTTATTCGCACTTGATTATCCGCTGCGAGAACTCGATAGCATTGAGAAAATTAAAGGCTGTCCAATTTTGTTAGTAACTAAACTACATAACAAAACATAAAAATTACCGTGAAACCTTGACCCGGTTTCATTTGAAAGGTAAAAATAAAATTTATGAAATACTACACTTTCCTCATTAATAATATTTAAACATGTAATATGATATAAAAAAACACTAACAACTTACTACATTTAATAATGGTTTACAAAAATGTATACATATGTATGTATATTTCGCTAGATATCACTTTTAACTAAACAACAACAAAAAAAAAAATCGCGACGTTTTACTAAACATCTTATTAATTGATACAGCGAGATTCTACATCTTTAAGAACAATAATAAGCTAACATTAATATTAAGAATAATATTCAATTTTGTGAATCAAAACGACGCCATATTCACCATTCCGGGTAACAATCATCGTTTGCCTTCTTCATGAATAAACGGACCGCAACGCCACGTAATCGTATTTAATTCATTAGTGTTAAGTTAATTATTTACTAATTTTGTTTTTTTTTTAATTTTCTTTGATTTTTTTTTTCTGAAAACAATAAATTTTCTTGAAGATCTTTTTTTTTGTTTTGCTTTACTCTTGGGTGATGGGTATTCCTTTTAAGTTAAATTCCAAAATAAAATTTTGTAAAATTTAATTCATTAATTAATTTTTTCCGCCTTTCGTTTTCTGTATTATTATTACTTAAAGTGGTTTATTTCGTTTATTAATTCTTCTTGTGATAGAAATTGGATGAATTGATACCGGTATTCTATAGCGGGATGGAATCTAGGTAGGTTGTGTGGTAAGTGGCCAAACTAGTTTCCGTTTTCTTTTCATATTATTTTTCCTCTTCTATTTCTATTCCCTTGTGGTCTATCTAGGTCCGTTTAGGTTCTCATAAACCAACCCCAAACCCTGAACCCGAGCTGCCCTGTGATGACCGCCGTTCAGGTTTAACGAGATAACATCAAGGTCTGTTGGCAGTTTCATACTAAGCAATGATGTACTCACGGTCTTATTACACATCGTCAAAAATTAGACGTCTAATTGGTTATTTATACCAATGGTCGATGTATCGTGTTGAACTGCCATCCGGTTCAATTTATTCTATGATAATTTTAGTATTTTATTTAGTGGTTTAGATCCGTCTAAATACTCTTTTAATTCAGGGTCTAACTGCTGTGATTGTATTAATTTGTTGATGTCGAAACCAATATAAGTTAGAACGGAAATTTTGTCCGGTTCGTGAAAGAGTATCGACCATTGCATTTTCAGGGTCACCCACATAACGAATATTGGATCCGTATAAATACGGTATTCATGTTCGTCAAGCAAAACTCTTAATTCCATAATTAAGATAAAAATTGCTAGAATCTGATGTTCAGAGGTGGAATATTTTTCTTCTGACTGAGAATTTTTGATTAGAATTTGATCACGATTGATTCCTATTTCGAGTTCTGGATCGTTGATAGGTATTTTGTTGATTTACATATGACTAAAATTAGTCGAAACGAGTTTTTAGTTCGTTTATAGACCTCCAAAGTTCCAATATATCGAAATTTTTTTTATGGGATATTTGTGGAATTTTTAACTGGATCTTTGGGAGCTATGGAATAAGACTGTGTACCGTAGCTCGAGAATGAGTTAGTGAAACTAATATTTACACCCCTAATTCTATCGACTGTTTAATCTTCCTATATCGTCACGTTCCATGCCAGCTAATATCGCGCCAACAGTTCATAGCAATCTCGATATCCACATTTTCTAATTAGATCATATGATAGCCCGCTTCAGTCATATACCATCTGGCTTAATTGTCTATGAAAACTGGAAGGAGATTGATTACCTAAATACACTGCAAATAACACTCTTTCGATTCAACTCATCTCAGATTCCTCTGAGAATTTTATGTGGTTGCCCTTAAATGTTTCATATTTATCTGTCTGGGTTGGATTTTTAATATTTTATCTGAAACCAGACTCGATTGCGTATCGTTCAGATATTTGACATGGTTGAATGAACGGTCTGTCGCCTGACGTGATTTGTTATATTCAAAAGATAGAAATTTGCTGGTGTCACCCAAAACAAAATGTATGCACAAAAGTTAAATATTCAAAATTGTTTACAATTGAAGGCATTAAATTATTTTTGAACTTATTTTGTTTAAATTAACAAGAATATAACACTAAATAGTTTAATCTACTGCGTATGCTATCTGCTGTTGTGGTGATATTGTGATGATTCTGGCGATTTAACGATGATGAGAAGACGAATTAATGAAGTTTGTTGTCCACTTAATTCAAAATATCTTAAAAAAATGAACTTCGAACAAAAAACAATTCAAATTAAAGATATTCAATTGTTTACTTACAATACATTGCTGCTCTATAAAATATAGGTTCCTATTCAAAAACTAGTTTGATCTTGAAATAACCTTTAAGATAACCCCAAAATATAAAGTAGATAATATTAGCTTCCTGCCCCCTCAAAATCGTACAACTTTTGAATGGAATACATTTTTCAGAAACGCATGGTTTTCGAGATAACTGAGGCGGGAACTTTACAAATGAATACACGGTATAAACTTGGGGACGCTTGTCACGCTTGACACGGTATAAACTTGGGGAAGTGTTGTCGACAACATTTGAGTATTGCGCGCTATTATTTTCAGGGTAAACTATGTGTATCTTTATACTACTTTACTATTGTTTTTAATATTCACACACAAAATCTTATCTAAATTGGTAACCCCACGATCATGGCGTCTGCTTGTTAATAAACGGCAATACCCGTGAGGGATACAAATGATTATTCTTCACACATTATACTGCGTTAATAATAAAATTGAAATATACAATAGCTGACCTAAATAATAATGCATTTGTTATTCAAAAAATACTTTATTGCTAGAGGTTTAATGAACGATGCGAAAAGAAATGCAATTTCCGACATACGTACACCCTGCGCCATTGAAATGTTCGGTTTGAATTTTTAAAGAAAATTTTGGAAATACCACCGTTTGCTTCAAAAGTAGATAGCAAAAATGATAGATTCTGATTATCAAAACAATTTTTATACTATTCCGAATATATTCAAATAAAAAGTACGGTAATCCGACATTTTAGGCCTACATAACGTCGGATAAGGAATATTACCGCCCTACCTCGTAACAATTTGGTATGTCTTTACAGTGTTTTTAACAAAGTTTTTTCAATTGAAAATGAGTTTTTTGTTGACAATGGTGATTTTTATTCAAAATAAGGATTATCAGAAATAAAATAATTCATCTCAACAAAAATATTTTGAGAGAAATTGAACTTTTTAAAATTAATGATTAATAACCCAGCCCTTGGCTTTTATGATGGCCTTAAACACGATCAGCATTGAATTCTAAAGTTTGATTAAATAATATATTGTTATTTCTTCAAACCAGACTTTTTCTATAAGTTTTTTCCGCTCTTTGGCACTTTTCAGCTTGTAATTTGTAATCTTCTTTCCCATGAAGGACCAAATATTTTCAACAATATTGAGGTCAGGACTATTTTCTGTCCAGGGTAACGACTCAATCACTAAGCTATTTTTAAATTCGGCTACCTAAACAAAATGGACATTAAAATTAAGCATTCTTACTTCACAAATAACATCAATAACTCACGGAGAATAATCGTCCTGGAAGAGTGGAATACCGATGTATTGAGTCGGGTTCTCAATAGTCACGATTCAGGTTTCGATAATTTTTTTATGTTTTCCTCCGCTTCCTGAACTATCCAGAAGGCATAATGATCAAACTGCAAAGGCTGTTATGGCTCTCCAGGCCATAACATATGGTGAATTTTTCACTGTCGGCGAAATACATTCTGTTAAATATCGTTTGCCTTTTCGTCGCCGAACCCTTGTCCTTACATCGGGTCCAAAGATATTGAATTTGGATTGATCCGAGAATATGAACCAACGCCAGTTCCTGGGCATTCAGTTTTTTCATTCTATTGCGAATTTGAGGCTTACAGCTGCCATTTTTGCTGTCAGTAATGATTTTCTCGCAGGTCGACAAGCATATAAACCAAGTTCCTTTTCATAATATGAACTGAAATAGTGTCGGTTGTTGCTATTAGAAGCTAAATTCTCAGCTCCAAAGCCGTAGCAAACCTTTGCTTAAGATCTAAATATCTGAAATTCGGTTTGTTGAAACAGAAGTTCTCCTCTTTGCATCAGAGCCAAATTATCGTTTGATTTTCGGAATAGTGCCTTAAAAACTTTCTAATTGCTGTTTGGCTACACTAAATTACTCTTGTAATTTGTGAATGTGCGTACTTTTTGCCTTTGCTTGCAAAATTTTGGCTTTTTCGTTAGCATTTAATTTAGAGCGACACTTTGTAAAATTAACTCTTTGACTACTTAATTGAAACCGAACGAATATTTCATCCTTAGTTTGGTTTTAAATACCTAATAAGGCGTGAAATATGCTGAAAAATAAAAAAACAAAAAAAAAATAGCGAATGAGGTAAAATCTATGAGAGAATTGCATGAAATAGTAAATAATCGAAATCGAACATTTCAATGGCGCAGGGTGTACATTCAGCTCTTGTGCATTTATGTATGTGTTGTCGTGGTAATTACTAGGTAGAAAGCAAGTTGGGTTGTCTGAAGATATTTGGATATCCACAGATTCATGTTTGATGCAACTTTATTTTATTCCATTTTAGATTTTAGCCAAATTTTCCAAGATCCAGGCAAGAAATTCTTATATTTGTTTTTTTATCAATATTATGTTTTTATGATTAGTTTATAGATTATACCCTCTATTCAAACTCTGTGTCTTTTCACATTACCTATACATATCTCTATAATATGTTATAGACAGCTGATGCAAGTGGTTTATGCTGCACTATATCGGATTAAAGATACATTGTGTTTATGATATATGTTTGTATTTTTTCGGAAGTTCATAATTTTTTTTTATTTGGTGTTTTATCCCACAATAAATATTCGTATCTTTTTCGCTTCGAAACTTGCTAAGCTTCCATGGATTATACAATACTTTGTTTATGTCCTTTACCATAAAGAGGAAATATTCAAAACTAAACTAAACAAATGGGGGAAGCTTTGTCTATCTCTGTTTTATGTACCCCGGGCATTAAAATCATTCGAAATATTAAATATATAGCTGCGAATCTGAACGAGACAACTATGTACTGTTATTTGCAATGAGGTGCGTCAACCGCACGCATTTCATTAATAAAACAATCCGAACACCGTGAATAAAGGAAAAATAGAATTTCCCCTACTTTTTTCGTATCAAAACGAAACGACTACGACACCAGTTTTTTACGTAAAAGATTTCTCTGTTTTTGTTCCTCTTTGTTTTCTTATTTACATTTAGTTTTTATTTTCCAGTATTTGTCGGAATTTTATATAAATAGGATCGTTCTTCGTGTGTACATAAACTTTGTGATAAATAAAAAAATTAAAGAAAAAGAAATTTTGTGAAAATTAGTTAATTTTTATTAATTAATTTTTCGGGTATGGTTCTCTGTGTTTTTTTTTTTCGTGTGCGTGAAAAATAAAATAAAAAAATAAAAAATAATTGGAGTTCAAAAAGGAAAAACAAATTTCCTATATAAGGATTTTGGAGTTCATTTATACTCGATAAGATACTGGAATATGTACATGTATATAAATAAAAAGAAAGTAATTTTCTATTTTTCTAAACGAATTGGATTAAAACGAGTATAATAATCTGTATGAAAATTAGAAAAGTGGTAAACAATTTTTTAATAGTTTTTAGTTGTATTCGTAAAGTGAAAACAAATAGAAAGTTGGAAATAAAATTAATAAACGAAGGAAAACTATGTATTTGCACAAATTTTAAATTTCTTCTTTATCTATTGAATATTAAATAATCAAAGTGTTTTGTTGTTAAATAAAAAAATCAAAGTGTTTTGTTGTTATTTTTAATTTTCAAAACTCAATATATGTATTTATATTATTTATATGTTCAATATATTTATATTATTTCTTTAAATATATGTATTTATGTATTTTAAAAAGTGTTAGTTGTTAATTACTAGAGAAATAAAGAAGCAAAAGGAAGAAATTTTATAGTGATGTGCATACAATTTTAAAATTAGTGGTCTATGTGAAAATTAACAGCAAATTATGTTGTACGGTGACGTGTTTTTTACATAGCTTTCGTTGCTCGGATGACTGGAATTATCCAAAAACAATAAGCATTACCTTTATAAAACGTAAGTACCTACATAAATAAAGGAATCTTTGGAATATACATAATTCAATTTTTCCCAAACCACACATAACATTTAACTTCTACGAAAGGTATGCACGTATTTGAATATGTGATGAGTTAATTAATATGAGGAAATTGAGTTTTCCGCTTAACATTTTGGATTTGCTTTACATCTACGAGTACCTAACCTATATTGTAAAAATACATATCAGCAAAAAAAAAATCATCTTAAATTCATTAAGTTTATTTATTTATTTATCTTAAAAGGATTTATTATTTAATTTTAATTTTGTTTGGTGTATGAATAAGCGTTTGAGGGAAGGAAAATCTAATTAAATTATTTCTGTCATATTTTTGTTTTGAAGAAGTTCATAATAACACACGTTCATCTCTGGAAGGGATATTTTGAGTGTTATATACTTATTGTTGTTGTCGAATACTACCTAATCTTTTTGAGAAATCTGAACTATTTTACTAGACATACATGTGTTCTTATGTATGTACATATGTAGAAGGAGTAAATTTGAGAAAACAAATTTAGAGAAGAAAATGACAATATAGATTTTTAGTTTTCGATTCAATTTTATATTAAAAGAAATTATTAAATTGGGATAACAGTAATAATATTTTAGTTGTTGGTGTTACTTTAGATAACAAAAATTGGCTTGATTTTTAGGAATTTGTGGTCATGCTAATAACATTGATAAGAAGATTGTATAAAGTTAGGTTGATTTATTTGCGCTGGGATATTTTAATTCGATCCGAGTGAGCATTTAGTTAGATTTACATTTAGTTTCAATTTTCGATGAGGTTAGTTTTTAATGTAATATTTATTAATTATTAAACATATTGAAGTTAAACCCATAAAATTGTAAGCAACTATTTGTAGTCACTACTGAATGCTTTCCTTCGCCATAATTTCATATTTTCTTTAATATTTCATAATAAGAAGTGTTTCACCAAAGATCATCCTTGTTAGAAATGATTCAATCAGAACAAAAAATTAAAATTAGGGTTCCGTCACCCTTAATGCAATATTATATAAATTGCTATATATATAAACATTTTATGATCAAACTACATGTAACTAAATATTTTAACTTTACATATACATATAAAACCTTACATATACGCATTATTGGTGTCCCGGTCGATACGGTATATTTCATTATGGAATCTGAAAAAAACGGCATATTTCAAAACGGCATATTTAAGGGAGAACACCACTGTGACCTACCATTTTCAAGTGCTTAGTTTGGTATTTTTTTTGAGGAATGGGTTGGGTTTAGAGGAAAAAAAACTTTTAGGCTATATGTTTTTGGCATATATTTAAGAAAACAAAAAAATTTTTTTATGTATAAAAAAAATACAAAATGGCGGCGCAACAGTAGCTTTAGTAGAAGTGATTTTGACTCAAGTCGCTCCACTGCACGCAGTAGAAGTGTCTTAAATTTGTTCCTGGAACAAAAAATAAAATATTTTCATGAAATATATTAGTTCTAGCCTCGAAGTACCTGAGGAAATTAAAAAATTCGAAAAAACAAAAAATAGAGACAAGTTTGAAGAAAAAGTTTCATTTTTCTACTATAATTTTCGTATCAAAAGTTGTATATCTTTTTTAATTTTTAATAAATCAAAAAAAACTCAGGTACTTCGATTTTAAATCTATTTGAGAAGCTGCAGTTAAAATTTCAAGTCGATTGAACAAAAATTAATTGAGTTCTGCTGCGTGCAGATTTCCAAAACACGATTTCGAGAAAAACGCATTTAAAGTTTTTGGTATCACAATAACTTCTCAATAAGAGCTCTCAGGAAATGCTTGAAAACCTTCTAAAAAAATTTTTTTTAGCTATACTAATTTGTATCATTTTTGAGGGTCTAAAGGATTTTTTAAAGGCAAGAAAAAAAAATCGAATTTTTGATAATCTCACAGTGGTGTTCTCCCTTAAAAACGGCATATGGTACACTAGGGCATATGACACAGTATGGCATATTTCAAAACGGCATATTTCAAATCGACATATGGTACACTGCGGCATACGGTACACTACGGCATATTTCAAAATGGCATATTTCAAAACAGCATATGGTACACTATGGCATATTTCAAAATGGCATATTTAAAACGACATATGGTACGTAACGGCGAAGGGTTGGCCACGTATTACTATTTTTCAAAAGACTGTTTACAAAAGACTGTTCCAAAAATCTTTTCTCCAAAATCTTGTTTTATAAAATTTTGTCGCCAAAAACTTGTTTACTTTTAAGTTTATTTTTATCAATATGATTCTTTCGGCATTTTTATGGACAAATATATTATTTATAATGGCATTCCAATATTTATGGCTTGGTGAGCCAGTGAAATAAAGAAGCATTAACGCTTCTTTATTTCACCGGCTCACCAAGCCGTAAATATTGGAATGCCATTAAAAATAATATATTTGTCTATAAAAAAGCCGAAAGAATCATATTGTTAAAAAACAGACAAATTTTCAAAATTTCTAAAAGTTTACTTTTATATATGGATATACACTGCTCGTCAAAAAATTCCGGACACTACATTTTTTTAGTATATTTTTGTGTTTATGGTAACTTTTCGCATTATTCGAGTTATGGTTGTTCGAAATAATTAATATGCGCCAAAAGCTACTAACGGAACAAGTTTTTGTTTAATAAAAGTGACCACAGGATCAAAACAAATGAAATAACAAAATTATCGAAAAGGGGATATTGATATATCTTCATCTTATTTAAATAAAAATCAAAAATCAATCTAAGCGGTCGGTACTCTAATATCGAGTATTTCCTCCACGAGCTCTGATCACATCTAGCATTCTTCTTGGCATACTGTGCACTAGGTTTGCAACGTACTCCTGAGGTATCATTTCCCATTCTTCCTGCAGAGCTGACTGAAGGTGATCCAAGGTTTCTGGAACGACTTCTCTTTGCCTTAAACAACGCCCCTAGCATATCCCACACGTGCTCAATGGGATTAAGATCAGGGCTGCGAGCGGGCCAAACGATTCGATCAATTCCCACCTCATCCAAATAATTGTTGACAACGTTTGCAACGTGGGGTCTGGCGTTGTCATGCATTAATTAAAAATGCTGTCCAATAAATGGAGCGTATGGAACCACAAAATCTTGTAGACAGTCCACGATATATCGTTCGGCAGTTATGGTGCTGTCGCGTAGAAACACAAGGACCGTACGGGCATCTATAGAAATGCCTGCCCACACCATTAGTGAGCGGCCATGAAATGGGACTCTTGGGGATATGGCATATTAAACGGTTTTTTCGATGGGCTGGGAGAAGCTCTCGCCCTGTAGCAGCCCTCCTAGACTGCAATCCATGTTCGTTTAATCTTCGCGATGCTGTACTGACTGAAATATTGACACCACGTACCTGTGCTAATCGACCAGCGACGATTCTAGCTGTTTGGAAACGATCTCGCAGCACCATTGATACCATAAACCGATCATCCCGCTCGTTTGTTGCTCGTTTACGACCTGATCTAACCCTTCGCTGATACTGACCAGTTTCACGATACCGTTTAATAGCGTCTTGAACGGTACTTCGAGGAAAATTTAGGTGGGCAGCAATATAACGCACGATACGGCCATCCTCACTCAAAGCGATTAATTTTGCGACATTTTCTGGTCTCATAATTAGGAATAATAATTACTAAGCACTGTTTACGTAAACTGTAATAATAATTATAACAATAAATGCTATTTTTAACGTTTCAAAACAATTGATTGATGCTCATTTATTTAGAAACATAACAATCCAAATTTAAAATATTTTTCATTTATTATTCGTTGTTGCTATGATTGGATTTAAAATAAAAAAATACGGTTTCTGTTACACATATTTTTCGGTTATTTACTGTTTAATATGACATCGCTTTTAAACACTGCGCAATTGCTCTAGAAATTGAAGATTTATGAAGAAATGTAAGTGTCCGGAATTTTTTGACAAGCAGTGATATAGTTTATATATTTATTTATGGTATACTAGTGAGGAAACCGAGATACTTATTATCCACAAGGGATAACTTTGTCCCACGAGGCGATAGCCGAGTAAAATTTCATATTATGAGTTTTTTTATAAGCTATTCCAAATTGCTTGTTCTCATTCCATTAATTTACTTCCTACAAGAATTATTTCAGGTTTCGAACTAGCTTCAGTTTCTGTACTAAAAACTTCTTGCCGGATATAATTTTTAAGGGTTGTTTATTTCGATTTACCCAAATTATTTGGCGAAACGTGCAGAAAGAAAAATTGGCTTCCAGATATGGTAACGACGTAGATTTTAGTATTAAGACTCGAATGCTGGCTGCCCTAGCCTTCTTCCACCTGATGAAATTTGTTATTATTTATCTAAATTAGACGATGTTTTGGATGAAGATGGAAAAATTATTGCATCATGGATAAATACAAATTATATTGTATTTCGGGTGTTGCTGATAAAAACAATAAACTGCCACGATATAGTCCCAATTTTTGGTCTATTGCTGACTCTTTTGAGAATAACTTTCCACGAACTCAAAACAATTTAGAAGCTTGGCATAGGAGGCTGCAAGTTGTTGTTGGAAAATTGCATGTTGGACTTTATAAGCTAAAAGATGAATTAGGCAAAGAACAAATATTTATTCAAAACCGAATCGACAAAATGAGATCTGGTGAACAATTATTTCCCAATAAAATATCTAGAAAAAGAAAAAAAGTTGAAATATATCATGATAAATCGACGGCCTAAAGAGGAAACGTCTTCTTTTAAAGGCATCGCAAATAATATAGCTCTTTATTGATTTGTAGCACTATCCATTCATTAAATTTAGTTGAATTTTTATTATATTTTTTCTAACATATCTCAAGAAGAGAAACTAACTTGTGAAATTATAATTTTAAATAAAATGTGTGTATGCAAATTAATTATTAAAATTTGTTTTTTATTAATTGAATCTGAACCATCTTAATGTACACAAATGCCGCTCATGTGAAAAATTTAAATAAAATAAGGGACATAGAAAAACTCGGTTGAGTATGTAGTCTTGCATTACAAAATATTGCAATTCAAAATCTTGCATAACAATTTCCCGTACATTTTTTTCTCTATTCTGAGGAAAATAAATTGAAGAAAACTGACATCGACTAATTTAACTTAGAATTGTCGAGGTTAACGGCTTCGGTAACTCTCACGGGCACGCGGGAGGTCGCTGCGCTCCCCTCCGCTTAGCTCTCCGAAGGGGTTTAGATTTGAACTTCGGGGGACGTAGGAGCCGGGATCAGCAAACATGTCGCACTACGTGCCGCACGTAGGAGTGGATTTTATATCGATCGCAGGAAAACTATTTAACTAAATATTCATTATTTCGCTATAAAATAAAAATATAAAATTTAAAAAAAAACAAGATTTTGTCCAACAAAATTTGGGTAAACTATTTTTTATACGGTAAGAATTCAAAACACAAGATTGAACGGCAAAACAAGGTTTTGTCTTGCAGACAAATACCCCGATCCCAACGGTATATGGTACATTAGGGTATAAGGTAGAGTACTTTATACCTTAATGTACCAAATAACGTACTGCATGTATTTTTAAATTATATTTTAAATTATGTAATTTTAAATTTAAAACGTTTAATATTTTTTTAATTTCTAAACCTGCATTTATGAAAATGAATCCATGCGTATAATGCAGACGATTAATTCGTTTTCGACAATGTACCTAATTACGTTGTAAATGCGTTCTTTGAAAATTGTGCCTATAAAAACGTACATTTTGTTTTGTGAATGGTATAAACCACGAATGCTTACTGAAATTAATCAAAACGACTGATTTTTCAATAATAGATCGGAGTAAAATTCACAAGCTCTGGTCGGATTGTTTTCGCGAATCTTACAAACTAAATTCGCTTGGTGACGTCCAACGTTACTACAGATGAGTTTTTATATTAAAATTACAAAAAAATAATGTGATTTTTTAAAATTTTACTAAGAATGTTTATATATTTAAACATCTTGCGATGTAAAACGAAGCTTTTTCACACAATTTAAAAATAAATTTCAATTATTAAAAAACACTAATTTTAAATTTATACTTTCTTAAAATGTGAAATATTTTTTATTAAATTATAAAAATTACAAATAACGACTAAGAGTTTTTAAATAACCTGATGATGAGCAGACGCTCGAAACTAGTCGTTATTTGTAATTTTTATAATTTAATAAAAAATATTTCACTTTTTAAGAAAGTATAAATTTAAAACTTAGTGTTTTTTAATAATTGAAATTTATTTTTAAGAATGTTTTTTATTTCATTTCTATTGTTTTTTACGTTTACTAAATTATTATGGCTCAAATATCTCTATTTAATATTTAAGGTTTCAGCGTCGTGCTTAATGGGAGATCATCATCGACGCACTCCCCAAATGCCGGAGTCCCTCAGGGGTCACCTTTGTCACCGACCCTGTTTTTGCTATACATCAACGATTTGCTGGATAGCACTGTAAACCCTATCCATAGCTTTGCGGATGATGCCACATTGCATTCTTCTATTTCATTCGAGGCGGAGCCTAGCATTACAGATCTAAATAATAAACGGTCAGAAGTCGTAACTTCTCTTAATTCCGATTTAAGTACAATATTTGAGTGGGGTAACAACAACTTAGTACAATTTAACGAAAAAAAGACACAAATATGCACATTCTCACGTAAAAAAAGTCGCAACGACTACCCATTTGTGGTAAAAAACCATATCCTTATGGGTTGCGACTCAATTCGACTGCTTGGTGTTCAAATAAGTAACAAACTCAAATGGAATGAACACATTGTTGCATTGGCTAAATCAGCTTCAAAAAAACTCGGGTTCCTGAATCGATGCAGAAGGTTTTTCAAATCGCATCAAGTTCTCCAGATATATAAAACCTTCATCCGACCATGTATAGAGTATTGCTGTCAAATTTGGGGAGGTGCGTCTGGTACCACCCTCCACTTATTGGACAGGGTTCAACGCCGCGCTATCAGAATAATACGGAATCCCAGACTTACTCAAGAACTAGACAGCTTACAGCATCGCAGAGATGTTGCAGAACTCTGCGTCTTCTACAGATGCTTACATGGTAAATGTTCTGCAGAACTATCGGAGAAAATACCACCATTCGTTACAACAACAAGAGTAACAAGAGGAACAACCAATGCACATAGGTTTACGGTGAAGCTCCCGAAACCTCGAACTGAAGAAATCAAGCGCGAATTTATATACCGAACATCAAAAAAGTGGAATTCGCTAATACATTTCAAATTTCCGAAGGAATATAAAATGAATAAATTTAAGGTAGCTATTAATCTTTACTTGCAGGAACGCGCATTGGGTGCAGAAGCTCTGACAGTTACGTTACAAGGAGCTAGGACCGTTAATAAGTCCGCTCTGCACCCAATTAAAAAAATTGATAAAAAAAAAAAAAAAAAAAAAAGGGGAGGTTCTCATCAAGCGACTAAAAAATAAGGTGATTTTCTTGATTTTTTTTTTTCATAGAAAGAAGTAAATAAAAAACTTAATGATTTTCGAGACTTATTTATTGAGTTTTAAAGTATAAAAAAAATAAAAAAATTTAGAATAATAACGTCATAGGAATTGCTTATACGTATTGTCACGTGACCGTCTCAAAAAAGGTGACTTATCGGTCTCCACTGTACCACTTGTGAAAACTATCGGAAATCAAAAAACCAAAAATTTTTATAAAATATATAATATTTGCTGGAGGTTGTACCAACAATAAAAAAAAAAAGTCGAAAATTAAAAAAATGGCGGACGTGCAATTTTTCGGTACTGGTTTTTCACGCCTTTTTCGCTCTTTAAGGTGCTATAAAAATATAAAAAACGTCAAATATTATCTGCATTTAGGTTTATCCTCCAATAAATTAAATGAACTTCAAAATAAAAACAAAAAAATTGTGATCCATTGAGTAGTTTTTGAGTTATCGTGGAGACAGATATAAAAAACATCGTTTTTTCAGGAAATGCATTTGAAGATTTTGTTAACGATATTTTTTAGTTGAAAAGTAGAAAAGTGGGTCGAATTATTATGCCATAACTTTGCTATGAAATTTATTTTAGTCAAATGGTTTAGGGAACATATTCTACACAAAATAGGCTATCAAAAAATGAAATAAAAAACAATCGAATTTTCGGATCGAGTTTCATGAGAACCTCCCCTTAAGTAATTTTACAATTGAATAAAAATCAATCAAACTCCACTATTTTTTATAAATTTATTAGATTTCCCTTAAGCGAAATTAAATTCCAATAAGTAAAGGGCAATTTTAGTAAGTATATAGGGTAACTTTATAAGTTGATGATTAAAACCATTTTAGAATCCCATTTCCATCGCACTGTTGAGTTTGATCATAATCGGTTAAGAAATAGCCAATTTTTATTCGAATTGGCAATATTCCAGAACTATATCTAAAACTCATTTTAGAATCCTATTTCCATCACACTTGTCGACTTTCATCATAATCGTTTAAGGAATACCCAAGTTTCATCATGATTGGCCATGTTCTAGAAATTCATCTAAAATTCTTTTAAGAAGACCATTTCTAACGTATATGTTCAATTTCATCATATTCGGTTAATTAATAGGTAAGTTCCACCCTAATTGGCCATATTACAGAACTTCGTCTAAAATCCGGTTTAGTATTCCATTTTCATTGCACTTGCAAAATTTCATCATACTCGGCTAAGAAATAGACAAGTTTGCCTTATGGAAATATGCGGTCGCTTAGCATATGCCCTTTTAAAATATGCCATTTTGAAATATGCCATAGTGTACCATATGCCATAGTGTACCATATGCCGGTTTTAAATATGCCGTTTTGAGATATGCCATAGTGTACCATATGCCGGTTTGAAATATGAAGTAGTGTACCTTATGCCGTAGTGTACCATATGTCGTTTTGAAATATGCCATTTTAAAATATGCCATAGAGTACCATATGTCATCTTTTCATATTCCATTTTGAAATATTCCGTTTTGAAATATGCCATGTTGAACGGATTCGGAATTATTGGGGGTTCTCTATTTTCGTTTCACAAAATTTCATTAATATTCACCCCTATTATGATTGTCGAGTCGATCGACAATCGACACGACTCTGTGTTGCCTTTTCCTTTTTCGTATTGTTTTTATCAAATGAAAAAACGAAAACGCAATACAGAGTCGTGTCGATTGTCGATCGACTCGACAATCATAATAGGGGTGATTATCTGCATCTTAGAATGAGATGCAATATTTGATGCGTTAAACAATTATTTAATTACCTCTTACCGCCACCGTAAGAGGCCTAATTCAAATGAAATACACATTTTCCATCAGCAATTCATGACAAATTAACATTGCAATTTTCATGTCAGAGCTAAATGTAAAAAGCTAATAATTTACAATAGTATTACGGTTTTGTAGTTGTATGTAAAAATGCTAAGTCCAGTTAAATTCGAGATAACATCGAATAGATTAAAATAAACACAACCTACAAATCCTTTCGAAATGGACTTAAATTTAAAGAATTGCTTAAATGAGAACTCGTATTTAAATAAAATGAACATATTTGCTGATATTTGGTGTACTACTATATTCTGTAATGTCATATTAATATAATATCGACTAACAATAGGCTAATTTACAGAAGCGAACTAATCATAATGAGAAAACAAGAATTCGGCTGTCTGCAAATTCGCAGGTAAAGCATAGAAGAAGATCATATATAGTAGAAAACGAGTTTTCGTGGGGAGCACCTCAAATTTTCAGTAAAAAAAATCTCGAACAACATAAAGTTAAGTGCCAGAAGATCCCATTTTTTTTTTTTTTTTTTTTCGCTGGCGCTACATCCCATAGAGAGACTTGGCCGCTTCATAGTGAAGTTTCGTAATCATTTTTACATCGGATAATGAGTGATTAGTTCATTGATCCTTATACATTAACCAGCCGTGATTTTTTCATCACCCGCCGGGAATCGAACCCGGGATCTCCGGAGCTTGAAGCAAGCATGCTAACAACTGTGCCACCGGGGCGGCATCCCATTAGATTTTTGTTAATTATCTTCAACTACAGTTTGAAAACAAAAGTTTGTCATCCTTGCGTGGAGAGGACCAATACTAAGCGGTTTTCAGGAGTTTTCTATTTTAGTGTGTAACAGGAAAGTAAATAATAATATAAATATCAATATTTTTGAAACAATTATCACGTATTCCTGTCATCTTTGAGCAAAGACTCCAATGCTAAGCGGCTTTGGGGAGCTCTCTATTTTAGTATTTTGGGAATTCGAGTTTTCATCGCGAATAGAAGTGACGTGCAAATTGTTTTCAAAAATAATTTTTTCCACAATAATAAAATAATTTTGAATTGTATATTGATTTTATAGTGTGATATATAGTGATTGGGTGTTTTGATATATACATATTATACATATAAGTACATTATATGTACATTTATTGTTATTGTTGTGTTTTCGTTGCTTTTCGTTGGTGTTGTGTTTTTCCTTGTTTTGTTCTTTTATTCATAATAATGAATTGTGGCAAGTGTGAGTCAGATTTATTCACTATAAAGGAGAAAATCGGGTGCTCTGGCTTTTGCAACAGAGCGTACCATTATGGTTGTGCAGAAGTGGATCGAACGTCATTTAATGCCACACTGAAATGCGCCAACATATTGTGGTTCTGCAATGACTGTAGAGACCTGATGAAAAACAAAATTTTCTTAAAAATGTTTTCACCCAATTCTAACTGGGACATTCCAATTCATACGCAAATTAATATTGCGCATCAGGATATGGTGAAGTGCTTGCAGAAGGAGATTGACACGAACAAGGAGAATATTAGCTTAATGTTTAAAAAACTTGAAACTGCAGACAAGGTGGTTTTTGATAGCAGAATGAAGCCGACATATCGCCAAAAAGAACGATTAATAAGGGGTCAAGCGAAAGTGATTAATGACCTTTGCGGCACTACGATTAAAGCTGAATCAACAAAGCCCCCAAATATTGATTCTTCAGAGGCATCATCTAGCAAATCAGATAACATTTGCCTTAGCAGCCCCTCGAATAATGGGAAAATATCCGAAGTTAATACCCAGTCGAAGCTACACTGAAAAAAATCCTACATCAATGCAGACAAAAACTGCATTAATAGTACGAAAAATTCGTTAAAATGGAGCCAATACGACCCTTCGTTAATAGTACGAAAATCATACGTTAATATGGTGAAACACAAAAAAAAAATATTTTAACCTTCACTACTTACGTTGTAATATTTATGAATTGATTCATATAAGATACGAAAAATGTTATAATTTTAATGAAGTTAAAAGCATTTGTGGATGAACAAATTCTTATTGTTAACGTAAGAAATTAAACATAACATGAAATGTTTCATAAAATCATAACATTAACGAAATGTTACATCATATTAACGAATAAATTCATACATATAAGTTTAGAAATTCATTATTTGTGCAAACGAAAATATTCGTATCCAGGAAGAATGGAATACTTAGATGATGAAAAATGAATAATTCCCAAATATGAGGATTATTTTCTGAAAATGTTTCGGCTTTTTTATAGACAATATATTACTTGTAATTTGTAAATGACATTCACTGTATGTATTTTCGATTTGGTAAATCAGAAAAATTACAAAGGCCAATATTTTATAATATATCTACCAATCAAAGTAGAAATATTATCCCCTCACCTTTTCTTTCCCGCAGAGTCAATACAAAGTGTATCAACTCTCAAAAATTAGAAATCTCTTTGAGTTTTCGTGTTGGTAATTCGGTTTCGTATAGAAAAAGTAAGGTCTACTCTTCAGGTAGCTACGACCGAACTACAAAAATTCAACTCTAAATTTTTACATTATATGTAAAACTAGAGTGTATCGACTTAGTGAATTATATTCAACTAAATCAAACTCAAAAACCCAAGCACAAATTTAATTTGTGTGTGTATCATGATGTCATGATGATCAATAATTATCAGATTCGTTAATATGACGAATTTCGTACATAGTCTCATTCATAAATGTTATGAATTGTTCATAAATATGATTTTTTAATAAAATGACGCAAGTTGCACTAATACGCAAACAACATGTGATTGTATTTTACGTATAGTACAATAAACTAAACCATTTTTTAGTTTACGAACTATGATTCTTACTATTAATGCAAACATTCTTATGATTTTTTTCTAAATTTAATTTTTTTACGTAAATATAGCAATTTGTACATTAATAGTACGAATTGTGGTTAACGAACGCCATTCGTAAATAAAACGCAGAATATTTTTTTCAGTGTAAACAATCAACAAGCAGTACGAGGTTATAATATCTTGCCAGATATTATTATCAAAACGGTACCACATAAATTTTGGCTTCACCTATCCAGACTGGATCCTCTAACAACCGAAGATGATGTTTTAGCTATGGCTAATAAGTGTTTGGGTACAAGTTTCTACCATGTTGGTAAATTGATTCCCAAAACGAAAAAAATTCAGGATCTGGAATACTTATGTTTTAAGTTGGTAATAAACGAAGATCTCAAGGACAAAGCTTTAAGTTCGGAAACCTGGCCAACTGGCGTACATATTAGACCATTTAAGAATCAAAATTTTCGGAAAGCAGTTGCCTCAAACGTCAAATTTCGCAACCCAACTGTAGAAGTCGAGACTCCCAGAGTTTAAGGGATGTTGTTTTAAATATGAGGATGATTCGGCCTATATGTTCAAAACTAACTACAGTGTCCTCTATTTATTACCATAATGCATCCAGTATTCGGGGGAAATCTAAATTGTTTCTTTTGGTTGTCCTCGACAACGATTATGGTGTTATAGAAACATGGCTTACGAAAAATTTCAATTCAGAAGAATACTTTCCATCAGATTACGTGGTCTATAGAAAAGACAGGCATGATTTTGATACCAGCCTTAAAGGAGGAGGTGTGTTGATCGCCGTGAAAAATTTACTTTCGAGTGAAGTTTTAGCGTGTCATCCGGTATACGATATTATAGCTGTACGTATTAAAGCCGATATTTATTTTATCTTCGTGGTCGCTGTATATGTGCGCTGTGAACTTTAGAAGTTTATCTGGAATTTATTGATTTTTTCAATTCAGTAATGTCTGCCGTGCATATTGATGAACAACTCATGATCATTGGTGATTTCAATCTTCCAGACATTGTTTGGTTTGACGTTGATGGTGTTCTCACGCCTTCTTCTAACGATCAAAAAGCATTGGCCATCACCGATTATTTTGCGAGTATAGCAACCAAGCAATTGAACCAGATAAGCAACAGTCGAGGAAAACTATTGGATTTAGTATTTTCATCTGATGTTATGTATTCGGATATTTCTTCATGTGAGGATTTTACTGGATGTGGGAGTATCTACCATACTCCAATAATGATAAATATTTTTCATGAAAAATGCAATACTAATTTTTCCCTTGATAATTCTTTTCATTTTGATTTTAGGCATGATGACTATATTTCATTAAACGAATTTCTTGTCAACTCTGATTGGGAGTTCCTTAGGCGTGGGAAAAACTTGAACGAAGCCGTTTCTTTGTTCAATGAACTACTCAAGACTGGTGTTGAAAGGTATGTCCCTTTAATTAAAAATGAACCTCGGTTTCGTGAACCATGGTACAATAGGAAACTACTGCGCCTGGAAAAACGGCGTAACAAATTTCATTCATTATATAGGCTACATGGTGCTGAGTTTTATTCTAGATTCGATGCAGCTCGAAAAGAATTTAAAATTTTAAATTGGTTAATATATAATAACTATATTTTGCAGATTGAAGTGGACTTAACGTCCAATCCAAGAAAGTTCTTTAATTTCCTCAATGGTAAAAGGAAAGCAGTTGGGTTTCCTTTACCGATGATTTATCAGAATTCATTGGCGAGTAAACTCCCTGATATCTGCAATCTATTCGCCAAATATTTTGAGTCCGTGTACGAACCATCCGCGATATCATTTCCATCACATATCTCCATAGCTTGTAATCGTACTGATTACAATTTATTAAATTTCACTGAAACGGAGGTTTATGACTGCTTGTCTCTTCTTGATGTAAATAAGGAGGCTGGTCATTATGACATTCCACCCATCCTCATGAAAAATTGTGCAGAAAGTTTAGCTCTTCCGCTTACTCACATCTTTAACGAAAACCTTCGGGCTGGGATTTTTTCTGATCCCTGGAAAATATCCTTCATCCGTCCGTTTTTTAAATCTGGCAAAAGATGTGAAATTAGCAACTATCGAGGAATTGCTATTCTTTCTGCTATTCCCAAACTTTTCGAAGCCATGGTGCAGAAATTTTTGTTTTTTCATGTGAAATCTCTTATTTTGCCTGCACAACATGGGTTTTATCCGGGAAGATCTACAATTAGCAATTTGGCTGCATTCTGTGGAAATTTATACAGCAGAATAGAGGGCCGGCAACAAGTAGATGTAGTCTACACTGACTTTTCAAAAGCTTTTGATAAAATTGATCATTCAATTCTTATCTATAAGCTTGAGAAACTAAATTGTGAGTTCATACCTATCAAATGGTTGGAATCTTATCTGTTTGGCCGGTCACAATACGTTAAGATTAATGATTCTGCTTCTCATTTATTTCGTGTAACTTCTGGAGTACCGCAAGGTAGTCACATTGGTCCACTTCTGTTCTCATTATTTATTAATGATGTTATGGAGTGTTTTGAATTTGCACATTGCCTTCTTTACGCAGATGATATGAAAATATTCGCTCCGATTTCTTCAATTTCTGATTGTTTAAAGTTACAAAGTGATTTGAACACATTTTGCAGTTGGTCGTTTAACAACAAATTGTTGTTAAATGTGGCCAAATGTAAGGTTATCTCTTTTTTTAGAAAGCGATCACCTATTCTTCAGCAGTATTTTCTTTATAATATGGTGGTTGACAGAGTTGAGTTTATGTCTGACTTGGGTATAATTTTCTCTTCTGATCTTTCCTTTACAAAACATATTGATTCTATTATTGCTAAGGCTTACATTATGTCAGGCTTTATTAAGCGTAATTGTAAAGAGTTTTCTGACCCGCTTACACTAAAATCTTTATATGTGTCCTTTGTTCGGTCTATTCTTGAATTCGCTTCTCGAATCTGGTCACCATTTTATAAGTGTCATTCAGATAGAATTGAAAGTGTTCAAAAGCAATTTGTACTGTATGCTCTTCGTGGTGTATCTTCTGATAGAGTGAATAACT
The DNA here is from genome assembly GCA_963556165.1 of Tipula helvola. Taxonomy (NCBI): domain Eukaryota; kingdom Metazoa; phylum Arthropoda; class Insecta; order Diptera; family Tipulidae; genus Tipula; species Tipula helvola. The sequence continues at coordinate 229,415,011 of OY744483.1, forward strand.
ACGATTAAATCACCGAAGAGACATAACATCAGCTATCATTGTGCGCGATGTTTTGACCTCACGAATTGATTGTGATCAAATACTTACGCGTTTCAATTTTTACGCTCGTACGCGTTGTTTGCGGCGACGAGACGGTTTCTTACACATTGATTCTGTTACTACAAACTACGCACTTTCTGACCCAGTCTTGAGAATGTCGCAAATTTTTAACTCTATTTTTGAAATTGTTGATTTTAATATGTCAAGAAATTCGTTTAGAAATGAGTTATTTAAATTTTTTGCTATTGATAATTAAAATTTTTTGTACCATTAACGTATTATTAATATTTTTGTATTACATTATAATTTCTTATTACCGATTGTACTTTACTGTAGGTTTAAATAAATAAATAAATAAATATATAATCATTAAAAAACACAAAATTTTGAAAAACGTTCTTATTTCTATTAATATTGGAATTTTAATAAATTGTCAAAGCAGCGCTTTGGGAGTGGCAGCTCCCATCCTTTTAATTAAAATAACCTTTCAAAATTTTTTTATAATTAAAAAACTTGGTTTTTTGGGATTGATTTTTTTTGGAATTTTTTGTTTAAGATATAATCCGTAATCCGTATAAGGTAATCCGTTTTCGTGCTAGCTTTTAATTGGAATACGCATTTTTCGGTTTGTTTTTTTGTCTCCTTTTTAAATAAATTTATTATTTTTATTTAATGCTGTAACGTGTGAATTTGGGTTATCAAAAAAAACAAGACCACAAAACTCATTGTTCGATCGCTATAAAACTTAAACCGCATTTATTTACAATAAAAGCAGATAGCGTGTGTTTCCGTCTCCAGCAAAACAAATATTATGTACATAGATCTTAATTTAAAATGTGATGCACAAAATATTATCCGGCATATACAATAAAAAAAGTAACCGCCGTTGATACGACTTATAATTTCTTGACCACACTAGCGTATAGATTTCATGCAGCAAACTCAAAATATAAAAGTCTATATAAAATAGAAATTGTATTTTACAAAACAAGAATTACTATCCTATATACGGCGATTGTCATGTGAAGGGCCGGTCAAAAATCAAGGCAGTTCTGATTTGTTTTAATTTTTCTTTCCTGTAAACAGAACATTTTTATTGTTTGATTGCATAAATAGTGAAAAATTGTGTTTTTCTTTTCTCATCCTTCCTGAATATGTAGAGAGATATTCTTCTACGAATTTTCAATCATTAATTCTAAACAGATTGAGGGCGCAAATTATCGAATAATATATTCAATCCGAGTGAATTTTAGTTCATAAATATTTAAGTCAAAAAGGCCAAATTTGCATTAGTTCTTATGAGAAATTAAAAGAAGTAATATTTACGCCCGTATTAGGGGCTTTTCCTTCTAGTTTATTTAGATATGAAAACAAAATTCACTGAGTATTCAGCTCACACAAAAAAAAATTACGTCTTTAAACAAAAAATAATAATGTTTAGGCTACCAACCCATATTCGGAAGCACTCAATTTTTCAAATACATATTGTATACCTACCACAAAGAAAAGTTTATCATAAAAAAAAAAATAAAATGTTTATACTCAGCTGTTTACTCATATTGTATATAATATTGATTTGATGTCAAAAATTATATTATAAATCAGGTTCACCATCTCGATCAGTTTCCCAAGTCCAAAAAAAATTTATCTCAAAATTATTTATCAAATTCTGTCACCAACTTAATTAACACTCCGAGCTTCATCGGTTTTCCACTCTTCCATCAAATATAAAAAAAATTAAAATCGTATTTTCGGTCGAACAACATTTTAACACATACACAGGTAATTGTTCTTACCTTTTCACAAGATCATTTAAATAGGACGCATGAAGAGAAAGAGATATTGAAGAAAAAAAATAAATACGAATTGCAATACCTAACGATATGCAAAAAACCATAAATCTTTATATACTTAAAATAAAACAAAATAAAGTAAATCAGGGAATTTGAACCCAAAAGAAAATAATGAAAATGAAAATTTAAATACTGTAACGGCTGTGTATCTATTCGTAAAATGGTCAATTTCATTGTACAGAGCAATTCGTTCAATATCAACGTACGAGGGGTATAATTCTATGATCGTCCAAAAATTATTTGGGTTGTTGTTGTGCATTGCAAAATTATTTATTCTGAATGAATTTCAGTTTTGTTGTTTGATTCCAAATTTTATTTTTTTTTTAACTTACCTATATACATTTGATTTCCCCATTTCATTTCATATAGTCGTATTTGTTACCAAAATTATGGAAATTGTTCACTGGTAAATCTGAGTATGGGTGAATCTTACGGGTCTTATACTGTTTTGTATGGAATGATGGGATAGCTGAATTTTTGTTCTGCAAAGGATGAATCATACAATTTCGGTGCTTGTATGGAGTTATAATGGTAGAAGTACATAATATATAGTATGTATTTGGATTATTTGTATATAATACCTACATAAGAAAAAATAAAATAAAAGTAAACTGTAGAGTTAATCGTTTAAAAGAGGCCACCGCGTTCACATCATATAAATAATAGCCAATGCGGTTTATTTCAGTTTTTTCGAAAAGTAAAAAAATATCTATATATTTATTCTAATTTACCCACATAAAATAAGTACCGGCCAAGTGAATTAGATTACAAAAATTGGCCGAATTAAATTATAAAAATTGGCCATAGGAATCCATCTTATGTATCTGTGTCGCAGTGTAATTGTGCGGTAAGGAATTATTTTTTTTTATTCTCAAAGTGGATTTATAATTTATAATTATTTATTTGTGTTTTTTTTGTGAAATCAGCAAGCAGATAAGCTGAATTAGTTCCGTAAAACAAATATCCTTATCGGTATATACCGTGGGTTGGAAGCGAATTAGCGGGGCCTCGTTTAGTATTGGAAAATTCGATAATTCGATATTAACAGAAATTCCACCAATTTTTGCAAACCAAACAAATTGAGTGTTGATCTCGAGGAATAGCGGTGAAACCAACCAATCAAAAGAAAAAAAAAATACAAATTAAAAGTAGCGGGAATTTGTGATTGGGAATTCCTAAGAAACTACATATACTAAATATTTGTGAATTTAATAGTTATTTAACTATTTTCTATTTAGTTTTTTTGTATTTTCATATATTTCAATTTTAACGTAGATTACCGTAAATTAAAAGTTGTGTGTAAGTGAGTGTGTTAGCACCAGATTGTTTGTTTTCAGGAATACCATCGTAAGAGGAGCCACGGGTACCCTTGGAAATTTTACGGGTGAGTTTTTATTTTTTTTATAATTATACGCCTTTTTTGCAGCGTACAAATCTAGTGAAACACACACACACTTTAATTTTCATTTATTTTTACTTTTTGTTTACTATTGCGTGATTAAAGATTAGGAAACCGAATATTATTTCCTATCTCTTAAATGCATATTTTGGTTTTTCTAATTTACTTTGTGAATAAATTGTTTTAAGTGTTAATTAAAATGAGATAATTTTCTTTTAATTTAATGATGGTGATGTGTTGTTCCGTGAGTCATTAGTGAACCTGTGGTTTTTCATTTTTTTTTTATTATTTCAACACGTGAGTTTTTGTAGCGTCTCAGAGTAAGTATGGCGGCAACGAACCTCCCAATATCCACTGAGGACTATCCAACCAGAACGTGTTGGCCGCACAAAGAGGCGCGTAACAAAATGGCGCCGAAACAGGGACCAGAAAGTCATGAGATATTACTCGTTGCTTAACAGTTACCTCACATGGCTATAAGGTCACACAACAATTGTAAGATTTGAAAGCATTATTTTCAAATTTTCTGTTTTTTTTTCTTTGCTTCATTGTGATATTCAGTTTCGTTCTTTACAATCTCTACAATGCACATGAGGAAGTAGTAATTTGTTAAGATTTTTTTTTTTTTCAGATTCTAAAGTTCCTTTTTATTTTTATTCCGTAATTTTGTTTGGTAGACCTAATAAGTCATCCAAGCGGCTTCCCTGCTTAACACAGGCAACTGAAATAACCGCCTATTTCTTTAACAGTCTTTCTTAATATCAGTTATTTTTTTTAGCACCTATTTTTATTGTTTCTAGCATGATCCATTTAACCTTTGTTTTCAAAGCGGTTTGTTGTCAATTTTAATTTCAATCCTATTAAACAATTATTATATAACATTAATTACGACATTAGCAGATTCTTAGCATATTATTGTCTAAAAAAAAAATAACAAGCATTCCCTTATCTCAGGGATCAGCATTAGTTGAAACATGATGATTTTATGTGGTCCTATTGATGATTTTATGAGTAAGGGATGAGTCTATTCTCTTGTCTGTCTATCGTGTTGATACGGAGTTGAATTGTCAATGATCGATACACGATGAATTCGTGAGTTCTTGTTGATAGTTCGCTGCTAGGTTCTACGAAGGAGACTTAGGGTTGAATTGGTTTTGTTTCAGAGCCGGTGATAGAATTTCCCGTGAATCTGGATTTCTCACCAAGGTTTTGTTCCATCATGAATTCATGATCCTATGCTTGACAAGTTAAGAATATTATTGTCTAGTGTTCTTTATGTATTGTGGAAAGCGTGTTATATCATAGTGAAGCAGCAAACCACTCTTGACTTGCGTCGACATGTCACCATCATTTAAAATCATATTTACATTTCAGATACAGATATATAAGATTATTTTTTTTTGCTTTTTGTATATTATTATTTTTGATTAATTTTTTTCATCTTATTAAAATCTAAGCTCAACTTAAGACTTGACTTAAGCTGTGCAGCGAATATATTTGTTATATAGATATTTTTTTTTTTTTTGTTTTGATACTCTTGTTATTTCCTATTTTTTATTTATTTATTTATATTTTTTTTTTTTTTTGAAACATTGATTTAAGGTAGAGGGTAACATATACAACTTATCCAGAAGAATTTTTTTTTTTTACTTTTTTCATTCTCATTTTTTTATTTTTTTTGTTAGCACTTATATTAATTTTTGTTTATTTAAATCAAATGGATCCGCTTACGTACCTCACCAATTTGTCTGTTTCCGAACAGGAAGTTGAGTATAAAGCTAGAGGGCTTTCTAGTAGCACTACTGACTCAAAGAGGATACTATGTAATCTCCTGACGGCAGAGTTTTCTGACAGAAATTTAGTTCCCAAAGAGTCCCATGTGAAATCCAAACCAGAACAGGAAATGGAGCTCTGTAGGTTTAAATGTGAGGAATGGTCCAATTTGTCCGAGCAGCGCGGAACCTCACCTCCGTTAGATTTTATAGCCGTAGGACTAGCCAAATCAATCCACTATAGGGACCGAACTCAAAGAATAGTCAACACCTTTGGTGATACTGGCAACCTTACAAACGTTTTAAGCAATTGGCGTAGATTATTTAATTGGTTTAAAAAGCTATGGATAGAAACACAACAAGCATTGCAAATCGAATCTACAAGAGATGACAGATCTACAGACGGTCATACTACGTCCCCAATTGAAAAGCGAATATCAACAGCTAAAGAACAAATCTCAAGTGAACACATTTTTTCTCCGGGTAAAACAGCTATTTCCGTCGAGAAGCCTCCCAATCTAACAACACAGATTCCTTTAATGGATAGTAAGGAGCTAAACCAACCAGTTGCTGAGTTCTTTGCCCAAATTGATAATAGGCGATCAAGTAGTGATCAGGAGCAATATATTCCCCGGGTTTCACATCCTTTACTAAATCAATTTAATGCGCCCGTCAATGACCATCAGCCAGGATATTCTAGATACCACGAAAATGCTCAAAATTATAAACAGATATCACGTCCAGATCAACCAGTTGAGTTACAATATCGATTGAGCAACCTATATAAAATTAGACAGACCTGGAACCTTTCTTTTGATGGTAGTAAAACAATGAGTGTGCACGATTTTATACACCGTTTAGAGCAGCTAGCTAGAGATGATGGCCTTCATGAAACGATTTTGCCAAAAGCATTGCACTTATTCCTATCCAAAACCGCAGAAGACTGGTACTGGGTATACAAAATGGACCATCCAAATGCTGACTGGATTTCAATGAAGAATGCGATGCTATCTTACTTCAGCAGTTACGATTATGAAGACCAGATTCGTGAGGAAATATACCGCAGAGTACAGGACAGGCGTGAATCTTTTTCTAGTTTTATGTTAACCATCCAGAAATTAAATACCCGACTTACAAATCGGCTAAATGAGAGACAACTAATACACCGGTTGTGCCAGAATATGAATCCTGCACTTAAAAATGTTACGTTGCCTTACCAAAATTCAATTGGTACTCTAGAAGATTTACGAGTACTTTGCCAACGCTACGAAGCAATGTGGGACCAAACCGGGTATGATCCAAGGCAATTCTCAGATAGTTCGGTTAGGAAAAGATATGTGAACGAAATAGAAGTTGCTAAGCCAACCCTTCAATATACAGCAGTAAATCCTATTGGTGGGCAGAAACCAACACCAACAGAACCAGCAATTGAAGCATTTGCTAGAAATGACCAGGGGCGCAATCCCATACGCGAATCTCCAATTTCATTAACATGTTGGAACTGTAAAGACCTAGGTCACAAATATCAGGACTGCCGCCAACCCTTTAATGACGTCTTTTGTTTTGGGTGTGGAGCAGCTAACGTCAGAAAGCCGTTTTGTTCAAATTGTCAAGGTCGACCATTGGGAAACGGTCATCCGAGTGTGACGATGGCGAGGCGATCACATTCGGAAGCGATGACGTCTCAAAGTGCAGGAGTTCAGAAAAATCATTAGCCTCTAAAATATCCAAATCAAAAAATTATAAAAAAATACATCGATGCATAAATTATTTCCGACAAAAACGATCAATGGTTAAACATTGCGTGTCGTCAATTATTAAATCGATGTCATCTACCGATCACAGACTAAAAGCACAAGTTACTATAGCATCAACACCAATATATGGACTTTTAGATACCGGAGCGTCAATAAGCGTATTAGGCAAAGATTCCTTGGAATTTTTGTACAAACTTAATTTGAGGTACAATAAACTGAATTCCAGTATTTCAACAGCTGACGGTACTTTGAATAAAATTGTAGGCTATGTGACTTTACCAGTGACGTTCGGAGAGGACACCAAAAATATTAAGTTCTGCATTGTTCCTTCCTTAAAATTTCCTGTATACCTGGGCATCGATTTTTGGAACACGTTCAACATTGCACCAAAACTGTCTATTGATGAGATGTTGGAGGTTCACCCAGAAGACGACAAAATGCACGTACTAAGCCCTGAAGACAAAACCAGATTAATTAAAACCATAGCTCTTTTTCCGTCATTCGAAAAAGATGGCCTAGGTAAAACCACCAAGCATTGTCACGAAATAGAGATTATTCCCGAGTGCAAACCTATTAAACAGCGCTATTACCCTATCTCACCAGCCATACAAAAAGATCTCTATGATGAAATCGATAGGATGCTGAAGTTAGATGTAATTGAAGTAAGTAAAAGCTCCTGGAGTTCACCTGTTACGCTGGTTAAAAAAGCAAACGGGAAAAGTCGATTGTGCCTGGATGCCAGAAAACTTAATTACGTCACGGTGAAAGATGCATACCCCCTCCCTATCATCGACGGACTTTTAGGACGATTGACTGAGACTAAATACATTACAGGACTGGACTTAAAGGACGCATTCTGGCAGATACCGCTTGAGGAATCTGCCAGAGACAAGACAGCATTCACGGTACCAGGGCGGCCACTCTATCAGTTTAAAGTGATGCCGTTTGGGCTGTGTAATGCAGCCCAATCCATGTGCCGCTTGATGCACAAGGTAATACCACATGAGTTGCATGATTATATCTTTGTGTATCTAGACGACTTGTTGATCATCAGCGGCACATTGGAACGGCATTTTGAACTTTTAGAGTTGGTTGCAGACCTTTTACGGACGGCAGGACTTACTATAAACATCGAAAAAAGTAGGTTTATGATGAAAGAGATCAAATATCTCGGCTATCTGGTCGGAGAAAATGGTCTGAAAACTGATCCTCAAAAAATCGATGCGATACTTGACTTACCAGTACCGACAAACGTTAGACAGACAAGACGACTTCTTGGTATGGCGGGATGGTATCGGCGTTTCATAAGCAATTACTCAGCAGTGACAGCTCCAATCACCGATTGTCTGAAGAAGGGTAGATTTCAGTGGACTTTAGAAGCACAGGTGGCATTCGAATATCTAAAAAAATGTTTGACTTCAGCTCCCATCTTAACTAATCCTTCATACGATGAGCCGTTTTTAATTAAATGCGATGCGAGTACGGAGGGAGTGGGAGCGGTTCTGTTCCAAAAGGATAAGGAGGACAACGAAAAACCGATAGCTTACATGTCCCAGAAGCTGAATAAAGCGCAGAAAAATTATACAATCACTGAGTTAGAGTGTTTAGCGGCAATACTCGCCATAAAAAAATTTCGACCGTATATTGAAGGATATGAATTCACTCTAATTACGGACCATGCAAGTCTAAAGTGGTTGATGAGTCAACGGGATTTAAGTGGTAGGCTGGCCAGATGGAGCCTTAAGCTCCAAGGATACAAATTTTCGATTGAACATCAGAAAGGGAAAGATAATGTCGTTGCAGACGCTTTATCACGGATATATTGTGACTCTATCGAAGAGATCAACAGCAGTATTCCAAAAGTTTTAGAACGATTGAAAGGAAATACCACGGAATCTGAAGACAACGAATATTCCAAGCTAAGAGAAAATATTATTGCAAGCCCAAATACATTCCCAGCGTTTAGGATACATGAAAACCAAATATTTATTCGATTAGAACCGAGAAGAACAGATGATTTGTCGGACTTGTCTGTGTGGAAAAAGTGGATTCCAGCCGAGATGCGTGAACAGTTAATCAAGGAACATCATGATGACCCTATGTCTTCTCATGGCGGAATAGCGAAAACACTCGAAAAATTAAGAAGATTTTATTTTTGGCCTTCAATGGTAAAACAAGTAAAAGAATATGTATCAAAATGTGTTGTTTGTAAGACTACCAAACCACAAAACTACGTAACACGTCCGCCAATGGGAAAACCATTTGAGGTTGAGAGGCCGTGGCAGAGGCTGTATGTCGACCTATTAGGTCCATATCCTAGATCAAGCCAGGGAAAAACTATGATCTTAATAGTTGTAGATCATTTAACAAAATTCGTCCTGTTAAAAGCCCTCAGCAAAGGAACAGCGCCACAAATCAACGAATTCTTGAAAAACGATGTTTTTTGTATATTTGGGGTACCTCACACGATCCATTCGGACAACGGCAGTCAATTTAAAAGCCTTGAATATAAAAACCTTTTACTTGAATTCGGCGTTAACGATTCTAAAACAGCATATTATTCGCCGCAATCAAACGCGTCTGAGCGAGTGAACCGGTCAATTCTTTGTGCCATACGGTCATACGTTGCTGAAAAACACACATCGTGGGACAAGCACTTGTGTGAAATTGCCTCCGCTTTAAGAAATGGGGTGCATGAAACAATAAAAAACTCTCCCCACTTTTTATTGTTCGGATACCACAAGATCAATCACGGCCACGACTATAAGATACTACAGCAACTAGGTGAATTGTCTGAAGGAAAGATATTATTACCATTACCTGATAGGCTACAATTAATTCACAGCAGAGCAAAAATTCAAATTGCTCAAGCCTACGAGAAAAGCTCCAAAAGGTACAACCTCAGAACGAGGCCTGTCGAATTCCAAATAAATGAAAAGGTATTTGTGCGTACTCATCCACAGAGCGATTCTGCAAAAAAGTTTTGTGCAAAGTTTGCTCTCCAATTCATCGAAGGAGTTGTCAGTAAGAGGATTGGAAACGTAATGTACGAGATTAAAGACACATCGAATAAGGTTATGGGAGTTTTCCATGCGAAAGATATTCGGCGATAACGCACAGCCCTGTTTGTTTTCAGCTTCATCTTCACAACAATTGGTGTGCAGACTGAACCTGCCCTGTAACGGCTGTGTATCTATTCGTAAAATGGTCAATTTCATTGTACAGAGCAATTCGTTCAATATCAACGTACGAGGGGTATAATTCTATGATCGTCCAAAAATTATTTGGGTTGTTGTTGTGCATTGCAAAATTATTTATTCTGAATGAATTTCAGTTTTGTTGTTTGATTCCAAATTTTATTTTTTTTTTAACTTACCTATATACATTTGATTTCCCCATTTCATTTCATATAGTCGTATTTGTTACCAAAATTATGGAAATTGTTCACTGGTAAATCTGAGTATGGGTGAATCTTACGGGTCTTATACTGTTTTGTATGGAATGATGGGATAGCTGAATTTTTGTTCTGCAAAGGATGAATCATACAATTTCGGTGCTTGTATGGAGTTATAATGGTAGAAGTACATAATATATAGTATGTATTTGGATTATTTGTATATAATACCTACATAAGAAAAAATAAAATAAAAATAAACTGTAGAGTTAATCGTTTAAAAGAGGCCACCGCGTTCACATCATATAAATAATAGCCAATGCGGTTTATTTCAGTTTTTTCGAAAAGTAAAAAAATATCTATATATTTATTCTAATTTACCCACATAAAATAAGTACCGGCCAAGTGAATTAGATTACAAAAATTGGCCGAATTAAATTATAAAAATTGGCCATAGGAATCCATCTTATGTATCTGTGTCGCAGTGTAATTGTGCGGTAAGGAATTATTTTTTTTTATTCTCAAAGTGGATTTATAATTTATAATTATTTATTTGTGTTTTTTTTGTGAAATCAGCAAGCAGATAAGCTGAATTAGTTCCGTAAAACAAATATCCTTATCGGTATATACCGTGGGTTGGAAGCGAATTAGCGGGGCCTCGTTTAGTATTGGAAAATTCGATAATTCGATATTAACAGAAATTCCACCAATTTTTGCAAACCAAACAAATTGAGTGTTGATCTCGAGGAATAGCGGTGAAACCAACCAATCAAAAGAAAAAAAAAATACAAATTAAAAGTAGCGGGAATTTGTGATTGGGAATTCCTAAGAAACTACATATACTAAATATTTGTGAATTTAATAGTTATTTAACTATTTTCTATTTAGTTTTTTTGTATTTTCATATATTTCAATTTTAACGTAGATTACCGTAAATTAAAAGTTGTGTGTAAGTGAGTGTGTTAGCACCAGATTGTTTGTTTTCAGGAATACCATCGTAAGAGGAGCCACGGGTACCCTTGGAAATTTTACGGGTGAGTTTTTATTTTTTTTATAATTATACGCCTTTTTTGCAGCGTACAAATCTAGTGAAACACACACACACTTTAATTTTCATTTATTTTTACTTTTTGTTTACTATTGCGTGATTAAAGATTAGGAAACCGAATATTATTTCCTATCTCTTAAATGCATATTTTGGTTTTTCTAATTTACTTTGTGAATAAATTGTTTTAAGTGTTAATTAAAATGAGATAATTTTCTTTTAATTTAATGATGGTGATGTGTTGTTCCGTGAGTCATTAGTGAACCTGTGGTTTTTCATTTTTTTTTTATTATTTCAACACGTGAGTTTTTGTAGCGTCTCAGAGTAAGTATGGCGGCAACGAACCTCCCAATATCCACTGAGGACTATCCAACCAGAACGTGTTGGCCGCACAAAGAGGCGCGTAACAATACATATATTAAAAATCCAAAATGATACAATGTTTAGTATGTTCCACAAGAAAGTAGCAACACAATGTAGCAGGTAAAATTATTCTCTTCACTTTAATACATTTTTCACGATAATTGCTCTTTTTTAGTTCAGTTTGAAGGTGTGTACATGTTACATTTCTGGTGAAAAATGTACACCACGGAGTTAGCATATATGAGTTGAATAAGTACCCAAATTGTTGCTAGGTTTGTAACCCTGCGTATTAAATTTGTGCCCTGTGAACCAAAATTGTTGCCCTGTGTACTATTTTGGTTACGTTATTCTCGTAACCTCAGTCAATTTTTTTGTTCTAGTTGGAAATAATTTAAATTATACAGCTAGCTTCGTTGTGAACATTTTTTCACCATAATTGTACCACGTACGCAGCTTGAGCGTTTGAGTGTAGGGCTCGTATTACCCGGGTATCGGGTACCCGGGTATTTAAAAAAAAAATTTAATTATCCGAATACTCGGATAATAGGTTTGGGTAATAGATAAAATTATTAAAAATTTTCTGCCATTTTTAACGTTATAAATCATTCTTATAATACAGTTTTTACATATTGTTGGTGAAATACCCAGGTATCCGGGTACCCGATACCCGGGTAATACTAGCTCTATTTGAGTGGTAAACCACAATATTAAAATAAGTTTCACGTATAAAAGCATTTTGAAGTGGTGTTCTTAGATACCCATCCCAAATGAACAACTATGAGTGTGAAGCAGGTAGGCAAATACACCAAAACTTCCGTGCCCGTTGTGAAGAAGTGGATTAAGCGATATAGAGACTGGAAATGTGGATGCCTTTCCTGGAATAGATTTAGTTAGTGACACTTCGGAAAAGGATTATAAGGACATTTTGAAGTTGTGTCTGCTGAGAAATTATACAATATGGTAACGACCGAAAACATGGCATTCAATCTGTGAAATGGCCATCACAGAGTTCAAATGTTAATCCGATTGAGAACGTCTGTTGTGTTATGAGGGCAACGCTTAGAGGGAAGAGAAAAACAACGACAGAATACGCAACCAAATTAAATGAAAGTGGCACTAGGAGATACCAGTCTATAATAGAAAATAACGGAAACTGGACAACATACTAAGATAATTGCGAAATTTGTTTTAGTGCCGATTATGAGATACTTTATTTATTTAGATCAACAGTATAAAATATCTCTGATCGACAAACGTCAACATAAAATACAATAAAAGTCATTATAAAACGAAAAAAAGGTTATTTTATTTTTTTATTGTATGTAGAACATACCGTAATTACAGTCTAGCCTCCTGGAATTTACTACTATACAACTTCACGTTGTTTCCTAATACCAGCGCAAAAGAGTTGGTTCTCTAAAGTCTGCATACTATAATCTGTGTTGATTAAAAATTGTGGAAGTATGGATGGATGAGTATCAGCTTAATGAAAGGTTATGGTGTTGTTAGATGTAAAGAATAAACTGTCAGCATATGCGGGAATGTGGTACAAATCGGTAAAAGATAGAAAAATGACAAGGCGATTGTTTGCTAGGAATTACGTCGAAATGTTTCAAGCGGGTGTTCAGGAAAAATTAGAAGGATAGGCAGGATTTCATGAAAAATTGAAGAAGAATAATAAGAACAAAGCAAAGTTTGATCGAATTCGAGATTCATTTCGAGATGTATCTGATACCCAACGGTCGGTTAGAAGACAAAAATATTATTTATTAGATCATAATGGGCACAATCGAGCATAAATTATGTTTCACATTAAACTAAATTAAAATAAAGAATTTAGAAGAGCTAAAGGAACACATGGAACGGCATATTAAGATGAATGAATCGGATATGAATACAAGGATTATGCACAACAATAATCACATGGATAGTCGGATATCGTACAGAACTATCTAGAAGCAGTATGGGTGCTAGCTATGATTACCATACGGAGTCAACCAATAAGGAAAATAAAAATGGAGAAGTTAAGACAAATTAGGTCAGACAAAGGGAATGTTACAATTGTTTCAGCAGGGAAATATTTCTTGTAATTGTACGATGCCAGACGGAAACTAACTGGTCAACGATGTAAAAAAAATTGGTCATGAGGAAGACCAGTGTATAGTAAAGTTGGAAACGTGAATTTTGCATAAGGAATCTACAAAAAACGAGAAGGAAGCCATGACGGAGAAGGACTTAGTGGTTGATGGTGAAGGACAATTAGAGGTACCAAATGATATTGTTGTATAAATGGCAGCGTATTGATAAGATTAGGTAGTTGGCTGGCCAGATCAAATTATAATTGAAGACATGAGTGGATGAAGGTGATATATTACATTTTTTTTAATTTTGATTTTTTTACATAAATGAAGTTGGTATGTCCGGGGGCTACTTCAAAAATTAACTTACCGCTCATCTTTTTTGCTCATTTTATCATGCAGTAAATCAAATTTTGAAGTAAAGGTAAAATTTTTTTAATGAATTATTTTAAAGGAATTATATCGCACTTATAGCTTCTAAATTGTGTTTTGGTTAACTTAATTCGTTGCTCGTTGGGTTAGTATAGTATCGACGAATATATTGAAGCGAATTGGGTATTAAATTGAAAAATGCTTCGTCAACCTTGCAGACACAGATCAAAGAAATGTTATCGCTCCTATCGCTTCTGCTGATAGTTTTAAATTGTGACGAAGATCTACCTACATATGCCTATAAAATAAAATTAATTTTTTTATTTATTTTAAACAAAATATTTTTTCCGGATTTTTGTTTCCAGTAATTTGTAGATTTTTTTCAGACAAATATGTACACATACATATGCCGTGTTTTCCATGAGAACTGCACTAGAACTCGATAAACTTTAAATTCATTTTATGCCTAGGTAAACGGAACAAAATAAATTCATAAAACGCTAATATATAGAGTACCTAACATAACAACACATTTTAAGTTTAAAAATGTCCCCCTTTAATTATTACTAACATTTTAAGTTTGAACGTTATTGAGGTTCTTTTGTCAGAGTATAATCATAGCATATTCATTATCAGGTCCCGCTAAGGCTACACAGTTATTTTGCCCATCCTTTTCAAATTATATAAAATTTAAATACATGGAAATATAAAATCTCAAACCATCGTATGATCGAACTCTACTTGCTGCGACGTATAATTGACCATGTGTAAAAATTGGCTGCCTCAATAAAATTCCAATTTATTCGAATATTTGTCCTTGAGATGTGAACCACATTTTACATGACATAAACAACTTAATCGACGAGTCAAGGTCACATTAAATTTGTTAATAATATCCCGTTGTTTGCAAAATGTAAATCGTAAAGTGAATTTTTAATCGTAAAGTGAGTTAGATTTTGGTAGAGTCGATTCATCGTAAGGCGGTTTAATCGTATTGCGAGCCCATCGTAAAGCGGGGGTTTACTACTTATATTCATGCGCTGAAGGATCTGATCGATTCAATTCAAAAAATGCTAATAATTTTATTTGTCTTGCATTTTCAATTGCTTGACGTTCTTGCTCTTCTCGAAAGTAAACATTCTGTCTAAGCGGTAAATGAATGTCAAGTCTAACGATGATATGTGATTGATAATGCATTGGTAACTCATAGATGCACCATACAGCTTCATTCAGTTGATCCGACATAAAGACCATTTGCAATTTGTTTCATTTTATCAATTTATATTTCTTGACCTGGTACATTTCTCTCTGCACCTAATTCAACAGATGCACTGTCATAGCCTTTATACACGTATTTATAAATATTTTTTAACACTTTTAACTGTAGTACATACTTCAACTAATGGCAATTAAATTTGGCAAGTAAATCCGGATTGTATGGTGCAACATAACGATGATCGAGGCAACTACCGCGAACTGCAGCATTAATACCATTATCAGTTATCACGCCTTCTGTATAATGGATATACATCACATGTAAATTCATTAAATCGTTTTGGATAATCTTTTGTGCATTTTCCATCTCTCATACATGCAGAATTTGGATTAAGTACACCGCCTGAACAATGCATCATGTGTTTTACAACATATTCATGTAATGTAGGATGTGTTTGAATGTTAGGAATCTCCGCAGATGCAACTTTATCAATATCGGTATAGCGTTAACAATTTTATCTTGCTCATTTAAAGAGAGTAAAATGTTAGCACGAGGCAATCCTTTCTTTTGAAACTCAATTGTATAAACGAGTGCTTCAACTTTAACGAAGATTTTTTTTAGTGTAATGCCCTCAATTAATGCTTCAGTTTAGACTTGAATACACGCACAACAATATCAGGTGGAAAATTAGCTGACTCACCTACACCAATATTGCTAACTATTTCAGGCCAACTTGGATTGCAAGTCATTGTAATAAACAAAGAAGTCTTCCGAAATGTTGTACAAGTAACATTGCATCTAAATAATTCAGTTAGATATTTCTTGGAGATCCATTGAATAATGATTGTAAAATTAGTCTACGGCCAACATTATTGGCATTGGGGTTCAATTTTAAATGTACTATTAAATTGTTGTAAACTTCAGACCTTAGAATTGTTTGATTTTGTCGAATGAAATGTAACTTTGTGTTCTCTATTCTCACATACATATCAACTATCCACTGTAGAAATAAATTTTGTGAATGGTGCAACGTGCTAAATCTTCTTTAATTGCAAGTCGATAGGCTGCATACTGAAGCATGGTTAGTTTATTTCTGGGCGCTCTTGAATTAGATGTAGTTGGTATATTTGAAATTTTGATGTACCACCCAGTATCACTTTTTGGAAAAAGTAATGGATAAGCTAAAGGGTCCAATGATGAATGCAAAACAGAGATATTTTTGATGGTATACGATTAATTTTTGAAAACGAAACCATATTTCGTTAAAAGGGTGGCTCACCAACAACTGTACTAAATATTACTGCTACATTACTTTGAACTGCATAGGATTCTAAAAAGATGTTTAGATAAAATTCTGGAATATATCCAATTAGGAAGGAACTTGGATGGAAACTCTAAAATGATTTCATTATTCATCGTGATGCTAAATTTCTTCAAAATCGGATAATAAATGGTAAAGTTCCTTCCTTATTGGCCATACTCCAGAACTTTATCTTGAAATAATTTTTGAATCCCTCTTCCATCGTACAAGCTGAATTTCATCAAAATTGGATAAGAAATTGCCAAGCTCCTTCATAATTGGCCATATTCCAGAATGCTGATTTTCATCAAAATCGGATAAGAAATAGAATCCCAATAAAATTCTTATAAAAAAAAATCACAAACCCTCAGTTCAAGGAACCTCACTACAACGGACACCATTTTTGGTCCCGTCGAAGTCCTTTGTAGTGGTTTCTCTGTATAAAGAACACTTTTATATTACGTTGGAATTACATGTATAACATTTACGGGATTAGAGTTACATGTGTAATATTTTCGATTGGAGTTACATGTATAACATTTTCGTTGATGGGTGTAATTAAAAAAAAATCTATTTTATTTACATACATACAAACAAAATAATTTTCATTCATTCATTCACAGAATAAAATTAAAGTATTATTGTACTACTTTGATCGTTTGGGTTTTACGTGTATGGATTGTAAAGGAAACTACGTCAGGCGATTTTTCCTGAACTATCCAATCGATTTTCGTCTAACATATTTTGCGCACACCTACAAAAGAATACCCTTCGAATGATGTAATTTTTATGAAAATCCGTTGGGTAGTTTCGTCGTAAAAGGGGTACAAAGTTTTCTCTTCACGTATTAATATATAGATTATTATTATTATTATTATTTATTTATTAACCAACAGCAAGTACATGCAAAAATGGCTTACATTATTAAAAATATTATAAAAAGTTAAACAAATTTATACAATACAAGATAAGGTTATAACGACATCAATAGATCTAACGCTATAATAATACGCGCTATAGGGCCATGGAAACTGTAGTTGCTACTTGCAGTCGGAATATGAAGAAGTTCCCGGGGGCGTAAGCTGCGCTGAGGAGCATAAATATTAAAGCATGAAAGAATATCGGAGCAGTCTATTTTACCACAAATGATGTCCCGTGCAAATGTGGCACTTGCGCATGTACGTCTAGCACTTAAAGATTGGAGATCCAGAAAACGGCATCGGTCTACATATGGTGATAGTCTGAAATTATTGTCCCGTTCGAGAGACGGTAATTTTCTGAGAACAAATAACAAAAACTGTTTCTGTACACTTTCAATTCTGTTTGAATGAGACTGGTAGAACGGGGACCATATGACAGTCGCGTACTCAATCTGTGAAGGAACAAAAGAAGTGTACAGTGACTTGAAAGTTAATGTGTCGTGAAACTCCTTCGAATATCTTTTAATAAACCCCAACATCGAAAAGGCTTTGTTAACAACCGCATCGATGTGTGAGTTAAACGTTAAATCCGAGCTAAAGATAACGCCCAAATCAGTTATCATATTAACTCTCGTCAAACTAATGTCATTTAGAAAGTAGTCAAAAACTACTGGAGACTTGGACGTGGAATAGGTGATCGCGTGACACTTATCTACATTCAGAAACATAAGGTTATTAACACACCAACCGCAAAATGTGTTCAGGTCCCGCTGAAATTGATCGCGATCTAATTCACATGATATGTTTGCATATATTTTCATGTCGTCAGCAAATAGAATACATTCTGCGAATTTGAAGCAATCCACAACATTGTTAACGAACAATAAGAATAATAGTGGATCCAGGTGACTACCCTGAGGCACCCCAGATGTCGCAATAAAACATTCTGAGAACGTATCGTTAATCTTGACAAACATTTTGCGATCCGATAAATAAGACATGATCCAATTTATGGGAATAATGTCGCAATTAAGTTCACTGAGCTTATTCACTAATATCCTGTGATTAAGTTTATCGAAAGCTTTAGCGAAGTCGGTATAAACTACATCGACTTGAACTTTCGAGGCAACAGAATTAATTAAATTATTTTGAAAGACCGTTAAATTGGTGACCGTTGAGCGGCCAGGAAAAAATCCATGCTGACGTGTGCTAATATGTTGCTTGGAGTGGAAGTGAATCACTTTGTTAACCATTGACTCGATAGTATTGCAATTCCACGATAATTTGTTACTTCACTGCGGGGGCCGCTTTTGTGGATCGGTATGATACTTGATATCTTCCAGAGATCAGGAAATTTGCCTTGGTTGAGGCTCAGATTAAATAGATGACATAAGGGAGCGGCAAAACCGACTGCACACAGCTTCAATAGCGACACTGGTAAACCATCTGGTCCAGGACCCTTAGAAACGTCCAAGTTCCTCAAAGCGCTCATCACGTCAAGTTCTGAAAAAACAATTTTTGAATTATTGCAGTTAGCTAATATAGGAGAGAGCGAGCTATCCTTAACAAAAACACTGCTAAAATATTCAACGAAGAAACCGCAGATTGCCTCTGGGTTATCTGATTTTTGACCATGGAATTCTAAAAATGACGGCAAGCCGTTATTATGGTTCTTAATTTTGACAAATCTCCAGAAATTCTTCGGATTACATCGCAAATCGTCTTCAATGTCAATTATGTAATTGTTATACAGGAATCGGTTGAGATAGCAAAACTGTTTGCGCAGAGACTTAAACTGGATATAGTCATGGGCCAACCCTTTACGCCTATACTTCCTGTGACTTTTATTACGCAGGACTTCTAGCTGCTTGAGTTCCTTCTCTCCAAGTAAACCATGGGACGTTCCGGGTATGAGACTTAGTCATTAATTTTTTAGGAACAAATTTTTCAAAAGCAACCTTCAATAATTCATTTAAGGTATCTAATGAACTGTTGATGTCAATGCTTGATAGGGTATCAGCCCAATCCACTTCAGCTAAAAAATTATTTAGTGAGCTATGGTCGGCATGCGAATAATCAAATACGGTACAATTTTTAGTGAAGTTCAAATTATTAGAAGTTTTGTAGAACAACTGAAATGAAACCGGGGTATGATAAACACTCGAAGATCCGGCAAAGTCGTCGCATGATTCTAGTTTAAAAGACCTATTATTAGTGTAGAAAATCAAATTCAGATAAGTGCCGTGGCTGTTTGGTACACTGTTTATTTGTGAAGTACCCATGTTTGCCATAAAATCACAGATTAAGGCTGAAGAATCATTCGTATTAGCAGGAATGAACATATTGTCAACCATCATCCAAATTAGATCTGGAAAATTGAAATCGCCGAAAATAACAAAGTCAGTGTTATCCGAAATAAAAGGTAATAAATTATATGAGATCTTGTCAATAAAATCATGACAAAAAGCCGCGGATGGCGCCTACCTAGTTTGAGTTTAACAGCCGTGAACTCAATGACTGGATCGGAAAATAAAAATTCACAAGAATAAATTTTCCGAACTGCAATAAGCACACCACCACCTTTCCGTTTTATACTAATGTTATACCGATCGCGACGGAAAACGCAAAAGTCCGATGGGAAAAACTCCGCATCATTGAAATCCACTGTAAGCCATGTTTCGGTTAGAATTATTACGTCGTAATTAGATTCCAATATTCCAAGATAGAAATTTTTTGATTTTGAACGCCACTACAATTAAAATAAAAAATTGACAAGCTATTGTTGAAGACATTGTTAGATCCATTGATGATATTGTTAGAATTAGATAAATATGAATTTAGAATATTAGGATGAACTGTGATAAGATTATTGTGGTCATTTGGCAAATTAGTATTTAAAATATTGCAATTTAAAGTATTGAATGAAATTAAATTGTTACTTTGCTGCGAGCTCCTTCCTCGTTTTTTGATTGGCGTCTTTCTTGAAAATCGCGAACTAGAACCCCGGGTGGCCAAAAATCAGGATTTTTCAGGGTACCATGCAAGTTATCGACGACTCCAACCTTGAAAGATACAAACGTTAGTTCTGCTGGATCCCGGTCCACGTTTGATGGATTAGAGCTGATTTTACACGTAATGTACTTGGAGATCGACTCGGAGGTAGTAGATGGATGAAGACGGGAAATATACAAATACTTCCTACGGACCACCGGTACTGCATGCAACTCCATGCCTGGACAATCCGAACCCGGAACACTCGACGTCTCATCCTCAACGGCATTTGCATCATCGGTAATGGTGGAATTTGTAACCATGTCTTTTGACCTTGTATTTGCAGACGGTCCAGTTTCATTTGTGACAGCAGGTAATTTCTCTTTAGCTAAATTTTTACTAACCTTGCTTTTTTTCTTTCCACGAATCGCATTCCGGTTGGGTGACGATAAGGATGGAGGTATTGATGATGATGACGATGATAATACTGGATGTTGAGCTTGTAATGGATAGCTTGTAATTATTTTATCAATATTTTCTTATTTCTGGTTGACGTCATTACACGCGACTACACTCGATAAATTCTTGGGTTTATCAAGTGTAACTGACAAATATGCTGTAATTGTAATTATTTATTGCTGTAAACGCTTAAAATGTGTATTTTTGTTAAATTCACTACACACAATCGCGCTTTATGAATTTATTTTTTTCGGTTTACATAAAAATAAAAGGAATTAAAAGTTTATGGAGTTCTAGTGCAGTTCTCATGGAAAACACGGCTATTATGTGTAGTGATCTCTAAATTAAAATGAATAACACTAAGTAAATATAGATAGGTACATGGCACGATAAACTGATACTATAGGTATGATCGACAGCTGTTTCAAAATCATCTTTTTCTGCGCAGCACCGTATGACGTGCTAAAAAACAAAACAAATAGAGATTTGTACAAAAACAAAAACTAAAAATCAAATTAAAAGAAAAGAGAACAAACAATTTTTGTCAATTTTCAATTTTTTTTTTGCTTTTATTTTTTTACATAAAAAAAAAAAAAACATTATTATATTACAATGATTCTTTCTTTGGTAAGTTAATTTTTGAAGTAGCCCCAAAAACCTGTATTTACATAGGTATAAACAGGAGTGCTCTGACAATTACACGTGCTCACCTAAGTTTAAGCTAAATAGACTATTGTAACAAATATTAATCATACATATGTCGTTTATAATAATATAGTTTTGTGTACACTAAAAAACCAGTATATACAAGTGCTTCCAAAAATTAGTTGTGTAGTCATAGCAACTAAAATCAGTTTAAAAACATAAAAAAGGAAAAAACCCAGTAAACGTAGAACTAGTTCCTGCGGTACTGCAAGAGTACCGAGTTAATGTACTTTTATCCAATTTTGGTATATAATGGGTATTTTTTTTATTCATTCGGAATATTCCGGACATTCCGAAAGTGACGTTATTCGTTATTTTATTCATTCCATTCCTTCTATTCCTTTTTTAGTTTACACTCTACGAATTAATTCACCATACGATCTAAAAAATTGAATTTTCGAATTGGCTTTTCAAGCAAATAAATCCTGCTTACTGTAAATTTAAAAGGACAAAAAATACAGACAAAACTAATATAAATTTAGTTTATTAATCTACTTTTCAAGGCCGAAAATAAAAAAACTTTACATTTGTATTCATTCTTTTGCGAACAAATTCATCGTACGGTTGTTGTTTTTATCTAACAACACCCGTGCGTCTTTTGTTTTTTCAATATTTTTGTGATAGAATAGTTCAGTATATTGTAAGACATTAAAACTACCGGTACACAAAACACCTCGTATTATTTTGAAAGCCACACGAACAGAAACCAGTATTGACTTCCAAGAAGTCGTTATCAATAAGCATTTGGAAGGAAAACCGTTATCTTCCAAGTCCAAAGTTAACAAAAAAATTTAAATCTTCATGCACATTGTAGAACCATATAAAAAGACAGGTAGTGTTGAATAATTAAAAAGAACTGGTCGTCCGTGTACTCTTACCGATAAGGAATAAAGGGTAGTATGGCGTTGTGTTCGCAAAGAACAGTGAATATTTAGTTCAAAATTGCTAACAATGCTACACCAGAATTATGGAGCAGATGTATGTTAACGTACAAACCAGAAAACATTAAACTGGTACGGGTAATTTTCCAGAATGATAAAAAAAAAACAGTTATTAGTGACGTAATTAAAAAGAATCGCATTGAGTTCGCTAAATCACACCTGGATGCTGAATTTTCATTCTGGAAAGAAGTGATATTTGCCGGTGAAATTAAGTATAATATATTTGCATATGATAGACCATCAAAACTATGGCGCAAGAAGGGAACAGCAATAGAAACAGCAAATCTTCGTGGTACGATTAAAAACGCTGGGGAAAATGTACTCAGTTTGGGGGTGTATGGCTGGTTCGGAAGCCAGAAATTTGATATTTATTGAAGGAAATATGGATAAAAGGATGTATTTGAACATTTTGAAAGCCAATTTGCACGAATCGGTAGATAAATTAGATCTGGCACAAAATTGGGTCTTCTAGCAAGGTGACAACTCGAAGCACATAGCGGCAATTGTTCGAGACTGGTTGCTGTAAAACACCCCTAAGCAGCTACATTCTCCTCCATAAAATCCGGATCTTAATCCCATAGAGAATCTGGGGTATTATGTAGAAAGGCAACTAAAAATACACACAATTACATCTAAGGCCACACTGAAAGAGGCAATAAGATATGATTGAGATCGGGTGCCGCCAGAATTCACCAAAAATTGGTTTCGTCCATGAATAACAGACTAAAAGCCATTCTAGATGTCAAAGGAGGCCTACCCGTTATTAATAAAATTTTTTTTGTGTGTTAAATAATGATTAAATTAATCGTACGATGAATTTGTTCGCAAAAAATGGAATACAAATGTAAAGTTTTTTGATTTTCCGCCTTGAAAAGTAGATTAATAAACTAAATTTAAATTAGTTTTGTCTGTATTTTTTGTCCTTTTAAATTTACAGTAAGCAGGATTTATTTGTTTGAAAAGCCAATTCGAAAATTCAATTTTTTAGATCGTATGGTGAATTAATTCGTAGAGTGTATTTTTTTATTTATTCGGAATATTCAGAATGTATTCTTTTCGTACTACATCGAAAGGTGGAATAAAAAGAATATCCTTTTGACGTTTTGTAATTATGTGCGATGCTTACAACTTAAATGATTAAATTGAATTAAATCGTAGATATTATGGAAAATGAAATTATTAATTATGATAAAATGAATTATTTAAGGAGTTAAATATTAAAATTTTAGTTTTATTACATGATAATAGTTTTAAATAGAGCTTGGCGGATACAAAAACTCCCAGGTTATATTTTTTAAGATATATCAATTAAAATTAATATTACATGGGGTATTTTAACGTACAAATTATTTGCAACTTTAATTAATTATAATGAAATTATTTATTTTATAAATTTAACATGCTTCGTAATTTTAAAAATAAAATAAAAATTCATACTCTGGACAATGTATTCCATTTATTCCAATCCGTTTTTTTATTACATTACGTTCGGAATATTCCGAAGTCACGTGATTAATATTCTATTCGTTCTGTTCCTTCTGTGGAATGAATAATAAAAAAACACCCAATAGCCCGATAACTAGACTGATTTTAAATAAAGAAAATGTAAAATAACCCATTGTTATTGTATAAGCCACGTTGCTAGGGGCAACGTTAGTTATATTTGTATAACAAAATGATGAGTAGTCATTGGAAAATTATTCGTAGATTTTGTAATTTACATCAAAGAAACACGTCACATAAATTTAAAGAACGGTCACTATGATAAAATGTATTTCAAAATTCAATGCTACAGTGTGAAAACACAGCATGGAACTGTTTCTTATTAATTTACGATTATTAACATTTATTTCAACAAAATTGGATAAAACGTTGTATGCCACTCGTGAGCAAAAAGATATTATCTACTCGGGATAATGTCCCACTCGACTATCGCATCATAGGACAAACTTATCCCTCATGGATAATATCTCGTTTTGCTCACTACTACCATAAATAACTATTAATCCACTGAAAATGGATAGGAGGTTGGGAAAAAATCCATTTATTTACTTTCATAATGTATAAGTATTATTACCAATTCGATGCGTTTGCCTCATTTTGTGTTATTAATAAATTCTATTGCGCACCTATTCTTTTTAAAATATTACTTATCTTGTTTCATTCTCAAACCTAATTTCATAGGTGATAGAAAGAAACAATGTTATATCGTTTTGATGAATTATCAGGCGGTTTAAAAGTAGTTTTTATTGCTCCATAAGAAGTATTTTTGAAGTAGTACCACAGAAAAGAATGAACAGATATGGAAGTTCGAAGAGAAGCGAAATATGTAATATTGAATTATATTGTCTCTGTCTTAACTGGTTAGATTAGAGCAGGAATACATTTTATTGATTGAATATTTCTATGTAAATACTTGACATGGAACTTCCATATCTGTTCATTCTTTTCTGTGGTAGTACGTCATGTAGTATTAGAACATTGCGAAAAGGCACGGAAAGAAATGTACATTTTAACTACTTCTCAAGCAGTGATATAGAAGTATTGTAGTTATTTAGGGTATTATGAGAACACTCAAAATGACACGAATATAATATTGTTAAATTAACAAATTCCATTTATTATAATAAATCATTTGTAAAATAAAATTTTAATATAAAATAATACACTTATATATTTCGTTTATTTACTGGTGATATAAAAGACACTCTCTAATGTGGATGATCCTTTTAGTCGTCGTAAATATAAATCCTTAAAGTTAAATTAAATTTTAAAATTAAAAAACCTTGATGGACAAATACGGTGAATGATGGCTAAATGATCGCTTAGTTCAGCGATTGTTTTAACAGGGAATAACATTTCAAATTCAGTAGATCCATCATCATCACACATAGATTCGGTCCACTAAGTATTCCTGTAATAAAAAACATGATGCGAAATGAAATTTCATTTGATCAAAACATACATAAATTCGAATAGATTCAAACACCAAACTTCTTTTATTTTCATTCCACTTAACCGTGGAAAATGCGATAATGGTTTTTCAATTGGCACAATTGGAGTCTCAACGATGTTGTCGTGTCGTAATCTAATGTTCTCACGTAAAGGCCAGTTCCGTTCATTGTATTTTACGCCTTCAAAACGTGTATTCCACAAGCACATAAAAGACATGTTTTTAGTGTAACCCATATGCCTCTTAAAAGAGCTATAACTTTTAAGTCTGCACTAACTTTCCAATGATTTCTTTCAGTGCAATTGGAACGGAATTTTTTGAGTTGGTAAAGTGGAGGAGAACTGCGTTTAATCTGATTGTTTAAAATGACAATCGCCATTCTTCGGAAAATCGGAATTATATGCATGGTCAGGCGTCGTACCTTAATATCCAAACGATTTTGCGAGAATTCAATGTGATTGCATGGCACAGAGACATTTGATGGATGATACATTGATACAGGTGTTTTCCAGTTTTATCAGATTCAAATGTTGATGGTAAATATATTCTTCAGTTAGGTTTGATCTTTCCGCAACAGGAATTTCATCGGAATGCGGCAACGGTAATTGAGCATATGTCGTTGCAGTGTATGTCAAAGCAACAATTTTTTCTGTTCGTACTGAGAATATAATTAACGCATCCTTAACATTGAACTGGATCATGTACTTGTGGATTTATCCATATCATCGAGACACCAAATGACATTGCGGCTCCAAATGCATGCCGTACAAACATTAGACGGCGTCCAATTTACACCACTAATAATATTTTGTGAAAAGTATAGTCGATATAAATCAGCGATTTCATGGTGCGGCGATTGGTCATCATTTTAAATTTTCCACACACATAACAAAATCAATTGAGTTTAAAACATTTATCCTTATATTTCACCAAATTTCATAAGCCGATTTTCACTTTATATTTTGTGTTCTTTTGTCACTTTATATATTTAAATGAAAAACTTCTTATTTTTTATTTTATATTGTAGTTTTTATTTGTTACTTATTTGATAATTAACTTTTTTAGTAATATCGATAATCACTATAAAATCGACCAAATCGATTCAGTTTTTTTTTAAATAGTTTCTATGGAATTTACATTTGCCGATGCGATGTTTAAATTCAATAAATGGCCAAAAAATGAAAAAAAAGTGTTTTTCGTCGAAATGAAACGAAAAAAATAACACAATAATGTGAATGTGGATGTGTTTTTCGGTCTTATCATTTTCAGCAAAGTTGTTTTTCTTGCTGAAGAAAGCATACCGAAAATCTTAATGGTTCAAACATTATTGGTGAACAACGGAAAAAATGCCTGTTTTTTACGATATTTTGTATAAAAAGACCCACTGGATGCAATTTTTGATATTTAATTGATCGGCAAAATTGTTGGCCGGAATAATATGTAGGAGCAACATTGCTGAAGAAAGCAAAATGAAAATCTTAATGGTTCAACAGCTATCAATATGAAAGTGAGTGTATATTTCGACAAATTTTTGACTCTCAGTCAAAACGTGTCGAACGCGATATCTCAAAAATGAGGGGCTAACTTCGAAATGAGACTAGTACCATTGAATTCAGCGTACTCGAATTAGGTTTACCTACTGAGAGCCCACCTTGTCACTTTTCCCAACTAGCAGAGTGATCATATAAATCGAAAACAAACCAATAAAAACAATTATGAATGAAAATTATAAAAAAATAACGTTTTTCTCTGGGGTGGGATGTTGTAACTTGTAACATCACTTTCAATTCGAATTCGATAGATTTTATGTCTCATGTTTCAAGAATAAAATTGTACTCTATTTCGCTTTTTGATTACGCTTTCTCTATTGCGATCTCTTTTTGTTGCGTACTTTTCCTTCAAATCGGTAAAGTATCACTAAACAAAAATTTGAGTGATCAATAATCATGAGTATAAGTAGAAATAGAATATTGTTTTATTCGAGCAAGCTGAGATAGCAAGAAAAAAGGCACAAATGAAAAACGAAACAGAGTACAATTTTATTATTGATACATGATGAGACATAAAATCTATAGAAATCGAATCGAAAGTGATGTTACAACATCCCACCCCTGAATATTGAAAATAATACAAATTGAAAATACATAATACAAATTTACGGTATTTACTGTATTAGCCAAAATCAATGGTACAATTATGACGTCACATCAGAGTCCGGTGCTATTAAGATGAGTTTTTTTTGTATACATTTTTATAATTACATATTTAGTTTTAACCTACGAAATTTTTTTGTAATTAAGAAATATTCCTGCTTCGGGCCAAAGTAATGCCAACATTTATATTAATTAATCAGTTTATGTGTTTATTAAAAAAATTGTCCGTTCTCTAAATTCTTAAATTTTTCGGGTTACGATTTTCAGATATATTGTTAATTAATTAGTCTCTTACGGGACTTTCAAGAATTTCTTATTTTGTGTTTTTTGGAATTCAAATGCTGTGTTATAAAAATTTTAGAATTTAGAAGTTGGTTATTGGTAATCATAATTTAGGTAGATTAATTAAATTTTTTTACACATAAACCGAAACGTTAATATAGTAGTTTTTAGTTATTTCTTAAATTAAATTTTTCTTTAAATATTTTTTAAATTTCTTTTTTCTGGCCACATGGCGAATTTTATTAAAGCATTGAAAAACTTTATAATAGTAAAACATTTATATTTTCTCACTTTCGGTCAACCGTTCAATTATAACTCTCTTTTTTTTTAATTTCTCCGGGTTTTATTGTTCGAAATTTGGTCACCTTTTTAGAATGAGATAATGAAGCAGCCGAGCTGAGGATGAGGTGTGTTGCCCTGACTGTTAGAGTCTCCCTGTAGATATGAGGTAAAATTAATACTAGTTTGCATTTCCTATCTTCCCTTATTGTATCCCTTTATATAAGGTCTAGCAAGACTGGGTCTTGTTTTGGAAAACCCCACCCCAATCCGCAGAACTCTAGTTGGCTATAAATGACCGTTCCAGAACCGCTGACCCAGTAAACAAATTTCTGTTAACAATCCTACTCTTTTTTCAATGGGATTGATGGGAAAGATACAAAACCACTTTATTGAAAGAAATATAATAGAATTATTTGTTCTGGACGAGGTAGGACTGTGGATCTAGATGATACTAAAGAGACATTAGTCTTAGCGGTGAGGTAGATCGGATATATAAAGCACATTATTTGGAGAAGTTGCAAACGATAATGAGAACAATAAAGTTAAGCACCTGGCAGAGATATGGTTACGAGAGAACAAAATAGTTACAATAGATATTACGAAGGTGTCGTATTAAAGAATTTGACAGACGAATTATTGGAGTCAGAAGTTATTAGGAATAGCGAGTTACCGTATAGTAGTCCGGTAGTTATGGTCAAAACAAAAGATATTAGGTATCGAATGTGTATTAATTATGGACCACTGAATAAAATTGTAGATATTTTGTTATCCTACGCCGATAGTCGAAAACGTCAAAGATTAAGTGTAAAGCGATATTTTACAGTAACTACTAAATTGACGGAATTTGTTTTATCATGTATAAATTTAACCATATATTGAAAGAATTATTTGGTGTTTTAGTGTAAAACCATATTAAATTGTATAAAGGGAAATGTCATTTTCTAAAAATAAAAATTGAATATTAGGGTTCAATGTGAGCTTAGATGATAAGAGATTACTTTATGTAGGTGATAAGCACTTAAAGAGTTTGACAAATTATAATATACCTACGGATGTTATAATAATTTGGTGCCTTATAAGTTATTTTTGTAGATCTATAAAGTATTTTAGTAAAGTAGCTTCATCTTTACATATATGAGTTATTAAAGTCAGATGCAAAGTTTAAGTTGTTAGGATTACATGGCGGAACATTTAATAAGTTAAAATTGATTGATATACCAGTTTTAAATATCTATTCAGGTTAAAGCGGGACACATATACACACGTATGCGTGAAGTTGAAATACAGCAGTATATTTGCAAAAGGAAGAATTCGGAGATTGGCATCCTGCTTTTTTTTTTAGTCGTAAAAATACAGATGCAGAATCATATTTCATAGATTTGAATGAGAAACGTTAGCATTAGTTTACGCGATTAAACGATTTATGCCATATTTATTTGGAAAACATTTGATGGTTGTAGTGTAGATTGTAATGGTTTAAAGTTGACAATGAACAAAAGAGACGTGAATAGTAAAACTGAACGTTGACATTGTTTTTAGAACAGTTTGATTTTGAAGTGGTACATAAGAGAAGTGATAGGATGAAACATGTAGATACACTTAGTTGGGCAATACACATGAAAATCAAATAAACAAATAAAGATTACAATAGATGGCACCTGAAAAAATGGTTCGGTGATGCACGGATATCACAATAATATGAAGCGTATATAACAAGGGAACCTTGTTATGAACTATCAAATTCAAAAAATTATAAAAACTATTCTAAGTTGTAGTAGTGAGACATTAACAAAATCTTTTTTTATCGGCAACCAAGCCCTTTTTAGGTGCTAAAACCACTCACAACGTCTCACAGAGTATTACAAATTTGCAAAATTTTCCCGGAAAAACTGCTTGGATTGTCGAAAAACTATTCATTGTTTCAAATTTGCGTGAATCTCGCTTCCAAAAACGAAATGTTTGTTTTTCTACTTTATGGTACTTTAAACGGTCATGTTATTTTACCATTAACACCGTGCATACACTTTACGGCAACTATTTGAGTCTTCAGATTATTTGTTCCCTCTAAACGCGAGTCATTGCAATTCTAAGAAGCAAATGGTGCCAATTAGAGCTGCAAGAATTTCCTTATTTGTTTTAATTTTAATATTAAATTGTTCAATCGTGATGGTACGACTGGAATCAATCTAATCCTCAATTCGCACTGTTCCGAAATAGCTTAGATGGTTTTGGGATGCTTCGTGACGTTTGGTGGCCTTTGAAAAATTGTTTATATCTAAAAAAACCTTTTCCATTCCAAATCGATTTTTCTTCAGCAAACATAAGACACGGCCAACAAAAAATCGCGTTTAGTGTGGACATCCCATTGTACCGCCTCTAAAGTTTCCTTGGCGACATTTGCAACATGTGGTCGAGCGTTGTCTTGCTGAAAAATAACTTTGTCATGTCTTTTGGCATATTGTGGCCGTTTGAGCTTTAATACTCGCGCTTGCATCAATTGTTGTTGATTACGTTCTCTAGTAATGGTTTGGTTAGGCTGGAGTAGCCCGTAGTATATCACTGCGAACGGCATCTGGTAGGATCTTGGGACAGCATTAGCTTCTTGCCTTGAATATTTGGTTTGGCCGTTGAAGTTGATGCATGACCAGACTTACATCACAATTTTCTTCGCTTTAGGTTGTCGTAGCGGATCCAATTTTCGTCCCCCGTCACGATTCGAAGCCAAAAACTCTTCCCATTTTGTCTTTGGATCAGTTGTTCGCACGTGAAAAACGGCGTTCGACGTCTCTTGGCTTGAGTTCATACGGAAGCCAATTTCCGTATTTTTTCATTATATCCATAGCCTTGGGACGGTTTGCAATCGCTCGTTGAGTCACTCACAAAGTTACAGCGAGCTCCTCCTGAGATTGGCATGAATCTTGTTCCAAAAATGCCTCCAACTCAGCGTCTTCAAACTTTACTGGCCTTCCTTCGCATTCTTTGTTACTGGTGTGAAAATCGCCACTTTTAAAACGCCGGGATCAGTACTCACATATTTTTATTGATGCAGCATGTTCCCCTATGCTTCACATAACAATCGATATCCATCAGCTGCACATTTCTTCAAATTAAAACAAAAAATTAGCGCTTCCCGCAAATTGTGTTTATGTTGGCACAAAGGATAATGTAGTTAGAGCGTGGAGAATGAAGACGCTTTAACATGAATATGATATGAATATGATGGTCCGATGCGATTTAATACTAGTTACGCCATCTTTTGGAAATCCCTCAAAACTTATTTGTACCCCAATATTATTGTACCTTATGATCTACTTATATGAATGACTGGTTTGAACTAGCCAACAATATAGAAAAGTAAATGATTTAGTCGAAAAACTCGACTTTATTTATTTATTTATTTAGTCAACCATGTAAATATGTACATATTCTGACTACCACAATAATACAATAAAAAAGGACCAAACTTATTTAAAAAACTAAATATAAACAAACAAAAAATTAAAAAAAAAGCTCTTACAATAAAAGTTTTTTGAACAACAAAAACATTTGTCAAGCGCGACAAGAACTTTCAATGATGGCTCCGTGCTGTTATGGTTATTGCTACAAAAAGGAATACGAAGAATACCTGGGCGTAATCTTAAACTTCTCTGGGGAACATAAATGCTAAACTTTCTAAACAATTCTGGTCACTCAACCCTAGAACATATTCCCCGTCGACGATCTAGAATTTGCAAATTTAGCAACAAAAGGCGATTTCGGTACGGTATACGAATGTATAAATCTCGATTGGGAGACGGTAAACGTTGCAGTGCATAAATCAGAAACTGTTTCTGAATGCTTTCAATTCGATGAATCGCATGAATCCGATAGAATGGATGCCATATAATTGCAGCAAACTCCAAAACGCACCTAACATAGGTAACGTAAAGAGACCTTATCGTATAGGAATCATGAAATTCTCCACAATGTCTCTTAATAATTCTGACATGGAATATGCCCTACTAATTATGTAATCAATGTGTTTATTGAAATTTAGGTTAATTGAAAAATGACTCCTAGATCTTGAATGTCACACGCACGCTCTATTTGTTCATCCATCAAGATAAACGGAGCCTCAATACCAGATGTCCGAGATCTTGTGAAAGATAGAATTTTACATTTATTAGCATTCAAAGACAACTTATTTAAAATAAACCATTCACAAAAATATATCAAGTTCATTCTGCAGACGTTCCGTATCAGTGAAAGCACTAATTTTGGCATACATTTTTAGATCATCTGCATATAGAAGACATCTACAAAAATTAAAGCACTGAGCCACGTCATTAATAAAAATTATATAAATTATTGGTCCCAGGTGACTACCCTGAGGGGTACCAGAAGGTACGTTATACATATATGAAACATCGCCTGAAATCTTTACGTATTGGTTACGTTGGTTACAAATTGCTTGAGAACCAGTGACAGACGTATTTTTGTAAGTCATTACACGCGAATAGCCCCGTGATTTCTTCTTCGTATTTATGAAAGAAAAACATCGTTTTGGATTCTAAGAAATTTCATTCTCTATCTGTATAGGATATACATTTTATACAAGAAATCGTTCAAAAATATAAACTCCTTACACATATCACGGTTTAGCATTAATGTCACTAGTTCGTTTAAAAGCCTTAAATTAGTTAGACTTGCCATTAGCAATATTTTTCAAGCGGAAATTAAAACAGATGCTGGCATGACCAGCTAAATCAAGACATGACTCAATTTCTAGGTCATCTAAAGATTAGAAAACTAAATCCAAAAGACGTCCATGATAGTTGAAGTGTTGAATTGACGAGTCTTAAATTGTTCAAAGTTATCTAGCATCTGGTTAGAAAGATCATCCGAAGTTGATCCAAAAAAATCGCCGTTCGGTCAGCTCCAGGCAACTTTCGGTGAATTACATATGATCATCGCTATTCATTAGTGGTTATAGCTCATCATTAACAAAATTCACAAAACCTTTGTAGACATCAGCGGTACTGCCCTACGGAACTTAGAGACAGAAACTAAAAATAGCCAAAGCTCACCACATTTGACTTTAACAATAAGTGACTCGCCATTGTGACATAATGTCAATAAGTGACTCGCCATTGTGTGTTACGCGCTGAAATATTAAATCATTTTCAGTGCAACAATCATACCCCACCTTTAATTGTGGCATTCCCGGGCTCACGGTCCTGATGAAATATAGTGTAAGACGGTGGAAAATATTCTTCTGAGTTAAAATTGATGTTTAACCAGTGCTGAGATGTTCTAACATCACTCTCGATTCGTTTTCGATAGTATTTTGTCTCTTGTACAAGAACAAAATTGTACTCTATTTCCTTTTTTCATTACGATTTTTCTAATGTGATCTCAGTCTATTAGGGATTTTTCCAAATAGAATTCCAACGCTTGCTGACTGGAAGCTAAAATATTTCGTATGTAGTTTTATATGGTCAAACATGTGTTTGAATGTTTCATTAAATTATTAATTTCGACTAAATAAATTTTAAAATTTGATATTTATTATTAATCGCAACATACTCAATTTTATTAATCTTGTATTTGTAAACATGATTTTACTTGTTTTTGCATGTAAAAAAGAAGTAATCAGCGCTGCCCAAGCGTGGGGACAAATGAACTAAAATCGATATTGGGAAAGTCCCTCATTGTATACTTACTCCATAGACATTCATACTAGATTACTCATTTCATTATAACTACCCAAGTATAACAAAACTAAAAACTTCAATCGGTTTTCCGAGTTTTGAACCAAAAAATCGGAAAATGATGAAATTTGGTTTCCAACTTTTAACTCATCAGTGGAGAATGGTGTTGGTGTGTACTTTTTTATTTTGTGTTTACAAATTACAACTTTAGTTTTGTGTGAGACGCCATTATGGTTGGTGTATTTTTATTTACATTTAATTAAATTTTATTTTTATTTTTGCTGTGGCCGGTGTTGTGCGATCAGTTTTTAGTTGGTATAATTTTTATTTTTGTGTTTGCGAATAAATGATTAATATACATTTTTATAATATCGATTACAGTTTGTTCGTATGGAAATACATATAGCGATAATTGTTACTTGGGGAATTTGCAAAATGCACGGCGACGTTTTTTCGTTTTTTTTAGTTCGGGTATATCATTGTATTTTGTTTTAAATCGTTTTGTTTTTTTATCAATTAATTTAAAAATACATACTTATATAGTTATTTTTAATACGTATTGTTAATAAAAAAAATTATATGAAATTTTAAAATAAAAAAAAAAATATATTTTTTATTTAAATATATATGGATGTATCTAAAAATAAATTTCCCCGCCGTCAAAAATTTATATTATAAGCCCCACCCATTTTTTGTGCGACATAACCTCACTTTTTTTGTCATCATTTTCCGATTTTTGTGGCCAACTTTCATAGTAAATCTTATAATAAGTCGGACATTATTCCGGAAAAAAGTCGGTGATGAAATCAGCAAAATGTCAGAAAAATACAAAAATAGTCGGATATAAAAATACTTGGGTAAAGGAAAAAAACAAAACTTCTGATAATTACAATGTATCGTTGTGTTGTGTATTTTATCAGAGCCTACTGTATAAATAAGAGCCTCCAGTATCGACTGTATTTTTTACTAAGCTTAAAATAAGGTACAAACAATTTTTCCCTTACTATGAAACTATATGGGGAAACAGTTATTTTCATTTACAGTTTTAGTTTATTAGAAATGTGAGCTTTTGTTTTGTTTTTATATGAAAATGTTCATGAAACATGTAATATTATTTGATTGAAAAATTGAGTCTTGAAAATGTTTATTTCTAAGTGAAAATCGTCATGAAAAATAAGGTACTTTTGAAATTTTAAATATTGTTGTTTTTGTAATATACTACGTCATCAACATAACTCGTTTATAAAAAAATACAATAATCATCTCTTTCATTGCCTCCATTCAAATTTGAATTCGAATATGTTTCTATAGTTATTTTGAATTTGCAAAGCATGCTAGATTGTTTTGATTTTTTGTTTTCTTCGCTCTCATTTTATTGATTTATTTTTTTCTGTTTGCTCTTTCTGATTTATTTTAGTTTAATTGTTGAGCGGAGGCGTGTTGTCTTTTTTCTTACCATTAGTTTTAGATGTGGAGATATGATGTCGTCATTAAACTAAATTTTCTCTTTTTAATACACATTGTTGTTGTTGTAGAATGTTTTTTAATTTAATTTCCCTTATTTTCTTTTGATTATTGCTGGAAAATATGGAAATTTGAGAATCTGTGTTTTAAATGAGTAAGACATTGAGTTGTTTGTTAGCGATTTCTTAAAAAATTATTTAACTGGGTTTAACTTTTAATTCATATTTTATCGTCAATCGAAATCACTATTTTTCATATAAACACTATGAAAATAAATGAATTTTTAGTGTTTCTATATCCCTTATATTAAGTTCATTTTTCACATGCCGGCTCTATTCACTTCAAGATGGTTCTGATTTTATAAGGCAATGATTTTAGAATGCGTTGCAAATATAATACGTATATACAATACACAGATAACTTTTGAATGGAAAATTTTTATTTTTATTTTGTGTTTTTAGTCAAATGAGAAATCTATAATGATTGTCTATGTTTACTCTTTTCTTTACTTCGATAAAATATCGTAAACAAAAATTTAAATGATAAAGAGTGATGAATGAAAATAGAAATAGAATGATGTTTTATGCGAGCATGCTGAGATCGCAATAGAAAAAGCTTAATTCAAAAGTCGAAATAGTATACAATTTTATTCCTAAAAAGAGAGACATGAATACTATCGAACATCGAAACAAGTGATGTTAGAACATCTCAGCACAGGCCTCAGTAAGAATGATAATATCATAATCATTACACAAAAGTGATGAATAAATCGCAGTAGCCTTGGAGGATATTCCACTGTATCGTTTTTAACCATACATCTTAAATACTATATACATACATAGGTTATAAACACCCATTTTGATTTTTGCAGCGGCTTTTGTCACTTTTTAATATTTTAACATTTAATAAAACATACAAAACTAATTTTAATTTTATTAAAAAATAATTTGTAATTTTCAAATTTTTATATATTTATAATTTTATAAAAACCAAAAACTAATTTTAAAAATGTTTAACAAAGTAAGATGCTTTCAAATTTCAGTGATAATTGTCTTTATTAAATTCAAAGACCGGCTTCGGATTGATCATCCTTCATCAATTGTTTGTCCTAGGCTCATTTTATGGTACTTGCTAAATGAAATTGTTTTTGAAGATGTCATTCAGTTTGTTGGCCTTTGTGTTAATTCTCTCATTTAACAGAAAAACGTCGTTGCGATGTTTGTATATTTCGTATTCCTCTATGTACAATCCAACATTCTCCCTTATTGTGCCTGTACAATATTGGCATATTTGTTATGTAATCTGTGTAAGAGTGTTTTTGAAGACCTAAATGTTCTGCGAAGTTTGATTTGTAGGCTGATGTATGAGTGTTTTTGGAACATCATTGCAAATTTTAGCCGTACAATAAATGTTGAACAAAATGGGTGGCTGGGGACATGGGAACATGGGTGAAGAATTTGGCACACCGCTACATATTTCGCTATAACCTTATTAATTCACATGCCAATCGTATTCATTCTAATAAGAATTGCTATGCCTTTGTTAAGGTATTGTGAAGATTTTTTTTGTATAAAAACTGTATGAAATACTTGTGTGTTAAACGTGCTCTGAATGATGTTAGTGCTAAGTTAAGATCAGGAGCACCCTGCATTCGTTCGTGATTTACGTGATTTGACTTGACAGTCGATAATGTAAGTAATTTGAAGGGCACCGCTCATACTGTTCCCTTGTATTTGATTTTGCATCTTTTTAATATTTCGATTACAATAGACTATGCGACCAAGCAAATCGAGTTGATCATACATTGTTGCAGCAACACAACATATAATTTTGACCTCAAAATATTAATGGATGCGGTGCCCTTTTATTAAAATATTCTGAGTGGACGAAAGGAAGAGACAATAGATTAGTTACATCCACTATCTTAAAAAGATAATTTTCTATGTTTCTGCTCTTATCTATCCCGTTATTGAAAAATGTAGGAATTTGTTCATCGTTTATGTGTATTTCGAAGCTAAATTAAATTTGGAATAATATTTGGCTTTCCTTTTTCTGTAGCATTCGAATCTATCTACTTGAAAAACAGCAACGTGTTTCGTTTTTACTTTGTGTCATTATTAAAAAAATTAAATTACCTACACTTTTAGGATTTGTGTTCGACTTTGGTAATTCAATACATTGTTAACTCCTTTTCGACTTATTAATTTTATATCTAACAATACGAAAGTATTAAATGTCATTAAATTAAGGAAGACATATTAATAAAAAAGTAGTCGAATCCAAAATTTATTTCACAATATTTGCATAATACAAAAATACAAAATATGTATGTCGATACCTAGAAATGATTTAACGATAATTTAATATTGATTTTATAAGTCGTTCATTGACAATACTATACTGAGGCAAAATTTGTAACTACAATATACAAATAAAATTGGATTATGTACGTAAGAATGATTTTTTGTCGTTGGTTAATAAAATGGAAATGGGAGAACACTTACATACCAGATTTTTTTAATGACAAGGAAAATCATGCAAAATTAAGGGTTTTTTCGGTTTTCTTGTGCTCGTATGAGTTTAATATAATATTAATCAAGATAATAAGGATGAAATAATTTTTAATTTCACTTGTTCTAGCCTTTTTAATTGAATTATGTGGTTTTATAAAATTTATTTCAGTTTTATTTCTAAAATATTTTTGTAGAAAAAATTTCTTACATAAATGAGGATGAGGTTAGTAAAGTTATTAAATTTATTGATCTTTTGCTTTGTTTGGGATTAACATTTGTTGGAAAATTGATTGTATGTTGTGTTAGTTGGATATCTAACAAGTTGTCTAAAGGGTGATTTATTGTAAATAGGTTGTGGAAAATTCTATGTATGTTTAATTGACTTACTAAGAAAATAATTTTTGATATCCGAAAATACATCTCGTTATTAGTGGGTTGTTAAGGCAAATGCGAAATTAGTATTTATTGTTATTTCCAAAAAAAAAATTACTTTTAATAATATGTTCCATTCTATAACAATACTAATTCCAATTTTATATTATAATCCAAAACATGCCGATATGCGTATATTAAGAACTAATATATAATCCGTGTATGATTGTAAAATAAATAAAATATTATACCTACGCTGGTTTTCCAAATTTATTTCCTGCTTACATATTTTAAATATGAAAATTTCACAATAACGAAAATATGGGAAAATTGATTTTTGAAACATAAATTATGAAATGAAATACAAAGAATGCGAAGAGATTTTATAATTTCCGAGGAATGAAAGTTATTAAATATTGAAATTCTATAAACGAATAACATGAAATTGAAAATTGGACCGTTTGTAGTAGTCGCATCCCACCAGTATTAAAATTTTGCTGTAAAACAAATACTAGTAAATATATTATAATACCCCAAAATTTAGAAGTATGCTATTAGGTATTAGGTATAATCGAGCTCAAAGTGTATAACCAGAGGCGTGCAGCAGCGAGGGTTATATGGCGCGAGTTGTAATTAATCAATAGTCAGTATCTTGTTTACTTTAATCTAACAGAAGTACTATCAGCAGTTTTACTACTTTTTGATCACAGTGTTAAGTCGATTTTAAGTATGCAGAAATTTTTAATAAACAATTGGAGGTGCTTATTTCTGAACCTGAAACAAAACAATAATAATGTGAATTCAAAAATTTACAAAAAATTACATTTTTATTTAAAACTAGCCAGTAAACCCGGTGCTACCCGGGAAAATATTATTAATTATTTGTAGAATTACCAAAATATCAACTGTAATGAGTAAAGAATGAAAGTATGAATGAAAAAGATATTTCAGCCGTTTTCTGAAGATGTAACATATTTACTCATTTAAGTCAGTGCTTATGGCCGTATTCCCGGATTTAAAATTGTATGTTATGCTATTTTTGATTTTTCAACTCAAACTCTAATAGGAAGCGGGGAAATAACAGAATATAACATGGATTTATGATGCCATAATAAAGGACATTGCCTCGTTTCTAGTGCAATAAATAGTTATTTATGGTACTAGTGAGCAAAACGAAATATTATCATAGAGGGATAAGTTTGTTTGTAAGTTTACACGAGGCGATAGCCGAGTGGGATATTATTCCGAGTGGATAATATCTCTTTGCTCACGAGTGGCATACAACGTTTTATCCAATTTTGTTGAAATAAATGTAAATAATCGTAAATTAATAAGAAATAGTTCCATTTTGTGTTTTCACACTGTAGCATTGAATTTTGAAATACATTTTATCAAAGTGACCGTTCTTTAAATTTATGTGATGTATTTCTTTGAACTAAATCACGAAATCTACGAATAATTTTCCAATGACTACTCAATATTTTGTTATACAAAATATAACTCACGTTGCCCCTAGCAGGGTGGGCTATACAATAACAATGGGTTAAGCGATTTTTGTTCGATGCCCAGCACAAAGTAAAAAGATAGTATATCATGATTTTCTTTTGCCAGAGAGGGATAAAACATAAACGAACAAAATTTTGCTCGATGTCGAACAAAATTTTGTTAGGCGTTTTTTTCTTATTTTTACATTTGTTACTATAAACAGCAAAAATTGAACTGTAAAGTATACTCGACTCGAGTAAACAAAACCATCAAAATGGCGATTTGTGAAATTTTTATAGTACTTTAATTTTATTTTTTAATAATTTTAATTCAAAATTAAAATTTACGTTCGAAAAGTTGTCTTTTAGGGAAAAAGTGATAATTTAAAAGTGGTCGATTTTATACCACCAAAAAATTATAGCATGTCCGCCATTTTTGTTTTATACTTTTCTCTATTTATCACATGAAATTTTTTTCTATTGCACGTAACTCTAAATTTTTAACAAAAATTGTTGGGCATCGATACGTGTAAGTCACGCTTTATTTTACATTTTCTTTATTTGAAATCAGTCTAGTTATCGGGCTATTATACATCAAAATTGTATAAAATCATTTTATATCATTTTATTTGCCCGCTTCCTGTTTGAATTTGTTAAGTACAAATAATAAAAATTAGTTTTGGATGCTTTCAATTCTGGTCGCGTGAGAGTCATGGGAAGGAGACCTTATAACACTAGCATACTCATTACGTATGTCATTACTTGACATTTCTCCACATAAGGGCTCATGCGGTTTAAAGTACCTCAGTATCAAAACTACCAGGTTTGCTTGCTCTCATCTCTGAAGTATGATCAGTTGATTGTGATCAGCAGAATATTTTAACGAAAATAATCAAGTTTATAATACTTTCAAATATGTTTATTTCACTGATAAATTTTATTTTTTCCGGAGAAAGAATCTACTCAAAGAATAATTATATTTTGTATTTTGTTTTTTGCATGCTGGACAAGAAGTAAATCACTTTTTCGATCGCTGTATTTCAACAAGAAATTAAAGAGTATCGACGACAGAGCATTCCAATTGTCAAACATCGGAATTGTACACTTTAACGTGACTGCGTAACTATCATTTTATAATTCACATTTATCACATTATAAGCCGTCTGGTATTTAGGAAGAATATTCCGTAGCGGTTTTACTTGATCGGTTGACCAATTCGAATTTTCCTTGGTCACATCAATAATTTCGTCCGCTGAATGAGTGACTCAGTATTACGTGATAGGACAATTTGTAACATGTCCAAAGGAGAGCTTTACTACAATAGTTCTCAAATTTGTAGTAAACAATTTAACAAAATGTCTCTTCTTAATATCGAGAGATCCTAATTAATGCAATC
Source organism: Tipula helvola (assembly GCA_963556165.1). Classification (NCBI taxonomy): domain Eukaryota; kingdom Metazoa; phylum Arthropoda; class Insecta; order Diptera; family Tipulidae; genus Tipula; species Tipula helvola. The sequence continues at coordinate 229,456,204 of OY744483.1, forward strand.
AATCGAAACCGTGAACAGGTTTTCTTTAAGCTCTTCGTGGCCTGTACGTGCAACTTCTTGGTCTTTATTTGGAGAGCTTCAGTCTAAAGCGAAGAATTTATTTAACAATTTATCAGCCTTTTTACTTGCCGCTCATAAAGAAAATCGACATCAAGATTGCCTTGCTCATTTCTACTGTAAGGCATCGCTTAGGCGGATATTACATTATCACATTTATATAGTTATATAAATATAATTATATTTTTTTGCAAAGGAAATATTGTTATATTTAGCTTCTTGAAGCTAAATATAACAGTATTCCCTTTGTAAAAAAATATAATTATATTTATATAATTATATAAATGTGATAATGTAATACCCGCCTTAGCCTCGAAATATAAACAGCAATTGCTGCGTTTATACCACAGTTAAATTAGCACTGCTAGAATTGTCAAAATTACTTAGCTTATGTTTATACCGCATGTTGCTACAAATGTCAATAAATAAAAATTGTCTTTTTTCTCAATTTTAATTTGTTATTGTAAACTTGGCACACACAATAATTAAACAATAATTATAAATATATTAGTTAAAAATAAAAATGTATCCCGAATTTTAATACTTATGACTGCCTATTTCCAATTCCTTTGATCTATGAATATAAACAATAAACACAAAATAACAATTTGGCATTTCTAGTAATATAGCAATGTTTATACCGTAGCTATATAGCTCAGCTAACTACGTAGCAATGCTAAATTAGCGGTGCTATTTTAGCTAGCTGAACTATGTATATGTCGCGTTTATACCACTGCTACAGTTGTCATTTCGGTTTAGCATTGCTAATTTAGCTGTGGTATAAACGCAGCAAAAGTTGTTAAATTAGTCTATAAATATTTACAGTCAAGAACATTCAGTTAAAAACGGTCGAGCTTTTTTTTAAATACTGTAGAATTCACTCATTCTGTTTCCGATTAACAAAACAAAAAAATGATTTATGATTTGATCTATCATCAACTGTGCTTTGTAAATTTAATGAGAAAAAAAGAAAAAACAAATTTTCCTAACGGTACAATAATAATAAAATTTTAAAAAGTAGGAAAATCACACGCCCATTCAGTTGTATACGACTTACTAATTTTGTGAAGACTTAAGCATTGCCCAGCGAGTTTTTAAGAAATTTAAGTAAGAATGCGACCATAGGAACATGCATGTTGCTGACCAGAGAAACTTTAAGAACTTTTCGTTCAGTTTCGTTGAATTTGAATTGCCATTTAACATTCTTTAACAAGGGCGAAACTTATCGCCCAAACTGAAGGAAGAAACGTCAAACAGTGCGACATTGTTTATTTTTGTTTTATTATATTTTAAATATGTACATAATGTATTATATAGTGTACATATATGATAAAACAATGATTGCATATACATATGTATTAAAAATAATAAAATACAATTATTCTTTATTTTTTCTTGTCAAATCGTGTTATACGGATTCGCTGGGCAATCTGTCAAAATTTCCTTAACAATACATTTCCGTTAAATTCTGTAAGATTTTATTACGGATGCTTAAAAACTCCCTGGTCAATGCATTAGTCGGGATTCACAAACAAAGAATAACGCAGCTTAATTAAGGCTTACATTTAACTCAGACAATTGAAATATACAAAAAAAAAAATTAAAAAAAATTGACATATAAAGACAATGATTCTAACTCGAGGCTAAAATGATTCAATAAATATTCGTTGTTTGGGAATATTGTATCTGAAAAGGGCTATAGTTTATCGGAAATTGAAAAAAATACACCTAGTTAACTTACCCAAAACATTAATTGGAAAAAAATTGTGAGATATTACCAAGAGGAAGCTGTCGGATAGAGGATTTGTTTCACGAAAAGTTTCTAAAACTTCAAACCTGAACTAACAAAGATGTTGTATGAGTTAAGTGGTATAAAGGTAAGTTCTATAACTAATGATCGATGTTTACTTCCAAAGTAATTGAATTTTTTGTAAGTGTTGCTAGGCAAAAACCGATTGTGTCTATAAATTCTTCGAACGAAAGGGTTAAACTGCGCAATAAAATCCAAACATATGGCGTTTGTTTTTTGGAAAACTAAGGGTGGTTTTTTATGCAAATAAGTATGCATTGTTTTAATGCGATAAGAAGCAGGAAAAAGTGCGGTGGGAGCTCAAAACAGCATCTAGGACCAACAATTTAACTGATACCGTAAATCATGGAGGTCAGAACGAAATGGTGGCGCAATGTGCCATACTAAACAAATTTGGTAAAATCCATGTCGAATTGCTTGGCTGTTGTTATCGATCACTAATTAAATTATACACAAAGACTCTCGGAAAATTTATTCTATTTATTCTGCACTTCATCAGTTTATATTTATACAATAACATTTAACGATACAAATAATGTATTCAATTGATGTTACATATTTCCATCCTTAACTCCTTAACATGAATTTTTAATTAAAACTTGAATATTCAAAATCGAAATGCACAAATTCAAATGAAAATTTATAACAAAAAAAGCTCCCATTACGAAAAGTTAGATTTTTTTAACCGTAAATAAAACTTTTTCGATCATATTTATTATTACGAAATCATGGTATTTCCTTATAATATAAGACCGATAAATAGTAAAAATATATGTGAAAAATTACCGAGAACATATTGTATTTACAGTGTTTTCCTTTATAAATAAAATGACAATCTATCGTCCAAATTAATATTTTAATTAAAATGGTTTCGCTTTTATTTTTGTTATTGTTGGTTTTAAAATTTTAATTATACATAAATAAAGTAGAAAATATGGGAAATATTAGGTACTAATAAAGAAGAAGGAGATTTTAAGATCACTTTTTATTTAATTTTCAATTTAAAACTTAAACAAGGACCATAATTAAAAGGAAAATTTAAAAATTAAATTAATTTGATCGCATTACGTGTTGCGTTGATACTCAATTAAATTTTTCGATTTTATCTAGATATTAAAGAGATATTTCAATAATCAAACTACATAATTTATTTCATCTAGCTCTCTGTTATATACATATGTACATATAAAATGCATCATTTTTGTTCTTTAAAAACCATTTTCTTTGGTTTATGTGAGTGTTTCACATATTCGAAAGATTAAAATTTCAATATTTGAATTTTTCTTGAGGCGATAGCAAATATTTTCAAGAATTATTGACGTACGTTATAAAATATACAAGAACGCAAAAATATTGAAAAAACAAATTTTCACTGAAATGAAGAAAAGCTCGTGATAAGATTATTCTTAACATGAACCCAAAAATAGAAAGAAAGCATACAAATACTAAAAAATCAAAATCAAAAAGGACGAATGACGACATTTTTATTTTTGATCCTTTTAAAAGTGGACGCATATATTTTCTTTTATTAGTATTTTATGTGTACAAAACAAGACAAGAGCAACTACAATAAAAACAACCAAAAAACGAAAAGTAAATAAGTATTAATGAAGCTTTGTCGAGCTATTTTTTTATATACATATTTATATTTTTTAGTTTTTTTTTTGTAGGGAAAATCAAGATTTATCTTTCTGTCATGTTTTCGTATTCGTTTGCCTATATATGTATATTAGGCCGGGGTGAAAAATTATCAAAATTTAATCAACTTATACTTGAAAATTTTATGAAAGTAAATTGTGCGATGAGCATGCTTCGTTGGATACTAAAGCTTTTAACAGAAACGAGGCTTAATGAAATTTTTTTTTGGGCGAGCTGGCTGGATGTATTTATGGTAATTTGAAGAATTTGCTTTATAACATTATTGAACTACAAATTCCGAACTTCATGTGTAAATGCAATATGCTCTAAACCTTCGTAAACATTATGTATATACGTTATTGCAAACAGCAGGAAACTGTTAAACTAAAACAACCGATAAATGAATGGACTATCGATCGAATCAATTAAATTAATACAATTGATTTATTGTATATTTAGAACTTACCAAGACAAAATCCTTTTATTTTAACCTATGTTTTTATTTATGGGAGGAAATAAAAGTAAAGAACAACCGGGATTATTCCATAAAAACATATACCTAAAAATACATATTTTTATGTCATCTTCATCTATTGTCCAATATAAATATCTGGATATTATGATTGACATTTACATAACATATAATCATACACATAAATTTTTCAATTATATATTTTGATGTTTACTTTTAGTATGTATGGGCTTATCTAACAGTAAAAAATAAAACAAAATAAGGATTAACTTACATATGTATATGTACATACTCGTATTTATATTTTCCACTATTAGCGCAAAGGTGTTAGATGGGACGATTAAAATCGACTGTAGTTCACTTGTCAGCTAACAATAAAATTATATTGATATTTTTATAGTCCCATTCACAGCATTACCGTTGTGTATCTAGAAAATTTTTAATAAAAGTTCAGGTGACAAAAAATACATTTTAAAGATGTAGTCTGGTGGTCAGGCCTGTTTTTGAAGCTTATTTCAGAATTTTTTTTCTAACAAAATAAAATACAATCATTTCAATGCTACAAAAAAGTAGCCAGCTTCAGAAGGAGGTAGATGGGTGGCGTACATGATTACGGGTGAGTCATCTGAAACACAAAAAATCGAATTGATTATTGTTTTGCTTGCTTGTAGCTCTGTCCCGTAGCAGGTTTAAATTTTTTTTTAAATAAATAACAAAATGGTGAACTTCTAAAAAAAGTTCAGAAATAGTCGGTTTTTTCGTTGAAAATCGGAGGAAAACAAAGACACAATTCTAATTAAATATAAGTAAATAGCTAATTCTACGTAACTAACTAATTCTATTCTAATACGCCGTTGCAAAAAAATTGGTTTCGAAAAAAGCACATTTAAAGTTTTGATTTCAGATTTTTTATAAGAAACTTAAAAATATCTCCTAATTAATTCAATAATTACAACTCCTAATTACAAAATTTCGCATAAAACTTTCTCCGTAAATACAGAGTGTCCCAAAAAAATGTATACACTGATTAATGGGTCATAACTTTGGGATTTTACTTTCTTTTCAAGGTATAATTAATTGGAAATAATGAGTGGACCAAGCTTAACATTAAAAAAAAAACAACGAGCGAGTTCACCCTCAACTCGCAAAAGATTTATGTGAAAACTTTTTTGTATAACTATTGAATCATTTCGAGCCATTTCGTTGAGGCTCAGAAACCCCTCCGTAAAGACGGATGTAGTTGGCTCAGTATTTAAACTAAGTTACATGTTTGGTTCAGAAAGTCAGTAAGTTATAATTCTATTTTGAATGTAGAGGACGAGCCTTACTGACAATAATTAAGCATGAGCAAAGTACAGTACTGTTAAGTTAATCACCTAAACCTCCATAGTAGTAAATGGTCACGGCAAACTCACTGAACAAAGCAAAATCAGGTTACACGTACGTTAAATGATCGTTACAGTACTCGTTCAAAATTCTCAAATAAACATCGACTTGTGACGTAAATAACTATTACACTTCAAAAGCATCATTTGTGGGCCTTTTACCAGAGCCTTCTAGAGTATAGAGCCATAATCATTATGACGTATTTTTTCGAAGCTTTTTTAGTGGTATAACTTTTCACTAATTTCCATAGGAATCCATAGTAAAAATGGTGTTTTTTAGCTTCAAGTTTTTCATTGAAAAAAGCAAGAATGTTACAAAATTTTTATACAAAAGTGTTCTACATATATTTAGCAGCAATATACAAGAAGGGTATATTGGTATTAAGTAAATATTAATTGCAGAAATATTAAAATTAAATTATTTCTAAAATATATTTTGTGAACTTTCATTTTGAAAAATACATCAAAGTTGGCTCTGACGAATTAAAATAATACTTGCTAAATTTATCTTTAGTTTTACTAGTGTACGTTAGATGTCTCAGATTTATACAGAAAAATACGAAAAAAATTGTTTAATCACAAAATTATGACACGTTCTTAATATTTTGTGAATTTGTTTTGCTTTTCCTACCATTTTTGAACTTAAATTTCCCCAAGTGGCGATTTTTTGTACGGGTTTTCAAAATGTTTACTGCCCACTGCCATCTATGTATATTGGCTTAATGCACACGATTTGTAGTAAGCTTTTCTTTTTAATTTGACCAGAAAGCTGTTGTTATGAACTTTTTTTTATATTTTGGTTTAAATAAATCAATTATTACAAGAAAATGAAAACGATTTACTTAAACGATATTCATATATGTTGAAATTCAAACATTTATGAAAATATTTCAGAAACCATAATTAAGAATTTGCAACGTTTTCATTTACAAATTTGTCTTAGGAAAAAAAGTGATTTCCCATATGTTTTGTGTGTTTTACTATGGAAATTTTGATTTTTTCGTCGTTTCTAATTCCCTTATAAAAGCTTCGTTTTTTAGATTATGGCTTGTATAATCAAGGTTGCTTTGCTTTTACTCGTATGTAATTTTCATTTTCAAAAACACTTGCTGCTGCGGCCATATATAGCAGATATTTTTACAACAAAATAAATTAAAGTAGGCGGTGTTTTTTAGATTTTTTTTTGTATTCGGCTCACGATGTTTTTGAAATGCCGGATGATGTTGTATATTGCATGAGTATGCGTAGATTTTGCATTGATTTTACGTTTTTTTTATTTTTTGTTCTTATTGATATCCACACATACCAGCAATATTTTTTGTTCGGCATTTTCGTTTCCGTAACCCCACTTCTATACAATTTTTTACTTACTCCTGCCGCTAAAGATGTTTTCACATCAAAAAAGGAAATTTATTTTTAAATGCTGTTGAAGGTATGAAGATGTAGCAAAAGTACAAGGACAATATCGCAAGGAGTTTCAGGCAGATCCACCTATACGACTACAATTAGTCATATAAAAGCTAAGTTTGAAACGAATGGAACTGTTCAAAGTGTTTAGATGACGTTCTTGAAGACAAAGAATATAAACGAGTTTCACGAGCCAAGAAAGAGTACTGGAAAGTTATTGCGAACGATCCAAAAAATCTGTATAGCCCACGGTTATCAGCAGTGTATTGACCACAACGGTAATAATTTTGAACAACTGCGGTAGGAGGAAAGTTATACATTTTATGTAGATTCTTTAGCAATTTAAAAATTAATTATATGTGAATAAAAACTGAATTTATAATCATTCAAACTGTGTATACATTTTTTTGGGACACCCGGTGTATATGAAATCGCGCGATTGCATATATTTATGGGGTAAAATGCGAGGTTTTGTAATTAGAAGAAAAATGATTGTGCTTATGTATGTATGTTATATATTATATATAAGAAAAAAGCAGAACAAATTAAACGAATCTGTGGTACAGGAACTAAAAATTCAATAAAAGGCTGTTTGAGAAGCCGTTGTAAACAATTGAAAGTTGCTCGTGACACAGTGAAAAGAGAAAAAATTTATTAAAAAATAAATCAAACAAGAAACGGATTATTGATATTTTTACATAATGACGTTTACAGAATGCATGAAATCGGCGCTAAATTTATTTCAACCACATTTCAGACAATTTTTTTAAAAAATGAAGAAGTAGCATACACACCTATAACCAGTTTAGAAAATCAGTCGGTTATTGAATTTGCTTGTTACAGCCATGGTGATGCATTTAGATTTATCATCAATAAATTTATGTCTGAAATTTTAAGTAAATAAAAATGATGGCAAATTATATGTAGAAGCCGATATAGATCAGCCTAGTTTAGTTAACAATAAGCTCCATTCCCTATTTCATCAAGTCAATATTTCTTTAAATGGAAAGAATATACATTCAACAGATGGAAATTATAGTTATCGAGCATATTTAGAACAACTATTAAATTATGGTGAGGATGCATACTAAACACATTTGCAACTATCAGGATGGAGTTTGGAGACAAAAAATCTCGATAATCTTAATCAAAACGATGGATTAAAATTAAGAACAGCGTTAACTAAAAACAGTGGAATTGTAGAACTATCTATATGGAAAATTGCATGCTGATATGCTCAATTAACCTTTGTTATTATAATCAATGTAGCTTTACGAATTTCGTTAACATTGAATAAACCGGAATTTTATTTACTCGATGATGATACAGATACTTCGATTGTAAAAATTACAGAAGCTTACGGTGATCAGATTCTTCTAAGACAAATATGCACAGGACAACCTAAAAATATAGGAATAACATTTTTTTTCTCGGAAAAATTAAAAATATCACAAAAATAATTAGACGAGTTCATTAACCGTTTGGCTAACCTAGTAACACAGAATAAAATGTAAATAAAGAAAAATAACAGCAAAAAAATTATAAATTAAAATTCACTCAGGTTAATTAAGCTGAGCAGCAATTTATAAATCATTTATTTTCGAGATGTTTTCCTAAAAGTTTTCACACGTTTCGTGGTTTCCTCTAACCAATAACATGGCTTTAACGGTTTCTATTTGCATTTGTTTTTTTTCAGCTGCCCATAAATTATTAACTAAGGCAAATATACGTTCGGTGGAAGCATTTGTTCCTGGAAGACACAACCAAAATTCTATTAATATTTTTAAATTGGAAAATGGAATATTTTTAATTTAAAACATTGAACAAGTTGAAACATTTCGACCCATCGCTTATCGTACTAACTTCATAGAAATAAAAATGCTTTTAGGTTTTGCAGTTATTTAGATTTATAAGAAAATTTGCTAAACTCGTTTGAAATCAAAACTTTCGACATCAAACGAAACCGATTTTAGTGTTTGCGGGTTAATTTATTTGTAATAATAACTATACATGTTAGACTCAAATTCAACATATTACAACCCAAGTGTTAATAAGAAAAGGTTAAATTTGATTTCTCGCGAAATGTCATTGTGTCATAAAAATCAAGAAGAATTTATTGAAACTTTCTTTCTACAAAATTGCCTAACCGCCACTGAAAACAATTTCTTGTTTCCCTAATTAGGAGCGCCTTTGTCTTTAGAAAGGGGATCCACGAATACTTGAGCCAAACCAGTCAGTCTCTATAATGAATTAGCGTTCGTTCGACATTTAGTTTCTCATTTACCGAATCCTTTTGATTACAAAAATTAAATTTACAGGTAAACCCGGTAAAATCAATTTATTTTTAAAAATTATTTTAAATATGTATAAATAATCAAAATGCAAATTTCAAAATAATTTTGCAATTAGTGATGGTTTTATTTTCAGCGGAATTCTCTTGATTTAGGAAATTCTTGTTGCTTCCCAATTTCATATCGTTTTGTCTTGGATCTCATCTTTTTACCAGTATTTAAAATTTTCGGTGTTAAACCTCTCCTTCTGTCTCCGCGACTACTGTAACACTTTTAAAGCTGAAGTAACTGCAATAAAGGAAGTTGTGGACTAGTTGAGGTATAATGTAATATCGATTCGTGTCGCATATATACGGAAAAACTGATTGTTTCTTGTAAAATTTTGATTTTTAATTTTTAATCAAAAATTATTTAATTAAAAAATCAATTCCGGAATCGAGAGCATTCAAATTCGAAAATTCCGGAACCGTATTTTTGCCTAAAAATCCCCTACTTAAATGTACTGCATCTCTAGACATGACACTATAGGCGCTGATTTTATACTCTAATGATTTTTGGAACATCGAATTTTGTCAGATTTCCTACGGGAAATTTTTATTGAATTTTTTTCTTACGATACCTATTGACATAACACTCTGAAGGCTGATTTTATACTAATTCTAAATATTTTTTGAGTTTCGCGAGTTTTCCACGATTTTTCACGAGGAGGCAGATTTTGCCACTGAAGAATATTGACAAAAATTTTCAGTGCTATCCATGCATAAATAGTAATTTTCGGCTAAACACTATCGACTGTTCAAAACTTAATTTTTTATTTTCGACTGAGATAGCATTCAGCTAACATTAATAGAATGCAAATATGTATGATGGTTCCTTTTTTGTTTCGGTTTTCAAAGAATAATGTTGAATAAATAGAGTATAGTTTACAACTTTGAGTACATTGGTTTTATCCTCGCTTTTATAAAACAGATATCGTTCTTTCGACAAAACTTTGATTTTTTAAATTAATTTTTTACAAATGCGAGACTTGCGGGCTATTATTTTATTTTGCGGGCTATTTTAAGGGCAAAAATGTCTGCAGGATAGGGACTTGATATGCGGGTTAGGCCTGAAAAATGCGGGCGACCATATACGGTGACCATATATACCGTGAGAAGCTACACTTTACTTGAGATATGCTCACGTAAATCCAAATATTTTAATTGCTCGTCATAAAATCCTTGACAATGCAACAGCAAAATATCACTATAATCGTAACGAAATTAAATCATTTACAATTCCTGCCGGAGGAAACTCAATTTCACTGGATAATATGGTGCTAGGACAGCTCCCAACAAATCAAATACATATTTACAATGGTAGATAATCGTGCGTATTCTGAGAAAAGATCTAAGAACCCATATAATTTTAAAAATAATAAAATAACATCATTCGCAATTTATATGAATGGGATTCAAGTTCCTAGTACACCGATTGAAATGAATTTTGCAGACGGGAAAAGTTACGCTAGAGCGTATTTAACAATATTTGCATCAAGTGGAATTTTACAAACACCTCAGGGAAATTTGATTACCAAAGAAATGTTCAAGAATGGTTATTTCCTGTTAGCCTTTGATTTAACTTCGGACATGTCAAGTACTTTATCATGCAAGTCGCTAATCAATTTAGGAAGTTTAAGACTCGAGGCAAGATTTGGAAAAGCTCTTAAAACAACTAAAACATGTTTAGTGTACTTGGAATATGATACTACTCTAGAAATAGATAAAAATCGTAATATTGTAACGAACTATTAATTATATAAATACCTCTCAATTCCACAATAAAAAGTTAGTTTGTAATAATACTGTACACAATGATTGCCAATACAACGACTACTCTAGATATTCAACAAGCATTGAAATCACATAAATTTCCTAAGAAGTATTTTCAAGGTGTTTTTGCAATCAACACAATCCCAAAGAGGGTTAAATCAAAACCTGCTTTGTATGTTATTAATACAGATAAATCAAATCAGAGCCTACTGTATAAATAAGAGCCTCCACTATCGACTGTATTTTTTACTAAGTTTAAAATAAAGTACATACAATTTTTTCTTTACTTTGCAAAATGCAACTATATGGGGAAACGCTTATTTTCATTTACACTTTTATTGTATTAGAAATGTGAGCTTTTGTTTTGTTTTTATACGAAAATGTACATGAAACATGTAAATTTATTTGATTGAAAAATCGAGTCATGAAAATGTTTATTTCTTAGTGAAAAATCGTCATGAAAAATAAGGTATTTTTGAAATTAAAAATATTGTTGTTTTTTTAATATACGTCATAAACATAACTCGAAATTTATAAACAATACAATAATCATCTCTTTCATTGCATCCATTGAAATTTGAATTCGAATACATATGTTTCTATAGTTATTTTGAATTTGCAAAGTATACTAGATTGGTTTAATTTTTTGTTTTCTTCGCACTTATTGTATTGATTTAATTTTTTCTGTTTTAAATTTTGATTGTTGAGCGGAAATGTGTTGTCTTTTTTCTTACCAGTGGTTTTAGATGTGGACAAATGATGACGCCATTATATTGAATTTTCTCTTTTTAATACATATTGTTATTGTTGTAGAATGTTTTTTTATTTAATTTCCCTTATTTTCTTTTGATAATTGCTGGAAAATTGACAAATTTGAGAATCTGTGTTTTAGATGAGAAAGACATTGAGTTGTTTGTTGGCGATTTGAGAAAAGATTATTTAACTGGATTTATGTTTTAGCTCATGTTTTATCGTCAATCGAAATCGCGTTTTTTCATACAAACTGTATGAAAATAAATGAATTTTTTGTGTTTCTATATCCCTTATTTTAAGTTCATTTTTGACATGCCGGCTCTATTTACATCAAGATGGTTAAATAGATGTAAACGTAATTCAATGGAAAAATTTATAAAATTATTTAGTATTAAAACCAGATTGAAAATGATGTAAAAATAAAGAAACTTTTTAAAAAAGAATTCCATAAGATTTTAACTACAGGAACAAAAACAAACATGATTCATCACGTTTTAGGAATTTTTTACAAAGTTTATTTAAGTTTGATAGATTAAGAGATAGTGCAACTCTTGAAGAGTATAAAAACGGAAGTTATTTTTATGAAAAACTAGTTTACTTTACACTTACCTTTAAACATAAATAATATGCTTAAAGTAAGAAGCGTTAATAATTTAATTAAAAAAAAGATGGTAACCATACCTAATTTATTGTTGTCTCATACATATTTTTTAAATGATCAACATACAAATTATCTCAATATTGATTATGATATTAACACTTTTAAAAGTACTATAATCTTGTTCAAAAATACAATGTTTCATACACTAAGTGCTGAAATGTGGACGACTACAATTTTCAATAATTTACCAACAATAAACAACCACTTCAGTTGTAAAAATAATATTTCCTGTGCCGAATTACCAAAAAAGAATGGTAATTGTGATGTAAAGCTAATCTGTAGAAATAATGAGAGACATATTCTGTTTACGAGTGGATGGAAGAAAATTGCTTTAAATTCCAAAGAATGGGAACGCTGCACATCTTTATCACCATTTTTGCAATCAATCATTATCTGGAGCAAGGCAGTATGGAATAATGTTGCTAGTTATTACTATATATACGTAGCAAAATGTTTCGAACGAAAAACACGTTCTCTACAAATGCATGACTAAATATCAGTTTTATGTAAGCAACAAATATTAAATGACCTTTGTATCCGCACACTCAAAAATAAATGAATAAAAACAATTTATACTTTTGAATTTTTTTGTATTTCTTAAATATTATTTTTACAATGAATTACACCGTCTTGAATACATGTTCTGTTTATATACAAAATGCAAGTTCTGTCCATATTTCATAGGTGATATTTCAATCCTCGAGAACTCGTCACTTATATTTAAGATTAGCCAGCAGCTTATTTTTTTTGGATGATGCATAACCAGGTTTAGCATTTTCCACAAATAATGGTAAATCATTATGTGTTTTGTGAAGATTTTCTGGGTACTCTAAATTAACTTCTAAAATATATCCTAGATCAGCCTCATCACTTGTTGAATGTATATTAAAGTTATCAATTTTGCTTTCATTTAGCCATTTAAAATTTGCATATGGAAGATATTGACTCACAGCATATCCATATAAATTATTAGCGTCAAATAAGAAATGAAGAATCTTCTTTATAATTTTTCATATATGTACTGATTATTCGCTTTACCATATTTTTTAGAACATTGTGCTAATCCGCCACGAACCCCATTGTTATTGAAATTGATCATGTTAGTATCTGTGAGCAATTCCATTTCGATTTTTGTAAATTTCAACATGGCATCCCAACTTAAACCTGGAGAAGTGTAATAGTGTGCTGGATCTAAATCGTTAGTGGCTAAATAGACATTTTTAAAACTTTCAAAAATGTCAGCTAAGAGAAGAACATCCGTTTTTAAGGGGACAATTTAAACGGGAGTACAAGAAAAATTTTTTGGCGACAAGCATTATCAATATCATCAAAAATTATAAATTGGCATCATAAATAATATTTTGGAACCACATATGAGAATACAAACAAATATTTTTGAAGGACATTATTAAATACTGTGGCGAAAAACATTGGTATCAAAATTAATAAATTGGCAACAAATAATTATAATACTTTAGAACAGAAAAAAATAAATTTTAGTAATAAAAAAAAAAAAATTCGAGACAAAAAATTAAATTTAATGGATACCTACAAATTATTTAATATTTGATGGGGGATCGATATAAAATACTGCAGTGTCATTAATAGATTCTATATAATCCGCTCCTACGTGCGGCACGCCGAGCGACATGTTTGATTATCCCGGCTCCTACGTCCTTCGAACCCCAAATCTAAAGCCCCTCGGAGAGGGAGAGCGGAGCCCCCGCTTGCCCGTGAGAGTTACCGAAGCCGTTAGCCTCTACAATTCTAAGTTAAATTAGGCATGTAGATTTTCCAGAACATTTTAAAACTAATTTCAATTTTTTAATTTATAATTTATTTATTTATAAATTTGTTGCCAGTTAATTATTTTTGTTGCCCAAAATATTTATTTCGATGCCAAAAAATAATTTTTTGTGTATTCTTCCAATTGTGCCAACAAATTATAAATGTTGTCAAATTATTATATTTTGTTCCAAAAAATTAATGTTATGATGCCAAGAAATTTTTGTTTGTTGCTCATTAATTTACACCGTTTTATTATTTTTTTGTATCTCAAATATTAATTTTTTGTGTGCCGGTTTATTGCCAGCCGTTTTTAAGTATAAATCGGAATAATCCCCCAAATTCTTGCATTTAAACTCACTCCACACTTTAGTGGCATGATTATACTGATCTTCTATATTTTATGCTACCTTCGGGTTTACAGCCTTGAAAATAAAACTCTTTCTTTTACGACGACGTTTCGATATTATTATATCTTCTTCAGGTCTGTATACATACATATATAAAACAACCACAAAAATATTTTTTAATAAGACAATTTATAGAAAATTTCATGCAATGCTTAATTTTGAACCTACCGTTAAATGATAATTTTCCCCCCAAATATTCCAAAAAGCAAAATGTCACACAAACACTTCAGATTGTATTACTTTATATAAAGTATGTATATAGTTATATAAAAATAAATCCGTAATTGTTTGTGTATATCTTCCAAAATATTTTCGTAGAATCAAAACATTCAAATAATTTTTGTCCGAAACTTTTTTTAGGCTAACTACATTCGAAATATTATTTTGGTTAGTGGATTATAGAATTTAGAGTTATGGATTTTCACATACTAATTTGGAAATTGTGTTAATAATACCAGAGTCAAATCCAAGTTCTTTGATTATAAAGTGAGAATCATATCCAATTAAATTATGACAAACAATTGGTATCAAGATCAAGAGTAGCTCCGCGGAACTTTCCAGTAAGATGGCAATGGTTTCTTACTTTATAGTTCATAAAATCAATAAAACTTTCTTTACATATATAACAAGTAGAAGAATTTTCATATTGTTTGTTTTATTCACTTGTTAGTGTTATCACTTTAATGTTTGTATGTAATTTATCATAAATTACTTGTATTTTTAATTTTTTAATAAAAATTTGACAACAATCTTTACCCTTATACAATTCAAACTTAGAAAGTTTATCGTCGTATGAACACTTAATATAATACGCGAAGCTGCATGGTTCATGTTTTGTAATGTTTTCTGTAAATGATGTTTTATCTTTTGGTAAACCTGAAAAAATTGGTGCTAGTACAGTTTCAAAATCGCAATAGATAATAAATGTTACTCGCTCTTTGTTTCGGATGTTTTTAAACTTTAGTATACAATTTTCTTCATTAGGAAGAATACATTTAATTTTATTGCAACTAGGGTATCCAATACCGATTATCGAGTACCCGGGTACTCGGCTATTTTGGCCTTTTTTCGAGTACTCGATTACCCGGGTAATTTGAGCGACCATCCGGGTAACTTGATTCAAAGAAAATTTTGGAAGGGTGAATTTTATTTTGTTCGATTGAAGAAAAAACGTTGTTCTGAGAGCAAAATATTTTAGCTCGAGGGCACTTTTTCGATTTAGATTTTTCGTAGATTTTTCCCTCCCCTTTTACATAAGTATGTTTAAAGGTTTATTAGCCATTTGGCTAATTGGCTGACGTTTTCAGTTTGACAACTTTACTGTGGTTATTGTATTTGTTAGAAATGCCATTAAGTTAATCTCAACATTGCTTGGCAAACGATTTTTTTAGGTTTTATATGAGCAATTTGCAAGGTTCTTATATTTTGACGGGTGATGCATAAACATAAAATATCAATGAGATTTTCTTGTTCGATTTTTCATAGAGAGGAAACAAATCAATCTAAAACTACATTAGTTTATGTCGAGTGAGAAATGTGAATTTGATGCGTTCTATCAATTTTCCAGATTAATTAAAATTTCGACAACTTTTATTATCGGCTTTTGGTTATCTTTCAGATTTTTAGTTTGTTTTATTATTTAATTTAGAAAATCACGAGTAGATGGTGACAAATATTTTAAATATACAAGAACATAAATTCTTCACGTATCCATGAAGGATTTTTAAATCATTTTTAGATAAAGTTCTGGAATATGGCCAGTTAGGAAGAAACTTGGCCATTTCTTATCCGATCTTGATGAAGTTCTCAAATGGATAAAGTTCTAGAATATGGCCAATTAGGATGGAACTTGGACATTGCTTATCTGATCTTGATGAAAGTCAGCATGTGCGATGGAAATACGATTCTAAAAAGATTTTTAGATGGAGTTCTGGAATATGGCCAGTTAGGATGGAACTTGACCATTTCTTATGCGTTCTTGATGAAATTCAGCATGTACGATGGAAATGGGATTCAAAAATGATTTTTAGATGAAGTTCTGGAATATGGCCAATTAGGATGGAATTTGGTAATTTCTTATCCGATCTTGATGAAATTCCGCATGTACGATGGAAATGGGATTTTAAAAAGATTTTCTTATCCGATTTTGATGAAATTCAGGAAGTAGGATCGAAATAGGACTCTAAAATTATTTTTAAATGAAGTTCTTGGATATGGCCGACTAAGAAGGAACTTAATATGATTTTATTTATTTGATGACCTGTTTTATAAATAATTTTAGAACCCCATTTCCATAGTACATGCTGAATTTCATTAGAATCGGACAAGAAATAGCCAAGTTCCTTCCTAATAGGCCATATTCCAGAACTTCACCTGAAAATCATTTGAGAGTCCCATTTCCGTTGTGCACGCTGAATTTCATCAAGATCGGATAAGAAATTGCCAAGTTCCATCCTAACTAGCCATATTCCAGAACTTCAACTAAAAATCATTTAAGAATCCCATTTCCATCGCACATGCTGAATTTTATCAAAATCGGATGAGAAATGGCCAAGTTTCTTCCTAATGGCCATATTCCAGAACTTTAAGCAAAAGAATCCCAATCCCATTGGGAATAATGAATTTCAATAAAATCGGATAAGAAATAGAATCCCAACTACAAATCCACAGTTCAAGGGACACCTCACTTCAATGGACAACTTTTTGGTCCGGTCGATGTCCATTGTAGTGAGGTTTCTCTGTATATACATATTTTAGTTCAAATAGACTAAAATTATATAAATTTAACACAAACACACAATATTTAACAAAAAGAATTTTTTAAATGAGACGTTTTTCTAACGTAAGAGACACACTGGGTTATTTTTACCCATATTACTTGTTTTTGTTTTCATTGCTCAGCTTCTATAGATGCACTGTATCTGGCCTAAGGGGAGATATTAGTTGACATTTCAAACTTCCCTAATCCACTGGCCCGATGGTCCAAGGACCACGCATATAATTTAACCCAGTGTGTCTCTTAAGGGTTAATAATGTTTCGGAGCGATCACTCAAGGTACAGCAGTTTGGGAGATTCTGTAAGAAAATTAATACAAGTCAATAAACCGAAAACGAAATTGATCAATTACAATGCAGAGCAGTTCAGCAAGAGCCTAGACAATCCCAGAAAAACATGGGCATGTATCCAAAGAAACATTTTTTAAAACACCAAATCATATAAGAATATTTGCTTAACAAGTGACAACAAATTAATAAACGACCCTCAACAAATAGCAGATATATTCAATCTGCATTTCAACACTATTGCTGCAAAGGTTTCATCTAATCTACCAATTATCCAGGAGGTATTTCCATGCACCGTTTTACAAGCTGCTCTAAATAAAATTTTATTCGATACAACCGAAGATGAAGTTAAAGATGCAATTAAAGATATTAAAAATACTAAATCTACCGGATACGATAGAATACAAACATCAATTATAAAAATCAATAGTGACATAAAAAGTGACATAATTCAAGTGACGATTACACTAAATTAAAGGATAAAATTCCAAGTGAACAGAAAAACGGACTAATTTACAAAATTGCATGTAAAAATTGCGACTCATGTTACGTTGGAGAAACAGGTAAGACCAAAATTGAAAGAGTAAATCAGCACAAAAAAGACGTGGACAATATTAAAAAATACCCGGACAGAACACATTCACAGTACAGAACAGCTTTGGTTAAACATACTTTTGAAAAGAAGCATGATTTCGATTTTGAAAATTCGGTCACATTGGAATATGAAAATAAGAAAAGTAAAAGATGGTTCAAAGAGGCTTGCCATATATGGACATCAAAAAACCCGGTAAATTATAAAGTAGATATAAATAGGTTGCAAGCAAATTATAAAAATATTATTCAAAATTATGTGTGATTTGGTATATATACGTTTTTCTAAATTTTTTTGGTTTCATTTTGATTTTCATCAATTAAAAAAATCTACGTAGTTTTTGGACGGTTTGTTTACTATAATCAGCTGTGTATAGAAAATAATAAATTAAGTAGACAGGTCAAAGACGTTTGGAAAATAAAATGTTTTTCCATTCGTCAATTGAAACAATTTTTTGAAGGTTTGTTTTTGTAAAGGAGAAAATTAGTGTGTTGTAAAAAAACAAGAACAATTTTATAAAATATTGTATGTATGAATTTATATAATTTGATTGTTATGTTTGTGATATATGTGTAAATAATTTTTTGAAATTGTCATTAGTATAAATACCCTTGAAAATGATGTGAACCATCGAAAATTTGGGAAAATAAATAAAACTTTAATTATAAAAGTTAAAAATTGGTCTATAATTAGCCGACGGAAATTAATTTTTAAAAAATAGTGACATAGTAACTCCAATATTGACGAATATCATAAATCAATAACTTTCCAAAGGAGTTTGCCCAAATAACCTGAAAGTAAGCAAAATAATACCACTTCATAAAGCAGGGGATAAAATGGATGTTTGTAACTACAGACCGATATCATTATTAATATCAAAAATTTTAGAAACTGTAGTACAAAAACGGATTATGACATATTTGTAAGACAAACGAATATTAAGCGGTCAACAATACGGATTTAGACCAAATTCTAATACCGAATCTGCACTTTTCGGTTTAGTAAATGAAATTCAATACCAATCAAGCAAAACACAAAAAATAAGTATTGTTTTCTACGATCTACGACAATGCTAATTGGAATAATGCAGAACATCGGATTACACGGTACGGATTTGGAATGGTTTAGAAGTTATCATAGCAATCGATACCAGTTTGTTGAAATAAATGGGAAGCAGAGTTGCAGACTGGAAATCTCAAGTTCGGTTCCACAAGGAAGTATTCTAGGTCCAACGCTTTTCCTGATTTACATAAATGATATTAAACAGCTTAACTTGCACGGTAGGCTATTTAAGTACGCGGATGATCTAGCGATTTTATACTCTGCCACGGATACTAAGCAACTAACATCTCAAATGAAAAATGATCTATGGAGACCCTATCGAAATGGACAGCATCGAGAAAATTAGCAATCAACAGTAATAAAACAAAAGCAATGTTTTTTAAACAGAATTTACAGGAGCTACAGGAGATAACGCACCGTAATGCAAAAGTTGAAATTGTGGAAAGTACAAATATTTGAGTGTCCATAATGATAATAATCTCAATTTCATGTATCATGTAAATTTTATAAGAGATAAAATTTCAAAGATAGCAGGTATTTTTAAAAAACTGCAGAAAGTATTGCCAAAACATATAAAACTCAAGTTATTCCATGCTTTTTTTAGTAGTAATATACAATACTGTCATAATATATATGGGTTAACGTATAAGTGTAAAATGGATCAACTTCAAAAACTACAGAATAGAGCCATAAAAAATTTGTTTGGTTACAATTGGTTAGCACATACTCATAATATTCATAGAGAAAACACAATTCTACCAATATCTTTTAGCCATATCCAGCAAATATTTATTTTAGTACATAATGTTAAAAATCACTGTCATACAAATACAATCCTAAGAGAAAATAATTTATTGCATAGCTATGAAACTAGGAATAGAAATGAAATTAGAAATGAAACCTTAAACTATTCGGGCTATAGAACTAAGCCGCTCCTCTTCAACTATATAAAAATATACAACGCAGTGCCAAGCTATTTAAAAACTAGTAATAAATCAGACTTTAAAAGTAAGTTAAAAGTACTGGTAAAAAATAAATATTTCAAAGAGAATTTAAATAATATTGAGAATATTTTTTGTGAATAAGCGCAGTTACTAAAACCTCGACATTTTTTTTTTATATTTCTGATATACATAATTTAGTTTTTTTTTTAATTTCTTAATTCTTCTTACTTGTATTAACTTCTTTAACTCCATTTCTAAAACTCAAATTTAAATTTTTAATTTTTACAATGTTAATATTATTAATATACAATGTTTTTTTTTGTTAATTTTTTAATTTTAATTTAATTGTACCATTAAAAATTATGTTAATTTAAATATTTATGTATAGCTCTTTAACACATATTTATATGTATTGAGCATAATAAAGAAATTCAATTTAAAAAAAAAAAACCAGAGAGATGAAACTTCAGTTTATAATAGTCGTACCTTTTTTGATTTCCATTTTAGGAGCTTTACACGGAATCGTGCTTCGTTTCCGAGGTCATCTTTAAAGATCGAATTCAGTTCAATCTCTGTTAAATATTGGAGATTATCCATATTAATGTGTTTGCCTTTAAATAAATTAGTATTAAGCTTTCTTTATTGCTTCATAAAAATTGCAACTTATGTAGATACTTAATAATTTTGGTAATAACATTTCCATCGACCAATCTCTTAAAAGCTCGGCTAAGGCATTATCGGGCGGAATAATACGAAATGAGCTGATATTGTAGACTTCATTCGGTTGAAACTCACTCACAAACGTGTCATCCATCTACACAAAAAGTGTGTTAACATAGTCTAAAAAAAAAATAATAATTTTTAATACGTCTGTACGCAACTGTTTCCATGTGTAACAAAAATACTGTTTCAAGTTTTATCATCAATTCAAAATTTTAGTTCTGATTGCAATAAGATTTTTGATTTGTAAATTGGCATAAAGTAACGCGGTATTCTTGTAACGCGGTTTCCATAAACACGGCGAAAAACTTAAGAAGAGGTACTCGTTGCACAACATCAAAATTCAAGGAGAGCGGGCCTCATTAATTCTGAGTTTCTTATAGCGCGGTTTCATGTAACGCGGTTTGAATTGATCGCTATATGGACTTTATGCCAATAAATTACAAATCGAAAATCTTGTTGCAATCAGAACTAAAATTTTGAATTGATGATAAAATTTGAAACAGTATTTTTGATGCACAAGGAAACAGTTATCATAAGTATATATAACACAATTTTTGAACGGTATATCACTGAACGAAATCACAAATTTCACAACTATACTAATTTGTTGTTTGTAATGAGGGCTTTTTTTATTGCCAAGGAAATTTTCAGCAACTGCTTTGACGGCAGTATCTCGGAACATCGTTCTGATTTGAGGGCCATCGAAAACCCCTTCTTTCAATTTTGCCTTAGACAACTTCGAACATTTATCAACGAGATATTCGAGCGCTTTAACGTATTGCTTCATTAGACCAAGCTTGATGTGAAGGGGTGGGATAAGAATTTTGCTTGGATCAACTAGCGATTTGTGGATGACATTCTGGGAACCAGGGGTGAATGATGTTCTGGTAGGCCAATTTTTTTTCACATAATGATTTTCACGATCACGACTGTCCCATAAGCATAAATAACATGGAAATTTTGTGAATCCTGACTGTTGTTCAAGTAAAATCGTTATAATCTTAAGATCACCGCAAAGTTGCCATCTATGAGTCTCGTAATAAATTTTTCGCAGTAGAATATCCATGTTCTCATATTTTTCCTGCATAATAATGGAATGGGCAATGGGAACTGGAGCATAAATGTTTGTAAAATGTAGCAAAACTGCCTTTATACTCCTCTTTGATGAGTCTATGAAAATTCTCCACTTTTTGGCATCATAACAATTTGATTTCAGTTCGTTAATGAGACCTACTATGTCTGTACAATAAACAAGAGAATGATCATCATCTTTTAAAAAATACTGAAAAAAGTTTAACGCAGCTTGCGATATCAATTTTGGATTTTTGGAGCCTAAGCCATCATTCATGTCAGACATCCGTCTCATCACTCATCTCAGATGCCGATTCTGTATCCATATCTATTTTTTCGTCGACTTCCATCATATCAGTAATGGTCTCGGGTGGATGCACATGACTGGCATTACAAGTACGACTGTCCTCGACTGCAGCTGATACTGGAGCTACAACAGATGAAACACTAATGTAGACGATTTTTGTTTTGTTGTTACTATTATACCCCTGGATATTATTGCAACTAGCGTATCCAATACCGATTATCGAGTACCCGGGTACTCGGCTATTTTGGCCTTTTTTCGAGTACTCGATTACCCGGGTAATTTGAGCGACCATCCGGGTAACTTGATTCAAAGAAAATTTTGGAAGGGTGAATTTTATTTTGTTCGATTGAAGAAAAAACGTTGTTCTGAGAGCAAAATATTTTAGCTCGAGGGCACTTTTTCGATTTAGATTTTTCGTAGATTTTTTCCCTCCCCTTTTACATAAGTATGTTTAAAGGTTTATTAGCCATTTGGCTAATTGGCTGACGTTTTCAGTTTGACAACTTTACTGTGGTTATTGTATTTGTTAGAAATGCCATTAAGTTAATCTCAACATTGCTTGGCAAACGATTTTTTTAGGTTTTATATGTGCAATTTGCAAGGTTCTTATATGTATTTTGACGGGTGATGCATAAACATAAAATATCAATGAGATTTTCTTGTTCGATTGACGCCGAAATTGCGATTGCTTTTTCATAGAGAGGAAACAAATCAATCTAAAACTACATTAGTTTATGTCGAATGAGAAATGTGAATTTGATACGTTCTATCAATTTTCCAGATTAATTAAAATTTCGACAACTTTTATTATCGGCTTTTGGTTATCTTTCAGATTTTTAGTTTGTTTTATTATTTAATTTAGAAAATCACGAGTAGATGGTGATAAATATTTTAAATATACAAGAACATAAATTCTTCACGTATCCATGAAGGATTTTTAAATCATTTTTTAATAATATGTACATGGTAAAATAAAAATTATTTGGATTCAACTAAATTGAATCAAGTACAATAATTTAATTTGATTGGCTTGTAGTCATGAACTCATGAGTACAACAGAAAATGATTACAAATTTTATTTGTAAGGCATTTCCGAAAATTTTAGGTTACGACAAAAATGTAACAAATATTTGAACTGATTTAATTTTAAAAAAATTGGTCTAATCTATGTGCCACTTATTAATTCAAAGAGAGGGTAACAATAGCATGATCTATGATATTTTTAGAGTTTTATGTATAT
Organism: Tipula helvola; assembly: GCA_963556165.1. Taxonomy (NCBI): domain Eukaryota; kingdom Metazoa; phylum Arthropoda; class Insecta; order Diptera; family Tipulidae; genus Tipula; species Tipula helvola. The sequence goes on from OY744483.1 coordinate 229,479,686, forward strand.
GTATTTAACATTTTGTTTATTGCCCGGGTACCCGGGTAACCCGGGTATTGTAAAAACTAATACTCGACTACCCGGGTATTTTGAAACTCGAGTAATTTGGATTCCCTAATTGCAACCATATTATTGCAAATGATTATTTAAACCTTCCTCATTTTTCCCATTCCTCATAGTAAGTATTTATGTACATCATCTTCAAAAATAGCAAATTAACATGTTCCTGTTTTTTAGATTTTGTATAATGTAATGTTCCCACAATTTTATTACCATCTAAACCATTGTAACGGTTGACATGTTTTGCCACGCTTGAACCAACCGTTACCATAAATTATTCTGAAAAAATAATATTTTGGGTTTTGACAAGTTGCCAATTGCTACCTGGCCATCGTTACCCTGCAGCTCAGTTGGTGGAGGTATATTTGTCGTGGGGTTGTAGCATTTGTTATATAAACTTGCCTTCGGCCGTTTTTTACACTAGTTTATCACTTCACATTCACACTCACATCATCACTATTCTCGCGAACTACCTACCTCCCTTCACAATCATAGAGTTTACACTTAGCTACCCATAGTGAACAAAACGAAACACATGCTTTAAGGAGCTATTCCACTTGACTGAATTGACTGATAGTAAAAAAAGAGGCAAAGACTAAGAGAAAAAAGTTCGAAACTTTATGTAATAGACAAAGGCAACGTTTTTTAATTTTTTTATTTTATAGCAAAATTTTGAGGAGAAATTTTGACAGCACACAAAAACATAACCAATAATTATTAAAAAAAATTAAATATTCCTATTATTTCAGTTAATTTTGTATCTCAAAATTATCTAAAAAATTAAATATTATTAATAGTCACATCAGAATTATATTTTTTAGTATATTTTCCGTAAAAATTAAAAAAATTTCTACCAAAAAAACGTCATGGGTTTTTTTATTTTTACTTTTTTATAGCAAAATTTTAAGGAGAAACTTTGAAAAATATATTAACCATAAAATTATTAGTGTGCGGGAAATATTTCTCATCATATGCATGTGTGTTAGTGTGACTGCTATAAAATGTTCTCATTTTGATACTTTTTATTGAAGTCACACTACTACAAATACAAATATTTCTTGACTGAGAAGGGTTTTTGTTTCATTCGCCCATCTAGCAAATGTATATTTGTATCTTCCTTTAATTTTACTATCAGTCAATTCAGTCAAGTGGAATAGCACCTTTAATCTCATATAATATTTCGTTTTATTAAGGTGATAAACAAACCAAAAAAAAAAACTATGTTACGTTACTTTACAAAAAAATTAAGTCAAAACTATTTCTGAATCTGTCAAGTAGACCCAAATTGGTCTAAAAAAAATTATGTTACACAGAAAAAAATCCTACATCAATACAGACAAAAACTGCATTAATAGTAAGAAAAATTCGTTAAAACAGAGTCAACACGACCCTTCGTTAATAGTACGAAAATCTTACATTAATATAGTGAAACACATCAAATTGATTATTTTAAACTTGACTACTTACGTTGTAGTATTTATGATTTGATTCATATTATTTACGAAAAATGTTATAATTTTAACGCATTTAAAACATTTGCCGATGAACAAATTCATATTATTAACGTAAAAAATTGTTTGTTGAGTTAACGAACTTTTCATAATACTTACGAAATGATAAATTGAATAAACGAATAAATTCATATATAGTGCAGAAATTCATTTTATGTATGTACACGTTAATATATTATTTACAAAATTATTCGTATATGGGAAGAAGGCAATATTCAGTGGCAATGAATAATATCACAAATATGACGATTATTTACATAAATATAATGAAAATAATTCATAAATGTAGGAACCGCTTCATAATTGGTAAGCAAAATTACGTAATATTTATGTAGTGGTTCATAATAGGAATGAACATTTTTTGGGAGTTTGATGAATAAATTCATAAAATATATATTTTAAGAATTTATTCATACTCATGCAGTAATGAAGAAAAAAAAAACTTTAAATTTTATTTTTGAATTATTTTATTTATTGTATTTATCGATATATTAGATATACTAATTAAAATTATTAATTAAATTGGCTGTATTATTAGCTCTTTGGGCATAAAACTCAGTTTAGATGAATTTTTTTTTATTTTAAAACTTGTATTATAAAAATAATTTTCGACAAAATGCCAAAAAAGCTTTTCCTCGTTGGGATATTTTAAATTAAATAAAAAAAACACTTGAAACAAATCTGTGCACATAAATTAGAAAGGGACAAGTCGAATTATGCCCTAATCAACTTTGCACATTTTCTGTTTAATTTTCTATTAAAACACTTTCATTTTTCCAATTATTAAATTTCTATCAAAGAGAGAAGAATATCTTATCGATGCGGTTATCAATATGTTGGACATTTCCCCATGGCATCTTGCACGTCTTTTATTGTGATTTTGTGGTTGTCTTTTTTACCGCGTTTGTCCTTCTTCATAATTAGGATGGCTACTAAAAATCCGTGTAGGCACCATAATTATAATTAAACAAAAAGAAATTAAATAATTCAAAATTTGATTATAAAATAACTCATAAGTTGAAAAATACGATCCGGGTTAATTCCTTTTAAGGAAGCGTTCGTTTCTGAATTATATATATCAATGGTGAAAAACAGGCACAACTTTAAAACGATTTTTTTTGCAATTACCTTTGTGTTACCCAGTTTTCGTGCCGCTAAAAAAGCAGAAAGAAGTTTTCTAAATTTGATTAATTAAATACTTTCGGTTTTTTTTTTGTGGGCAGAAAAGTAGGTGACGCTTGGGTAATTTTTTTTTTCGCTGGCGCTACATCCCATAGAGGGATTTGGCCGCTTCATATTGAAGTTACGTAATCATTTTTTTTCACGGACAATGAGTGATTGATTCATTGATCCTACATTAGCCAGCCGTGATTTTTTCATCACCCGCCGGGAATCGAACCCGGGACCTCCGAAGCTTAAAGCAAGCATGCTAACAACTGTGCCACCGGGGCGGCTTGGGTAATTGCAAACTGAAAATTATTCGATATAACTACAATATTTTTTGTTATTTCTTTGTTTAAAACACCATACTTAATACTTTTTACACTTTCTGCCGTAGGCACTTGGCGAAAAACACTCAATACACACATTCTTAAATTTTTTTTAGAAACAATTGTTAAATATTTCGCAAAATTACAAAAGGTTTAAAGAATCACTCGATCGATTTCGGCTTATTAGGCCATCATCAGGAGTATCTACTAAACTGTAAAAATAAAAATGTAGATATATAGTTGGAAAAAGCAAAAAGTGAAACCAAAATATACCAATAAAAAAATGTGGGAGAGGTAAACAATAAAATTGGTGAGTGCAATAAACATTAAAAAATAAAAATTAAAAGGGGGGGGGGGGTGAGTTAAACACAGGTATATGATTATTGATTAGTCAACGGTCGAATAACAAAATTCCAGATGTTGATTTTTTATTTTTTTTTTTTTTATTTTTTATTTTTTATAACCCGACGAATTAGTAATTTTATGGTATGGAATGAGTATGTGAATAAAACAATGCGGGGTCGGTAATTGGTGAGAAACGGATTTCTCTCTGTTCGTTGAGGATATTTTGGTTAAGAAATATAGCTTTTCGGATTTCGTAAGATTCTAAGTTGTCTAAACGTCTGTACAACCAAAAAGCAGACGTTTAGACAACTTAGAATCTTACGAAATCCGAAAAGCTATATTTCTTAACCAAAATATCCTCAAGTTTACATATGTATATATATAACTACATTTTTATTTTTACAGTTTAGTAGATACTCCTGATGATGGCCTAATAAGCCGATATCGATCGAGTGATTTTTTAAACCTTCTGTAATTTTGCGAAATATTTAACAAGTGTTTTTAAAAAAATTTTAAAAATGTGTGTATTAACACCATACTTACCTGATTTCAATACACACAAATTTATTATTTTATTAAAATTTAATTTAGTTTATTTAAATATTTTAAATCAAATTAACTTTCTTCTAAATTCCCATGCCGCGCCGGACGCTAAAATTGAAGTAATGCAATTTATCTACTTTCGTTGTCCCGAAAATGATTAAAATGAAATTATTCGTATGGCACGAATGAAATTGTAGACTTAACGTAATTTTCATTCATGCTACGAATAGATTCATCCAATCTATACATATATATATATATATATTCTTAATTTCTATTATACCTATACATAATCTTAATTTATATATTCATAAATATTATGAATTCTTCATAATTTTCATTTTTTTAATAAAATCATGCAAGTTGCACTAATACGCAAACAACATGTCAATGTGTTACAATAAACTAACCATTTTTAAGTTTATGAGCCGTGATTCGTAATATTAACGCACACATTTTTATGAATATTTTCAAAATTTTATATTTTTACATTAATAGTACGAATAGAAGAAACTTTTACGTTAATAGTACGAATTATGGTTAACGAATGCCATTCGTAAATAAAATGCACAATATTTTTTTCATTTTTTTTTTATTTGAAGTTACTTTTACGGAAAGATTGTAAGAGAACTTAATCCAGTTTCGAACTGATGAGCTTATGATTTTGAAAAAATCAATCCTCTCATCAGGCTGCGGCGACTGGACTGATTGTACCACAATTTACATTCTATATATACAGAATGTACTGTGCCAGCAGTACTAGCGAATTATACTAATACAGCTAAACTCTCTTACAAATTTTCTTCGTCACATTCACACGGCACTATTCCTCTGTAAGCAAATTTATCAATTAACAATTTTTTACTCTAATTTTTGAATTAATTAATTAATTAATTCGTGTAATTTCTAATATGCAACCGATCACAATAGACCATTTTAATGTGTTTTACAGATAACACGTAGAAGTATATTAGTATTTACGAACAATTATTTATCACCCCATACACTGATAGACAGGTTTCAATATTAATAATTTTTTAATTTTTTTTATTTGAAGTTACTTTTTCGGAAAGATCTTTCCGAAAAAGTAACTTCAAATACAAAAAAATTAAAAAATTATTAATATTGAAACCTGTCTATCAGTGTATGGGGTGATAAATAATTGTTCGTAAATACTAATATACTTCTACGTGTTATCTGTAAAACACATTAAAATGATCTATTGTGATCGGTTGCATATTATAAATTACACGAATTAATTAATTAATTAATTCAAAAATTGGAGTAAAAAATTGTTAATATTTTTTCAGTGTACCTTTTAACCTAAAATAAACTACCTCAATCGTACTCCTCCGTTCCGACGATCCACCGCAAGCGCAGAGAACCAGTTCACGGCTGATACGGGTGCAGGCGAAAACCTAAAAAGAAAATATATCACTACTGGATGAGAAAGAGAAAAAAAAAATATTAATATCTTGACAAATTAGTAACCCGGATTACTATTCTGGGAAAGAAAACACTAACAACAATACGCAAGAAAATCAACAACCAAAATTTAATTTTTGTTTTATCACCAATAATAAATACTTAACTTAAAATTGAATTACTGCTTCTTCGGAAAATAAGGGTCACTGCTATCGCCCACAATATCCAACCGCTAGCTCGGCCGCACCCAACTCGACCTTCGCACCGGTTTAATGAATCCAAATTCTGCTCCAAACGCATATAATACAACCGCTATACGGCCAATTCTGTTAATATCACCTTTCTTATCTGAAGAAATCAATAACGCTGGTGTTGGGTATGGTAACGTAATTTATTATGCATATCCACAATTCATGTGCTTAATTTTCACCATGTACATAATATACCGACCAAACGGTTCAGTGGTTAAAGCTGTGGCGTTTGGATCGGGAGGTACCGGGTTCACAAAAGGGATTTTTCATCATCTGATTACGATCGGTGATGACGATGAACATAAATATGACCCCCTGTTGAGAGTGCAGAATCCATGGGCCGACCCACCTTTAATGTCAGCACTATAGGTTGGCATGAAGCAATGCAATGTGCAGGTGGTTTATACAAAACGGGTCTATAGCCGTACGTCCTCGATTTGGCAACTACTGCGTAAAGTATAGGACGGTAAAAGTTAACTGCGAAAGAGTTGGGAGTGCCTTGAGCCCAAGAAAAGATTGCATAGAATAAAACGGAAAAACAAATGTTATTACTAACTATCGACTGCATAGGTGGCTGAAACCGGGTCGAGTCTATAATGCTAACATTCCTTTCCTATGCTTCGGTTTTGTTATATGTAAGGTGGTGTACGGTGGATCCGGCGTATCCGGGAATCTTGCTGAGGCTTGGTGGTACATCGGTATCAATCAATCAAAAAATATCCACAATTCACGTGCTTAATTTTCACCATGTACATAATATGTATTGCAATTTAATTAACACCTTTTACTTTATTTGATAACCCTACGCACAAAACCCATCTACACACGAGAGCGCACAGTAATTTTTTATTTTAGAATAAATATGTTGTTACGTTTCGATATTCCTCTAAATCGATACGTATTAGCAACATTTTTCTTAGATCACGTACTACAATGTCGTTTTAAAGGTTTATTTTTATAATCAATCTTTATCGATCGTATTTACACATACATTTTTTTATTTTCTCTTCCTAACCACGACTCGACTGCCTGATCCAAAATTATTAATTGGCCTCATCTGTTGTTTTCTCTCGATGAAGAAGACTTTTGCTTCCCTTGTTCTTAACAAAAAGAATTTTCACCAAGAATGCAAAATCATAACACAAATTGGAGGGGGTATCAATGATTAAAATACCAAAAAAAGATCTCTACCACCACGCAAACATGTCACCATCACATCATGGGTTACTCGTCTCTCCTCCAACAACTTGCTTGAGTATATTAATTAATAGAAATTCTGTGGGAATTAAAAGAAATCAATAAAATGCTTTAGCGAGGAGAAATACTAAAGAATGGAGAACACGAGAAATGATGCTATGACGACAACTGATCTGTAATGAAATTACTAAATGGATAAACGAAATGGTGTTGTTGTTGGTGTAGGTAGTATTACGTAGTACAGACAAAAAGTATTTTACTATTTTACACCAAAACCCAAAATTATTTTTTCAGTATGCTTGCAACATGCAATGTTACACCATATACATTTACACTAATATTATTTAATTGTTCAAACTTTTGAATATCTTTCAGGTTCATAGGCAAATTAATACCATCTAAAATCAATTCCGAAGAATAGTGTGGATATGATGTATGTCTACAAAGCTTTTTACATTAGGATATCTAAATGCCATAATTGACCAGGCAACGGATGCCTGATCAGAATTTTGAATATTAATTATAGCTCTTTTTCTTTTAATAGTTTCAGGTAGATCAATCGCAATGGAGAACTTCGCAATGGAGTATATTTGTTGATATTAAGTTCAAGAAACATGATCTTCTCGAGAGCCCAGCCAGATTATTTTTCTTGAAAATCTTCACTTTTAATGTTTAAATTACTAGCAATTTCTGAAAATATTGCATTCAAATCGCGTGCTTCAGTTATTATATAATTCGTAGTATTAAACGATGTTAATATACTAACGTTGGAACTTGGAATCATCTTCTAAATTAAATTTTGTATGAAGTGCAAACAATTCAAAGTATATTTTCGAAGCTTTAAAAATTTCTAATTAAAGCTTAATTAAATTAATTATTTTAAATTTAACTGAATCCATAAAATCACGCAAGCTAATATCGTCGTCCTAACTGTGAATTAACGTATCTGACATTTTTTCAAAATCTCATCTCTGATACAAAATGGTTCATCGTGAGAAACCTGGCTGAATTTTTGCACCTGCATTGATTCACCGTTAGGACGAAGATGTCTCCTAAGAGTTAATTAACGCCGGCGCGGGAATTCGGCTTCAGTTTCTCAAGACGAACATTTTGGTATCAGAGATGAGATTTTGAAAAAATGTCAGATACGTTAATTCACAGTTAGGACGACGATATGCTCTTTAGATAAATCAGAAAACCTAAAACTACAATAATTATTCGCGGCTTGAATGCACTTTCTACAATTTTAATATTTTCATCATCATCCGTAAATTTTCTTAAACTATCATATAATTCTTATGAACTACTGATTTATAGTGGTTAGATATACAATTTTTAAGAACACTTATGTTACATATATTGCATTAAATATTGTCATCTTCAGCTACATGAATGCGGTTGTAACTGCTACTACTGATGATGATGATGATGATGATGATGATGATGATTGGACTATGTTAGGATAAACAGCCTCTTAACAACAACATTTTCACTCTCATTGGATTTCCTCCACCTCATTATTTTTTCTAAAGGGGTTTAATGACATATGTTGTGTACTAGTAGATGGATGAGGTTGGATGACGCTATAAGAAGAAAGACGTGTTTTTGTCGTCTTCTTCGAGAATTCAATTTTAATTTATTAATTTGTTTAATACATATACAGGGTGTTCGGCACATGGACCGACACAATTTTTTGGGGGATTGGGTGGGCCATTAGCTAGTTTTCACCCATACGACCCTACGTCCTAAGTGACACGGTAACTGAGATATGAATTTTTTCGTTTTTTATTTAAATTAGCTGTAATCTCGCCTTTAAATCGTCATATTTTTTTTGTTTGTGATTGTAATAGCACAAAATAACTTTTATTGTATTCTGCAATGTATTTTTAGTCTAAATAAATCATTATTTGGTACAAATGGCTTCAGGAAAATAAATTATATGAGCTTCGAAAGTCTTGAAAATGTGTAAATGTATAAAAAATTTCAACTTCTAAATTCAATATAAAAAAAAATAAACATTATTTTGAACATAGGTTTGTTTTAAAAAGTTGTCTAGTTTATAGCCTTTCCAACGGTATGCTACATGTTGGAGGAATTATTTATAGAATAGTCAAATTAAGAGATAGAAACTGTCAGGGTCAAGAAAATTCTTTTTATCTTTATTATGTTTTTATTAAATATGAGTTATAATATTTGTTCGAATTGTTCTCCTCTACTCCGTATGCATGCACGACACCTTCTCCTTATTTAAAATGTTGTTGTGCGAAGTCGCATTGCTCTTTTCATTATTTCAAATGCAGCTGTAATTCGCTCCATTAAAATTTCTCGTGAGGGCACCTCTGTTGCATAAACTAATTCATTTGCACTTCCCCAGACGTAAAAATCGAGGGGATTCAGGGTCTGGGGACCGTGCGGGCCAATAAATAGGTCCCAATCTACCAATCCATGAGTTCGGAAAAGAATTGTCTAAGTATTCACGTAACATTCGATGATAGTGTGCCGGACAGCCATCATTTTGAAAGACGATCGGCAAACCTTCTTCCAAAACTGATAATAAAAGTTCAGGTAAATCGTTTTACAAAAGTTAGGAACCGTAGGAACCTATTTATTACATTTATTCTTATGTTTTATTTAAATCTTGTTTTTGTTAAATATTTTGTTCTTCTTGTTTAGTCTGTTTTAAACTGTTATCAGAATTGTTTTTGTTGCGTTTATCTTCGCTGTTGTGGTTACAATGCCTAATTTTAGTAACGAAGAGACCTGACACCCCTCGATTTTTACGTCTGGGAACGTGCAAAGGAATTGGTTTATGCAACAGAGGTGCCCTCACGAGAAATTTTCATGGAGCGAATTACAGCTGCATTTAAAATAATGAAAAGAGCAATGCGACTTCGCACAACAACATTTTAAATAAGAAGAAGGTGTCGTGCATGCATACGGAGTAGAGGAGAACAACTCGAACAAATATTATAACTCATATTTAATAAAAACATAATAAAGATAAAAATAATTTTCTTGACCCTGACAGCTTCTATCTCTTAATTTGACTATTCTATAAATAATTCCTCCAACATGTAGCATACCGTTGGAAAGGCTATAAACTAGACAACTTTTTAAAACAAACATATGTTCAAAATAATGTTTATTTTTTTTTATATTGAATTTAGAAGTTGAAATTTTTCGTAAGTTCCAAAAAGCAGCTTATTATAGACAAACTTAATTAATTAATTCAATAATCTAGTTTTTTAAACCGTCTTTATTGTTAGATATTTCGGCTTGTTAGCCATCATCAGTAACTTCTGACATATTAAAATAATGAGAACATTAAATCAATTTGTTAAAAAACATTATTTAAAAAAAATTAAATAATTATTATGAATCACAACATTATGGTTATGGATATTTTTTTAAAAAAACAGAAGAAAATTTGTCACAAAATAACTTTAACAACAAAAATTTTTTGTACTTTGTATCCGTGATCACTCATCTAACAGTTCTGTGAAATATTAAAGTGAAAATTTTTTCATATTACATATTATATGATTATGGTTATGTCTATTATTATTTATAAATCTGTCTTTATCTCTCTTAAGAATTTATTTAATTCAAAATATTCTTCCATTCTGTTATTCGATAATATGTCTTCTAATTTTTTGTTTTTGATTATGTTGTATTTATCCCTTATTATGTTGTATTTCCTGCAATCCTCTATGATATGCCTGGCGTCTTCTTTTTCATTGCAATTCTCGCAGATATCACTTTCTATTTTTTTTATTAATTTTAGGTATTTTTTATCATAAGTGTGATTTGTCCTCAGTCTGGTTATCCTTTTCATCATGCTAGCGTCTATCTTCTTTTTATGGAACCATGGTTTCTTATCTATGTTTTCTTTTATGTTTTTTCTGTATTGAGTGCCTTTGCTTATTGTTTGGTTTAAAAATTCTATATTCCATTTATGATATACATAAATGATTTTTTACTATTTTAATATTTTCTTCTAATGGTGTTTTAACCTTTATTTTTCTATTTGAGTTCGTTCCTTGCTTCGCAGCCATATCCGCTTCTTCATTCCCTGGTATGTCAATGTGACTTGGAGTCCATATTATTTTTATTTTTATGTTTTTTGATATTATTATTTTATATATTTGATTTTCCAAATATTTCGTATTTTTGTTTTTATTATTTTTTTTTAATGATTTGCACGCAGATAAAGAATCAGTAATTATTGTTAATATTTTTATATTATTTTTTGTTGCTATTTTTATGGCCTCCAGTATCGCTATTGTTTTTATTGATAATTGTTCATCTATAATGTAGCTATATGTTTCCTCGTTGTAATTATTATAAATACCTATTCCCCTTTTATAATTTATTATAGATCCATCCGTGTAACTTATTGAAAGACTTCCTTGTTCTTTTATGTAATTTTCCGCTATCTGTTTTAATTGAAGTTTGTTAGAATTATTCTTTGCTCCTGTTCTTCTATGAATGTTCATATCTATTTCCAAATTTATCTCATTGTTTTCAAATGCTATTTCGTCTAATTCTTTCTTTGGTAGTTTATCTAAATACTCTTTATAATTTATATATAATTCACATATTGTTCGGTTTGCTTTGTTACTTACTACTTTTTGTCCCAGTATTGTATTGGTATATATATGTTTTGCTAAATATGTATAGTTATATGCGTCTATTTTTAAGTTGATTGGAAGGTCTCCTGCCTCTGCTATTATTGCTGTGATTGGAGTGCTATTAGTTAAGCCCAAGCATATTCTTAATGCTGCGTTTATAACTTTTTGTAGGATCTCTTTGTTTTTATTGCTGGTTGTAATAAATGCGCTGTATCTTATTCTGCTTTCTATTAGACTTTTATAAACATTTAATAATGTAGATGGGTGAGCTCCTCCTTTTTTTCTGGCAAATATTTTTATTAAATTTATAGCCGAAGTGCAGTTATTTTTATGGTGTAAATTATAATTTAGTTTTTTATCTATTATGAACTCGGAAAAAAATAAACTGGTCCTCAGCTAAGAAAACGGACTTTTAATTCAAGAAAATGTACCTTTTCTTGATTTAAGAGCTAATTTTCTTATTTCTATCGAGTTTTTCTTCATGTAAGAATTGTGTTTCTTGAAATGAAGAAAAAATCGAAAGAAATAAGAAAATTAGCTTTTAAATCAAGAAAAAGTACATTTTCTTGAATTAAAAGTCCGTTTTCTTAGCTGAGGACCAGTTTATTTTTTTCCGTGAAGCCAAGTGTTTTAATTTGATTTACTTCTTGTATGTCTCTGTTATTTATTTTAATTTTTATTGGTACTTCTATTCTTTTGTTATTTATGTTAAAATATGAAGTTTTATTTGGATTTATAGTTAAATCTAATTTTTTAAAATTTTGATTAAATTTTTCCATTGTTTCATTTGCTATAATTTCTGCCTGTTTTCTATCTTTAGCCGCTATGATAATTAAAAAATCATCCGCATATTGTAATAAATTGATGTCATTCTTATTCATTTTATGTAGATTACTTGTGTATAAATTAAATAAATCTGGGCTTAGTGGATCCCCTTGTGGTAAACTATTACTAGTTGTTATTTTAATTTCTTGAAGTCCATTTTGAAGAATTATTCTCCTGTTGATTAGTGATTTGTAGATCCAGTTTGTATATTTATGTGGAATTTTAAAATCTTGTAATATTTTAATTAATTTCTTTATGTTTACTCTATCAAAGGCTTTTTTTATATCTGTTGATATTATTAACGTGTATTTATTTTTATGTTTGTTATTTTCTATTATGTCTTTTAAATAATTTAAGTAATCGGTAGTAGATTTTCCTTTTCTGAATCCGTAAGATATTTCTGGTAGTATTTTTTGTTTCTCTATTATTTTATTAATCCTGGATTTGATTAGTTTGCTCGTTATTTTAGCTATTGTAGAATATAAGTGAATACCTCGATAACTGGCTATTTCATTTAAATTTTTATTTGGTTTTGGTACTGGTATTAATTTAATGTTTTTCCCACATTCTATTGATGTGTTCAGTTATTTTATTAATGTGATTTTCTGGCAGTTTTTTTAATATTTTATATGATATTTTGTTGATCTCTGGAGCTGTGTTTGTGCTGTTATTAATTATTTCTGTTATTTCTTTTGGATTGAATTCATATCTTGTGGTTATGGTACCGGGCAATTTTAATTGATTTGCCATTTCTATTGTAGATTCAGAAATGTTTGATGTGATAAATGTTTTCATGTTTTCTGTATTATTAAAAATATTGTTACTGCTTCTTTTTTTGTTGTTAAATATTTTAACTTTAGACCACAATTCCCTAGTGTTTAGGCATTGTTTGTGGGTGTTATTTATTATTTTATTCATATTTAGTAGTTGATGTAGTAGTTCCGTTAATACAATGTCTTGTTGCTCGTTTGATGTTGGATTTAAGAAGCTTTGTGTTGTAGTTTGAATTGTGCGATTTATTTTTATTACTTCTATTATATTATTGCTTCTTTCGTTGATTTCCTTTTTTAATTTTTGGTTTTCTGTTTATAATTTTTCTTTAATTTGTTTCATTTCTTCTTTTATAGTTTCTATTTCTTGGTTGTTATTAGGTAGTTTGAGAAAATTTTCTTTGTTGATGTCAAAATCTTTTGGTTTTAGTGGTTTAACTATGTTTCTTGCTTCTCTAAATGGTATTTTGTTTGTTATCATTAAATATTTAATACTTTTTTATTTTTAAACTCTTCACACAAGTAATTATTAGTTATATGGTTTTCACCGCAGTAGTAACACTTTGCTTCATTTTTGCAATTAATTTTAATGTGATTTGGCTCTGCGCAGTTAGTGCACTTTTGTGTACCGCGGCATTTTTTTTGAGAGTGTCCGTATAATAAGCATTTTTTGCAGATCATAGGTTTTGGAATAAAATAAGTGACTTTTCTTCTGACTTCATATATCATGATGTTATCCGGTAATGTAGTTGATCTAAATGTTATTTTTATCGCTGTTGAAGGTACTACTTTTTATTTTCGTGATCCCATCTGGTGATTCTTTCAATTTTTGATATTTTTGTATTTGATGAAATATTGTTTTTTAAATTTTCTATGTCTAAATGAGTGGGTATTTTGTTGATATATCCTATTGATTCAATCATAAAATTGGTTACATATGCTGTGCAGTGATGTATTTTCTCCAGGTCCACATTCTTTAAAATTTTGTTGGCAGTTTCCAGTTCTCTGGTTTGTACCTTTACTCTGTTTTTCCCATATTGTTGTACATACTTTCATAATTTTTCCAAAATTTAAAGAATTAAATTTTTCTGCGATTATGATGTCTTCAATTCCTTTTTTTTCTATAATTACATAATAAGGTCCACTATCACCCGGCATATATTTATTATTTTTGTAATTGTTAATTATAATTTCTGGTTTTTTTATTTCTTCTCGTTCTAACTTTGATTTTTTGGGTTCCGGTTCGGCGCCCTTAAAAACTTGATTATCGACTAACTTTGCTTTTTTGGGTTTCGGTTCGGCGCCCTTAAAAACTTGATTATCGACCATTTCAGTATCCACCATTTTGATTGTTTTATTTTTTTTGGGTTTTTTAGTAATTTTATTTTTATGTTTTGAATTAAATACATTTCTTATTAATTTATTATCATGTTTTATTTTATTAATTAATTCACTCCTATCTTTTTTGTTATACTTTACCGCAAGCGTTTTTGATTTACTTTTGATTTCATTTAATGACGCCTCAGCGTCCTCCATTAAATGGAGTGTCACTTCTCACTTCTGTTTTTTTTAAAATTGTCTTTTATTTATTTATAATAAATATTTTTTAGAATATATATATATAAATAAATGTATATATCACTTAATATTATTTAACTAAGTTTGTTTTTCACTTATGTAAATTAATCGCTTTGTCACTAAACTTCTATACCTCTTTATCACTTCGATTTCAAACACGTTCTGGTTTATTAATTTAATTTTATTCAAACACAAATTCACTTACTTTGACAGCCAATTTGAAATTTTGAGCTGCCAACGAAGTTGGCTGCAATTTGTAATTTCGTTGCGATGTTGTTCTAGTACAATTTTTATGTAATTAATTTTACATCGATTGCCGTCTTACTTTGGGAATTTTAAAACAAAAATGCCGTGGTTTTTCATTCCGGAATGAATAGTTTCAAACCAAGTTTTTGTTGGTATAGAATTATTATAGAAATAATTTTGAAAGTTTTTTGTTTTTTTATTTTAATGTTTAATGTCAATTGACTTTGATTATATATTTTTAAATGGACTGCTAGTTGCTTACTTCATATGCGATCCAACATACAGTGGCGGTCAAGAGGCAAATCGTGGCGAATTCGCTAACTAAAAAGTTCGTTACCATTTAATTTATTAGGAATAATCGAAAAATCAACATTAAGATTAAATTTTATAAAAGAAAACATCATTAATATTTGAAATTATAAGCAGTTGCAAGCACTGAATATTAAAATAAACATTTATTTTTGTACTCACAGATGCAAAGAAACAGTCTTATCTGTCAATGGCAAACTGGTATCACAACCAACTACGACACACTTTCTCCCCATTTTCAGTAAAAATAAAAGAAACCGAGGAAAAATTTTGTGCAAAAATCACAATTAAAATATCTCAAATCAAATTAAATTGAATTTAAAACTATAAAACAGTGACAAAATAGAAAACACACGAAAAGGAGCCAAAAATTAAATAAAAATTTATTGATGTTGACAACTTTGACAAATCTTTAGTTTTCGTTTTTGCCGCAATTTGCCTCTTGACCGCTAGTTGTATGTTGGCATCATCATTTATTTGAAAATTATATTGAACTGTCATTGTATTAGCGGTCCATTCTAATTCTATTGTCTAAGTCAATTGATAAAGAGAAGAAGAAGAAGAAAAAAAAATTATTTCGGTTTTTATTTTGAGCATAAGTTGCATACATATTTATTTTTATACCAATAACTGTTGACCAAAATAAGACAACAATAAATAATTTTAGTACATTGCTGGTAAATACGAAATTTTGGGTGTTTTCGTCATTTGTTTCGGACGGCCCAGAGGATTACGTGAATTGTTATTTATTTATCTTTTTCGTTTTACATATTCGTTTTTTGGTCCGGTCTTTCGTCGGTTTTCCATTTGACGTTTTGTAAGTACATCCATACATAAGCCATCTTACTTTAGTGGTTTTGCAACATCAGTGCCGTGTTTTTCCATTCCGAAAAGAATAGGTTGAAACCAAGTTTTTGTTGGTACAGAGGGGTACATTGGTTCTACCAATGATTTTGAAATTTTTTATTGTTTTTGTTTAATTTTTCAGCGTCGGCTGTTGAAGGAAGGTGAAAGGGAAGTTGTTTTCGATTTTTGTTTTGTGGAATTATTAATATATTATTAGTAATAATAAGAGATAGAACATACAAGATGGAAAAAAAAGAAGGGAAAGAGGAGGAAAAACAAAAAATTTGGTCGTCCATTTCTAATTAAGTCGGGTCTCAGGAGCTTTAGAGTAAGGCATGGTTTCCACGATGGCGGAGCGGGGGGTTTGGTCGGGCTAACCGCTGAACAGAGGAAGCAATAAAAATAAAAAAATAAAAAATAAATAAAAAAAATAACATGCGAGTGAGTGAAACAGGGACAAGCCGTTACACCGAATTTGTATTCATTTATTTTTGACGTTTCGAGATTTCAGCACCTATAACTTTGTTTGTGTTTGGATTGATATAAGTACATTTAAAGACATTTCATAATTTAACTTACATTTTTTAGCTTTATTAACGTCCATTACTGGATTAATGCTTTATATTTAATTATTGTCTTTAGAAATAAAAATCCAAATTAACGGTTCTCAATTTTAAATTTGTTTTATTCCGAAAATTTTCTTCAAATTGACATATGAATTCCGAAAGTCAGCGGCTAGTCCGAAAGAGGATGATCCATTTCATCTTTTTTTCGGACTAGACGTCCAATTTCGGATTGCTGAATTAAAATATTAAAAACTGGACGTCCTAATTTTTCTGTCAAAATGGTATTTTGTCTCTATCGTACTATTGTTGAATTTTTACTTTCTCTTTTTAGTTTGACTAGTTTTTTCGCCTCGCCATCGTGGAAACCATGCTTTGCAGATAAAATTTACTTTAACGAGAATTTACTACAATTAATCAAAGTTATCCTAAAATTACTGGTTGTGTTTTGGAGGTTTTGATGCATCTTTATGTTACTCTATATGATTTTTATTTACGGTCAGCATCTAATTGCTATTTTATATTATATTGTAATTATTTTAATTTGTTTAGATTTTAGCTTAATTAAGTGGTTTGGATTGGAGCGGAAGGTAGCAGCAGTCGCAGATGTCTGAATCGCCGAGCCTCAGAAGTGGCCGGGAACTTATGGTGATGGAGCAGTGCGGGGTTGCTGATATCAAAATTGTTTTATGGTTAGAGATCTTAATTTTAAATTTTTTTTTTCTTTTTTTCTTTCGCTGGCGCTACATCCCATGGAGGGATTTGGCCGCTTCATAGTAAAGTTTCGTAATCATTTGTACAACGGATAATGAGTGATTAGTTCATTGATCCTTACAATAACCAGCCGTGATTTTTTCATCACCCGCCGGGAATCGAACCCGGGACCTCCGGAGCTTAAAGCTAGCATGCTAACAACTGTGCCACCGGGGCGACACAGTTGTTAGCATGCTAGCAATTTTAAAATTGTTTTAGGGATATAAATTGTTTCCGAGTTTAGATGATTAAGCTGAATGTATTAAAAACAAAAAACAAAAAAAAAATTAGAATTATTCATCATTGTACTATATGCATACCTTTAAGTAGTTTATACGAACAGGAATTATTGATATCTGAACAAATCGTATTAGGAAGCAGTATTTAGTAGAAATTAAGGGGGGAACCTCCTCCAGATATTAATTTTTTTGCATTTTTTTTTTTTTACTTTAACAATTTATTTAGTGTCTGAAGAATATATTTCCAAAGTTTCAAGCCCAACAGAAAGTCCTAAAGATCCCTAGGAAGTCACCGAAGTGATGCGAAGTAATGCGTTCTCTTCAAAAACGAAAATTTTAATCGAGTTTTTCTTGAAACGTGTTTTTTTTTTCGCGCCGTGGAATGTAACTGAAAAAGTAATGGACCAATCAACTCGAAATTTTGTACACATATTCTTTAGCTTATCGGCCTTTGCACAAACCTAAAATTTCGTATAAATTGTGTTAACAAATATTGGTTTTAACGAATTGCTTATAAAGAAACACGTGTTTTTTTTTCTTTTTGTCCTCAAATTTTCAATTTTTTTTTTTTTTTTGCAACTTTTAGGTTCATGCAAAACGGAATGGATTATTTTAATAAAAAAAAATTGTTTCGTTGATTTTAGTTAACTACAGGGACCTGGGCGTTCCACGGCGCAAACTTTAGTAGTCTAGTTCGAGCACCTCTAGCGCCGCCATTTTGTTTTTTTTCACTCATAAACAAATTTTTTTGTATTCATTTAAACGTCAATATTATTATGCAATTTGTTTCATTGAAATAAATGCTCTCAATTTTTTGTAAACAATTATTGAAACACCAGTTGTCTGGAGGAGGTTCCCCCCTTAAGATTTAGTTATTCGTAAAACATATTTACTATTATGTACTATAAAACTATATTTAAAACGACCTACTATAACCTACGTATAGGAGCTCCTGCTGATTTAATTATTTTTATTTTTGGCCACTTCGCAAATTATTTACGATAAGTATACTTATTATTATTTTTTATAATTATTACATTTGGTTTTTTGATATTGGATAACTAAGTTATTTTGTTTGTGATTGCGAATATTTGAAACCAATAAACAAAAATAAATATTGTGTTAAGTGATTCGATTTGGTGGGCAAACATAAATCAATTTTTTTTTAAGTGCTTGACTAGTGGAAATTTTTTTTTTCGAGAATAAAAACCAAAATGGACACTAGAGAAAACACATGGTGATTATGTTGGTAATTTTTAATATACAGGAGTATCATTAAGACGGCGAATAAATCATGCGAAAAACAATATCTGCAGCAGCCATTAAGTCCAGCCACGAGAAAGTAACGTCACGATCCTCGCTGCATACTGATAATTATTATTTAGTTTAATATTTCATTTTTATGAGTTTATTTTTTTTTGTTGCTGAATTAGGTAAATTTGGTAATAGTTCGATTAGTTTTTTTTTTCTTTTTCTATATAAATTTTGTTTCTGTTGTTACACCTCTGGAAAGTGCTTCCTGCATTTCGTAAACCGTATGTCATGCGGACGAATTCGTACAAGCCGAATGGGATGGCGATTGCCGTTTTTGTGATGTCGCCTTCCTCTATCGGGATTTGGTGGTAAGCTCTTACCAAATCTATTGTTGCGAAAACTGTGATACCCTCCAATTGTTGGACGAAATCCGTGATGAACGGAATGGAGTAGCGGACTGGGACTGTCGTGTTGTTTCGTGCTCGGTAGTCTCCACACGGCCTCCACTCTCCGTTTTTCTTCGGTACAAGATGTAGCGGGCTGGCCCATGGGCTGTCGGCTCGTTTGCATATTCCTTGGCCTACCATGTACTGGAACTCTTTCCTAGCGATTTCCAGTTTCTCGACACTCAATCTACGTGTCCTGGCGAATACCGGAGGACCTTTTGTCACTATGTGGTGGGTGACTTGATGTAGAGGCCGTTGACATGTCTGATTTTCTGTGATTGGCCTAAATTTTGTTAATAATTTTATAATTTGTTTGTCAATTTCGGAGTATCCTATCACTCGTACTGTAGCTGCTGCTTCTGTGGTTCTCGTTGCCACTGAGAAGAGCGTAGTGATAGGGTCGATTAGCCGACCGTGTTGAATGTCCACGATGAGACGAACCTCCTTTAAAAAATCGGCGCCGATTATTGGCATCGTGACTTCGGCTACTATGAATGTCCACTGGAACTGACGGCGTAGGATCAGATCTACGGTGATTCGGCGGTTTCCGTATGTTTTCAGTTTTTCACCGTTTGCTGCGTACAAATAAAATTCCGTGTGCTGGGAGCTCGATCGTTGTTGGGGTACCGGTGCGACTGATACATCGGCCCCAGTATCGATGAGACAACTTGTATGGGTTGACTTATCGTAGATTTTGAAACGACTACTCTGACCTTCGCCGTGTGCACTGCTGCCTCTAGTTCTTTTTGACTTGTATTCTTCCCAGAGTGGGCAATTTGGACGGCAATTCGGGAATGACTCCTGGAACCGATGGTGGTAGTAACGTAAGCGAGGTGCGCCGCTGCTAGCTTCCTCTTTTGGCCCTGGTGTAGGATTCCGGTTCGGTCTGCTGTGTCTAGACTGGCTTCGTGAGCGTCTTTGGCTCTGGTCTCTCGTTCGCTGGTTTATGTCCATTTGGTCCAACCGTTTTAGGATGGCGGTAATTTGGTTAGCGATGTTATTGTTGTTTAGATTGGTTGGATTTGACGATTTGAACTGTTGTTCACCAGCGTATCTGACACTACACAATAAATCGCGTAACGTTAGACACGCTGTCTCAACGTTGAAATTATAATAATGAAAGTATAATAAATAATAATGAAAAAAACAACGCAAGAATTTTATGTTTAAGTGAAAATTTTTATTGAAATGGTCGTAATACTAATAAAGTAATAATAAACTAATTTTTTAGCGACTTTTATCGTCAACTGAACGTTTTCGGTAAAGAATGAGGTGTAGTAATGAATTGTTTTCCACAATCTACTTTCCATCGAAACGTCAAAAAAAAAAATATCCAAACGGAAAATTGTCACGATTTCCTTTATGCCGAGCGACGTATATGCGTAATTAGTGCCTCAAAAGGATATGAGAGAATGTCTGACTCGTTCAACTGGTGTGGCGGATAAGGTAACGTTTTATGAACAAATATGCCCGAATTTAAATGAATCGAAAAAAAATGGTAGTGAACATAAAGTAAATTAAACGCTCACCTGATTTTTACTCTTGGAAACTACCCATGGCTTTGGTAGCTCTGCTGGACTTCGGTTATTCTATCTAATCTACAACCTTGAAAAGCTATATTCTTCCGTAGGCTATTTTTTATGTAGTGCGAGTAAATACCATAAACCATCTCGCTTCAATTTTAATTCGTTAAGCACCACCACATAAAAGCAGAATTATCTAATTTATTCATAAGAAGATCGCCCTTTTTCTAACAAAAAGAAAAACGAAATATATATTTGGGAAGGAAGGATAATATTAAAAGTATATAAATTATGATGTTATTCCTACCTAATTAATTAAAGCATAACGAAATATCCTTAAATCCTTTTTCTTATAACATTTCATCATAATAATTTGAATATTCTAAAAAACTTACTTGTTCCTTGCAAAAAATAACTCTTTTGTCTCTTGTTTTTTTTTTATTATTTACTTAGTTTAGTTAAATTCAGGGAAAATTCCTAAAATAAAAAAGGATTTACGCTTTCAAATATTAAACATGCTATGTAGGATAACAATACACTTTTAAACTTAAATTATATATGTACGAGTATGAACGTTTTCTGTACGGATTATATTATAATTATGTACCTACGTGAATTTGTTAGTTTTATAAATTTTTTGTTGTGCTTCTTTCGATTGTCTAATGGTACAGCCTTGTAATATTAAAAACACACTGCTAAACCCTGTTGTTGCAACTGTATGCTTATACAAAATAATATTTGTAAACGACTTTTTATTTCACTCACAATGTAAAATGTATAGAGAGAATATTTTATTACCAGCTTGTGGCCGTGGGTATCCCAAATGACACTGACCATGGGCATGTCTCATAATAAAATGTTGGTAATTACTCCAACTTTAGATCTACAACTATTCATCAGGACGCCTGGTGGTATTATGAGGCTTAAGACACTCCCAACTCTTTTACAGTTTACTTTTCACGACCATCTAACGTAGTAATCATATCGTTGATGGACGGCTACAGGCTTTGCTTAGATTATCCGTACATTACACACAAAGCCCCATGCATGCCAACCATGTCTGTATTGACATGAAAGATGGGTTAGCTCATGTAATGTGCACCCCGGCAAGAGGTTAAAAATAACTTCATCGCCATCACCGATCGTAATCATCGGTTTAATTATGGTTTGATTGTGAAAAATAAATCACTTTTCAATCGCAAATGCTACAAGTGCGCATGGTCGATTCCTACATATAGGGATAAAACCAGTGTAATAAATTAGCAATTCAGTTGCTATAGCTTGATGAGATGATTGAAAAGTGATTTATTTTTCATAATCCTCGTCAGATCGAAACTGAATTGCAAAACTCTTAACAATTTTCACCTCTTCGTAAAATTATTGTCTATCTGGCTAATTCCGGAATAACCTAAAGTTTCATTTGTAAATATGTACTTTGGTACAATTTCGCTTAAATTTACTCAACCAACATTGGATATATCGCGTGTAGAGTACGTATGCCATACATTAACAGTGTGTTCATTAGTTGTCCACGTCATTTGCCCCAAAGTTGGTCGACCAACAGTTGTCGCTTTTCATACCGTTTGGTCACGCCTTTATGATATTTGGGTTGGTTTTTTGGCTAGACTACATCTCCAGACATAACACTATAGAGGCTGATTTTATACAAATTTTCTAATGATTTTGGGAAAATCGAATTCTCCGAGATTTCCCACGGGAAACTTGAACTGTTTTTTCTGGGATAGCTATTAACAAGTCACATCAATAAAATACATCTCCATATAGCACTCTATATGACACTCTAGAGGCTGATAGAGGCTGATTTTATACATTCATTTCTTACTTTCGGTTGGAAACTTTTGCAAATTTTCCGAGATTTCCCACGGGAAACTTGAACTGTTTTTTTTCCTGTGATATCTATTGATAAATCACATCAATAAAATACATCTCCAGATATAACACTCTAGAGGCTGATTTTATACAAATTTTCTAATGATTTTTGGAAAATCGAATTTTCCCAGATTTCCCGCCGGTATCTTGAATTTTTCCTTGCAATACCTATTGATAAATCACATAAAAGCGATTCTACTTTAGATATACACTCAAGAGGCTGATTTTATTCCAATTTTGTGGATTCTTCTGATTTTGCGATATTTTCCACGATTAGTTTAAGCAAAGTTTTCCACGTAAGTATGTTTATAAAATTTTTTAATGGAATATTAATAACGTAATCTACATTATCGACTTTTTACTTTCGGCTAACTTTAACAGGGTGTTTTTATTTATTTTGATGTTCAGGAGTTATTCAAATAACTCCTTTGTCCTCCTTAACTCCTTCTTAATTAATGGAGTCACTAATTAGTGTACACTAATTGAACCAGTGTACATATATTTTTTGAAAAACTCAGCACGTGTTATGATTGGGTTTGGAAATTAAATATTCTCTTTCCAGAATTTATACCACAATGTACTACACTCGGAAGTTTCAAAATAAAATTTTCCCTTTTCCAGAATTTTTTCACAAGCATAAGTAAATTCCAGAAATGGAAAAATTAATTTTGAAAAACTCAAAGCGGATTGTCGTTGGTTTTTTTGTTCAACCAAGGTTTTAAATCGTTTAGCTTTTTAATACAAATAATATACATAATATATTAATTATTCTGCAAATTTTTCAGTATAAACTTTACAAAAAAAGAAACAACATTTAAACCTACTTGCTCTCATCATGTAACAATATTTTTTTTGTATGATGTGGAACATGACTGAACTTAACGGAAATGACAGCACAAATTAACCTTAATAATTAACCTAAAATGTGTTGTTGGTGGTATATGTGGGTATGTACATACATAATATACGGCTATACAAATATTCGCATTAAAAAACGCAAAAATTAAAGTAAACACATATTACCGCAGTTTTAATTATAAATAATAAACCAACAAAAAACTTTATATCGTTTCATGCAATCAAAATTTGTCAATTTTTTATTTAAGCAAACCCACACTAAAAATGTTAAAGTAAATAAGTGATTTGAAAATGTTAATAAATTTATGATTATTTACGACATACTATAAACTCGGAATTTGTGTTTGTGTGCTTATGGTTGATAAAAGCACTAAACCAAAAATGAAAACTGCGTGAAGTTAATAATGTGGGAGAATAATGTTTATACACATTTAATTTGCCAGATAATGTAAACCTTGCGAAGAACATCAAAAACAACAGACATTCCATAGTAAAATTCATTTAACACTAGATATACCAACCGGTCAAAATGACCGGTTGTAATTTTATTGAACTCATTTTTATTTTATTATTATTTAAGTATTGTTTTGGAAATTCAAGATGACTTTTAATATGAAAACACATCATAAATTTTCGAAATAATACTTACATAATAATAAAAAAAATAAGTTCAATAAAATTACAACCGTTCATCGGTCATTTTGACCGGTTGGTATATATAGTGTTAAAAGAATCAGACTTAGGCCATGAGTGAATATGTTAAAAATATTTTAGTTAAAAATTTGGTGAAAATCAAATTATCGTGGTGAAATATTTTTATCAACAAAAGTAGAATTTGCTGTGTGAATTAGTTAAAATTTTGACAGTTGAAATTCATTCAAAATGCATCGCATTAAATCATTAGCGTTAATATACATTTATAATAAAATTATAACTATGTAGTACATTTGTATGCCTATACTTTTCCCCATACTGTTTTACAGCAAAATCCATCATGCATAAAATGTTGGACTATTTTACACATCATATGCGACATATTATTAAAGCACCAGCTATTGATGAACGAGAAGAAATCAGAGTTAGATTTTGCACAAGGGCAAAAACTGGAATCTTTGCTAATGTTATCGGTGCTATTGACGGATGTCAAATAAGAATTAAATGCCTAGTCAATAAGCACGAAGAATATCTAAATTATAAAAGCTTTTACTCCATCCATTGTCAAGCCGTAGTAAATAGCCATCATTTATTGAATGACGTTCAATACTGAATGTTACTGAATGACGTTTTTTTAACATTACGTGTCAAAATTTATAGACGGTGTCGACTGCGTTAATTTTTTTTTTTTTCGTGATGAATAAATAAAAATTTGAATGAAGATTTATTAGGCTTGTGATGTTTAAATTGAATTAAAAAAACTGGTATATAGCCTAGATTTATATTTATTTATTTATAAATCGGCGTTTCGAATAGGATTTCTATTCATCTTCAGGAAATTTGTTCCTAAATGGTTCGTTTACATTAAACAATATTAACAAAAAAACAAAAAAAAACAAAAAACCGTTACAATCGCAATAATGTATGAAAAGAAAAAATGTTTTGAAAAAATTCTAAAAAACTTACATTTTAAAAATTAACAAAGATCAGTGCACAAATTTTAATTTATATAAATTAATAGCAAAATATTTTAAAGAAATCTTTATTTTAAAGACCTTATTTAAAAAAAAAAAATTCCATGCAATAAAACAATATCGTATAAGGCAAAACTCAAAAAATAAAAACAATAACAATTTGATTCCGTTAACTAGATAGCTTTCGGGGAAAAAATTGAAACGATACGTTGAACAACAACTGTATCGAAAAATACCACACTTTTTAGTTTATAAATTAAATGATTTAAAAAATATAAATTGTGTCATAAAGATGGATGCCAAAAATATCAACTCTGGATTAAATAGTTGTATGTATTCTGAAGGTAAGCACAATCAGACTGTTTATTGACATTATTGGGATCCATGTTTATGTGAATCATTTCTAAAACTCTTCTGGTGGTATGATTCTTCTCCCTTTCATGTATCTTGACATTATCTAGAAAAACGTCGTGGTTGGTTTCATATAAATAAGTCGACAGTGCACTTGTCAGTTCAAAATTCACTTTGTGTAGAGTCAATTTTTTTGCATCTCTTTTATGTTGACAAAATCTTCTGTTCATTAGTTGTTTTGTCTGCCCAATATACGACTGATTACATTCACAGACTATCTTGTACACAACATTTCTGTTCTTGCCTAATAATGTGCAATCTTTGAGAGGTGAGAAAAGCGATTTGCCAAAATTACCATGTGCTCTTCCAACTATTACTTCGGTCTAAAAAGACCAAAGTATTGAAATCCTGTCAAAAATGACGAAAAATTTGGTTGGTCCAAAACCACTTTTCTCGACGTTTTGAAAGTTCCTGAGTCTGAAAATGCAAAAAAAAAAAATGTCCGTCCGTCTGTCTGGATGTCTGTGTGTCTGGACCCATGGTATCTCGAGAACGGCTTGTCCGATTTGGATTTTTTTTCGCCAATCTGTTTCTATGGACAAGGCGGAGATTTGAAAAGCTTTTGGAGACTGTACGTCAAGGGGGTGGGGTACCTGCCATACGAATTGACCCAAAATACCTGCTTTTATAAATATTTACGATTTTTTTATATATGCTTATTTGATTATTGAATTGGGCATTGAATTGGGAATTGATTTGAAGGTTAAATTAGGGGTCAATTTGCGCGTTGAGTGGAAGTTGAGTTGGAGTTGAGTTGGAGTTGAGTTGGGGTTGGATTTGGATGTAGTGAATAGTTAACAAATTTTTTATATGATGGAACTTGCCTATTTATCAACCGATTATTATGAAATTTGACATGTGTGTTGGAAATGGGATTTCAAAATGAGTTTTGGATGAAGTTCTGGAATATGGCCAAGTAGGATGGAACTTGCCCATTTCTCAACCGATTGCGATGAAATTCGACATTTGTATTGGAAATGGGATTCTAAAATGTTTTTTGGATGAAGTTCTGGGATTTTAAAACGATTTCTGGATGAAGTTCTGGAATATGGCCAAGTATGATGGAACTTGTCTATTTCTCAACAGATTATTATGAAATTTAATTTGTGTGTTAGAAATGGGATTCTAAAATGAGTTTTGGATGAAATTCTGGAATATGGCCAAGTATGATGGAACTTGCCTATTTCTCAACCGATTATGATGAAATTCGACATTTGTATTTGAAATGGGATTCTAAAATGTTTTTTGGATGAAGTTCTGGAATTTTAAAACGATTTCTGGATGAAGTTCTGGAATATGGCCAAGTATGATGGAACTTGCCTATTTTTCAACCGATTATTAAGAAATTCAATATGCATGTTAGAAATGGGATTATAAAATTAGTTTTGGATGAAGTTCTAGAATATGGTCAAGTAGGATGGAACTTGCCCATTTCTCAACCGGTTACGATGAAATTCAACATTTGTATTGGAAATGGGATTCTAAAAAGTGTTTAGATGAAGTTCTGGGATTTTAAAATGATTTTTGGTTGAAGTTCTGAAATATGGCCAAGTATGATGGAACTTGTCCATTTCTCAACCAATTATAATGAAATTCGACATGTGTACCTATTGGAAATGGGAATCTAAAATGAGTTTTGGATGAAGTTCTGGTATATGGCCAAGAATGTTGGAACTTGGCTATTATTCAACCGATTATGATGAAATTTGACATATTTATTCGAATTGCGAATCTGAAATGAATTTTGGACGAAGTTCAGGAATATGGCCAAGCATGATGGAACTTGGCTATTTCTTAACCGATTATGATGAATTTTGATATGTGTGTTGGAAATCTGATTATAAAATGATTTTTTGATAAAGCTTTGGAATATGGCTTTGTAGGATGGAACTTAGTTATTCCTTACCCGTTTCTTACGAAATTTGACATGTGCGTTTAAAATGGGATTGTAAAATGAGTTTTTGGATAAATTTCTGGAATATGGTCAGTTAAACGGTTAAGAAGTATCAGTATAATTTGTTATACTATTTTCGGTATAAAGTTCTAGAATACGATTTTTCGTTTTAAATTGGATGCCTGTACCAATGTTACTGAAGCTTTTGACCTGTTTGGCTGTTGTTGTATAAGTAAATATATGTTGGTTAAAATAGAAATCAATAATGTCAAAATTGTCACACCAACTTTATGACATTATTGAAGATAACAAAGACCGAAGTTCTGATCACCTCGTGAGGTTTCAGCCCTTTATATTTTTAAAATTATATTTATTCAGACTAAATCTTATTTTGTCAAAAAGAGATCGTACGTAAGGAATTGAAATATATTTGGTACGAATATCTTCCAATGGAACAGTTTCCACGGATTGATTGTTTGAATTTGGTTTGTAATTGCTGTAAAGTGTGGAATTTATGATGGGATTTATGAATGAATTTGGATAGCCATTATTGACGAGGGTACACGGAGAAAAAAAATTACTAATTTATTTCCTATATATTTATAGGAATTTAATTATAGCATCCCGTACTATATTTTTCGTAAAACATACTATGTACATACATAGCTGACTTTCCACTCTGCATAGCATAAAATGCAATATTGGAGTCGCTACTATAATAAGAGCTAATTTATTATGCCATATAGGAATATTTCCTATATGCATTTCTACAAATCCAATGTATTATGGGAATAGTCCCTATAAGATTCAATTTCCTTTGTTTTATACGATTCTCTTTATTTTGAACGTAAAATCATTAAAAATAAATTGAATCCTCTTCTCGAGAAAGAGTGTGTGTGTCTAAAATAGGGACCACTACTATATGAAAAGCAATATTTACCACAAAATATAGCTGTTATAATTGCATTCGTATTCTCTGAAACATATTCATGTTATTTTCATTTCATGAATATAATTCGCTAAGTCAGTACGTTCTGCTTGATACATAAGGTATCAAGCGAGAATTGTATTTTTGTAGTTTGGTTTTGGTCCTATGAAATCAAAGTACCACATAGAGAAGTCGAGGAGGGTACTAACTTCTCATTTTTGAGAGTCGATAATTTGTATTAACTCTGGGGTAAAGTAAAGGTGAGGAGGGGTATTGACAAATGATATTTCTACTTTTTCCAGTAGATATATTATGATGAAGTGATTGGCATTTTTATGATTGGCCAAATCGAAAATGCTGTGAATGTCATTACTAATAATATATTTCCTATGACGACCTGCACGCTGCACCAACACCATTAAACATTGCAATCGCTACAAAAATATGCTGGGGAAAATACCAATTTTATGGTAATAAATACTAACTTGAAATGCATATTTTCCTTTACTAAATAGGAAGCGCTTAGTACTCAAATAGTACATTTTACTATTTTTGTGGTACATTTTACTATTTTAATGGTAACAATTTGTATTCGCATCTCTTTAAAATAACTATGTGTTATAGTAAAATGCTTTCCTATATTAGGCCACAATCCTGTGGGCTCCTATAAATTATAGAAATGTCTCCTATAATTTATTTTCCGTTTATTTTTGAGAAGCCTGAAATTTGAATTATGAAATATTGGGTCAGAAAGCTGAAGGATTTTTTTAGATAATAAGCTGACAGTATTTCTTTTGTATGATAAAGGAAGCTGAGGATGGAAATTTAGATATTTGCCAGGCCATGTTTTTTTATGAAACCAATCCGTAGACAATGTACCATCTTCGTTATGTACAATAACAAGATCTAAAAAAGGCAATCATTGGTTATTTTCTAATTCTATAGTGAATTTAATATTGTCGGTGAAACCATTAAATGCCGCCCCGGTGGCACAGTGGTTAGCAAGCTTTCTTTAAGCCCCGGAGGTCCCGGGTTCGATTCCCGGCGAGTGATGAAAAAATCACGGCTGGTTAATGTTAGGATCAATCAATTAATCATTGATTATCCGTTAGGAAAATTGATTACGAAACTTCATAATGAAGCGCCCAAATCCCTCTATGGGATGTAGCGCCAGCGAAAAAAAAAAAAATTCGTAGACAATGAACCATCTTCGTTATGTACAATAACAAGATCTAAAATAGGCAATCTTTAGTTATTTTCTAATTCTATAGTGAATTTAATATTGTCGTTGAAACCATTAAATGCTTCGAAAAAATAATCTACATATTCTGTTTGTGGGAATTGCTGTAACTATGTCATCAACATAACGATAATCAAAAATTAGTTTAAAATCAAGGGAATTTAGAACATTTTTTTCTACGAACTCCATAACTAACTCAGCTACCGCTGGGCTGGTCGGTGAGCCCATAGGAGAACCTAAAAGCTGCTTATATATTTTGTTATTGAATGCAAATTCACAATTATGGAGAATTAACTCCATAGCTTCAATATATTGAACTTTTTTTAATTTGATTTTTGAATTCACCGTAAGTTTTGCCCATCTCTTATTAAGTAACTCTAAAACTAATCGGCTGTCTATATTAGTGAATAGAGATACAACTTCCAAAGAGAGGATCGTGCAGTCATTTGGTATAACGATGTTTTTAATTTTGTCTTTAAATTCGACTGAATTCTTTACTGCTGAATTCGATTTTCCAACAGTGTTATTTAAAATTTTGGATACGAAGGCATCTCCATGATTGATATATTATATAAATTAAAATTTGTGCACTGATCTTTGTTAATTTTTAAAATGTAAGTTTTTTAGAATTTTTTCAAAACATTTTTTCTTTTCATACATTATTGTGATTGTAACGGTTTTTTGTTTTTTTGTTTTTTTGTTAATATTGTTTAATGTAAACGAACCATTTAGGAACAAATTTCCTGAAGAAGAATAGATATCCTATTCGAAACGCCGATTTATAAATAAATAAATATAAATCTAGGCTATATACCAGTTCTTTTAATTCAATTTAAATAAAAATTTAATTTCAATTGTCAAAATTTTCATTTTTAACTAGTTTTTAACTAATCCACTAACATCCTTAATAGATGACCCTGGATATAAACCTGGGTCTAGTTTGAGCATAAGTTTATTCAAGATCTAGTGTATCAAAAGTGGTTCACACATTAAAATAAAAAGAAAACGCTAGTGAGTCTGTTAGTACTTTAGATAGTTATATGTGTAAACATCTTAAAGCATTTGTTGAAGTTATTGATGGAATAAGAGCTGACATATTTACCATCCCTTAAAAAAATATAATAAAAAGCGTAAACATATTTTGGAATGACTACAGCTACTTGACTAATTCTATAGTATAGTATTCCTTTTATATGTTTTGGGTTATTTTACAATCATTTTTAAGAAAACAATTTTTATGAGCACCAAATCTTTTGATTTTTAACCATTTGTGGTCAATGAGTTTTTAGTGTTTGCTTATCTGTGAGTGGTGGATTTTTCTAAATGAAGCAAAAAAAAAAGTTTACATATATGTTAATTAATTACGTTTTTCAGAAATTATAATAATATCGGCCAATATCGCGACACATTTGTATCTGATTTTACTACGTTTGCGGTGTTCCATAAAATGACATGCCGTATAAATTTGCATCAAACACCTTCAATTTAACAATTACACAAAAAAATTACGAATATAGGTAGTTTCAAGTAAAACCAACATAACTGCAATGTAAAAATACTTTTTTTTAATCAATTGGTTCGCGCATAGATAAATTGTAAAGCACAATAATAAATTGTACGTTTCTTCATATTAATTTATCTCAAATCAATTTCCGGTCATTTAGAATTTTTAAAGTCCCATAACTCGTAATCCCGACCATTTTTTAGCCTAAACTTGGTGGCTCTGGATTTTTTAGAACTGCAAAGCACACGCAGATTAACACAATATTATAAATAATAGAATACATTTTTTTGGACTATAATTGATTGTTTGAACAAATTCGTTAATATACTCTTAGAATCCTCTGAACATTCTTTCCTGAAGGTTTTGTATCGAAGTCGAAGGGAAGAGATACCTGGATCGGAAAACACCGCAATATAAAGATCCCTATTTGGGTTTCACGCTAGACTTTGCAGGAAATTTGACTTCTGTATCTTTTGTAGTCTTTATTTATAGATTTCTGGGGTTCTTTAAATAATTCTCCAACTGGCAAAATATGATGCATAATTATTTGCTTCCCATTTTTTTATATACTGTTTGTAAAAGTTTCATTGTTTGTTTTGTAAGTTGCCCAAATTTGCCTGTGTTTATTAAATTACTACATGATGTGAGATTTAAAATTATTTTAAATTTAGTGATTATATCACGATTAATGCCGGTAATATTTGCCGTTATTTCTAAATTATAAAAAAATCTCCTTGCAATGTTGCTATCACTACGTTATTGTCAAAATGTTGTTTTGGTTTATTTATTATTAGTCCAGTTTCTTCTGTAATTTTTTTTTTTTTTGAATTTATATTTTTTGATGCTTTTTATTAATCTCAACTTTAAAAATGAAAGTTTAAAACACCACCAATGAAAAGTGAGCAATAGCGAATCACATATTCCACACCTCTCATATCGTTACAATTCAGCATATGGACTTATTAAAAGAAGTTAATGACTATTCAAAATATTAAACGCATACAGAAGTTTGTTTATGTCTAAGCTAAGTAATAGCTTAATGAATGACAAACCAGCTCCAATTGACTCAGATATAATTATTTGGATTATCTTTGCCTCATTTTTAATTACTTTGTTGCAATTGTTTAGAACGTTTATACACAGAGTCGAGTCATCTTAGAGTTATCCCCTATTATAGATGATTTACAATACTTTTTAATGAAACATAATCGAAAATGATTATTTCTACACTAGTTAATTTAATCGAACCTAAAAAACACAATAATAAATTAGTATGAGGATAATTCTTGGATGACTCGACTCTGTGTATAAACGTACTAATTGTTATCACAGTCAATTTTTTAGCTTTTCTACATATAACAGTACTTTTGTACATATAACAGTGAACCTTCCACAGACGACCACCCCTCGAAAAAAACACATCTTGAAAAGACAATTTTATTGTGAAACAGCTTCTCTATATAGTAAAAAGACCACCTGCCCGACCTGACCGCGACCATTCTTACTTTGAGCATTGATGAAGAAATACTGCCCTCTAAAACAACCATATTCAAAAATTGTTCATTTTCTTCTCTTAGAGACATACATACCTATACCAAAAATTTCTATTTATTCACACGAATACTACAAGCATAATCTGGGCGTGAGAAATTTGCCGATTGAGCACGGAGAAAAAAAATTACTAATTTACTTCCTATATATTTATAGGAATTTAATTATAGCATCCCGTACTATATTTTTCGTAAACCATACTATGTACATAGCTGACTTTCCACTATGCATAGTATGAAATGCAATATTGGAATCGCTACTATAATAAGAGCTAATTTATTATGCCATATAGGAATATTTCCTATATGCATTTCTACAATTCCAATGTATTATAGGAATAATTTCTTCAGTACGAAACCAAACTACCCACAGAAAACGCAAGGAAGGGTTTTCATTTTTAGAGTAAAAATACATTTTTGTATTAACTCTCGGGTTAAAGTACGGGGGGGATTTTGATATTTCTACTTTTTTGGTAGATATATTATAAATGACTGGCCTCTTCATTTTTCTGATTGACAAGTCGAAAATGTCGTGAATGTCATTACATATTATTAATATATTGTGTCTATAAAAAGCCGAAAGAATCTTATTGAATAATTTCTATAAGATACAATTTCCTTTGTTTTATACGATTCTCTTTATTTTAAACGAAAAATCATTAAAAATAAATTGAATCCTCTCCTCGAGAAAGAGTGCGTTTGTCTAAAATAGGAACCACTACTATATAAAAAGCAATATTTACCACAAAATATAGCTATTATAATTGCATTCGTATTCTCTGAAACATATTCATGTTATTTTCATTTCATGAATATAATTCGCTAAGTCAGTACGTTCTGCTTGATACTTAAGGTAGCAGGCGAGAATTGTATTTTTGTAGTTTGGTAGTTTCGAGGAGGGTACTCACTTCTCATTTTTGAGAGTCGATAATTTGTATTGACCCTGGTTTAAAGTAAAGGTGGGGGGGTAATGACAAATGATATTTCTACTTTTTCCAGTAGATATATTATGATGAAGTGATTGGCATTTTTATGACTTGCCAAATCAAAAATACTGTGAATGTCATTACTACTAATATGTATATTTCCTATGACGACCTGCACGCTGCACCAACACCATTAAACATTGCAATGCTGGGGAAAATACCAAATTTATGGCAATAAATACTAACTTGAAATGCATATTTTTCTTTACTAAATAGGAAGCGCTTATTACTAAAATAGTACATTTTACTATTTTTATGGTACATTTTACTATTTTTTATGGTACAGTTTACTATTTTAATGGTAACAATTTGTATTCGCATCTCTTTAAATTAACTATGTGTTATAGTAAAATGCTTTCCTATATTAGGCCACAATCCTGTGGGCTCCTATAAATTATAGAAATGTCTCCTATAATTTTTTTTCCGTGAGCAAGAAATTTACCAAAGCCATTTCATTTACGGAAACTTAAAAAAAAGATAATTGTCTAGCTAGTAAGTAGTTGTGTTTAGAGCATTGAATGGGGAAGTTCATCTGTGGGTGCGCGATTGTCTTGATTAATTATCGGTTTTGACCCAAATCTGTAATCTCGAGGAAACCGGTGTATTTTAATGACTGCTAAATCATTTGTCTCTAAAGGAACTAATGCACTTAGCTTCAAAAAATGTAAGCAGCGAATCACCGTAATGTTGTCTGTCAAGGCCATTGGGCAAAAAGAAAAACTCTGTGTAATCAACTCGAAAATTTGATAAAAAAAATTTCAAATAGAAATGAAAACTTATTTTGGTGTTTGACAATGCAGCAAGCCATTCAAGATCGCCAGCATTTCTAAACCGCTTGATCAGGGTATCATCCGGATTTTAAAATTGAATTATAGGCGACGAATGCTTATTGCTATAATCGCAAAAATGGAGACCGCTGACAATTTGGATGCATTGATGCAACAAATTACTTTGGTTGATATGATTGATTATGTAAAAGAAGCTTGGCAAAACGTCAGCGAAAAAACAATTCAAAAATGTTTCGCTAAATGTGGTATAGTAGCATTGAGTTCCAATGTTCACTCAAACTTAAATGAAAATATAGAAATACAAAATGATGCATTCTCTATCGGTAATTGCGAAAATTTGCAATTCAATTTTGGAACCCACCCTGGGAGAACAATGACTGGAAAGCCGAACTGTTAAATACGGATTTAAATGTTTGTGGAACAATTGGAAGCACTAGTCTAGGCACAACTGATCCTTAATCTAGGGAATGGAAAGTTGTGAGTGTGAACGAATTCTACAAATAGAAATTATAAAGCATAAAGTCAGTTCATCAAGGTAAACGGCTTTACCAACATGTTTCCATTCGAACGGGTAAAATTTTACTGAAATTCATTCTGTTCATGTTTTATTAATTTGATTAAATAATTTATTTTATCTTAAATTTTAAATTTATTTATAAATTTTCTAACAATTGAACTGTTATTTTTATGAAATTATAGAAACATTTGTATATCCTGTGAAATGAAACTTTATGTAATATGTAAATAAAATTTATGTATAAAGTTTACTTAAGAATTTTTTGTTGTTTTCCTCTAAAACGACCACCTCTTGAAAATACCATTTTTCTCCGGAACGCAAGGTGGTTGACTTAAGGAAGTTTCACTATACATATTTCATTTTTTAATGTAATTTACATTTTCATCTCTTATCTGACTATGTACCTAACGGTGTTTTGTTATATACCTAATTTATATACATTGTTTGTATGTGTTTTAAAAACAAGGTTTTTTTCGTTGAAGTAAACAAAAGCAACTGATGATGAGAATTATTCTTCACGAAATGCATTTTGCCTAAAATTCTAAAATATTTTTTTTATTTGTTTTGTAAATAAACATTTGGTGGTCTTTTTAACTTTCATTTTTAATATGTGGTGTGTGATTTACGGTGTTCAAAAATTACAAAAGGTTTAATATTCAAAATAATTTACAACTTGAGTGTTTCTTTTTTGAAATCGAGATGACCTTTAATATAAACTCCATAAAACGAATTCGAGTACGAGTAGTTCTTGTACAAAATTTTGCACCTTGAAATTATTATTATTATTATTACAACTTTATTTAGTATAAAATTCTATTAAAAATTTCGGTGTGTATTTAATTGAGTTATGTTGATGTGTAGGAATACTATCTTTTATTCCTTGTATGCTTTTTAGACTAGATAACGAAACTGCTTTGACAATAGTAGCCTAGCCTTTCGAAGTTCATGTTCTTTGTTGTATTGATAAACTAACATAGAACTTAATGTAGTTTCGGGAAATTTCATCAGTTATGTTATTCAACGTTTTACGTTTTGCTGAAGTCAAGCAATAATCAACACATTTCGATAGTCTGCCTCTAGCGTTTTACGATGAATCTTTTGATGTTAAAGGTTTTGGTTCACTTGCAGCAGGTTGCGATTGACTTACAGACATTTAATTTAATAACCACCACACTTTCGCGGACATGACGGCAAATGCCGTCAAAAAAATAAACTTTCATTTAGGACATGACGGTATATACCGTCATACCGTTTTGTGATCGTCGAAACGAAAAAAAAATATTGAACAAAACAAAATTACGAAAAAGTTCTACAAAAGGGTCCAAATTAAAATTGCAATACATTTTGCTAGGACATAAAAGTGTTATTTTTTTATTATGCCCCAAAGCAACTTATTTTCGATGACGGTATATACCGTCATGTCCTAAACGAAAGTTTTTTTTTTGACAGCATTTGCCGTCATGTCCTCGAAAGTGTTAAAAAGTAACCTTCTTTCTAGCACTGACCGACCACTTATTTTTTGATTTTATAAAATGTATCTTTTAATTTCGCTTTCACTTCAACCTCGACATTTAGTGAAATCAGATTTGAATAACACTCAGTTATTTTGTTACGTTTGAAATAAAATTGCTTAAGTAAATTAAAAATATTTTAAAAAGTTGTTTGTGTATGTTATTAAAACCTACTTAATAAATAAAGCCTCCATGATGAAAAGAAGCTTTTTTTATGGTAACAAAAAATCCAAAAAAAAATGTTTATTTCATAGTTTTTGTATGGAGAGACATGACCTCAGTTTATTCAAAATATATTAATGAAAATTGACTCGGAATTAATTTTATTTTAATTCAATTGCATCTCTAAACTACCGTTTCCACCTGACTTGGAGGATTTTTCTGTGAGCTTTTCCAATTTACGATAATAATGATAACAAAATAAGATATTTTTTATTTGAAAAAGCTCTAAAATAGAGTACATATATGTAAAAAAGAGACAGACATATAAAGAGAAAGGCATGACATTTACAATACTAAACATAACAAACAATATGGAAACACGGTTAATATACGGAAAATGAAGCAAACCTATAATATGAAGCATTTTATCAGATGCAGTTAAATAAAAAGAAATCAAAAAGTATGAAAACAAATATTGTTGATTTAAAATTTTCAAAATATATACATATTTAATTGTTACATATTTATTTGTACATTAAAATATTTTTGTCAAATTATTATTATTGACGATTTCCAGCCAGGAATAATGAAATAAAATATCTTGTTATGTATCTGAAAAAGCTTAAAAATGAGTACACAAATATAAAAAAGAGATAAACATATTATGAAAAATAAAATGGCGCCCGCACGGCATTTACAAATAAACACTAATGAAGTATGATGAGAAGATGACAAACAAAAAAACAACAACAAATTATGAAAATAAAATTTTTATTTAAAATTTTTTTCAATTTATAATTTTAAAATATGTACATAATTAACGATTACTTAGGTATCGTTTTTTGTTGAATTAGTTATGATAACGATTTCCAGTTTTCCGTATTTTATATCTTCAATGTACCTAAATAATGTTGGTTTTGCAACTAAAAATAAAATTCAGTGCGAGTTCGCGACAATATTCTGCTGAAAAATTTTCAGCAGGATTGCACGCGATTTAAAAATATTTTATTCGGAAGGGGAAATTTGTTTACATAATAGACTACATTGATTGGTTGCCTGCTGAAAAATTTTCAGCAGAATATTGTCGCGAACTCGCACTAAGAATCAAAACAAAAACAGCTGTGTAGAGAAATTTTTTTTTTGTACATATTTGAAGAAGATTATGTGCGTATTTTGGTGAATCACATTATATTATAAATCGATTAAATATTTCTTATGTGCCTTGGTAGAAAGAGAACAAATGCCTTATGCATGCCCATAATTATTTGTTAAACTGCCACAAATACCAAATATGATCAGATTTTGGACACAAAAGGGTCACTTTTACTACCAAGGTATAGTGAAAATAATATCTCAGCGAAACTCATTTTTTCATCGTTGTGCGCAGCAAACAGTGAAGTAGTTAAAATAAATTAAAAATTCAGGGAAGGGTCGGCTGAGTAATAGTTTTAAAAACAAAAAAAATTATAAATAAAGATATGTGAAATTTGATTCCATTACATAATGTAATTTATATTGGAAAATATATAAAAATTCTCATTATTTTATAGGTAAATTCTAAAATAACATGTGAAATTAAAAAATATAAAAAATATTAACAACACCACTGGATATGTAATGTTATGTTATACCCATTTAAGGTACGAACTAGGCATATTTAGAAAGAAACGTCATTTTTCGTGTTAAAGCAAAACAATAAAAAAACTCGATTTTAAATTTCAATTTGTTCGAGGCAAGCTAATGACATTAAAATTATCTTAATTGTTATCAAAAGTTCTAGTGCTGGTGTGCTATCTAAATTAAAATTACATTAATTATTGTGAATAAATTTGAGGAAAAACATAATTCAAAATAGACAAATTCTAACCTCAAAATGTAAACAAATTAGCCTAAATACATCGCTGTGTTTACGCCATTTGTTTTGATGCGCGAGAGCTGTCAGAATTTCGCTGAGATATTATTTTCACTATACAGATTTTATTTTCTTTAAGAAAAAGAAAACTAAATGTTGTTTTGCACTTTTTTTTCACTTAATTACACCATAAAACACAATAATCTTCTAAATATATAATGAGATATACATATAGGAACGTCTTGGCATTAGGATTATCCAATATCCAGTTTGCACAAATCACAAATATAAATATTTTATTAGTTTTTATTTCACTCACAACACTACTTACCAGTAAAAAAAATATTAATTTTTGTATTGGTACATTGAAGATATAAAATACGGAAAACTGGAAATGGTTATCATAATTCATAATCATAACTAATTCAACAAAAAACGATGCCTAATCGTTAATTATGTATTTTAAAATTATAAATTGAAAAAATTTTTAAATAAAAATTTTATTTTCATAATTTGTTGTTGTTTTTTGTTTGTCATCTTCTCATCATACTTCATTAGTGTTTATTTGTAAACAGTGCTGTCACTGTTGGCAAAGCGTTCCTAGATATACAAGCCGTCAGGTTAAAATTTGAACTTTCAAATAAAAAACCCTTTATTTACAAACACAACTTTATGTCATGACGTCATACCATTTGTTCGAATTTTTTTTTATAATAAGCCATTAG
The DNA here is from genome assembly GCA_963556165.1 of Tipula helvola. NCBI lineage: Eukaryota > Metazoa > Arthropoda > Insecta > Diptera > Tipulidae > Tipula > Tipula helvola. The sequence continues at coordinate 229,518,926 of OY744483.1, forward strand.
TGCCACCTACTTATAAACTCGACTAATTAAATATATTTAAAAAAAACAAAATGGACGTGTGGTTTCCGTGTTTGAAATCAGATGGCGGTAATATAAAAATTGAAATATTTAAATTGAAATTTCAGCAAAACAATCCAAAATAATGTTTTAGCAAGTTTAATGATCATGCGAATGTATTTCATAAGAAATACGCTAAAAATATTATAAATATTTAACATAATTATTGCACTGTTAAAAATATTTTCAAAATTCGAAATTCGAATTGTAGCTATCTTCATAATATCTTACGTCATTGATTTTGTGTTTATTAATTTTATACTGTACATATTTACATTACTTTTTTACATCTACATACAAAGAAAAAGTAAATTTGTACAATTTTATTTTTAATTATAATTAACAAATTACTCAATTTAAATTATTAGTTTTACAATATGTTATACTAAAAGGTTTGATTTAAATATAAACCTAAAAATATTTTCTGTTACGAGTATTTTTCATTCATAAAATTGTACTTAAAAATGATCAATTTTACATGGGTTCTTATGGGAAAACGTAAAATGTATACCCATTAAATTAAGCTTCTCAATTTAAAGGGTCGATGCTGATGGCTTGTATATCTAGGAGCTTTGCTGTTGGTTAGCCAGAGCGGAGTGTATTTCCGGAAAAAAGTAGTAGATTGGGAAAAAGCGGAGTAGATAAAATTAAACTAGAGTTTCGTTAATTTTTCGTTCATTAAACGTATTTTATTATTTAATAAAGTATTTTTCTTAAAGTTTTATTAAAAAACTAAACAAAATTTCAATCAATTTTAAGCATTCGATATATAATATGAGGTATTAGATTGCAAAGGCATAAAATATGAATAGTCTATCATATTATAAACAAAAAACTATATGTAGTTGGTAACTTACACAGAAATTATTGAATCTTTAATTTGTATTCGCCATCAGTAAAGACAAATTTATCCGAAAAGTTTAGTAGAGCATCCGAATCAGATGGTACCCAACAATTTTTATTTTAATTCAATAATTCTTTCGCGTACATTATATTTTCAACTGTGGTGGTTTGTAGAGAATTTCTGATACTGGTTTTAATCAAATTTAAACTTCAAAACTTACATTCAGCTGCTGCTGTGCTATGGGGCAGAGCACATAGTTTGAGCATGTAGGTAGAAAGTTTCTTATATTCATATTCATTAAAAATATTTTCTTGAGATTTCAGATTGGTCCAAAATGTTACAATATCATTATCAGTGTATTTTTTAACAATTTCAAAATTACCAATTAGACGTCTAAATTGATTGTTCAATATTTCTTCGTCGCATTCATAAAATGGGAAAAAATTTAATAACGGCATAATTGTTGTCAATCCTCCACAAAGAATTTCGTTAATATCAAGATATTTAAGTAATTCGAGTTTACTCTTGTTAAAGCTAAACCGTTTTTTAAGTTGACAATTCAATTCGACGTAGAACGATATGAGCGATTTCTTAAGAGTGTCAATTTTTTCTTGACTAATCTGCTGTGATTTAGAAAATAGTTCGAAGTGAATGCCAAAGTACATGGATGATGTTGGTAGGTATACATTAACATTATTATAATCAGCGTCTGTATTTACAAATTCAGTTTTTATATAATTTTTTAAAACATCTAAATAAAGTATTTTAATTTTAGAATACAGAATATGAATTTGAGTGTTTTCTGATTGAAATACTTTGTTGGCATCGTTGATTAATTTTAGAACATATGAAGGGAACAGCATATATAGTTTATTAATAGGATTAATCAAGAAATTATAAATGTCTCCAGCATTGGAACTATGCAATTCTTCAAAATCATGCAAGCCAAAGTAGTACTTTAGTGCTTCCCATTGATCTACTAGTATTCTATTGACTACTATTTCATAAGACAGCCACCTACTGTCGTACTCAATCCCAAGATTTTGTGTTTCTCCTTTTGCGTTTGTCTTTCTTGTACATATGTTTGTAAAAACAATGGTTGCATTCCATTGAAATTTCACGTAAGAACGTAAACGTAAACGAAGTAGTAGATCTACTACAATTGTAGTAAAGTGACAGCCCTGTAAGTAAATGCCGTGCGGGCGCCATTTTATTTTTCATAATATGTTTATCTCTTTTTTATATTTGTGTACTCATTTTTAAGCTTTTTCAGATACATAACAAGATATTTTATTTCATTATTCCTGGCTGGAAATCGTCAATAATAATAATTTGACAAAAATATTTTAATGTACAAATAAATATGTAACAATTAAATATGTATATATTTTGAAAATTTTAAATCAACAATATTTGTTTTCATACTTTTTGATTTCTTTTTATTTAACTGCATCTGATAAAATGCTTCATATTATAGGTTTGCTTCATTTTCCGTATATTAACCGTGTTTCCATATTGTTTGTTATGTTTAGTATTGTAAATGTCATGCCTTTCCCTTTATATGTCTGTCTCTTTTTTACATATATGTACTCTATTTTTAAGCCTTTTCAAATAAAAAATATCTTATTTTGTTATCATTATTATCGTAAATTGGAAAAGCTCACAGAAAAATCCTCCAAGTCAGGTGGAAACGGTAGTTTAGAGATGCAATTGAATTAAAATAAAATTAATTCCGAGTCAATTTTCATTAATATATTTTGAATAAACTGAGGTCATGTCTCTCCATACAAAAACTATGAAATAAACATTTTTTTTTGGATTTTTTGATACCATAAAAAAGCTTTGAAAAAAATATCGATATCATGGAGGCTTTATTTATTAAGTAGGCTTTGATGTTATCCATTTTCAGCAAAGTGATTGTATTCTTTCTTTCGTATTTAAAACAGATAAAAGCAAACTAGAAAAATTTCAAAATAAACTTAAAAAATTTATGTGGATGCTCACTATCTGATGGCTTGAAATACTTTACCTTTTTTTAAAATTTATGGTCCTATTTATAAGAAAAAACTAGCAATTAGGTACTTGTAATCTAGAGAATTCCACAAACCAGTTACAAAATGCACTTTGGTTTATAATTAAAGTATAACTATGGATCTTTAATGTAGAAAATAGGGACTTAAGTTGGTATTCTGGTTTATAATTTTGAAAAAAATCATTTTTTGTTTTGCATATTCTTAAAGTTGAGACTTTTAAGAATATATCCTAGAGAGGAAATTTTAAAATTCAAATAATTTATGGAGTTAGCTATTTTAAACTTAGACCGCGGCGACTACTTGTAACGTTTGCTCAAAACTTTAAACGCATTTTCTCAAAACTACTACAACACGATTGTTATGATATCTCAAGTTCTATTTAACTGATTTACTTGAAATTTAGTACTACGCTTCAATGTATAACTGTCTATCGCACGTCCGCTTTCGTTTCAAAATAATTTTTTTACTATTTTAAACAATTAAAAATTTTGAAAAATAAGAGTCGAAAAATGCATTTTAATCAGTCAGCCGCCATTTTACGAAAGAAAAATTACCGTTTTCTCTTTAGCGGGGGCTATAACGACATTATTACTAATTAAGAATCTATTTTTTAATTTTGTTTCAGATGACCAGGACAGCGATTTTGGTCGCAAAATGAGGATTGATTTGAGGATTACCGGAAGGCAATAGTATTGGAAAATTGTATTGGTGTTGAATGTGCATTTTTTCTTTCAGTTTTTCGTTTAATATGATGCAAATAAAAGAGATAAAATAACGCGAGTAATAGGGATAACATGATACAAATAAGAGGAATAAGCTCAGAAGAGAACGATTGAGAGGATGTATTAAGAGAGACTGAGACAGAACAACAAATTCCGAAGAAAAAAAAATTAAAAATATTACGAAGCGAGACTCAAAATAAAAAATATTAACCAAAAAAACAAAAAACCTAGAAAACAAAACGATTTTGTTTATTTCATGATGGTCGGTTGCTCCTATACGATGTTATGTCCGAGGTTGGAGAAATTTTATTCTAGCATATACACAGCAAATAAAAAAGCGAGATGGTTTATTTTATTACTTTCCTTTTTAACTTGCGTAACCTTTTTTTATATACGATTTTTTTTGTTTAGAATAAAATGTCCGCACACTTCGACATAACATCGTAAAGTAACAACCCTCACGAGCTGCAAGGCAACACAATAGTAATACTAAAAAAATAAACAAAATCATTTTATTTTCTTACTTTCTGTTTTGGTTCCTTTGTTAAAAATTTAAAAATTAAAATGTTTATTTTTTTTTGTTTTCATTTATGTTGCTTTTTGTTTTTTTTTATTTGCTAGAAATTGTTTTGGTTACGTTTATGTATTTTGTTTTGGTTTTTTATTAACGAATGAATTCCACTAGTAAGAAGAAAGGGAAAAATAACTCAAGGCGAGCGTAAGCACCAAAAATTTGAACCGATTCACCCGCTTGGCTTGTTTTTGATACTTACCCCATGAGAAAACGAATGAGAAAATACACTAATACAATACAAATATTTGACGGCACACAATAGCAAAATGTATATTATACACCGTGTACATATACAAAATTCTCAATCCTCAATCCTCATTTTGCGACCAAAATCCCTGTACAGAAGGGTTAACTTGCAATCGTGTCAACCAGCATACCCTTTTTTTTATCCCCAGCTTTACCAGCTTATAACTTATTTAACTTTATTTTTTTATTTTTTCAAATTTCATTTAGTATATTTTCAAAATATCAATAAATATGTTGCAAAAGAATGAATGGTAAAAATATTTTTTGTTTTTTTTATCGTGCTCAACAAAACGTACAAAATTTGTGTGTGCGCCTAGACCAGAATACTAACTTAAGTGATTTCAATGATCACGTTTTCAGGCCAAAAAGTAAATAACATCCCCTCACTAAGGTCAAATGCTGAGGCCCGTCAACTATGCTTATTTAATCGTAAAATAATTATTTTTGGATGTATTTCCAAAATATTTATTTACGAGTTAAAGAAAAGGATGATAATAATCTCCCTTCTGTAAATCTAAAAATTTACTATAAAAATACCCAATTGTAGTTATTGCCCATAATTTTAAACCAAAAGAATTGACAATAAATAAAAATACCTTTTTATTTTAAAGTATATGTAATAAAATAAACATTTAAGTACAAAATAGAGAGGGTCCTTTACTACTCAAAAAATGAAATCACACAGAAATAATCGAGTTTTATTTTATCTATTTAGAAAACAAAATCGCAATCATTTGATTACGAAACCGAAATAAGGAAGAAAAAACATTACGAAAATTTTAGTAACATTTCATTAAAAAAGTTTTGTAATCCGATTTCAAGAATGCCATTTTAGGGTTTTCGAAATACTTTGACACTGACTTGGATTACGAACACGTTCGTAATGATTCAGGAATATAATACTCCAGCCAATGAGGTATTTAATTGTTATGAATTACTCAAAACAATTCTCAATAAGCTTTTATTAGTAAGGCAGAATCCGGCTCAATAATTTATAGAGGATAGTCGATGCAGTTTAATTTTTTGTTTATTCAGAAATTACAACTTTTGAATCCATATGACTGAATATGATTACTGGAGGGCTGCAAATTTCGCTTTCTTACTTTTAGAAGGGTTAATTTCGAACTATCTTTGATTTTTACTTTTCCCACTATGACGAAGTTATATTGGGTAAGTATTGTAATCGCGAAAAAAATTTTGTTCCAGATTTTCACATTTCTCGACGAATTAGGTTACCAGGACCCCCAAACACTGATCAGAAAAATGTCGAGTCCGTCCTTCCGTCCGTCCGTCTGATTGAAATACTTTGTTGGCATCGTTGATTAATTTTAGAACATATGAAGGGAACAGCATATATAGTTTATTAATAGGATTAATCAAGAAATTATAAATGTCTCCAGCATTGGAACTATGCAATTCTTCAAAATCATGCAAGCCAAAGTAGTACTTTAGTGCTTCCCATTGATCTACTAGTATTCTATTGACTACTATTTCATAAGACAGCCACCTACTGTCGTACTCAATCCCAAGATTTTGTGTTTCTCCTTTTGCGTTTGTCTTTCTTGTACATATGTTTGTAAAAACAATGGTTGCATTCCATTGAAATTTCACGTAAGAACGTAAACGTAAACGAAGTAGTAGATCTACTACAATTGTAGTAAAGTGACAGCCCTGTAAGTAAATGCCGTGCGGGCGCCATTTTATTTTTCATAATATGTTTATCTCTTTTTTATATTTGTGTACTCATTTTTAAGCTTTTTCAGATACATAACAAGATATTTTATTTCATTATTCCTGGCTGGAAATCGTCAATAATAATAATTTGACAAAAATATTTTAATGTACAAATAAATATGTAACAATTAAATATGTATATATTTTGAAAATTTTAAATCAACAATATTTGTTTTCATACTTTTTGATTTCTTTTTATTTAACTGCATCTGATAAAATGCTTCATATTATAGGTTTGCTTCATTTTCCGTATATTAACCGTGTTTCCATATTGTTTGTTATGTTTAGTATTGTAAATGTCATGCCTTTCCCTTTATATGTCTGTCTCTTTTTTACATATATGTACTCTATTTTTAAGCCTTTTCAAATAAAAAATATCTTATTTTGTTATCATTATTATCGTAAATTGGAAAAGCTCACAGAAAAATCCTCCAAGTCAGGTGGAAACGGTAGTTTAGAGATGCAATTGAATTAAAATAAAATTAATTCCGAGTCAATTTTCATTAATATATTTTGAATAAACTGAGGTCATGTCTCTCCATACAAAAACTATGAAATAAACATTTTTTTTTGGATTTTTTGATACCATAAAAAAGCTTTGAAAAAAATATCGATATCATGGAGGCTTTATTTATTAAGTAGGCTTTGATGTTATCCATTTTCAGCAAAGTGATTGTATTCTTTCTTTCGTATTTAAAACAGATAAAAGCAAACTAGAAAAATTTCAAAATAAACTTAAAAAATTTATGTGGATGCTCACTATCTGATGGCTTGAAATACTTTACCTTTTTTTAAAATTTATGGTCCTATTTATAAGAAAAAACTAGCAATTAGGTACTTGTAATCTAGAGAATTCCACAAACCAGTTACAAAATGCACTTTGGTTTATAATTAAAGTATAACTATGGATCTTTAATGTAGAAAATAGGGACTTAAGTTGGTATTCTGGTTTATAATTTTGAAAAAAATCATTTTTTGTTTTGCATATTCTTAAAGTTGAGACTTTTAAGAATATATCCTAGAGAGGAAATTTTAAAATTCAAATAATTTATGGAGTTAGCTATTTTAAACTTAGACCGCGGCGACTACTTGTAACGTTTGCTCAAAACTTTAAACGCATTTTCTCAAAACTACTACAACACGATTGTTATGATATCTCAAGTTCTATTTAACTGATTTACTTGAAATTTAGTACTACGCTTCAATGTATAACTGTCTATCGCACGTCCGCTTTCGTTTCAAAATAATTTTTTTACTATTTTAAACAATTAAAAATTTTGAAAAATAAGAGTCGAAAAATGCATTTTAATCAGTCAGCCGCCATTTTACGAAAGAAAAATTACCGTTTTCTCTTTAGCGGGGGCTATAACGACATTATTACTAATTAAGAATCTATTTTTTAATTTTGTTTCAGATGACCAGGACAGCGATTTTGGTCGCAAAATGAGGATTGATTTGAGGATTACCGGAAGGCAATAGTATTGGAAAATTGTATTGGTGTTGAATGTGCATTTTTTCTTTCAGTTTTTCGTTTAATATGATGCAAATAAAAGAGATAAAATAACGCGAGTAATAGGGATAACATGATACAAATAAGAGGAATAAGCTCAGAAGAGAACGATTGAGAGGATGTATTAAGAGAGACTGAGACAGAACAACAAATTCCGAAGAAAAAAAAATTAAAAATATTACGAAGCGAGACTCAAAATAAAAAATATTAACCAAAAAAACAAAAAACCTAGAAAACAAAACGATTTTGTTTATTTCATGATGGTCGGTTGCTCCTATACGATGTTATGTCCGAGGTTGGAGAAATTTTATTCTAGCATATACACAGCAAATAAAAAAGCGAGATGGTTTATTTTATTACTTTCCTTTTTAACTTGCGTAACCTTTTTTTATATACGATTTTTTTTGTTTAGAATAAAATGTCCGCACACTTCGACATAACATCGTAAAGTAACAACCCTCACGAGCTGCAAGGCAACACAATAGTAATACTAAAAAAATAAACAAAATCATTTTATTTTCTTACTTTCTGTTTTGGTTCCTTTGTTAAAAATTTAAAAATTAAAATGTTTATTTTTTTTTGTTTTCATTTATGTTGCTTTTTGTTTTTTTTTATTTGCTAGAAATTGTTTTGGTTACGTTTATGTCAGTGTTTAAATTTAAATTTCGTTCCTTTGTTTTATCTCTTTTTGCGAGAGGAAACATATTTATTTTTTTTTTTGTTTCTTTCTCCGGGAATGAAATAAAAAAAATTGAAATATCTCTTCTCAGCAGTGTTTAAATTCAATTTTCGTTTCCTACTTTAATCTCTCTTTGTGGAAGGTAGAATATTTATATTTTTTTTGTTTCTTTCCCCAGGAACGAAATACAAAAAAATAAAATATCTCTCTTCGGTAAATTTTTTTTTTAGTTTTTCGCCTACCCATTGCCAATATGGACTTGATTGTTTCTCGTTTTATTTGTTTCCTCAAAATTGTTATTTGTATTTCGCTTCGATAAGATCATCGCATTGATCTTATAGTGAAACGGTGTTCTGTACTGTTCACAGTATGACTTATTAGATTTTTAGCAAAATTCAAATAGGATTATGTTAATAAAATCTCCTGGACTATGTTACTTTTCTGATCGGCATTTAGAATGATTTAAAAATTTTAAATTATTTGTTAGAGTAGTACAGACAGTACAATTCTACATAACGTTATGTACAAATAACCTTATAATGTTCAAATGAGAAGGTAATTTCGGTGACATCAAATTATAAGATTTTAACTACACATATTATGTACAATATGACAAATTAAAACGAAACAGAAAATGCAAGTTTTCATAAAATTACAACTACCTACTTTATCACATTATTTTTTATGTATTTTCGTTTTGTTAACAAATTAGAAAACCCGAAAAGTTAAAACCATTTAATTTTAATTTTGGGTATTTGCCAACGAATTCAATTTTGGTCAAATAAAATAGCAAACCAATTTTCCTTGGGAATTCGATTGGTTTTTAAAGGTTGGTAGCATTTTGAATTTTTTTATTGTAAAATCAAATTTTGTTTCTCGAATAAAATATTAAGATGTGGTTTTAATGAACATCAAACAAAAATTTCTTGATATTAAAAAAAATAAGTTTTTTGGAACAAAATGTAATAAATTGGTGACATTTATAATTTGTTGGAACTATTAGAAGGTAACAGAATAAATAATTTTTGGGAATCGAAATAAAAATTTTGAGAGGTACCCACTTAAAACAAAAATAATAAATTGGCGATAAATTTAATATTTGGGGCCAATTACTACCTGCTAGTTAAAATTAAATCAAAATTACAAAATTAAAGTTATATTTCCTGAAAATGGAGGTTTAAATTAAAATTGCTTCGTCAACCTTGCAGACACAGGCAACAGATCAAATATTAAATAATTTGTATCGTTATTATCGCTTTTTAAATGTTAAAATATTTTCGTTAAAATATAATAATTCTTTCAAAGTAATTTTCAGTCGTTTTATAACTTAGTAAAGACTGACGGTTGCACATTTTGGTTGTGTGATGTGAAATTTAATATGTTAACTCACAAAACCAACACATATACATACTTATACAGGCCTTGCTTTTCTTTCATATGTTTGTTTCACAGTGTTGTTACTAAGTTTTATATATGAAATATTTTATTTATATCGCGTTTGTACACGACGACATATCACTGTATTCCAATGTAAACGAGAAACAATCAAACGAATAAAACGAGAAACAATCAAGTCCATATTGGCAATGGGTAGGTGAAAAACTAAAAAAAAAATTTACCGAAGAGAGATATTTTATTTTTTTGTATTTCGTTCCTGGGGAAAGAAACAAAAAAATATAAATAGCTCTTCTACCTTCCACAAAGAGAGATTAAAGTAGGAAACGAAAAATGAATTTAAGCACTGCCGAAAAGAGATATTTTAATTTTTTTGATTTCGTTCTCGGAGAAAGAAACAAAAAAAATATAAATATGTTTTCTCTCACAAAGAGAGAAAAAAATGATAAAAGAAGGGAACGAAAAAATGAATTTAAACACTGGTTTATGTATTTTGTTTTGGTTTTTTATTAACGAATGAATTCCACTAGTAAGAAGAAAGGGAAAAATAACTCAAGGCGAGCGTAAGCACCAAAAATTTGAACCGATTCACCCGCTTGGCTTGTTTTTGATACTTACCCCATGAGAAAACGAATGAGAAAATACACTAATACAATACAAATATTTGACGGCACACAATAGCAAAATGTATATTATACACCGTGTACATATACAAAATTCTCAATCCTCAATCCTCATTTTGCGACCAAAATCCCTGTACAGAAGGGTTAACTTGCAATCGTGTCAACCAGCATACCCTTTTTTTTATCCCCAGCTTTACCAGCTTATAACTTATTTAACTTTATTTTTTTATTTTTTCAAATTTCATTTAGTATATTTTCAAAATATCAATAAATATGTTGCAAAAGAATGAATGGTAAAAATATTTTTTGTTTTTTTTATCGTGCTCAACAAAACGTACAAAATTTGTGTGTGCGCCTAGACCAGAATACTAACTTAAGTGATTTCAATGATCACGTTTTCAGGCCAAAAAGTAAATAACATCCCCTCACTAAGGTCAAATGCTGAGGCCCGTCAACTATGCTTATTTAATCGTAAAATAATTATTTTTGGATGTATTTCCAAAATATTTATTTACGAGTTAAAGAAAAGGATGATAATAATCTCCCTTCTGTAAATCTAAAAATTTACTATAAAAATACCCAATTGTAGTTATTGCCCATAATTTTAAACCAAAAGAATTGACAATAAATAAAAATACCTTTTTATTTTAAAGTATATGTAATAAAATAAACATTTAAGTACAAAATAGAGAGGGTCCTTTACTACTCAAAAAATGAAATCACACAGAAATAATCGAGTTTTATTTTATCTATTTAGAAAACAAAATCGCAATCATTTGATTACGAAACCGAAATAAGGAAGAAAAAACATTACGAAAATTTTAGTAACATTTCATTAAAAAAGTTTTGTAATCCGATTTCAAGAATGCCATTTTAGGGTTTTCGAAATACTTTGACACTGACTTGGATTACGAACACGTTCGTAATGATTCAGGAATATAATACTCCAGCCAATGAGGTATTTAATTGTTATGAATTACTCAAAACAATTCTCAATAAGCTTTTATTAGTAAGGCAGAATCCGGCTCAATAATTTATAGAGGATAGTCGATGCAGTTTAATTTTTTGTTTATTCAGAAATTACAACTTTTGAATCCATATGACTGAATATGATTACTGGAGGGCTGCAAATTTCGCTTTCTTACTTTTAGAAGGGTTAATTTCGAACTATCTTTGATTTTTACTTTTCCCACTATGACGAAGTTATATTGGGTAAGTATTGTAATCGCGAAAAAAATTTTGTTCCAGATTTTCACATTTCTCGACGAATTAGGTTACCAGGACCCCCAAACACTGATCAGAAAAATGTCGAGTCCGTCCTTCCGTCCGTCCGTCCTTCCAGTCGCACATTTTTATTATTTTTGTTCCTCCCATTCTCACAAATATTGATAGTTTTTGTCGAAATTTTGTACAAAGATAGATTTTAGTAATACGCAGTTGGTGTTAAGTTTTAGGTCAATTCGAGTATAGAATAGAGGGGGTTGCAGTGGAAGAGAAAACTGCCAAACAGATTTTCTCAAAAACGGGACCGACGAATTTTTTGTTATGTTGATAATAAATTTGATAATTCATCATCTACCTGTTCAGAAAATTTGAAGTCGATTGAAGCATTGCGTGGGGGTCATTTTAACAAAAAGGAGTAATATAAATGTGTTTATCTGTTACCGAGGTAATGTCGAACTTTCCGAAGAAATATTTTTCTACAGTTAATACACCTTGCAAATTCCAACAATTGTTCCCTAAGTGTCTTTAAGATAAAATAAATAGATTACCGTGTAATATGGAATTTAAATTTCTAAATTTACCTAAAATACTTTGCTGGTGGCAAATAGTATCGTCAACATTTAAAAATAATTATATCTAGTGAGCTTTTAAATATAGCGAGATATTCCCGTTTCTATGACATTAATATTTCTGATAGTGACGTTTCTATGGGATGTCTTTAAAATAATAACACGCCATTAGGGTGGAGCAGGTTTAGGAGTGCTGGCAGATATATAAATTGAAATGCTATATGACAGGGAGATGGGATTAGGTAACAAATGATAATTAACGTTAATTCTGATTTTGTATTGTTTGTGTTTTACTATTTTGTATTCGAATGGACCACAGCGATGCCCCGTCCAGACTGAAGCACTGTGTAAAGAACTATATCGACCAATTCTCACGTCACTCACATAATATTGTGATGTGAACAAATGGCACAAATTTTCAGAAAATACATTTTTGAACATTGTAGATGCTCTCTGAATGGAGTAAATTACATTCTTAAGCACTGTCAACGGTATACTAGAGATGTATAACTGGATCTAATTGTTAAAGGTCGAAGATGAAAATTGGCGAATGTGACTTTGATTGCTGCTCAACACGAGTCAGTTCTAAATAATTTAACATTATTTGTGAATCTGTGATTTAGCGGTATGATAGTACAAGATTTATATTGTCGTGACCAATTGTGTTATTGGGGAAGAGGTCTCCAAAATTTAAGAAAATTCGTAACATATTTCAAGGACCTTGCCTACCCAAAATAATGGAAATTGTTTGTAAAACATAAATGGTTAGTTTGGTAATCTTTAACGGATGCTTTCTGGGAAAAGTGTCGTCCGAGAGCCGGATAGACCCTATTTTTTTATATTGGGTTTTATGAGAAAATCGATTTTATGGAAAATGGACAACAATGCGCCGCACTTGGGGGAACGGAAAATTCTTACAGGAAAACCAGACATCGAAAATCATTCATTTTTGAGTGTGCATTAAAACACATGAATTTTAAAACTCAATTTGTGAATGTGAATATTCACCAAATTTCAGTTTTCTTTATTCTTCTCACGTAACACACATTCAGTCTAAATGTGTTTGTAAAGAGAGTTCTTTGTGTTCTTCATTATATTGAGTTTTAAAATTCATGTGTTTTAATGCACACTCAAGAATGAATGATTTTGGATATCTGCTCAGTTCATATTGAAAAAACTAAAATGAATTTTTTTAGCTGGCACATTGAAACTTTTTTGGTAGAAGAGTTATAAAACACAAGAATTTTTTAAAGCATATGAAGAATACAAAAATTCATTCATCGAATTTGCGAATTTGCTCTGAATGTGAGGTTTTATGAATCTACATTTTGTTAATTTACGCTTCCTTTATTTTTCGAAAAATATTTTCGCACACATTAAATACCTTCTACAAAAACAAATGTATATGAATCGACTTTCTTAGATAAGGTTATCTGAAAATCATCGCCCAATTTTACCGAAAGGAGGGGTAGACTGAAAATGAACGTATTGTATGGTTAAATTAAACACCTGGAGGAGGTAGGTGGGTGGCGTACATGATTACGGCACTTGGATTCATCTGACAGAAAAATATCCAACTGATTATTGTTTGGCATGCTGGTAGCTCTGTCCCGTAGCAGATTTAAACAATTTTATTAATGGTAAATACTAAAATGGAGAACTTCTAAAAAAACTCAGAAATAGTCAGTTTTTTCGTTAAAAATCGGGGGGAAAAAGGATCCATCGTTGTGTAGAATAAAGTGTGCAAAATGAGCACAATCGGTTGGATAGAATTTTTGTAATCATATAAGCCGATCCAAAAAATTTGTTTCGAGAAAAGCGCGTTTAAAGTTTGATTTCAAATTTTTTATAAAAAACTTAAAAATATCTCCTAATTACAAAATCTTCTAATTACAAAATCCCCTAATTACAAAATCTCGCATAAAATTTTTCCCGTAAATATATGAAATCGGGAGATTGCATATATTTACGGGGTAAATTTTATCGGAAATTTTGTAATTAGAGAAGAAAAGTGATTGTGCAGTTGTGCTTAATTATGTATGTATGTTATGTATTTGGTTTGTTATATCCGCAGTTGCGTTTATAATAAACACATGTTTATAGCAAACTATTGGTACGGTCCGTTAGTAATTTGTTATTCCGGGAGTTCACTATACTTGACTGTTATCGTCAGATTACCTAATCGTGCGCGTCAATTAAATCTCTATCTGTAACTTTTTATGACCTTAGTTGGATGATATCTATATCTATACGATATGTGATTGCAACAAGACTGTACCACATTCCACACAGTCAATGCAATAATGGCTTTATTGCAAGAAAAGCTCACGGGACGCATTACCTCGCGAAACTGCGACGTCAATTGGCCACCAAGATCGTGCTATTTGGCATCCTTGGAGTTTTTTATTTGGGGTTGGCTCAAAAGTAAGGTTTATAGCTATACCAATAAAACAGCAAAAATTCAAGATCTAAGGGACGCGATAGTAAGGCATATCGGTGGAATGGAGGAGCAATTATGCCAGGATGTCTTCCTAAATTTGGACAAACGAATTGTAATGTGCCGCCGAAACCTCGGTATAATAGTTATCAATCAATAAGCATGATTCAATAAATAAATCAAAATAACTCCAACACAATATTATACTTTATTTACTATATACAAGGTGAAACGCTTATTGACACATCCTTAATTCGATTATGATTGAGAGAAGTAAATGAATAAATTTGTGTGCGATTTTTCAAATGTATTCATTTTTTTATAATAGATCTCTTTGACCAAATACATCTTTTGGATGTACTAGCCTATAAACCAGGAAACTACAGATAAAATTATAATTTCATATTAAAACCAGCAAAGTTTCGAAAACTCTTCTGGTCATTTTCCACGAGAAGTATATTTAGCTTGTTTTATAAACAATACCCCAGACTCAAATTTCAACATTTTACATTTTACCAAAACATATAAAACTTCAACCGCCAAACCATTTCCAAATGTTTACAGACTTAATTAAAAATTACCCTTACTAATCCCACGATTTTTAATTAAAAAAAAAAACTAAATTTCAATCCCGGAGATGAGAAACAACCAAAACTTCTATTAAATCAGGGCATAATGATTCAATTAAATCCTGATTTAATGATTCAAAAATTTTCAATTACCCAACTTATTATACATTGATTTTAATTAATGTTTTCAGCTAACATAGGAAGAAGAATCCCCTATAAATGGTCTTTTTTCAATTACAGCATACATTTATGGATACAATATTTTTTAGTCGATTTAGATTTAGATTTTGCCGACATATTTTAAATAAAAATAAATTCAAAACATACAGGACGAGAACTTAAGATAAGCATCAAGACAACAAATCTTAAATGCTTAAATAATTGATAATTTATATTGTCGGATTTACGTTATGTTTGAGTACGTTTAAAAACATTTAAAAAATAAAAAAAATATTTGAAGACAAATTTTCCTCGAATCGTTTCAGGTTTAATAAAATATCTTATAAATGTATGTATGAATATGATGTATGTAGGCATGAATCTGAAATATAAATCTGCAATCTGCAGAAACTCACAAAATATTTCTCATATCAATCAATATTCCAATGTGTTGCGGGCACACAATATACATAGAACAAAGCAATAAATTCAAGGTTCATTAATTCCATCATTTGTAATCTTTCAAATCCACACACATTTTTTTGCTTTATACTTCTGTATTTTACGTATGTATAACCTACATAACCACAAACTATCTATTGTCTATCATTTCACCGTGGACATTTTTTATTTTTGTTGGTCGACTAATATTCGAAGGGAATGATAAATATTTATGTATGTGTAACAATCGGGATATTCCAAAATTTTGTATTCTATTCATATTTTTTTCCATCATTATTCTCATTTATTACAGAGATTTGCTCTACCTTATTGGAAATTAGTGATATCATCTATTATAAAATAACTTGTTTCAGGGCTTGTTTAATTTTTTGTTTTGTATTTCAACACCAATATCTTTTTTTAAACACAGGGTGAGCTATGGAGCCCTCGGTACTGCGACCAAAAAGGTCTGTTGTGCTTCCCTAGTAAGATTTTCACGTGAAGTATAGGTCCCCAGATAAAGGTCCAAGCCCTTGATAAACGCCGCCAGCCAATACTTATTCAATGGTTGGGCGTTACGCTACTGAATTGTGAAAGCATTGACAAATTTAAATCTTCTAAAGTAAATGTTTGGATGCCTCAAGTCTTTTGTTCTATTGATTGATTGATTGATACACTTGCACGACCAAGCCAACACCCTTTTATATACAACAAGACCGAAGGATTACAAAGGAATGTTAGTATAAATAATCGACCCGGTTCCAGCCACCTATGCTATTGATAGTTGTTAGTCAATTTGTTTCTTTTTGTTTTTTTTTTTTGACAAAAATTATTTAATGTTCGGGAAGCCATCCGTACGACAAGCATCTGAAATTATGAATACAGAATATCAATTGGTATGGGAATTGTGTTAAATAATTGAAATACTTGAGTGTATGCCAATGACATCTTTATAAGGAATACGGATAGAATATTGTTTGCTGTGGATCTGTTTGATAATTCGTACGGTGCAGTGCAGTGTACAATTTTTTCTTTATTTCACCACTAGAAACTAAATCAAAGTAGACAAGGAAAACAGTATGCACTGCACCGCACCGAATTATCAAACAGGCCCTGTAACTGTTGTGCGGACCGTTAATATCTTGTAAATATGTGCAAGGTTGACTTTTACAATGTTTCCATGACAGAGTTAACCTAGGTTCAACTCGGTTTATGTGCATGGAAACGCTTATTAGGGTAGAGTTTCGTTAAATCCAAATAAACTCGACGAATCTAGTTCGTTTGAGTTAGATTCTATCTGTCAAAGAATTTTGAAAATTAAAAATGGCGATTCGCATATTATTAATTATATTTCCTCAAAATAATTAAAAAAATACACAGAAATGTCGTTGTCAACGTAATGACGATATAACAGAGCGAAATAAAAAATTTGGTTTTGTTCAACAAGCAATTTTATTTTTAAATCCTAACTCTATTCATGGAAACGGTACAGGTGGGGTCAGCAAGGCTGGATGAAAATTTTCACGATCAGAGCTAAGGATGACCTCGGTAATAATTCTCTGCTTTTCGGCTGTCCGCCTCATGACCAACATTATTTGAATTTGAAGGTTGTGATAGTCTATACTCTGTTGTAATGATCACTACATGCGGCTACTCTGCAGAAGAATAGCACGGAGATTCTGTTGTTTAATTCTTTTTCGTGTATACGAGTATGTTTGTGGTTGCATCTATGATGGATGTTTTGTTCTTGATGAGTTCTAATAAATATTCTTTGTTGGTTTCTGCTTTTTCAAGCTGTAGTTCTATATGGGAGGAATCTTTTTGATTCATGATGCCAAATGCGTCTTCGAATTGAATGCTATGGTATTCCCAATGTCCCGCTTTCTTCGCGTACGCCCTTTGTTAGTTGATGTAAGAATACTATGAGAGGTAATTCCCTGCATATGTTCATTCAGTTGTTGTTTCACAACATCACAAACTCTAATCGGTCATCTGTTTGCCATCACTTTTTTATTTGACCATAAAAATAGTAAAATTTACTATTTTAGTAATAAGCGCCTCCTATTTAGTAAAGGAAAATATGCATTTCAAGTTAGTATTTATTGCCATAAAATAGGTATTTTCTCCAGCATAATTTTATAGCGAATGCATTGTTGAATGGTGTTGGTGCAGCGTGCAGGTCGCCATAGGAAATATATTACTAGTAATGACATTCACAGTATTTTCGATTTGACAAATCATAAAAATGCCAAATCATAAAAATGCCAATCACTTCATCATAATACATATATCTACTGGAAAAAATAGAAATATCATTTGTCATTACCCTTCCCCCGCCTATACTTTACCACAGAGTCAATACAAATGTATCGACTCTCAAAAATGAGAAGTGAATATCCTCTTCGACTCCTCTTTGTGGTAGTTTGGTTTCATATTACCAAACTACAAAAATACAATTCTCGCTTGATACCTTAAGTATCAAGCAGAACGTACTGACTTAGCGAATTATATTCATGAAATGAAAGTAACATGAATATGTTTCAGAGAATACGAATGAAATTATAACAGCTATATTCTGTGGTAAATATTGTTTTTTATATAGTAGTGGTCCCTATTTTAGACACACACACTCCTTCTCGAGGAGAGGATCAATTTATTTTTAATGATTTTACGTTCAAAATAAAGAAAATCGTATAAAACAAAGGAAATTGTTTCTTATAGGAATTATTCCTATAATACATTGGATTTGTAGAAATGCATATAGGAAATATTCCTATATGGCATAATAAATTAGCTCTTATTAAGTAGCGATTCCAATATTGCATTTCATACTATGCAGAGTGAAAAGTCAGCTATGTACATACTTTTACGAAAAATATAGTACGGGATGCTATAATTAAATTTCTATAAATATATAGGAAATAAATTAGTAATTGTTGGCCTTTTTATGATAACCACTCCAGGGCCTTGAAGTGAAACCACTCGAATTTTTTGGTCTATGCCTGGACATACTTCCACGACATGTCCAGTCAGCCATTTTAATGGACGAACATTGTCGTCCTTGATGAGGATTGTAAAATTGAGGATTGTAAAATTCGTTGTTGTTATGTTGCTTACTCTCAAATAAATGCCCCTGATTGAAACATCCTTCTATGCACTTCCAATAATCATTAGAGAATTCACTCGATCTTAGATAGATTATTGTTGGAACATGGGCAAGATTTTCGCTCGGTACATGACAATGATCCGAAGCATTCCTCAAAGCTGATCAAGGAATGGTTATTGTATAATATAAAGACAATACTCCCTCATCCTTCCCAGCCACCAGATCTCAACTTCATTGATAACACTACCCTGCAAAATTTTAAAAATTTGGTGCCACTTGACAATGAATAGTTGTTTCCGAAGTAATTTAGCTGATGCTCAAAATGGGGTGAACCGAAAGATTATGTAAATTAATAAGTCAAGAATAAATAAATAAATAAATAAATAATTTTTTACGCTGAATCCGAATCTGGGCTCAGAATTGCTCTATCACGTCAGGTTTATCAGATATTTTAACCTAAAAGTGCAAAAAACACTGTTTATTGACATATTTGAGGTTATCTAGCACCGCGATTTGTTTTTTCTTCAAAAGTTCATGTATGGGATCTTATAGTAGAAGTCTTCTTCTTTCAAATGCCTTTGAGTTTGCTCAAATATGTTTTTTTTTGCCGAGATATCGCATTTTCAAAATTGCATATTCGTGAATTTGTCGGTATACTGAATAATACACTACCTTTTATACCTACGGTATATATGCACTTTTAGGTTAGAATATCTCATAAACCTGACGTGATAGAGCAATTCTGAGCCCAGATTCGGATTCAGCGTAAAAAATTACTTCGGAAACAACTATTCATTGTCAAGTGGCACCAAATTTTTAAAATTTTGCAGGGTAGTGTTTTTATACAGAAAAATTCACGAATATGCAAATTTGAAAATGCGATATCTCGGCGAAAAAAAATGATATTTGAGCAAATTCCACGGCATTTGAAAGAGGAAGACTTGAACAATAAGATCCCATACATGGCTTTTATAAAAAAGTAAAAACTGCATTGCTACATAACCTCAAATATGTCAAAAAACAGTGTTTTTTGCAATTTTAGGTTAGAATATCTCAAAAACCTGACGTGATAGAGCAATTCTAAGCGTGAAAAATTACTTCGGAAACAACTATTCATTGTCCAGGGGCAAAATTTTGCAGGGTAGTGTAATTTATGGCATTTTTTTTCGAACACCAAATTAGCGGTAAGGAAGAATTAAAACGGGCCATTGTGGAGGAATGGACCAAACCTAGCCCCGAAATAACTGGGAAGTTTTTTTTTTCAATGAAAAGAAGGTTGCAAAGTTTCGTTGCATGAATAGGTTACAACACCAAATATTAGACCTAATTTTTGTTACCAAAATCCCTCAACTTCTTTGTGTGTACGGACTATTTTTTGACATAGTTTTAGGCTGTTTCAATAGTAAATCATATCAAACGTGAAAGTAAATTAATTTATATCATGATTATCATGATTATCAATATTTTCCGGTTCTGAAATGAAATTTAAGTTTTAAAAAAATAAAAACTGAATTTTTTGTTTGATTTATATTTGTTTTTTTTATCAATGTTTCCTTAACCGAGTGCTGTACGGACAATTTTTTGATACAGTGTAGATACAATAAAAATAATACGGATGCCCTAAGCGGAAAGTTTATCTACAGCGCCATGTTAAATAACATGTATTAAAAATATTATAACTAACTAAACCTAGATCTTTCCTTCTATTTTTATGACTCTAAAAGACTTCAATTCACTTAGAGCTTGCCACTGGTGGGGACTATTATGTAAGTGAATTTGATAGTCTATCTAGTGGGGACAAAAACATATCATATAACCCGGTTTTATTTTTTAGTAAATTACCAGCGAAGTGTAGAATTTACAAAGTTTAGACATGATAACGAATGACAATTTATTATTGCTTTAAAAAATATTATTAACCCGTGTGAATATAATATTTGTTCTTATTATGTATTTTTACCACAAGTTACAACTTCTAAATGTATATTACAATTCTCAATGCAAAATCGCAACCCGCTTGCATATTAATTATAACATGCTGAATAACCAATCAAAACAGTGATAAACAGGAATTGGGAAAAATTAAAAAGAGACAAGACATTCTTCAGTGTGAATTGCGTACTGATTCAGGCGTATATTAAATTTAGATATACACGTCGTACAGAGAGAGGTTTATGTTTATGTGATAGTACCGCTGAATTCAGGCTATCACCCTGATAAAATAGATCAATGAAAATGCAGCCGATTCAGGCCTGAATGTATGCCTTCTCACTTCAGTGAAATGATATAGGATGTCGGGAAAAAATCAGCAGTCTACTAATACATACTAAACAGTTGTTTCACTTTTGAACGGAATAAACATGAACGCTAGAGTAGGATAAATATTGTTATTATTTGCTATTGGTCAGTAACTTTTCAGTACGCCTTCAGGCTTTATTAAAACTACATCAAAGTAAGGCAACCTGCAAGGCATTTTCATCGAGTAAGATAAATTATTTCCAATTCAGGCCTTCTTCCGACTATACCGTAAAGAATTCTAGTACATTTTCAGTATTTTATAAAAATAAAAATGTTGTTTCTAAATTATTTCATTCAACTTTGATTCATTCAGCTGATAATGTTATTGGCATTTCATTTATAATAAAAATTTTGGATATGAATTAATTAGTTTTATCACAATTTGATCACATTTTGATTTTGTCTACCAATGCTGCTGCTTTCTCTACTGATTTAATTTTTTAAAATCTGTTGTGTGCTTTTAAAACACTGTGCCGCTGTTGGTTGTTGTATTTGTTGATTACGATAAACAAGAATCTGAAATTTTAAAAATCATAAAGATGAACCATAAAAATTAATTAAAATCCAGTTAACCATACCAAATAATATTTTCGAAAACATTTTGTAGCTTGTCAAAGCTTTTTCCCCCGATACCCCTTGCAATTGCAAGGTAAAATTAGGTAGAAACCAGCTTCCACAGATTTCGTGTTCAATTTGAATCTTCTAAAATAAGTTACCTGTAAAATAGAATTTCCAAAATTAATATTATGTTTTTGTGGTATGGCTACGGACCTTTTTGTGTCTATGCCTGGTCCTGGTGGACCGCCACCCAAACCTAACCTAACCTAACCTAATATTATGTTATATTTTGTTGTTAAAGTTTTATTTTATTGTAACTTACTAAAGCTTGAGCGAATTTTGTATCTAAAGGCGAACTTCCATATGATTTAATTCATCGATTATCTTAGCTGGAAATTTTGATTCAATTTTCTCGTCAAATTGATTTTTTTTGTTCTGCCATACAGATCTTTAGCATTCTTGCATTGCGCTTAATGTACACCACGCTTTCTCTCAGTAATTTATTTGTTGCCAGTTTGGATCCATCAGAATGTTATTGGTGATGATTTCGTGCATCTAAGATAAAACAATAATAAACATATTCGTAATGAATATTTGTTTATTTTAATGTAATATTTTATTTTTATACTTTTATATTTAATGAACTTAATTGTACTTGAATCGCGTTTTAGTTTTTCGTTATGATTTCATGATTTTTTAAAAAAGCTTTTTGATTGCTTAGGATTGTAATATTGTACTATTGTAGGCTATTGTCTATGTCATTCAATAAGGAACTAATTCTTTAAAGGTATTTTATTGTTTCATATGTTGGATGGTCCGCGAACAATTATAAATCCACAAAGTGCTATTAAATTTAGGCTTGGACTTTTGAGAACTTTTTGTAAATTTGGACACCTTATAGTTTTTTAACTATAACTCAAAAACTATGCATTTTTAGTAGGTACAAGTTATACGATTTTTTGTAGAGAATCAAATTTCCTACCGAAATGGCACTTTTAAAAGTCAAAAAAAAATTGTTTTAAACTAAATAAGTCAAAAAAACTAAACCAAAATAAAACACAAAAACCGAAAAATTTCAATTTTTTATTTTTTTTTAAAGTTTTTGTGAAGAACTTTTTTTTGAGTTGGTTTAGCTATATACATTGGTTCACAAAACGAAAGCTGTTTATCAATGAAATACCTTTATCATTATCATTAATGAACCGAAAATAATTTTTGTATTGAATAAAAAAAATTTTTGCGTGAAAAAATTATAATCACATGGGATAAAGGTGGTAGTAGGTAACTTTGAACGTCTGTATCTCAGCCAATGTTTATCAAAAATACTTTTGACGGTCACCAGTTTGACGGGAATTACGTCAGCTTTCTTTTTGTGAACCAATGTGTATAGCTAAACCAACTCAAAAAAAAGTTCTACACAAAAACTTTAAAAAAAAATAAAAAATTGAAATTTTTCGGTTTTTTTGTTTTATTTTGGTTTAGTTTTTTAACTTATTTTGTTTTAAACAAACGTTTTATGACTTTTAAAAGTGCTATTTCGGTAGGAAATTTGATTCTCTACAAAAAATCGTATAACTTGTACCTACTAAAATGCATAGTTTTTGAGTTATAGTTTAAAAACGTGTCCAAAGGTGTCCAAATTTACTCAAATTTACTCAGTTCTCAAAAGTCCAAGCCTAAATTTAAGAGCACTTTGTGGATTTATAATTGTTCCCAACATATGAAACAATAAAATACCTTTTCGGATTGATTATCCTTCATCAGTTTTTTGTCCTATACTGAGGTTAATAATATAATTTTTCTACGTTTTCGTTACAATATTTGGCTCATTTAATGGTACTTGCTAAATTCCATTGTTTTTGATGATGTCATACAGGGGATTAAATCTATCCCCTGAAAACCAAATTCTATTACTTTAACAGGAATTTTATTATGAATGAGGCAAAATGAATCCTGTTCATTTTTAAACGATATATAAACATTACTTCCTTCATAATTGTTACTACTATTTCGAATTACATCAGCATTTTGCATTTCTTGCAATCTGTTATGTAGCTGTTGTAAATTGTTGGTAGGTTTCCTGATTAACAGTTTAATAAATTGCATACAATTTTCCGATTTATATACCAAAAAGTTATCTAAAGGACCGAATTGTGTAACGCACGCTAAATGTAATGTACAGTGGATGTTAAACGATACAGCATGTTCTCCAAAAATAAATACAAACGACCTACCAAATTCTTGTAACATTTCATTTGCAATTTCAACATCGCTTTCATTGCTTCTGTTGTAGGAAAGTATTCTTATTGCCGAATGCAGAAGCAAAAATGTGTAATATACACTAATATCAACTAATTATTTTTTAGCACAACAATTTCAGTGTACAATAAGAATTGCCTAAATTCTGTTGCTTTCCACCGAGATAGATCCAGGGTTCGCGGACTTCTAGCAAATTCCCTTGGAATTCTACGATGTAGTTCTTTCAGTACGCAATATACTTTTTCAGTCTTTGAAAAACGATCCGTTAAATTTTCCCAGTGAACATGCTGTTAATATTTTTTTCATTATACGCCCAGATCGACAAGATGCATTACATCGAGCAGGAATTGGGAAACCATACCAATCTTAGCTTTCTCTAATACATTTTAATTTTTATTTAACCACTTAACGCATAGGAACGAGTTAACTCGTTAATATGTTACTTGCAGAAATGCATAGGAACGAGTTAACTCGTCCAATTAAATTTACAACTAAAAATAGTTTAAATTTCGTTTGTTTTTTGTAATTAAAATATTGTGATCAATTGTACTTTACGGGTGTAGTTTATGGCTTTTTATCTCATCAATTTCCATTTGTATGGTTTATGACACCAATTGCTCAGTGGTGTATGATATCGATAAGATACATATTTGAGCCGTTTATTTTGAAAGTGGGGCAAGTCCACATTTTGTTGAAACGAGAAAATGAAGGAATAGAGAAACAATAAATGCAAAAATATACGGGATTTTGAATTTTCTTATTTTTTGAGCAAGTATTAGAGATTATTTTTTTTTTGTTTGACTATAAATTGTTCACCGTTAGAACGGTTATACTTTTATTTGTCTATTGTTATCATTAACTTAAATTTTTTGAAAAATGGACTTGCACCACTTTCAAAATCAACGGCTCAATTATGGCTGCATTTCATTACCGGCATCTCACTCAACAATGATTTTGGTTTTTTCCAAAACTTTCGAAAATTTTCTCTGTAGTCAAAAGAGAATTCTCGCAGATTTTGTTTTCTCTTTGGGCAAAATAAAATTTCAATTAACTTTTATTGTTTTACTACCCCTTAACTAGTGTTATACGTGTATTAACTTTTATTGTTTTACTACCCCTTAACTAGTGTTATATATGTATAATGTCGATTGCACATTTTCTCGTAACATTTTTTTCTACGATAGTGCAGTAACCTATGCTTTCGATGATGATTTTTGAATTTAAATTATATAAGAAAAGGAGCCTTTGCGTCGTCTACTAAAATCGTGTGGAAATATTCATTACACAACGATTTTTTAATATTACCACACGATTTGTGAAAATCCAAACGTTTCAATTTCATTTTTTGTTGCGAATATTTTTTTTTTCTATCGTAGAAAAAATAGCGTGTGTTACTCGTGTGAAAATGAGTCTATCGCTCAGGTTGCAAATTTCACTTTCGTATTGCAATGACTCGTTTTCTTCACTTGTTATACAATATACTATTAATGTGCAATTTTTTGATTATTATTTTCTTTTTTTTGTAATTCTTTTAGTAAATATTTCTTGTCGAGTCGCTTGCTTTACGACTTTTCTCATTAGTTATAGTAACAGCCATATTTTTCTAACTATGAATAATTTAATGTTAGGTGTTCTTTTTCAGATGATTATCCAGACTCTGATATGTCTAAATTACGATTACATGTATAAAGATGGATAGTCTAGATGTCACAAACTTGGACTTGATTGGGCAGGCAGCAGTAAGAGGTGACAATTTTTATTCAAATATCGTGTTGAAGGTTTCTTAAAAAAATACAACTGCATTGAAGCTGTGTCATGTAAACGCACATAGTTTGGTTCCTAATTTTGGAAAGTTATTAGCGTGTTTGGATGGTGTCGATATGGATATAATTTGTATTAGTGAAGCCTGGCTACATGAAGGTGTCCCTGATCCTTTTGTATATATACCAGGTTTTCAACTTTTGAGATGGGATAGGACAGAAAAGAGAGGCAGTGGGGTGAAATCCACGATAACCGCAACTGTTGTGCACAAATTCTACAGCTCTAGGTTAGAAATGTTACTAGTAGAGTGTATAATAAATTCCACTAAAATATTAGTAGGTGTTGTGTACAGTCCACCAGCGTTGTCAACTATTTTTTGCGGAAAACTGAAAAAAAATCTGAATTTCGGGTGGAAGCCACCTTGGATCAATAAAGATATCAAAACACGCATAGCCTTACGGGAATATGCCTTGAAGCAGTGAAGAAAATATAAGACGATTTTTTTTCGCAACGAATACAAAACGGCTAGGAATTTAGTGACCAGAATGATTAGTAAGGTGAAATTAAATTATTTAAATGCAGCGTTTCCCCAGAACCTCACCTAGTAAAGATTTTTGGGCTAATGTTCAAAACTTAGGGCTGAGTAACAAAAAAACACCAAGTATTATTTCCTTATCAACAGATAATCTAAATAACCATTTTTGCTACAGTACGAGCACTAATAATAGTGATGATTGTGCATCCTTATCGTATTCTTTCGATGGTGACTTCTCATTTAGTAATATTGATATAGAGAAGCTTCGACATGCATTATTCACCATTAAATCTAACTCCGTTGGTCTAGCCGATGTACCTTTAAAGTTTGTTAAAGTAATCTTCCCAGTCATTGCCCCTTATATCTTAAGTATTGATAACACAGTAATCACGTCTTCTAAATTTCAGGCGTATTGGAAAATTGCAAAAATAATTCCTATTCGGATTACCGTCCTATAAACATATTAACGGGTTTATCAAAAGTTTTTGAACGGATATTATAGAGACAAATTTCTTCACATTTTGATCAAAATAAGTTATTACATAAATTTTAATCTGTGTATATGCCTCACCACTGAGTCCGCCATGCTGCATGTTGTCGATGGCATTAAAAGGGAAATGGATCTTAGCAAAGTATCTGTGCTTGTTTTATTGGACTTTAGTAAAGCCTTTGACTGCCTAAACCATAATCGCTTAATCAGAAAACTTAAAGCAAATTTTAATTTTGACTCAACCTCGTATCGGTTGATTTTGTCGTACCTTAGCGAAAGATCGCAAGAGGTACACACTAATGGTATAAATATTTCCAAGCGACTATTAGATAGGTAACGGGTGACACAAGGCTCTGCTCTCGGCCCGGTTTTATTTTCTGTATTTATCAATGATTTACCTAGAGTAATTTCAAGTCAAACTATCATTTATACGCTGATGATGTACAACTCTACTGGAGTGACTATTATGAAAATAGAGTTCCTTGTGTTGATACCTTAAATAAAGATATTAGCTCTGTTCTGAAGTGATCTAGGCAAAATGGACTATTATTGAATGAAAGGAAGACTCAGTCCATCATCATTTCTAATAAATTCCTTGACGTGAGTGCTTTCCCCAATGTAGTTGTAAATGGTATAAACATTGAGTATTCAGGTACAGTAAGAAATTTAGGTCTTTATATTGATCGGACTTTGTCGTGGGAAATGTATATTAATATGATGCGCACTAAAGTATTTAATATTTTGCGTTTATTGTGGTCGGTAACTAATTGTGGTTCTTTCGAGCTAAAGCGACGACTGGTTAGCTCCTATAATTTATCTCATATTACTTATTGTGGGACCACGTTAATTGGAATGAAAAAGACGCAACTCCGGAAAGTTGAGCTAATGTTTAATGCTTGTGTAAGATATGTGCATGGATTACGTAAATATGACCATATATCACCATTTGTTAAATCAATAGTGGGATGTAGTATTTCTGATTAACTTGATTATCGTGTTTGTTTATTTATTTTCAATGGGCTAAATTCTAGAGAGCCAACTTATCTATCTGAGAAAATGGTACAACTTCGATCAGCCAGACAGAATAATTTAAGTTTACATAGAAATAAGACAAGGATTTTCTATTCTTCATTGTTTGTCCGAGGAGTCTATATGTGGAATATGCTACCATTTGATTTGAAAAATGCTGCATCGTCGAATAGTTTTAAAATGAAATATTATCAGACTTATAATATTGTATGCTAAGAAGTATGTTTTGTGAATCTGCATTGTTTTATTCAAGTTTTAAGATATGGCTGCCTATTTGTTAATTTGTAGCTGTTTAGTTTATATTGCATAATTTTTTTGCATTTTTATTTAATAAAGGTTAGAGGGAAGGGTAATTTGTGATTGTTTTTGTAATTATAGCTCAACATTTGTATATTTACGTACTAATAACATATGATTGTAAAAGTTATAATAAAAAAAAAAAATTGATTGTTGAAAAAATTCTAAATGGCGGCGCTGCAGAATTGACTCTCACTTTTTGCGCTGGGAAACGTCCAGGTCTTTGTGACTGACTGAAATCAACGAACAAAAGTTTTTTCATTAGAATGCGTTTCTCCGGATCGGATGAACCTTACTTTTAGCAACAAAAAAACAAAAAAATTAATAAAAATTCAGAGCCATTTTAAAGAAAAATTTCCTTTGTCCACGACTAACGTATAATATGCTCATTATACGTTTGTTTCATCACTTATAATGATATCCATTATTCACTGTTAGTTTATCTAGTAGTCTGTTCTTTCATTATTCAATATTTCCAAGTAAATTATTTAATTTTTAAATTTTATCTAGTAGTCTTTTGCCATTTTCATTATTATTAAACTGTGACGTCAAAATGTCGACGAAAATTATTTGAGGAGTATTTAAAGGATTTGATTATAAAACATAATGATATTTGTCGGTCGTGGACAAAGTATCGTATTCTACTCGCATATAATGGCTGTTATTCACTCAGATGATTTACGACACTCGCCTATCGGCTCGTGTCGGCAAACTTCATCTTCGTGAATAACAGCTATCATCGACAGCTCGTTGAATAATAACTATTTTTTTATAAACAAATTACAAAAAACGATATTTATTATTAAAATTTTGATTTAATTTTAGGTTTATCCAATAAGGTAATGAATATCCGTACAAAATTTGAAGCCAATCGGCCAATTACTTTTCGAGTTACATTCCCCGGCGCGCACAAATTTACGTTTTGAGCAAACAGCCAGCAGACACAACGTATTCCTCAATTCCCAATGATATGTAACAAATATTTTAAAATTTAATGACAAAAATAAATTAAATCAACCAAAACAAAAATTAATTTTCGCAGAAAGACAAAACATGTCTTTCTCGTTTGGCAGTTCATTGCGCACCGCTTATTAGCGGTTTCAGTTAGTGTCACAACAATATTCCGTAGTTACGTAAAATACAAAAAGACGACCAATAAATGAATCAAATAGATCCAATAGACCCCTCATTCCTTCTAAAAATTGTTTATACAAACTTATAAAACATCCGCAGAACATAGTGTCACCAATGCACTGAAATCAGGAAGGCCTCAAAACGCAACAAATTAATGAAAATATGTCAAGTCCTTGTGTTAGGGTGTATTGAGATGAAAATGCGGTAAAGCTTAAAAGAAATTTCTGTTGAAACCGCTTATTCTTTCTTTACACCTATTATACAACGACATGGCTCACTTCATAATTTAGTAGAAGAACTTAAGATATTGACTTCAATCGTCGTTAGTCATTTTACTTCTTCTACTAACTTAATCTTATATAGATGGAACAAATGTCATTATATAATAAGATGTTCTGAAAGATTGGGTCAATCAAATTAGAAGCACTGAATTTTAAAGAAACTACTTCAGTTAATACAATCTAATAGGCCAGTAATTGATGCATCGACTCCATATCATTCAGGAAAACATCTTCAATACTTTAACACAACTAAAATTTGATAGGTGTTTACTATAGGATTTTCGTTAGCGCGAGAAGACAGAATATACAATAGTCTAGTGGTTTCATTATGTGAGTTTGAAGAATTAAGATACGTCTTATATTTCGTCTCCATAAAATACGCAAATTGTTTGTAGATGCGAGGGAAAGATACAATTTTACCTGGATCTTACCTTTTTGCTCTATAAATTCTCTTCGTAAATAAACCAACTGTAATTAATTGAAACATAAGTAAATTAAATTACCTTAATTCGACTTTTCGATTTTTTCAACTAACTGCCATTAAGATGTAGATAGTCTATATCTATTCTATATGTATGTAAGTGAAAATGTTGGTAGTAGCATCAGATGAAAATAAATTGTCGCCAAAACAAACAAAAAAAAACAACAATTCATCTTTATATATCGTATATAGTACATCGAGATCCAATTTCTTTCGACTTAGTTAGAAAGATACTAGAAATGTGCGGAGGATAAGATAACGCGTATTAATGAGATTTTTCAACTAATTAATTGGTTTGTATTGATTTTCATTTTTATGCTGTTTTGTTTTTGTTATTAAATTAGGATTATTCTTTCTTATTTCGTCTGCTGGCTGTGATGATAAGGCCTATTAGTATAATATACGAGTACTGAAATATATTTTATAATTTTCAATAGGATATTGTAATTATATTTTAATTTCTATATGTTTTTTTACATCTCATCTCGAATGTGTGAAATGATTATTCCCAAAGGATAAATCACATTATCGCACCCAACCGTTCCTACGAACGAATATCAACAACATATCTGCGTATTAAACTCTCTAATTGATATATTACCACTTAAAATCAAATCACGATTTTTTCATACCAACTTTTATGATAGGATTCATAAATTAAACGTGCACACGTTTCACAGGTGCCCGCCATCTAATTCATTTACCCAATAAATTTCCATTCGTATACGCATCTCATCCTCAAGTGCGCGCCTCTCGTGTTAATGTTGTAGAACAAAAATATGTTTTTTGATTTTAAATTGATGGTTATAAAAAATTCATAAACGAACATGATGAAGGGTTGAAATTATGATCAAATATTAAACAGTGTAGAAGAGGGGGGATGATGTTTTCGTTGCGTTTCATTCAATTATTTTTTAATGCGTTGAATCTATACAACACACGCTAAAGTTTTATTTTTAAATTATGTTTACAGTTTTGTTTAGAATTTTTAATTAAAACTATTAAAACTAATACGATTAGATAACAAATAGCAAAAAAATCGTGTTACTGTGTATGCATGTTTGGTGGATTCTAAAACATGTAAAGGAAGTGCCAGGCCAACATTTTAAATCATCAAAAACATTGAGATAGAAGGGTTACAGTTCTAAATACCGGCGAAGGAGTAATAATACAAGTCAAGTAACTTGTAAAATTCCACCGAACTATTATCACATCCTTAGAATTTTACCAGAGTAATCATTGATTGTCGTTGAAGGCGGCTGATTGGTTGGATTTTTGGGTTGACGAAACTCGCGTCCGTAAAATTCTTTACTACACACAGACACATGGTTTAGGTTCGGCACTTATCATAAATATATAAGAACATAGTTCTATAACTCGTTGCTCTCCTTGAAACTCTATGGCCTAAATGTGGAGACCACGTGTCCCAAGGCGATACGATTGGGATGATCTGATGGGTTCTATATCTGCGCAAGACAACAAACTAGTGATTCGTGATTTTAGGCTACCGACCAACTTGAAAACATAGGTCTATACTTCCGTAAGGAAATTTCAACCGATATTGGTGAGAGAACGGTGTACTATACGGTCGAACGCAAGTTAAATCTTGATGGATCACACAGTCGTGGGTTTTTATTAAAAAACTAAATTTTTTTATTTTCACTTTAACAAATTTATTTTTATTCAATATATTTAAATGTGTGTTAATCAATTGCTAGTTATTACAATTCTGATTTTTATTGTTATAAAATAAAATGATGACAAAATTTTTATTTTACATTTATTTCTTATAGAATAAAATGATGTTCGCGTCGAGTTTATCTCTAGCGTAAAGGAAAGACTAAACATTGAGTTTAAAGATAAATGAAATTGCAAAGGCAACGATAAATGTGTTTATAGCTGTTCTTCGTATTTAATTATCTGTTAAGCGAAATTTGATATAATAAATTGGAAAATTATTTATTTGTTTTTATTTATTGGAAAATTATTTATTTGTTTTTTATTTTAAGTTTAGCGAAATTTAATATACGAATTTATGTTATTAATATATAAGAAAGAATTTATGATATGCGTGGTCGAATACTTTTATTGGTAGACGACATTGTTATGGTGGAGTCGGGAACACGTAATTCGCGGTCCAAAAGGGCTACCTGGAGAAACTTCTGTGAGGGTATCAATGAATTGCCCTCTGCAGCTCGTCTCCAAAAAGTTCATTCCAGGGATCACTCAAATGGTTTAGGGCTTCTTCAGAAGCAAAACGGAAGGTTCACTGAAAACCGGAAGGAAACATTGGAGTCACTATTAGATACCCACTTTCCGGATTCAGTAGTGGTAGGAGCCCAAGAGGGCCCGAATGATCCTTCAAGTGAGTTAGCCTATGCACTGCACAGTAGGTTCTGGAGTCTCTCTGGGAAAATTTTCACGCCCAGCAAGGTGAGATGGGCTATTGGCTCTTTCAAACCTTGGGAACAGTATTTTTCCAGCTTTACTCCAAAAAGGTATTGAGGAAATACTCCCTAGCTTGATCCAGATGTTTCGGGCAAGTTATGCTTTTAACTATATTCCGGAACTATGGAGGAAAGTAAATGTGGTCTTGGTACCAAAGGGTGGGGGCCGTTTGGACTCCCAGCCCAAGGTTTATCGGCCAATTAGCCTCACATCGTTTCTATTAAAGACGATGGAAACAAATCTTGGATCATCAAATAAGATATGAGGTCCTTGTTAATAATCCGCTACATCGGGACCAGTTTGCTTATCAAACTGGTAAATCCTCTGTGATGGCTCTTAGTGGTCTAGTCACGATCACGACGATTGAAAGAGCGGTTGCGTATAACAAAATTGTCCTTTGTGCCTTTGTGGACTTTAAGAAGGCCTTTGATTTTGATGAAGAACACCTCCTATGGATTGATCGAGAGGGCAGCAGTGGAAAAGGGGGTTGCGCCTTCTAAAATTAAGTCGATACGCTCCATGCTTAGTATTTTTTTTTTCCAAATGGCTTCTGAGTGAAAAAACGTTATTTTGGTGTGTGCATTTTTTTTTAATGTTAAACTGGTATCATTGTAGTTATAAACTAATAATTATAAAAAATCATGTATTGAAGTAATTTTAATTAATACTGAAATAATCTAGAAGTGCTGTGCCAAAACAAAAAAAAAAGTTTCAATTAGAACAAATTTACTTTCTGTGTCATAAAATTGAGTGTTGACTAAAAACGGTGTCAATTTTGCTTGGAAACAAAGTAAATTAAATATCTAGCTATGCCTCCAAAGTTTACCAGAAGTAAAATGGACTCCCTCTCAAATATAGAATATCTTCTAAATTTAGACGAGCCTTCTAGTAAAGACCTTATGTGTGCAATTAGGGCAGTGATGTCTAAATTAAATGTGTTGGAAAAAAATGGACGAAATGCAATGTGATGTATCTCAATTAAAGAACGATTGTGTATCATTCAGTGAAAAAACTAATAACCTTAAAGTTGATGTGGTAAAAATTACTGAAGAATTGAATTTTTTGAAATTAGAAAATCTGTATCTCAAACAAAGAGGACTTATAAACGACATCATGATTATGGGGCTTCCAACTTACACTACAAAAGATGATCTCCTGAAAAGGCTTACAAACATTTGTGAACTTAACACTGATGATGTTCATTTTACAATACAAAAAAATGTACAGCTACCAAACGGAATAAAAGAAACGAATATCATAATCAGATTTAAGCCAGCCGGTAAAGAGAAATTCATGAAAAGTGTAAAGAGAAATTCACCGCTTACAATTGAATTTTCTAAATGTGGAAAGCAATCAAACTGAGTCATCTTTAAGAATCGCTTATCTCAACCCAAGAAGCCTGAGAAATAAGTTTGAACAAGTGGAATTAGTGCTCCAGTGGCACAGTTGTTAGCATGCTTGCTTTAAGCTCCGGAGGTCCCGTGTTCGATTCCCGGCGGGTGATGAAAAAATCACGGCTGGTTTAATGTAAGGATCAATGAACTAATCACTCATTATCTGTTGTAAAAATGATTACGAAACTTCAAAATGAAGCGGCCAAATCCCTCCGTGGGATGTAGCGCCAGCGAACAAAAAAAAGAAAAAGTGGAATTAGCGTTGAGTAAATACTCGAAAGCTCCTGACGTTATAATTGGTGAATCCTGGAAAAAAATATCAAATTTCAATCATTTTAGGAGATTTAAATATAAATTATTTTGACACACAAGACAACAACACCGTGAATCTTGAACAATTATTAATTGTTGTCCTTTAGCCCCTGTGGTCGGGGGGCACTCTCATGATTCGTAAAGAACACCGCACGATCATGATGATATCCTTAGAATACCACCACAGCATCCACTGCTTGTCGTAGGAGGCGACTAAAATGGTTGGATCGCTGGGTTAATGCCCAGCATCCGTAAAAACTTTTTATTTTTATTTTAACAATTATTTTAGTTCATATATAATTTTGCCCGCGTTCGTTTTTTAATATAATTTATTTTTGCAATTTTATTATTTTATTTTATATTTTTTGTTGGGTCGGTTTTTCAACATTTTTCCGTACAAAAATGATTTATTTTTAATATGAATAATAATAAAAGAAAATCCCCGAAACATGTCTCTTCGGATCGCGGGGCGAGGCATAATCCTCGTAAAGACACAATTGATAGCCTTAACATCCATTATACCAATGTCAGAGGTCTCGTGACTAACAAAAATTGCGCACATCAACATCTCGAATCACGTAAACCCGACATATTAGTTCTAACGGAAACAAAAGTATCGTCGAACATCTACGAAAACGAATTCTACTTCAAGCGCTACCAGTTCGAACAAGCTTTTGAGTTGCAACGTGGAGTGTGCATCTTCGTTAAAAACCACATACCGTACTCAAGACACAAAAAGTACGAAATATTTTCAAAAACCGCTCAAACTATTGTGCTTAAAATTTCTCTTCCTAATAAACTCATTTTTTTAATTAGCTTGTACAGATCTCCTAATCAGACGGATTCAGAAACGATTAGCTTCTTCGAGGGCTTATCAGACAAATGTGACGATATTCGAAATCAACATCCCGAATGCGAATTAATTATGGTCGGTGACTTTAATGCCCACCATAAACAATGGTTAAATCACAAAGATACAAATGTCGCTGGGCGCCATGCGGAATGGCTTGCCGTTTCGCATGACCTCACACAGATTGTTAGTGAGTCCACATTTGAATGCCAAAATTCTAGAGGAGTTCATATTCTGGATCTCTGTCTGACATCAATCCCTCATTCCATGGAGGCCCATGTCGAAACTGGAATTGGAAATTCTGACCATAACTTAATAACCACAAAAATATCTGTCGAAACACTACTAGAATCTAGACAGCAGCCAAGGCGTCTTTGGCATTTTAATAAAGCTGATTTTGATGGTTTACGGTCATTTTTTCAACATTTCCCTTGGGAACGCCATTGCCTACATAACAACAACATCGACGACGCCGTTTCCAGTTTTACAGACACCGTCTTACATGGAATGAATAAATTTATACCCTCATCATTTTCCAATCCCAATCAAAATTTTAAAATATTTTCAAAAGAAGCCACCAAAGCTGCCAAACAAAATAAAGCGGCACACAAAAAATATAAACGCAACGAAATTTCTTATGAGGAATACAAAACGATACGGAACACTTGCAAAAAAACCTGTGGTAGAGAAGCAAAAAGAGCCGACAGCAAGAAAGCCAATGTGGCTTCCGAGTTGAAAATCTCCGATCGCAACTTTTACCACATGGTCGCATCGGTTGCAAATATTTCAAAAACATCTGTTTCAGCATTGAAACGTGCTGACGGCACCTTGGTGGTGGATCCATATTTACAAGCCGACTTATTGGCGAGCGTCTTCAAATCGAACTCGACATTAGTTGTCCCAGATGGAATTGGGCCTCCATTAATTCCATATTGTGGTTCTAAAATGAGCCCCGTCGTCATCTCGGAGGAAATTGTCTTTACTAATCTAAAGTCAATGAATGCAAACAAGGCCACCGGACCTGATGGAATTCCAGTTCGAATATTGAAGGAGTTTGCCAGTGAATTGGCTCCAATATTATCTAAAATTTTCCTACTTTCATATAAGCAAGGTGACTACCCGAACGCCTGGAAGAATGCAATGGTGCAACCCGTACTGAAACGGGGTTGTGACAAAACTGACCCTTCGAGCTACCGGCCAATATCAATTGTGTCAGCCGTCGCTAAGGTCTTTGAGAAATGCGTCAATCAACATATAGTTAGATATCTTGAAATTAATAAACTAATTTCGGATAGACAATACGGCTTTCGTGAAAGCCGATCCACGACCGATCTCCTGACGTATGTCACGAACAAATGGAATCTCGCCCTAGAACACCACGGAGAGGCCTTTGCAATCGCCTTGGATATATCCAAGGCTTTTGATAAGGTATGGCATGAGAATCTTATTTGTAAACTTGTGGCATACGGGCTGGACTCGATGACCACCAGGTGGATTCAAAGCTATCTCAATGACCGAAAAATCAGCGTCGTGCTTAATGGGAGATCATCATCGACGCACTCCCCAAATGCCGGAGTCCCTCAGGGATCACCTTTGTCACCGACCCTGTTTTTGCTATACATCAACGATTTGCTGGATAGCACTGTAAACCCTATCCATAGCTTTGCGGATGATGCCACATTGCATTCTTCTATTTCATTCGAGGCGGAGCCTAGCATTACAGATCTAAATAATAAACGGTCAGAAGTCGTAACTTCTCTTAATTCCGATTTAAGTACAATATTTGAGTGGGGTAACAACAACTTAGTACAATTTAACGAGAAAAAGACACAAATATGCACATTCTCACGTAAAAAAAGTCGCAACGACTACCCATTTGTGGTAAAAAACCATATCCTTATGGGTTGCGACTCAATTCGACTGCTTGGTGTTCAAATAAGTAACAAACTCAAATGGAATGAACACATTGTTGCATTAGCTAAATCAGCTTCAAAAAAACTCGGGTTCCTGAATCGATGCAGAAGGTTTTTCAAATCGCATCAAGTTCTCCAGATATATAAAACCTTCATCCGACCATGTATAGAGTATTGCTGTCAAGTTTGGGGAGGTGCGTCTGGTACCACCCTCCACTTATTGGACAGGGTTCAACGCCGCGCTATCAGAATAATACGGAATCCCAGACTTACTCAAGAACTAGACAGCTTACAGCATCGCAGAGATGTTGCAGAACTCTGCGTCTTCTACAGATGCTTACATGGTAAATGTTCTGCAGAACTATCGGAGAAAATACCACCATTCGTTACAACAACAAGAGTAACAAGAGGAACAACTAATGCACATAGGTTTACGGTGAAGCTCCCGAAACCTCGAACTGAAGAAATCAAGCGCGAATTTATATACCGAACATCAAAAAAGTGGAATTCGCTAATACACTTCAAATTTCCGAAGGAATACAAAATGAATAAATTTAAGGTAGCTATTAATCTTTACTTGCAGGATCGCGCATTGGGTGCAGAAGCTCTGACAGTTACAAGGAGCTAGGACCGTTAATAAGTCCGCTCTGCACCCAATTAAATAAATTATAAAAAAAAAAAAAAAAAAAAAAAAAAAAAAAAAAAATTAGCAGTGGATATTTTATATTGAACAAAAGAGATTTAGACAACAGTACTAGGATATCAAATACAATTTCTACCTGCATTGATTATGCTATCACTGATTTAGTTGATAAACAATTTTCACTTGGCTTATATGACGTATATTATTCCGATCATCGAATGATTTTCTTAGATTTATCTATCTCTAGAGTAACCAGAACTAAAACCTCCTTGCCTCCAATAAGCAAATTAAATTACGATGCTGTCCAAAGCACATTGTCAATAGCGAAGGAATATCCAGACTCATTTCAACAACTGATCAATTTAACTTGGTTTAATCAACAAATTTTAGACCTAATAAAATATAGTGATAGGTTATTCGTACTACATAAAAAACATCCGCACAGTGATTTTCTTGTAAAAGAATTTAAACAACTTAGGAATAAATGTGCCGCAATGGTAAAAACATTGAAAGTACATTTCTACTCAAATCATCTATAATTAAGAATAACGGTATTCCAAAAAAAATTGGAACTTAATTAATTCTCTTATTTTCAGAAAACCCATTGCCTCATATAAAGATTTCGCTATTAATATTTATTTGAGTGATACCATGGTTACGGATCCCACTCTTGTGGCAAATTCTCTAAATACATACTTTGTTAACGAAAGTAGAATCAGTAACAATTCCTCAAATTTAAACTACAATCTAGTACCCCACTTTTCTACATTATATTAATTATAACCTCACTGAAGAATTGATATTTCAAGAAACAACCACAACACAGGTGGAAACAATTGTCAACAATCCAAAATTAAGCTCCGTTGCTGGACATGATCAAATTTCTCCTAAAATTATACATTCATCCAAAATATATTTTATACCGATTCTTACTTCACTCATAAATAATTGTATAAAAAACGGTACCTTTCCCAAATATATCCAAAATTACTCCAGTTTTTAAAGATGGGACTAAAACCCCCGCTTCAAATTATAGACCTCTTTCAGTGGCATCATGATTTGCGAAGGTTTTTGAAACAGCAATACTTAATTTACAATTAGAAGAATTTTTGACCTTTCATAAGATAATAAATCAAAACCAATTCGGTTTCATCAAAACTAAGCAACACGCAAGCTGCCGTAGTTAATTTATGTAATTTAATATATGACGGAATTGAAAAAGGAATCTTTGTTGCAGTTTTATTCATTGATATTCGTAAGGCTTTTGACTGTATAAAACACAGCACCTTAATTTCAAAATTCAGATCATTAAATTCTAGCGAGTCTACCTTCAACCTATTCAAAGATTATTTAAGCGATCGTGAACAATACATATCTATTGAAAACAAAAACAGTGCTATACTTAGGCCCGTAATTTTAAACGAGGATAGTGATAAATCGGTGATTTTATCCTCTCTTTCGTAGTTTTAAACGACGATAAATCCACTGAATCAAACCTGGATTAAATTTGTATCCTCGGATTTATACCTCGATATCGATGGCTAAAACGCCTAAAACAGGTTATACGGCTATTTTCGAAAATTCGGAAATATAAAACGTCATTTAGATGTGTCAAATTACAAATACATATGTATGTACATAATGAATTGCAAATTTAAATTTAAATAAATTTTTGAAAATTAAAGTTAAAAGTGAAAAAATATATTTAATGAATCTTCGTCTTCGTCATCAGAGTCAGGTTAATCAGATTACGGGACAATATTGTCGATATGATCTTTCCGTCCTAAAGTATTTCACGATAGAATAGACGTGGAGCTTTACAAATTCGATGAATATGAAATACAAAAAAGACTGGAAAATTAAGGCAGAAAAATTTGAGATTAGTGCTATAATATTTTTGTCTGACAACGATATAAAATTATAAGATATGTATAAGATGATAAGAAGAATTCTCGGTCCCATTAAAGAGGGAGCCACGTACAGAATGCGAATGAATCACGAGATCAGAAATGATCTCGATAAAGTCGACATCATAGGATTCATAAAATCGTCAAGGCTGAGATGGCTTGGGCACGTACTACGTTCACAAAATCGGACCACTAAACAGGCCTTGGAGTCGGCACGACGTTGAGAGGGACCTATACACACTCGGTCACCGTGTCTGGCACCACCTTGAAGTTATCCCAGACTTTCATCCCAGGAAAATTTAAAATTACCTCGGACAACACAAGCGTAAAAACCCATCCCAGACTTTTTTCTACACTATTAAAGTGTACAAACTTTAAAATCCATCCCAGACTTTTTACTAGAGCGAAAAAAACCATCCCAGGATTTTTATTTATTATAAGATTTTTTCTCGTATAGTTAAAAATGAATAAAACATAAAAAAAATTCTTCTGATCAGGATTATGGTAGGCCTGGAAATTTGATATGTTGGTTTAGTTAAGGGTTCTATTGGCTACCTCCTGGCCAATTCAGAACGCGATCCTCTTGTTAGAATTTTTGCTATGTCAATAAATGTGTTTGCTTCCCTTAGTTAAGATTGAAAAAAAAAAACATAAAAAAAATTCTTCTGATCAGGATTATGGTAGGCCTGGAAATTTGATATGTTGATTTAGTTAAGGGTTCTATTGGCTACCTCCTAGACAATTCAGAACGCGATCCTCTTGTTAGAATTTTTGCTATATCAATAAATGTGTTTGCTTCCCTTAGTTAAGATTGAAAAAAAAAACATAAAAAAAATTCTTCTGATCAGGATTATGGTAGGCCTGGAAATTTGATATATTGGTTTAGTTAAGGGTTCTATTGGCTACCTCCTGACCAATTCAGAACGCGATCCTCTTGTTAGAATTTTTGCTATATCAATAAATGTGTTTGCTTCCCTTAGATAAAATTGAATCAAAAAAAACATAAAAAAAATTCTTCTGATCAGGATTATGGTAGGCCTGGAAATTTGATATGTTGGTTTAGTTAACGGTTCCATTGGCTACCTCCTGGCCAATTCAGAACGCGATCCTCTTGTTAGAATGTTTGCTATATCAATAAATGTGTTTGCTTCCCTTAGATAAAATTGAATAAAAAAAACATAAAAAAAATTCTTCTGATCAGGATTATGGTAGGCCTGGAAATTTGATATGTTGATTTAGTTAAGGGTTCTATTGGCTACCTCCTAGACAATTCAGAACGCGATCCTCTTGTTAGAATTTTTGCTATATCAATAAATGTGTTTGCTTCCCTTAGTTAAGATTGAAAAAAAAAACATAAAAAAAATTCTTCTGATCAGGATTATGGTAGGCCTGGAAATTTGATATATTGGTTTAGTTAAGGGTTCTATTGGCTACCACCTGACCAATTCAGAACGCGATCCTCTTGTTAGAATTTTTGCTATATCAATAAATGTGTTTGCTTCCCTTAGATAAAATTGAATCAAAAAAAACATAAAAAAAATTCTTCTGATCAGGATTATGGTAGGCCTGGAAATTTGATATGTTGGTTTAGTTAACGGTTCCATTGGCTACCTCCTGGCCAATTCAGAACGCGATCCTCTTGTTAGAATGTTTGCTATATCAATAAATGTGTTTGCTTCCCTTAGATAAAATTGAATAAAAAAACATAAAAAAAATTCTTCTGACCAGGATTATGGTAGGCCTGGAAATTTGATATATTGATTTAGTTAAGGGTCCTATTGGCTACCTCCTGGCCAATTCTGAACGCGATCCGCTTGTTAGAATTTTTGCTATATCAATAAATGTGTTTGCTTCCCTTAGTTAAAATTGAAAAAAAAAAAAAACATAAAAAAAATTCTTCTGTTCAGGATTATGGTAGGCCTGGAAATTTGATATGTTGGTTTAGTTAAGGGTTCTATTGGCTACCTCCTGACCAATTCAGAACGCGATCCTCTTGTTAGAATTTTTGCTATATCAATAAATGTGTTTGCTTCCCTTAGATAAAATTGAATAAAAAAAACATAAAAAAAATTCTTCTGATCAGGATTATGGTAGGCCTGGAAATTTGATATGTTGGTTTAGTTAACGGTTCTATTGGCTACCTCCTGACCAATTCAGAACGCGATCCTCTTGTTAGAATTTTTGCTATATCAATAAATGTGTTTGCTTCCCTTAGATAAAATTGAATAAAAAAAAAACATAAAAAAAATTCTTCTGATCAGGATTATGGTAGGCCTGGAAATTTGATATATTGATTTAGTTAAGGGTCCTATTGGCTACCTCCTGGCCAATTCTGAACGCGATCCTCTTGTTAGAATTTTTGCTATATCAATAAATGTGTTTGTTTCCCTTAGATAAAATTGAATAAAAAAAACATAAAAAAAATTCTTCTGATCAGGATTATGGTAGGCCTTGAAATTTGATATGTTGGTTTAGTTAAGGGTTCTATTGGCTATCTCCTGGCCAATTCAGAACGCGATCCTCTTGTTAGAATTTTTGCTATATCAATAAATGTGTTTGCTTCCCTTAGTTAAAATTGAATAAAAAAAACATAAAAAAAATTCTTCTGATCAGGATTATGGTAGGCCTGGAAATTTGATATGTTGGTTTAGTTAACGATTCTATTGGCTACCTCCTGGCCAATTCAGAACGCGATCCTCTTGTTAGAATTTTTGCTATATCAATAAATGTGTTTGCTTCCCTTAGTTAAAATTTAATAAAAAAAACATAAAAAAAATTCTTCTGATCAGGATTATGGTAGGCCTGGAAATTTGATATGTTGGTTTAGTTAACGGTTCTATTGGCTACCTCCTGGCCAATTCAGAACGCGATCCTCTTGTTAGAATTTTTGCTATATCAATAAATGTGTTTGTTTCCCTTAGTTAAAATTGAATAAAAAAAACATAAAAAAAATTCTTCTGATCAGGATTATGGTAGGCCTTGAAATTTGATATGTTGGTTTAGTTAAGGGTTCTATTGGCTATCTCCTGGCCAATTCAGAACGCGATCCTCTTGTTAGAATTTTTGCTATATCAATAAATTTGTTTGCTTCCCTTAGTTAAAATTGAATAAAAAAAAACATAAAAAAAATTCTTCTGATCAGGATTATGGTAGGCCTGGAAATTTGATATGTTGGTTTAGTTAAGGGTTCTATTGGCTACCTCCTGGCCAATTCAGAACGCGATCCTCTTGTTAGAATTTTTGCTATATCAATAAATGTGTTTGCTTCCCTTAGTTAAAATTGAATAAAAAAAAACATAAAAAAAATTCTTCTGATCAGGATTATGGTAGGCCTGGAAATTTTTTAAAGAAATATTGAAAGCATTTTTTCATGATTTTTTTCACGTGATAACGCTTTACACCGCATGTTCAGAAAACTGACCCGAAATTCAGCCCTTGGTCGGGGGCAATTACGCATCAACTATGTATAAGCATTATCTTTAATTTAAAGATATGATAGCTTAGGTTCGTCCTTCGGCTTTATGTGTCATGCATAATATTATTGCAATGACGTCATCCGGGGGCAAAGGAACCCGCGCCGCGAACCTCTGATTTCGACCGATTTAAATGCTTGAACCAGTGTAGCGAGTGAATGGCCCATCCGATCGGAGATCCGATGGTGTCAATTTTTGCATAAAAAACCAGTGGTAGCTAATTAATTTTAAACAAAATTAATGTATCTCCACATAAATTTTAATTAAAAATTAAAACTACAATATAGGGATTTATAGAGATGGACTATAGCAAGATAATGCCTCATCAGATCGGTGTAATTCG
The DNA here is from genome assembly GCA_963556165.1 of Tipula helvola. Lineage (NCBI taxonomy): Eukaryota > Metazoa > Arthropoda > Insecta > Diptera > Tipulidae > Tipula > Tipula helvola. Next base: position 229,562,254 of record OY744483.1, read on the forward strand.
GTTATTAATTTGTGCTTAATAATACTATGGCGGATAATTTATTTTAAATCAAAATAATTAATCTTCATATTAATTTTAATTAAAATTACAAAGTACAAAACAGCGATTTACAACCAACTATGATAATCACTTATCTGACCGGAGTAATTCTGGTGTCAATTTGTGCGTAAAGTAACTGTCGCAGATAACTTATTGTTCATTAAAATAATTAATTTCCACATAAATTTTAATTAAAATTTAGATCTACAAAGTGGCGATTTACAATACTAGAGAGCACTATAAAGGGGAATGCTTGGTCTGATAGGTGGACTCTGATACATATTTAACCTCGACTGCGCGTACACTAGCCTCGGCGGCTTTGGGAGGCACTTGTCTGGAACTCATATTCATCTGGTACATCTCCGCTGAGACCCTGCGCTTCATATCGTACTTCTCATACCATTGCCCAGTATTTAATCGTTTGCAAACAATCACTGTACTCTCATTTCATGATGCTAATAATAAAGAAATTTATTTTAAGAAACCCATACATCGTGCGAGAAATGCACCTCTTATAAACGTTATCGAATTTTTTATTTATTTTTAACTAAGGGAAGCAAACACATTTATTGATATAGCAAAAATTCTAACAAGCGGATCGCGTTCAGAATTGGCCAGGAGGTAGCCAATAGGACCCTTAACTAAATCAACATATCAAATTTCCAGGCCTATCATAATCTTGATCAGAAGAATTTTTTTTATGTTTTTTTTTATTCAATTTTAACTAATGGAAGTAAACACATTTATTGATATAGCAAAAATTCTAACAAGAGGATCGCGCTCAGAATTGGCCAGGAGGTAGCCAATAGGACCCTTAACTAAATAAATATATCAAATTTCCAGGCCTACCATAATCCTGATCAGAAGAATTTTTTTAATGTTTTTATTTATTCAATTTTAACTAAGGGAAGGAAACACATTTATTGACATAGCTAAAATTCTAACAAGCGGATCGCGTTCAGAATTGGCCAAGAGGTAGCCAATAGAACCGTTAACTAAATCAACATATCAAATTTCCAGGCCTACCATAATCCTGATCAGAAGAATTTTTTTTATGTTTTTTTTTATTCAATTTTAACTAAGGGAAGGAAACACATTTATTGATATAGCAAAAATTCTAACAAGAGGATCGCGTTCAGAATTGGCCAGGAGGTAGCCAATAGGACCCTTAACTAAATCAATATATCAAATTTCCAGGCCTATCATAATCCTGATCAGAAGAATTTTTTTTATGTTTTTTTTTATTCAATTTTAACTAATGGAAGCAAACACATTTATTGATATAGCAAAAATTCTAACAAGAGGATCACGTTCAGAATTGGCCAGGAGGTAGCCAATAGGACCCTTAACTAAATAAATATATCAAATTTCCAGGCCTACCATAATCCTGATCAGAAGAATTTTTTTAATGTTTTTATTTATTCAATTTTAACTAAAGGAAGGAAACACATTTATTGACATAGCTAAAATTCTAACAAGCGGATCGCGTTCAGAATTGGCCAAGAGGTAGCCAATAGAACCGTTAACTAAATCAACATATCAAATTTCCAGGCCTACCATAATCCTGATCAGAAGAATTTTTTTAATGTTTTTATTTATTCAATTTTAACTAAGGGAAGCTAACACATTTATTGATATAGCAAAAATTCTAACAAGCGGATCGCGTTCAGAATTGGCCAGGAGGTAACCAATAGAACCCTTAACTAAATCAACATATCAAATTTCCAGGCCTACCATAATCCTGATCAAAAGAATTTTTTTAATGTTTTTATTTATTCAATTTTAACTAAGGGAAGCAAACACATTTATTGATATAGCAAAAATTCTAACAAGGGGATCGCGTTCAGAATTGGCCAAGAGGTAGCCAATAGAACCCTTAACTAAATAAATATATCAAATTTCCAGGCGTACCATAATCCTGATCAGAAGAATTTTTTTAATGTTTTTATTTATTCAATTTTAACTAAGGGAAGGAAACACATTTAATGACATAGCAAAAATTCTAACAAGAGGATCGCGTTCAGAATTGGCCAAGAGGTAGCCAATAGAACCCTTAACTAAATCAACATATCAAATTTCCAGGCCTACCATAATCCTGATCAAAAGAATTTTTTTTATGTTTTTTTTTATTCAATTTTAACTAAGGGAAGCTAACACATTTATTGATATAGCAAAAATTCTAACAAGCGGATCGCGTTCAGAATTGGCCAGGAGGTAACCAATAGAACCCTTAACTAAATCAACATATCAAATTTCCAGGCCTACCATAATCCTGATCAAAAGAATTTTTTTAATGTTTTTATTTATTCAATTTTAACTAAGGGAAGCAAACACATTTATTGATATAGCAAAAATTCTAACAAGGGGATCGCGTTCAGAATTGGCCAAGAGGTAGCCAATAGAACCCTTAACTAAATAAATATATCAAATTTCCAGGCGTACCATAATCCTGATCAGAAGAATTTTTTTAATGTTTTTATTTATTCAATTTTAACTAAGGGAAGGAAACACATTTATTGACATAGCTAAAATTCTAACAAGCGGATCGCGTTCAGAATTGGCCAAGAGGTAGCCAATAGAACCGTTAACTAAATCAACATATCAAATTTCCAGGCCTACCATAATCCTGATCAGAAGAATTTTTTTTATGTTTTTTTTTATTCAATTTTAACTAAGGGAAGGAAACACATTTATTGATATAGCAAAAATTCTAACAAGAGGATCGCGTTCAGAATTGGCCAGGAGGTAGCCAATAGGACCCTTAACTAAATCAATATATCAAATTTCCAGGCCTATCATAATCCTGATCAGAAGAATTTTTTTTATGTTTTTTTTTATTCAATTTTAACTAATGGAAGCAAACACATTTATTGATATAGCAAAAATTCTAACAAGAGGATCACGTTCAGAATTGGCCAGGAGGTAGCCAATAGGACCCTTAACTAAATAAATATATCAAATTTCCAGGCCTACCATAATCCTGATCAGAAGAATTTTTTTAATGTTTTTATTTATTCAATTTTAACTAAAGGAAGGAAACACATTTATTGACATAGCTAAAATTCTAACAAGCGGATCGCGTTCAGAATTGGCCAAGAGGTAGCCAATAGAACCGTTAACTAAATCAACATATCAAATTTCCAGGCCTACCATAATCCTGATCAGAAGAATTTTTTTAATGTTTTTATTTATTCAATTTTAACTAAGGGAAGCTAACACATTTATTGATATAGCAAAAATTCTAACAAGCGGATCGCGTTCAGAATTGGCCAGGAGGTAACCAATAGAACCCTTAACTAAATCAACATATCAAATTTCCAGGCCTACCATAATCCTGATCAAAAGAATTTTTTTAATGTTTTTATTTATTCAATTTTAACTAAGGGAAGCAAACACATTTATTGATATAGCAAAAATTCTAACAAGGGGATCGCGTTCAGAATTGGCCAAGAGGTAGCCAATAGAACCCTTAACTAAATAAATATATCAAATTTCCAGGCGTACCATAATCCTGATCAGAAGAATTTTTTTAATGTTTTTATTTATTCAATTTTAACTAAGGGAAGGAAACACATTTAATGACATAGCAAAAATTCTAACAAGAGGATCGCGTTCAGAATTGGCCAAGAGGTAGCCAATAGAACCCTTAACTAAATCAACATATCAAATTTCCAGGCCTACCATAATCCTGATCAAAAGAATTTTTTTTATGTTTTTTTTTATTCAATTTTAACTAAGGGAAGCTAACACATTTATTGATATAGCAAAAATTCTAACAAGCGGATCGCGTTCAGAATTGGCCAGGAGGTAACCAATAGAACCCTTAACTAAATCAACATATCAAATTTCCAGGCCTACCATAATCCTGATCAAAAGAATTTTTTTAATGTTTTTATTTATTCAATTTTAACTAAGGGAAGCAAACACATTTATTGATATAGCAAAAATTCTAACAAGGGGATCGCGTTCAGAATTGGCCAAGAGGTAGCCAATAGAACCCTTAACTAAATAAATATATCAAATTTCCAGGCGTACCATAATCCTGATCAGAAGAATTTTTTTAATGTTTTTATTTATTCAATTTTAACTAAGGGAAGGAAACACATTTATTGATATAGCAAAAATTCTAACAAGCGGATCACGTTCAGAATTGGCCAAGAGGTAGCCAATAGGACCGTTAACTAAATCAACATATCAAATTTCCAGGCCTACCATAATCCTGATCAGAAGAGTTTTTTTTATGTTTTTTTTTTATTCAATTTTAACTAAGGGAAGCAAACACATTTATTGATATAGCAAAAATTCTAACAAGAGGATCGCGTTCAGAATTGGCCAAGAGGTAGCCAATAGGACCCTTAACTAAATCAACATATCAAATTTCTAGGCCTACCATAATCCTGATCAGAAGAGTTTTTTTATGTTTTTTTTTTATTCAATTTTAACTAAGGGAAGCAAACACATTTATTGATATAGCAAAAATTCTAACAAGAGGATCGCGTTCAGAATTGGCCAGGAGGTAGCCAATAGGACCCTTAACTAAATAAATATATCAAATTTCCAGGCCTACCATAATCCTGATCAGAAGAGTTTTTTTTTATTCAATTTTAACTAAGGGAAGGAAACACATTTATTGACATAGCTAAAATTCTAAGAAGCGGATCGCGTTCAGAATTGGCCAAGAGGTTGCCCATAGAACCTTTAACTAAATCAACATATCAAATTTCCAGGCCTACCATAATCCTGATCAGAAGAATTTTTTTTATGTTTTTTTTATTCAATTTTAACTAAGGGAAGGAAACACATTTATTAATGTAGCAAAAATTCTAACAAGCGGATCGCGTTCAGAATTGGCCAAGAGGTAGCCAATAGAACCCTTAACTAAATCAACATATCAAATTTCCAGGCCTACCATAATCCTGATCAAAAGAATTTTTTTAATGTTTTTATTTATTCAATTTTAATTAAGGGAAGCAAACACATTTATTGATATAGCAAAAATTCTAACAAGAGGATCGCGTTCAGAATTGGCCAAGAGGTAGCCAATAGGACTCTTAACTAAATAAATATATCAAATTTCCAGGCCTACCATAATCCTGATCAGAAGAATTTTTTTTATGTTTTTATTTATTCAATTTTAACTAAGGGAAGGAAACACATTTATTGACATAGCTAAAATTCTAACAAGCGGATCGCGTTCAGAATTGGCCAAGAGGTAGCCAATAGAACCGTTAACTAAATCAACATATCAAATTTCCAGGCCTACCATAATCCTGATCAGAAGAATTTTTTTATGTTTTTTTTATTCAATTTTAACTAAGGGAAGGAAACACATTTATTAATGTAGCAAAAATTCTAACAAGCGGATCGCGTTCAGAATTGGCCAGGAGGTAGCCAATAGAACCCTTAACTAAATCAACATATCAAATTTCCAGGCCTACCATAATCCTGATCAGAAGAATTTTTTTATTTTTTTTTATTCCATTTTAACTATACCAGAAGAAATCTTACATAATATAATAAATAAAAATCCTGGGATGGATTTTTTCGCTCTGCATATTAAAAAATCTGGGATGGATTTTAATGTTCGTACACTTTAATAGTGTAGAAAAAAAAGTCTGGGATGGGTTTTTACGCTTGTGTTGTCGGAGGTAATTTCAAATTTTCCTGGGATGAAAGTCTGGGATAACTTCAAGGTGGTTGTCTGGCGTTCTCTTGTGGCGGATCGGATTATTTGGAGGAGCATCGTTACCAAAAGTAACCTCGGTTAAATCAGTGGATTTCCGAAAACTGTGGATTAATCCATCGATTTTCCCTTGTTTAAAACGAGCCTTAGGGCCGATTGTATAATATAAACACAGCTAAATGAAAAAAAATCCGAGAGTATAATAATTAATCACTACTCAAGGATTTTACTTTTCGTCGATTGTATGAACGATGCTAAATAAATTTTAGCCTCTCTTTTATTACAGTTTTATAGCAGTTTTTTGTATGACTGGCAATACTTTTTGTTGACGTTTATTTTGTTGATGTTTTTTAAAAAATTTTTTTGGTTATTTAGAGGAGAATAAAATTTCAATTTCCGAATTTGACATTTTCTTCCTTGTTGAATCCATTTTTAATAATTATTTTCTTTTATAAAAATGTCTTGTTTGTAAGATACACCACATTTGAAATGTCAAAAGAACAAAAACAATTTTTTTTAGTCTCTGATTCAATCACCAAAAAGAGAGGATAAATGGTAAATAAAAAATTATCGATTAATTTTCTGATTTAGCATCATTCATACAATGCAAACTACGCTAAATCGGAGGATTAATCATTTATCCTCGTTCATACAATTGGACCTTAATGTTCTTAGTGGAATACCTCAAGGCTCTGTGTTGGGTCCAGTTTTATTTAATTTGTATCTAAATGATATCTTCCAACTAAACCTAAGAGGAGTAATTCTGTGCTATGCTGATGATGCTGCAATTGTCTATCAAGGTAGCTTTGCATTTGCAATTATCCAAGACATGTTACATGTAGTTACGTGGATTAATATCTGGCTTACAGCTAATTCACTCGATATTAACATGTAAAAAACTAATTACATATATTCTATTTAAAAACAAAAATTTACCTATTAACGTACCAGATAATTTTAAAATCAAAAATCAACAAATAAACCAGGTAAATCAATCTACTTATCTAGGTATGGTTATTGACTCCAAGTTTTAAGGTCACATACGAAATATAAAAAATAAAATATGTCCTTTTATTTTCAGTCTATAAAAAATTTGACATTTAATAAATGAAAGGAGCGCATGGATGTTCTACCATGCCCATATCAACTCTCATTTATCTTATATGAATTTTATATGGTTAGCAACGACAAAAAATAGATGTTAGATGTCTTCAAGGATAACACCCTCTACTAACTTATATAACTCAAGACTGCTACCACTTACATTAATGTCGAGCATTGAGGTTTTAATAGATAAAAATTGTAATAATAAAATTATATATGGGACGTTTCACGTCAACCGGGCTACCTCTATGCCCAAAATTTAAAGCATCCAACAAACATCCGGCCAATTATCGGGGCTGTGAGGTTGCTAAACACCTACAAAAATTAAGAGATAAATCACGAAATCAATCGCAAAATCATGAAATTCGAAGGATTCAACCATCAAATCAGATGGATCAAAATCCCCAACCAAGCAACGCAGGGCAAAGAAGAACATTTGCTCAGGTAGTGAAAGGCTCGGGTTCAACCAAATATATGGGCTCTGAAAATAATCGAATTATGGAAAACATTATGAACAGCATCGAAGCTATTACAAAGCGGCTAGATGACCAAAGTAACCTGAACAACATGATATTTGATCAACTGAAGAAAATGCAACTCCCACAACGCAATCCGATAAAAAATGTTAAGTAAGAACACAACTTTCAGAATAGCAATCTGGAATGCGAATGGACTTATGCAACATATTCCAGAAATAGAAATATTTTTAAATACAGAAAAAATCGACATTTTTCTAATATCCGAAAGCCATTTTGTTAAATCTTCGTTTGTTAAAATCCGGGGTTATAACTTATATCATTCCATTCATCCAGCAGAAAGAGCAAGAGGTGGTTCAGCATTACTAATAAAAGAAAATATAAAACACCATGTAGAAACAGAAATCGAAGAAGAAACAATGCAAGTCACCACTGTTAGGATTCACATTAAACACAGACAGCTTACTGTCTCCGCAATATACTGTCCTCCCCGGCATAACTTGAAAAGGGAGGACTACATTAAACTATTTAAATCATTAGGACGTGATTTTATTATTGGAGGAGACTTTAATGCAAAAAACACCTATTGGGGATCTAGACTTACGACGTCAAAGGGTAAAGAATTGTTTCAAGCAGCCCAGACATCAAAATGTGAATTTTACTCTGGTGGTTCCCCAACATACTGGCCCAGTGACGAAGCTAAGATACCGGACCTAATCGACTTTTATGTAGCAAGAGGTATATCTCAGAACTATATTCACATTGAAAACAGCAATTCTCTAGTATCGGATCACTCACCGGTTATCATGACAGTCAGTGAAACTGTAATTCAAAGGGAAAGTGCACCCAGATTAACAAATTCAAAAACAAACTGGGATCTCTTTCGTGAAATAATGGAGGACAAAATCAATCTCCAGGTACCGATAAGAAATTCTCGACAGTTGGAAGACGAATTGGAGCAACTCAATGAAATAATTCACTATGCTGCATTGGCAAGCACTCCCATTTTACAAAATAAGAAGACGCTTAACATATCCTACCCAATGGAAGTTAGAGAGTTGGTAAGAGAAAAACGACGAGCTCGTAAAACCTGGCAAATTAATCGAACACCAGAAAACAAAACAATTCTTAACAATTTATGTAACAGCCTCAAATCCCTTCTTAAAGAAGTTAAAAATGAATCAATCAACAGATATCTAGTTAGCCTAACTGATGAAAAAAATTCTGATTACTCACTGTGGAAGGCGACGAAGGGACTCAAAAGACCCAAAATGCAAGTGCCTCCACTTAAAAAGGATGATGGAACCTGGGCAAGAGGCCACAAAGAGAAGGCTGATCTATTTGCGGAGTATCTCCAGGAAACCTTCCAACCACTACCAAGACAAACTGCCAATGAAAATATAATATCTATTCACAAGCTGGATGAGTTTGAAATACGGCCAGTAACTCTCAAAGAATTAAAAGAAGAAGTGAAAAGTAACATGAATGTTAAAAAAGCCCCAGGGTATGATTTGATTACTTGCCAAATTATCAAAGCTCTACCTAACAAAGGATTTCGTAAGCTACTACACATAATCAATGCGAGCCTTCGGTTAAAATATGTTCCGAATCAATGGAAAGTAGCAGAAGTAATCATGATACCAAAACCTGATAAACCACCTAACGATAAAAAATCATACAGGCCAATTTCTCTGCTGCCAATCATGTCAAAACTCTTTGAAAAATTATTACTAAAGAGACTTAAACCAATAATTGAGGACCGACAACTAATTCCTCCACATCAATTTGGATTCAGAGAAAAGCATTCTACAATTGAACAGGTCCATAGAATCACCAACATAATTGAAAGAACGTTAGAACGTAAAAAAGTATGCTCAAGCATATTCCTGGACGTCGCGCAAGCATTCGATAAGGTCTGGCACAGTGGTCTGGAATACAAGCTGCATAGAGATCTACCGAGACAATTCTATGCCATACTAAGATCTTATTTATCCAATAGACACTTTCGAGTGAAATATGAGGATGAATACTCTGAGCTAAAGAAAATCTCTGCCGGTGTCCCGCAGGGGAGTGTCTTAGGACCAATCCTGTATTTACTATATACAAGGGACATACCAACCACAAATGAAGGAACCATAGCCACCTTTGCAGATGACACAGCAATTATGGCAGTTGGAAATAATGTCGCTGATGCAACGAGCAAACTCCAGAGGATGACCAATGCGGTTTGTAACTGGACAAAGCGTTGGCGAATCAAACTTAATGAGACAAAATCCACGCATATTAACTTTACTTATCAAAAGGCTTACCACCTACCTATACAAATTAACTCGCGACTCGTGCCATATGCAAATACAGCTAAATACCTTGGCATGACCCTCGATGCCAAGCTTAAATGGAGAGAGCATGTCAAAAAGAAAAAAGAAGAACTTAACATAAAGTTCAGAAAAATGTATTGGCTCATAGGTAGAGGCTCTGAGCTTACAATTCACAATAAGCTGCTGCTATATCGGCAAATTTTGAAGCCGATATGGACCTACGGTATACAACTCTGGGGATGTACCAAGCAAACAAACGCCAAAATGATACAGACGTTTCAAAACAAGGTTCTTCGTAGCATCGTCAATGCTCCGTGGTACGCAAGAAATGAAGACCTTCACAGGGACCTACGGATGGAATACATCAAAGAGGAAATAAAAATGCATGCCGCAAAACACGAAATAAGGCTCCAGGAACATGGAAACCCCTATATTCGCCATATGATAGATAACCCTGTCGTTGAAAGAAGACTCCAAAGAACGAGGCCACTTGACCTAGTGAACTTACCAAACTAAAATTAGTAAATAGGTTTAATTGATTATGGGGCTAACCAGTGGGTTACACCCCAACAAACGTGAATTTTACTAGATATATAAAAATTTGTATTTGAAAGAAAAATTGCTAGATGAGCGCAGTCTCAGTCGTAATAAAATAAAATGAAAAAAAAAAAAAAAAAAAAAAAAATCCAACAAATTGTTTAAGGGCACTAATTTTTTCGTTGAAACGTTTACTTTCGAATGCCGAGTTCCGTTTTTGTAAAAAACCAAGATGGCGGCTAAAATCTATATAATCGTTGGTTCGTCTCTTAGTGATCGTGTAACTTCTGAATGACTTAACGGATTGAGGTCATATTCACACCATATATTTGTTTTATCGAGGCGATGGTTCCTAGCTATGCTATTATCCTATAGGTGGCACTGTAGTCAAGTTATTAACAAATTCTATTATTATGGACTGAAATGACTCATATTCACAATATACACTGCGCCAATTAAAAAACGGAACAGAAATTTTCTTCGAAAAAATACCAAGATTTGAACGCTTGTATCTTGGTCAAATAACACCTTTCACAAAAAAAATTTTGTTTCTAGTTGAAGGAAATTTTGTTTTCTTTTCGATACTGGAAACCGTTCTATATTCTTTTGTTTTTTTATGACCTTTTTGAGTAAAACTAAAGGTGTCTAAAAAAAATAAAAATTTGCTGCTGTTTGAAACTGTAGACGAACTTGCTCGATATTTGATTCAAAAATCCAAATCGGCTATTTTATAGAGAATTTAGAAACCTTGCAAAATGATACTAGGAAAATTTCTGTGCGGCCACTCCTTGTAAAGTTATTGAAGTTTTAGAGAAAACGTATCAAAAAGCGTAGAAGTAAATTTTTTTTTTCTTGTAAACTTAGCACTCTACGATAAAATGTTAAGTCACTTTAATACTAAAACTTTAACACACTAAAACTTCAATAACTCGATAAGGAGTGGTCGCACAGAAATTTTCCTAGTATCATTTTGCAAGGTTTCTAAATTCTCTATAAAATGGCCGATTTGGATTTTTGAATCAAATATCGAGCAAGTTCGTCTACAGTTTCAAACAGCAGCAAATTTTTATTTTTTTTAGACACCTTTTGTTTTACTCAAAAAAGTCATAAAAAAATAAAAGAAAATAAAACGGTTTCCAGTATCGAAAAGAAAACAAAATTTCCTTCAACTAGAAACAAAATTTTTTTTGTGAAAGGTGTTATTTGACCAAGATAGAAGCGTTAAAATCTGGGTATTTTTTCAAAGAAAATTTCTGTTCCGTTTTTTAATTGGCGCAGTGTATTATGTATGTATGTATGTTGGTTTAGTGCCGAAAAAGAAAATCACAAAATTTGGACCCGATAGGTGCCGCTATGGTCTCGTTATTAACAAATTCTTGCAACTTGCAACTTTTTGTATATTATATAAAATAAAAAAAAGAGAAAAGAAAAAAAAATCTTAATTTATTTACTCTCATTGCATGAACTTAGAGAAACTATACAAATATAAATCTTAAAATGTTCATTTTTGTCGCAGGTACAGCCACTTCGCTTTTATGGTTTTTCAATTACTATTACTTTTTATTCTACATTTACTACAAGTTATTTAAAGTAATAACCACTAATATCTATGTAGGTAAATAGCACAAAAACCTTAAGTATTATAAAAAAAAAATTTTGTCACCGGAAGACGTAATTACATCTATTGATCATACCTTATTAATTCTTTGTATCATGTGTGTGTACATTATAAATAAAGAGAAAGCCATAGGGCAAGCAAATTATTTTCAAACATACTTGTTTTTAACTTATATACTTATAATGTACTATGTACACCCCCGTTCAAAATTTTAAGACCACTTTGCACAAGTCACATTGCATTTGCTGACAATAAATGTGAATTCAATTCTTTTTATTGTAATAGCTTGATAAATTAAAACTGCATGTTTTTGTCAACAATATAAAACCCAATTTTAGGTTGTTGAAAAGTCATTAAACGGCATATTTTTGCAGTGGTCTTAAACTTTTGAACGGGGGTGGATATTATTGCCATCTTACTTTGGTAAAAGTTATTCCTATTCGGATAAGAGCTAATTATTTGAGAGTAATTATTAGAGTAATTATTTGTAAAATTTGTTCAAAAAAATTTTTTTGCCTTTGAATGATGAATGAAAATGTTTTTGTTATTGTGAATGTATATAAAATAGTTATACATGCAAGTCCAATTATTACGTAATATAAAAGCCTTGTTTATCTTTCTTTATTGCAGGATTGGTTTCTAATGGTATATGTATGTACTATGTATATATTATATAGAGGGCATTGTTGAGATGCCGGTAATACGATTACATCCTGTAATGGGTTTTCTACTTTTTGGTTCTATTATGAACTTTCATTGTTTTTTGTTTGTTTTTTACGTGAATGTATTGTAAAGGAAATCTTTAAGCGTCTATAACTTTGGAGTCCGACCACCTAAAGATCTTAGCCATACCATTTTTTTCTTATCTGATCAATGTCTATAAGTCGGCCTTTGTTTCATGAAAATCGGATAAGTACTTTTCGACTTAATACTTGTTAACAGACATCAACAGCGGGGATATAAGGCATCTCTCTCGCTCTAGCGCTTCGCTTGAGTTGAGATGCCTAAAAGAAAATGTATAATTTACTGAAAATAATTCTGTTTTTTTTAGAAACTAGGTTAACTGCATTTTTGTCGATTTTGAGTTATGAATGAAAAAAACTCGGCAATTGTCTAAAGAATCAAAAATAAATTTCAATGTTCCAATATTTTCCTCCATTTCTCCAGAAAATCTCAACCAAAATGAGAAACTACTAAAAGCTTTTTAGTTCGAAAGCGTTTTCTGAATAATTTACTTTTTGCAGTTAACTAGTTTCTCAAAAAAAAACACAGAATTGTTTTACAAACAGCGGATGCTCAAATCAAAATATAGAATATCTACTTAAATATGTAGACTATCTACATTTTTTCTTGAGATTTGTATCCAGTGGGTGAGGTCTACATTTTATAGTGATACCTCATGATTTGTTTGCCGAATATAAACATTTTGTTTCAGAACCATCATAGAATTTCGTTTCAATATTCTTTTGTTTTCGAATCATACCCTGCCTAAAAAAGTTCCACTTCAAAAATACGTTGAAATAATACGTTTTGTTTCTAGAATGACGGACAATCTTACCACAAATAATAAACAACAAACCTATCAATTACTCATTTTTGAACACCCAGTAACGTCAAGCCTTAGCAATAAATATTATATTTATCATAATTTATAGATCTATTTGCGTAATAAAATGATTTCAATCTGCATATATTGTAGTTTACGTGTTTTTGTCCTTAATAAATATATACTCCGGATATAAATTTTACACCACATTTTCAATAATTTTTCTAACCTTTTCTAATATTATAAATTTAAAAATGTTTAATAAAAAAACGGGAACTTCAAAATATAATTTGGCAATAACTCATGTAGATTTTCTTGTGTAAATGACGATACGAGCGCAGATTATTATCAATCCCCCTCTTTATCATAAATATTATTTTGACTCGTACGGCACTATCTAGACACATTCCATATGATGAGATTATAATTCAAAAATAAAATTTACAAAATTTTGTCAAATCAAATGATCGCTTGCCATGTATTTGCACGTTGCATTACATAAATTATGTAATAACGATATGTACAGAAACGATCATAATTGACAATGTCATTTATCAATATAAAATCAATGTTTAAATTCGTATACATACATACTCTTCAAACTATCATTTTCTGCTATCTAGTATGTAAAGACGTACATAAACCAAAATTATTTCGATTTGCCAAAATAAAAATAAAAATTTAAAGCAACTTTAGATTCAATTTATATTCCTCATACATCATAAATTTTAATGTTCATCATCAATTTTTTTATGGATTTCCATGTTTATCAAAAAAAAAACGTTGATTTCTCGTGCTCCTCTAAACTACAGGCAAATCCCAATATATAAAAAAAATAAACGTTCATTTTAAACTTTTATCTACATTAGTATGGCTGTTGTTGTTAGTGTCGTTCGTTGTGTTGTGTTACTTCTCATCTAGCAACTGTACTAATAATTGTCTTATAGGAAATGTATGGGGGGTTGTAGTTAGTTTTTCCCAATTCACTTAATTTTACGGAATCAGCTATTGTTAGGAAAAAATTGTTTGTGCTTAATATTCTTGAAAATTAGTGCCTGTTCTTTAAAAATAAACCAAAAGTAAATCACTCAAATGATTTCTTAAGTTTGAGTTATAGAGGAAAATTTCGATTAGGCTGCAGAAAAAATAAATATGGAAAGGGTTCCTAACCCGTACACGCTATGTGAGGCAACTGCGAGTATATTTTACCATTTACGGTGTTATTTTATGAAATATTTTAATTGATCAATATTAACGGGGGGAAGAAGAATATGTAGTCATTTTTTGCCTTTTTATGATTTAATATTTAGTCGGTATTAAGATTAAAAATTTGGAAACATAAAAAATATTGATTTCTGATGTGCTTTGCGTCTTATAAACTTAAAATTAAACCACGATGAAGGCGAAGAGGATGAGAAAACATTAAATTGAATAACAAAAAATTGTTCGATATCTTATTAATTAACAGTTTTCACAATGTAGTAATATTCATTCTCAACCAAAATGTGGGAAAAGTGATCACAATAATATGTAATCGAATTACCGGCACATAACATAATAATAATCTGAGGAATCTTACAATAAAAGGCTTTGAAAAAATATTTCATTTTAGTAGCTAAATATGTATGTTAAGTATATACAATAAAAACATTTTCATTCGTTTTTAAGTAAAATAAAATTTCATTTTGTCTATAATCGATGTTACAATAAAAACGAACATTGAAATTTTGCGAGATGACTAAAAATGCCATAACATCGAAATTCACGGCCGACTATTTCTTTTTTCTAAAACAAAATATTAATTTATATTTAAACTACAATTATATTTCCTGAATGTGACCTCTTTAATACTTTTATTACTAATGTAATGAACAGACAAACCCAGATAAGAAAAACAAATCAATAATGTCTTTTAAATCCATCGGGATCGCAAATTTGTGCCGGTTGCGACAATTAATGCATTTAAATAAATTAATAAATTGTGTAATTTTGAAGTATTTTATTTTTATTTTTTTATTCAATGATTCTTTACTTTTTTACCCCACTAAATCTCACTTTTAAAAATATGGTATATTGTGTCATTCGGATTAAGAGTGACGTTTTTTTTACGAACAATTGCATTTGCATATGAGGCGAAGCGCAGCATAGCTGAGCAAGTGCAAGGCTGCGAGGCAAACAAATTCCTTTTAATCCTAATAACACATACTATTTTCTCTCCAATACAAAAATTCATTGTAAACTAACTATAAGTACAAATTATAGTACATACTTGCATTTAAACTATCAACGTTCAAAATTATGTTGAAATATTTTGTAAGGAGGTCTTGACTTTTTTTCGTTTGTGTATTTGATCAAAAAGTACATATCGTATAAGTACATACATATCGTCAATTACTTTGGACTAAGGGGGAAATCTCCTCCAGATATTAATATTTTGCATTTTTTTTTTTGCTTTAATAATTCATTTGGTATCTGAGGAATATATTTCCAAAGTTTCAAGCCCAACAGAAAGTCCTAAAGGTCTTTAGTGATGCGAAGTCATGCGTTCTCTCCAAGAACGAAAACTTTAATCGAGTTTTTCTTGAAACGTGTTTTGTTGCGCCCCGTGGAATGTAACTCAAAAAGTAATGGACCAATCAACTTGAAATTTTGTACACATAATCTTTAGCTTATCGGCCTTTGCATAAACCTAAAAATTCGTATAAATTGTTTAAATAAATATTGGTTTTTACAAATTGTTTAAAAAAGAGTGTTTTTTTCCTTTTGCCCTCAATTTTCAAATATTTTTTAACTAGATTTAGGTTCATGCAAAGCTGAACGAGTTAACATATATTTTAATGAAAACAATTTGTTTCGTTGATTTTAGTTAACTACGAGGACCTGGGCATTCCACGCCGCAACTCATTTGAACGCCAATATTATTATGCAATTTGTTTCATTGCAATAAATGCTCTCAATTTTTTTGTAAAAAATTATTGAAAAACCAGTTGTCTGGAGGAGGTACCGAGGTACCCCCCTTAAATCCTGAAACATACTATCATTTTTCTATACCAAAGATGTTTTATCAAATATTTGATCATATTTAGCTTTACGAAGCTAACTTTGATAAAATATATTTTTTAAAAGGAATCTTTTATAAAATATTTAACTCACACTGTCATTTCTCTTGGACAAAGATATTTGGTAAAACATGTTTGACATAGAAAAGTGTGATTCCAGCCTAAAAGTGTAGTCTATAGCAACAGGTACATTTTTATAATCGTAACAAAGACGCCAAGGCTTAAATAACAACCAATGAAGTGTCCCAAGAAGCAAGAGTGGGTTGGGATAACGTTGTACCGTGGTTGGCTAAATGACTACTGGTCGGCTAGCTGACTCTGAGATACCAGTATGAAAACTAAGTTACGTCTTATTTAGGGAATACATCTCGAGTTGCAACGACGTCGTAATAACTATTATCCGTTTTATCAATTTTTTATTTTATTTAATTTATTTATCCATAGGCAAATGCTGTTTAAACCATAATTATTCATATTAACACAACGGTCTTAATCACTGAATGAAAAAAAAAATGTTCTTTGTAATATTTTGAATTCACTTAATTGTTATTATTATTATTATTTTATTTGTTAACACTTATTATTACTTGATATTAACGGAATATAGTTTAGTTTTTCTTTTGTTTAATTTTAGAAAATATACACCTTGATATCGATATTTTTAATGTTATTTTCACTACTTATCACGATTTACCTTAATAATAATTTTATTTTATTTTTTTTTTATATTCGAGATTTTACTTTTACAAATTGATCACTACATGATTATACAAGGGCTAAATTTTTAACAACCTGTC
This sequence comes from Tipula helvola, assembly GCA_963556165.1. Taxonomy (NCBI): domain Eukaryota; kingdom Metazoa; phylum Arthropoda; class Insecta; order Diptera; family Tipulidae; genus Tipula; species Tipula helvola. The sequence goes on from OY744483.1 coordinate 229,579,431, forward strand.
GGTACAATCAGTACAGGTATCAAAAAGCACAGTCTTTTTTTTATCGAACCACCTTTAAATTTACCGATTTATATTCTTCTCGGTCAGTTTGTTATTTTCTAGAAATATTTTTTTCCTTTTTGAAACTCCACAGAACTAACAGAATTTTTTTAAATATTTTGCGGTTTTGCCAATTTTATAATTTTTCTTTGTATTTTTCACTAATTATTATTGAACTCATAAATGTTCAAGCAACAATTTTGTAATTATCTGTCTTATCGTTATTCAATCACAAGCTAAACACTCTTACGTTAGCCTAATACAGGTTTTATTTCAAATTTGTAAAATTGACTATCGACTAATACATTTTTTCCTTTTTTTTTTTTTAAATTTAACAGAAAATTTTAGTGTCGACTCATGGACCATCAATTCTCTATCTGATAACCCACCCCCCGCGTTATTTTTCTTCACTTATATATCAAATGAAACAATGCTCACCCCACCTTACCACATGAACGCATAAGTCAAACAATTTCTCCACCTACAAACAACAGGTAATTTCCCGCGATTTTTGGTTGGTCAGTGTGTTTACGCAACCACAGACAAGTCAGGAGAGTTAAACCATTGCCACTTGGAACGCCAAGCGGACGTGGTGACGCGACGTTACAATACATAATCGTACTGGCAACCATTTCTGGCTTTAGGTACCATTCTAATTGCATTAACGCCCTTTAGTTGAAATTTGCAACTGATGATATCCTTTAAATTATTATATGAAATCCTTTAAATTATTCATCAGTAATATTGACGACTGAATTCCGCTTTTAAAGATCCAAGGTCTGGGTTTCACAATGCATATTAAGTTTAGGCAAAGCAACCTAGATTATAATAGAGCCTACTGTATAAATAAGAGCCTCCAGTACAGACTGTATTTTTACTAAGCTTAAAATAAGGTACATACAATTTTTTTTACTATGCAACTATACGGAACAACAATTATTTTCATTTACAATTTTAGTTTATTAGAATTGCGAGCTTTTGTTTTGTTTTATACAAAACTGTTCTTAAAACTTGTAATTTTATTTGATTGAAACATCAAGTCATTAAAGTGTTTATTTCTTAGTGAAATTCGTCTTGAAAAACAAGGTATTTTTGAACTTTAAAAGATGTTTGTTTTTCTATTATACGTCATAAACTCATAACTCGAAATTTATAAACAATACAATAATCATCTCTTTCATACCCTCGATTCAAATTTGAATTCGAGTCTTTCTATTGCTATTTTGAATTTGCGAACCTTTTGATTTTTTGTTCTCTTCGCGCTCATTGCATTGATTTAATTTTTTAAATTTTTTCTATTTGGCTCTTTATGATTTATTTTAATTTCGATTGTTTCCATTGGTTTTAGATGTGGATGAATGATAACGTCATTAAATTGAATTTTCTCTTTTTATACATATTGTTATTGTTGTGGAATGTTTTTTAATTTAATTGCCCTTATTTTCTTTGATTATTGCTGGAAAATAGGAAAATTTGAGAATCAGTAAAACATTGAGTGAGATTTCAGAAAAACTATTTAACTGGGTTTAACTTTTAATTTATGTTTTTTCGTCAATTGAAATCGCATTTTTCATACATACTCTATCTAAATAAATTATTATTTAATGTTTCTATGTCGCTTATTTTAATTTCATTTCTCACATGCCTGCTGTATTTACATCAAGATGGTGGTTCTGAATATTCAAAGCCGTAGTTTAAAAAACGAACTTTTATAAGGGAATTAGAAACGACAAAAAAAAACAAACTTTCCATAGTAAAACAGACAAAACATCACGTTTTTTCCTGACAAATTTTTACTGTTAAGACTTATTGCCGTCGGCACTTGGCGAAGCACATTTAATAACATTTTAAATCAAACAATTGTTTATATTTCGCAAAAAAAAAAATTATTTAAATTTATTAAGATAATTCTCGATCGATTTCAACTTGGTAGGTCATCATCAGGAGTTAAACTCCTCCAGTTTAACTCCTGATCATGACCTAACAAGCCGAAATTGATCGAGAATTAATTTAATAACTTTAAATAATTTTTTTTTTGCGAAATATAAACAATTGTTTGATTGAAAATTACAAATTTTTAAATGAACACACAAAATCACGTTTTTTCCTAAGATAAATTTTTAAATGAAAACGCTACAAATTCTTAATTGAGATCTCTGAGATATTTTCATAAATGTTTGACTTTCAACAAACATATTGTTCGGGATCACCAGAAGCCTTCGAAATACCTGGAAAGGAAGCAAACAAAATCAACATACTTATCTGATGTCACCAATGTTCTGCTGTAATAAAATTGCTCCTGATCTTATAATAAGTACACTAAAGAGGAAGAGAATGGTTACAAATATGTATGTAAAAGTAGATTAACGTTTACTTAGTGTAATCGTTTGTGGGTCATTACATAAAAACTTTCCAATTGTCTTGTTTACTTGTGCTGCTATCAAACTGTCAAAAATCAACCACTAGGAACTACACAAACTGATTGAAAAATCAAACTGGCCGAATTCAACATTTGTGCCATCTTAGTACAAAACCGAAAAGTTGTTCTACAATATTTTTGTGAGTATCGTCAATATTGTTAGAATTTAATTGCAATCAGTGAGTCGAAGTGACAAGATCAAAAATAAAGAGTGTTTCAAGAAAATTACAAGTTTTTAATATTTCTAATTTGTTTTATTAAAACCGGGTTGGATTCTCCCGTCACTTGCCTTGTGGTGCCTAGTCATAAATAATAAACGAGTGCACACGTCCACACATACTATACATGACTATCTCTTAAGAAAATCATTTTCATTTTATTGTAATAGTTAATTTAGTTAAAATTTATAAAATTTTCATAACAACATCATTGTGGTCAAATTGAAATAAAAGCTTACTATACGAATTGTGTTTTCACTAAGTCAATACAGTCAATGAATACACATTACATAGATAGCAGTGAAGGCAGTACAAATTTAGTAAAATCAAAAAAGAATTACCACCTGGGGAAATTTCAAGTTCAAAAATTGTTGGAGAAGCAAAACAAATTCACAAAATATTAAGAACGTGTGATACCTTTGTGATTAAATAATTTTTTTTCGTATTTTTCTGTAAATAACTTAGACATCTGTCGATCACTAGTCAAACTAAAGATAAATCTAGTTAGTACTATTTTGCTTCGTCAGAGCCAACTTGAATGTATTTTTCAAAATGAAACTTCGAAAAATATATTTTAAGCAAAATTTAATTTTAATATTTCTGCAATTAATTTTTATTTAATACCAATGTAGTCTTCTTGTATGTTCTTGTTAAAGATATGTAGGAAAAATATTTATATAAAAAAGTAAAACCCATTACAAGATGTAATTGCATTACCGGCATCTTAACAATGCCCCAATATTTTATATAATATATCTACATACCATTAGGCGCCAAACCTCTACAGTAAAGAAGTATAAACAAAACTTTGCAAAGGCAAAATAAATTTTGGAACATTGTATTCTATTATGTACTTTTATTGTTTTTGTTTTTTACGTGAATGTATTGCAAAGGAAATCTTTACGCGTCTATAACTTTGAAATCCGACCACCTAAAGATCTTAGCCATACCATTTTTTTCTTATCTGATCAAGGTCCATAAGTCTGTCTTTGTTTCATGAAAATCGGATAAGTACTTTTCGACTTAATACTTGTTAACAGACATCAATAGCGGGGATATAAGGCATCTTTCTCGCTCTAGCGCTTCGCTTGAGTTGAGATGCCTAAAAAGTTGAAGCTGAACAATATCATTTTACTATGGATTCCTATGGCGAACAATAAAAAGTTATACCACTAAAAAAACTTCTAAAAAATGATGACTATGGCTCTATACTCTAAAAGGCTCTGATTTAAGTTATTTGCAGGTGATATCGGGTATTGAGAGGAGCGTTTATAATTACTGATATTATCTGTATCCTTAAAAATAACTGGGGTTTCTATTACCGTTATGTCGTCCTGCTGCTTAGTCGGAGTTTCAGGTGCTTGAGCTTGAGGTACTACGGGTTTATTTACCAATTTACTAGTTTGTGATCTAGTCATTATCCGTTCGAATGGTATACTATTATGAATAATTAGAACTAGTAAGGATTTTAACTTATTAATTTTATTTTATTTGTAAGGTATTCTTGTTTTAATATGGTAATTATATTAGGCTGATAATCTTGGTAAAACCAAGACAGAACTTTCACATTTTCTTTAGCGGGTTTAACAGTTGTAATTGATTTTATTTTCTGCTCCAGAACAAGATTAACGTGCAACACGATCACATAGTGCAGATATGCCTTTGCAGAAGAAGAAATTCTCATTATAACTAATTTTAATTTAATTTTTTGTTTAGTAATTTACAAAAACGATACAATCAAATTACCTACATGCAGTTTACTTTACACTTTAAACAAAACTCAAATATTAAAAAAAAAATTGCCCTAAATAAGCAGAGAGTTATTTTTAAATCTCGTCGTAAATTATGTATCGATCTGGAAAATACTACAATAACTTGGGGTACCGAATTAAAAAAGGCTGAATTAAAAAAGGTCTTTAAAAATGAATTAAAAATGTTGATTTTTGTATGAAACATCTGGGCCTTTTTTAATTCATTTTTTTTAACAAATTTTCTGAATTAAAAAAGGCGAATTTGACGAAAAACGTAAAAACGAGAAAAACGTAAAATGAATTAAGAAAGGCTTTTGTTATTTCATTTTATAAACACATATCTTAATTCATTTTCAAAATGAATTAAAAAAGGCATATATTATTTCATTTTTTAAACATAAATCGTAATTTATTTTTTTAACGGTCGGTCGTTGACGATCGAAGAAGACGGGCGTGTTTTTTTGTCGTCCTCTTCGTAAATTTAATTTAATTTAATTTTTATTTTTGTTATACAGTGATTTTTTAGTTTTAGTTGTTTAGTGTATTAAATAAATGTTAATAATATTAAGTGTAACAAATAGTGCCATAATTAATTACATATTATTAATAATAGTAAATAGTGATAATAAAGTTTTAATGTGAATTTGGAAAATGTAATCCACCGGGATGCATTTACCAGGCAATATTTTAAGTTTTTATTGATAGAAATCAAATTTATTGATTTCTTGATAAATTGCATGATTTTGGCTGTAATATTTGTGTGGTTGTGTAAAAAAATTTGGATGCATGTCTCGTTTTTTTGATCAAATTAATATAAAATTTAAAATTAATCCATTTTGACACGCAGTTAATATGTATTCCTGTTTGTTCGTGTTTCACTTTCTAATACTTATACGTATTTTAGTATTTGTTTTATATACAATGGATTATATGGAAGATTAATTTATAGACAACTATGTTGGATTAATTTTGATATAAATTTTTATATAATTTTGTATATATAGTTTTAATGTTTAATATATATCTTTATTATATGTAATGTATATATAAATATAATTAGATTTTGTCCGCCATTGAAGTGTTGTGTGTGTAGTGTGATATAAATGAAAACTTATACTTATTGTTACGTCCCGGCTATACATAATGCATACATATAAAGGATTTAAATGAAATGAGAATGTTTTTATGTGGATGCATTTTCATATTGATTACGTTTACGCATATGAAAGAGTACATAATACACATATGAGAATATTTATTTTCTGTATGTGTGTGAAGGGCTTAATATTGTGCTAGGATTCTAATATTTTTCCTGGTGTTGTTTTCATTCGTTGTTTCATTTAAAGTGCTCTTTATATACCAAGAGCGACACATACGCAACACAAATATTATGTTTTCGATCCAAATGGGATTCGAAATTCTTATATGAATAATTCGTATAATCGAGCGAATTGAATCGAATGGGTCATATAATTCATATTAAATCATTATATGAATAGGTATTTCATATAACACGATTTGTTTGGGTATTTTGGTTTTAATACGGGGTAGTAGAGAAAATGTAGAATTATATTAATTATTAAATTAATTTAAATGGAGTCTTATGTGTAATTATCTAATATATATGTAGTTTAAATTTAATTTTTTTTCTATTTAACTTATTAATTATTTTATTATTGGTAAATTATCTAACTTGAACGGTATTTTTGGGATCAAGATAGAACGAGTCACCAAGTCACCATGTTGTTTTATAGGTTTGGTCTTGATGCAAGCATAGAAGGGGATGCGATTGGATGATGTGAGCTGTAACAACAAAATATGGTTGTCTTATAATTAAGTTTTAGTTTAAATAGGGTTCCAGAGCATTGCGGCATTCTCGTTGGCCAATGCAATGATTGGTGGGAATTGAATATTAAAAACAAATTTTGTTAACCGTCAGATTGCTTCTGATTTGAGATTTTAATAATTACAATCAATTTAATTTTAATACTTGTATTTCGAATTGTTTAGTTGTTAATTGCTTATACTACAGCTATTTTGATGGTGGAGTGGTGCTGTCCTGAGCTTTGCATATTTTGCCGTGTACATTCCTTTTAAGGGATGAGTGTAGGAGTACAAATGGGAGGTGAATGGAATGGTTTGTTGTTGTGGGAGAAAGTATCAATTAATCGATATTCTGATACTTGATAATATAAATTTTATTGGCTTATTTAATGTTTGTTTTGCACAAATTAGTATTTATTTGGTTATCAAGGTATGACGGCAGGTATATTGGTTATGGTTTATAGTTTTACAGTTTAAATTGTGACGGGCATGGAAATACATAGCTGCAGTCAAGTCATGAAACGACTGCAGCAACAATATAAGTTGTGTTATATTTATCCTTATTTAATTGTGTTTATTTTATTTTATTCTATTTTATTTTATTACATTTTATCCCACCTTCATCAGGGGCGGACTTATGTTGTCTTAGAGGAAAGTTGGTGGATATATTTTTAAATTTAGAAGATGACTAGTATGACGAGGATTTTTTGAATGGGAAGATACTAATTGGATTTATTATACTAGGTCGAATTTTGAGATACCGCTCTATAAATTTTAAATATAGTTTAAATAAATGATTATAAATTCCTTAGAAATAACGAATATATAATTAAGTTGCTTTGAATTTTAGAAGGATTAATGAGCTTAATGATGTGTTTATTAATTACTTTTACTACAGCCATTTTATCAACTAAACCGGGAGGATTTTATTGTTTAATAATTTTTAGTCTTTAAAAATAGTAATTGGTGACAATTAACTAATTTAGATTTTGATTTTCAGAAATATTCAGAGAAACACAATATAGATTTCCAGACACTTTGTGCCGAATTAATTTCAAATTTAAATCATTAACTGAGGTTGGGTAAAAATTTGTTTCTGCTACATATTATGAGATGAGATGAGTTGTTTTTGCAGCTGGCGAATGATGAAAACTGCTAAAATGTGCAGATGATGAGATTTGGTAGTCGGGGGATATCCAATTATTTTAGTATTTCTGGAACTCCTTGGATCATGTCGGGTTCATCTATTATAATTATGTTTTATAATAATTATCAAATTACATTAATTATTTATATAATTATACTTAGGTTCACGAGCTCCAACTACATGAATTAATATTTGATTTGAATTTTCAGAAATATTGGTGACCATGGCGATGAATATAATTAATTAGTTACTTGATCTATAGTAAATTTAACAATTAAATAGTGCGGTTTTAAGCGCTGATTTAATAATGTGAATTTAAATTCTAAAAGTAGTTTTTAATGATAATTAGCTGATTTCGACCTTAATTTTCAGAAATATTCGTGGAAATTCAACGCAGATTCCCAGAAATTTAAAGCATTTAGCGGACAAGTAGTTTTAGAAATTCTGTTGTTTTGATTTATATCCTCCTATATTACAGATCTTTAGTTCTGAATTCATACTTTAGATACTAATTTATGTCTTATAATTTTAATTTTGGGTGCTGGTGATACTAATTGTAATTCATTACGAAATAGTTATCACAGAGCAAACTGCTATAATTTAAGTGGTAGGTGCAGGAAAATGCTTTATTCATAATAGTAGTTTTGAATTAACCCTAAAGCGCTTAACATATTTTGTAGATATGTAAACAAAAGCAAACACTAAAATATAACGGGATTATTTTTGAAAAAATGTGTTTGTTCTTTTCCTCGTAAAGTTAGCGGTAAATTGAAATTAAAAAAATAAACATGCTTAAATAAAAATGTTTTGTATAAATGCACGATAAATAAAAAAATAGAGACTGTCAGGCTCTTGTTAAGAGGTTTAGGGTTAAACTGTAGTTTCCGGATCGGATTGGATACATTGGGATTCCAGGATGAACAAACCAGTTACGGCACCCTATTCATCAGTTATTATTTATTATAAGTGTGAAGGGCATACATATAAAGGGATCTCTTTCTTAATTTACTGATTAATAACTTAATTTTCAGAATTTAACATAGTTCCAGAATTAATCATTTTATAAGGATTATATTTAATCCCGTTTTTCAGAATACATTTACAGCCTAATTTAGCTCTCCAGTGTCAACAAAAAGTTAATAAGCTTGTAGTTTAGAAATTGTGCTGTCTTGTGTTAACTATTTTACTATATTTATTACTAACAATTTACTAACTATCGACTGCATAGGTGGCTGAAACCGGGTCGAGTCTCTAATACTAACATTCCTTTCCTATCCCTCGGTTTTGTTTTATGTAAAGGGTGTACGGTGGATCCGGCGTATCCGGGAATCTTGCTGAGGCTTGGTCGTACACCCGTATCAATCAATCAATCAATCAAAAAAAATAAATCGTAATTTATTTTTTTAACAAAAATCAGAAATGCGTGTTTGGAAGAAAATGTACTAAATTCACCTTGTTACAAAATTAATACTAACATAATTTAAATGCGTCTCTAGTAAAAAATTGTTTTATATTTACGTTTCATTGGATTTCTTTTTTCTATTGTTTTTTGTGAAATATTCGAAATCATAGAAGATTCTGGCTACACGAATTAAAACGGCTGTCTGAGAAAAGATATTTTTCTGAATTAGAAAAGGGCCTTTTTTAATTCATTTTATAAAATGAATTAAAAATGCGTTTAAAAAAATTTAAATAAAAAAGTTTACTTAATTAGGTTTTTATGTTTTCATTAATGAAAGTAAACACTGATCATGAGCGATTTTAATTCGGTTTTGAAATATGTAAAAAATTAATTAATTTGTTAACTAATTAAAAGTTAATTAATTTTTAATTTTTTGCTTAATTTTTTACATATTTTGGAAACGAATTGGAGTCGCTCATGATCAGTGCTTGTTTTCATTAATGAAGGTATGAAGGCCTGATTTGTTAACTTTTTTGTTTAATTTTTACATATTTTAGAAACGAAAATCGCTCATGATCAGTGCTTATTTTCATTAAGGAATAATGAAACGTAAACCTGTACTTAAAAGCAAAAGTCGCTTAAGTGACTTTAAGCGGTTTCTCTGAAATTCACATAAAAAATTAAATTTGTCTACTATTTAGATTGTATCAAATTTTGGTGAAAATCGGGTAAACAATAAAAAAGTTATGAGGTAATACGTTTAATACTCTCAATGTATTTACCAGGGTTGTGGAGTCGGGGAAAAAATACCCGACTCCGACTCCGACTCCGACTCCGGTAAATATTTACAAGTCGACTCCGACTCCGACTCCGACTCCTACAGAAGTAACGAAAATTTGTTAGAATAGCTGCAATTAATAGCGAAAATTTGTTGTTTCTTGCTCAGGTTAGATTAAAAATTTCATCACCATTCAAATTCAACAGAAATATAATTACATCTGAAGTGTTCTTTCTCATTTCGCTCTATCGCAAAATAAAATTTAAAACAATATAGAGAGAAAGGAACAAAGTGTCAGAGGATTGCAAACTATGTATTAACGTTAATACATATTTCAGTAGAACATCATCTATTATATATAAAAATGTTAATTCCCTGCGCAATAGTTTTCTATTTCTTTCTATTTTATTGTAACGTTTTCTCATTTCTGTTATAGTTTTTATATACATTCATATACAACAAAATAATTCCTACGCATGCATGAAGTTATAAAACGAATTAGTGTTTATTTTTGTTTTTTGGAGTCGGAGTCGGCTCAATTTTGTCCGACCCGACTCCGACTCCGACTCCTGCAAAAATCGATTAAAACTTGACAAACTCCCGACTCCGACTCCCGACTCCGACTCCGACTCCACAACCCTGGTATATTTACATTTGATTTTAAAACTTTAACCTTCATTTTCTCAAAACTACTAAAATGCACATAAGCGACTTCTGCTTTTCAGTACAGATTATTTACTTTATTTCCTGATACTTGGTTATTCGCGTTTATAATATTATATGACTGTTATTCCCATTTTCCTTCTTTTTATTATCATCAGAGAATAAACCATATTCAACTCCGTTAGACATTTTATCCGAAAAAAACACGCATACATAATGATAATAACATAAATATAATAGATATTAGTACATTTTCACTTTTTGTTTCATTTTATAATTTACATCTTAATTCATTTCCAAAATGAATTAAAAAAGGCTTATATTATTTCATTTTATGGGCACACATATTAAAACATTATAAAAGTGAAATAAGAAATGCCTTTTTTAATTCATTTTGAGAAACTTATTTTATTTCATTTTTAGTATAGATTTTAATTCATTTTTAAAATGAAATCTCATTTTTTAATTCAGCCTTTTTTAATTCATGTAGCCCAATAACTTAATGTTTGAATTTATTGATTGATTGATACAGGAGTACGACCAAGCTTAAACAAGTTTCCCGGAATACGCCGGGTGCACCATACACTTGTTTACATACAACACACCGAAGGATATGAAAGGAATGTTTGTATTTAGAGACTCGACCCGGTTCCAGCCGTCTTATGCAGTCGGTAGTTAGTAAATTTTGTTAGTCTGTATGTTTTTTTTTTTTCATGAAATAAAAAAATAAAATTATTAAAGCACAACAAAATCTCCTACTACAGCGTTCCTCGTTAGAGCCTCAAGTTCTGAAAAGCTGTAAGGAATTTAATTAATCATTATTATTTTTACTGTGTATTATACCACTCTTTTTTTTCTATTTTTCTACCAGCGGTTAGGAGAGGGGCGAGATTTCATTCCATCATCATGCCCCTCTCATGCGGTCACCAAAACTTGTATTAACCATAGCAAATGTTGCTTGACGTTGTTCTGGTAGTTGTTGCGCCACTATTCCCGTCTACTTGCCCCTCCAGAATAACTAAATGTTTGAATTATTTTTAAATTTAATTTTAAAAATGAAACCGGAAATTTAAAACAAAGAAAATAATAATTATTGTTAAATAAACGAATTAAAAAAACACATCCGAATAAAGGTAATGTTAAGTTGTAACGATTGTTGGGGTTTTGACGGTCCAGGTGGTTAATTTTGTTCGGATAGCGCTCGCCTTATGCCGGGTTCTTTTGTCAAAAACCATTTAATAAAAAAAATAAATCGTTACCATAGTACACTATATAGGACTGATTGCTCACCATCACCCACATGCCTTATCACCAACCTCTAACGTTTTACGTTTAGTTTGACGTAATTTCAAAGATCACTATAACTTATGCAAGGTGTCGAATGATCGACCGGTAGATAGTATATGTATGTGGTATATGCATATCAATAACTTATAAAAAGGCTTTACAATTACAATTTGTATGAATTTTTAATAATTAAAGAAAGAAATGATAGAAAGCCAAATGTGAATAATAAATAAAATTAGAAAATATAATTATCAATTTGTAGCTATAGTAATGTCATCTCAGCTTGGTGAAGTTGTTCTGGCACACTGAATTCTTTGGTGCCCGCTGATTAAACAGATGTACATAATACTGCTGACTAATTCCTGATGACGTAATTACCGATGGGCAATGGGCTCCCTCGTAGCATACAACCAGGTCGAGATTTAAGTATACCACAATGCAGTTTAACACGAGGCTTGATGCCTGGTTGATGAAAATTTGTTTCAATGCTTTTGTTGAATGAAACCAACTAGTGTATTAATTTATAAGTTGGTGTTTGCACCATTTATTCACATATAAATTGAGGCGGTTAATTATTTTCACTCCGTAAATTATTTTATTGGAGTGAATTACAGCACTATGATTTTTCTTAAACTATTACATTAATTTGATTTTCGAATTAGTTTAATTTGTTTATTTTCATTTATAATAATTATAATGTTGTGTCTTTATTTCTTATTATTACTTTTTTTTTGTATTTTTATTTTATTCAACAATAATGTTTTGTACTACCTACAATACAGTTAGTTAGGGCACTGTTAATTTTTAACAATCAATGGCAATTTTATCTTTACCACAATCGTTCACATAGGATTTTTAAATTACTTTAGTACAGCATTAGCCGGTTTATTAATATTATGTACCAGTACTGGTATTAATAATCCGAATTTTTTTAAATTTAAATTTTACTAGCACTTAACTAGGCTGCAAAAATAAAAAAAATCACCACGCTACACTCGCAGCAGGATTATCGTGACCTTCTTCTATAAAATTTTAAACTCGACTCTCCGTACTGTCTTTTACTTTTTGTTTTTGTTTTCCGTTTGTGTACCATTCCGCTTAATTATCTTTAACCATTTTTTTTTTGTTAGGGGAAACTGACCGGTTACCATTCCAAACAATCACCATCATATCATTCAGTCATCAAATAAATAAATCATATTATATTTCCTATTAGAAGAACTACGTACAGCGTGCGTCGCACGATCGTTACACAGTTGAAACTGAATTATTAGTTTTTTATAACGACTGATGCGAAAAACAAAGGTAGAAATACTATTGAACACTAGTGTAGATCAGGTTTTGTTTTGAACAATGTAAATGATTGTTTGAATTTTGAAGTATTGTGATTAAGTAGGTGATTTTATTAATTTTATCGTAAAGATCAGCGATGGGGGAACTTTTTTAAGTTGGGCCAAATGGATCGAAAAATTTTAGGCTGCGGGCCATGTGTAAACAATTTATTTAAATACTTCAAATACATTTACAGTGTAAGTATCGGGGTACCGCATTTGGCCCGCGGGCCGTGGTACCCCCATCACTGGTGTAGGTGTAGTCTGGTTGATGGTTGGGTGAGAGACATTATCGTCAGTTCCCGATGATTTATACGGTAGGATGGAACTTAACTACTTCTTAATCGGTTATGATTATTTACTCGACCTGTACGATGTAAGTGGGGTTCTAAATTGATTTTTAAATAGTGTTTAGACAAAGTTCTGGAATATGGTCAATAAAATGGGATTTTAAAATTATTTGTGGGTGATGTTCTGGAATGAAAAAAATAAAGATTTTTTTTCCAAAATGCAAAAAAAAATACTTTACAGTAAAACAACTATAGGAGTATTTACTCATAAACTGTATGGTATCTGAAGCCGGTGATTTCACAATTACTAATATTTTCTCGGGAAATACCGGGTACAGTGCTGTATATAAATAAAAATATAAACTTTTCTAAACTTGTAATACATGATAATTAAAAAATAATAATCCAGTACATATTAGAAATGTGATAATAATATTTTTTTTGTACTCTTGTTTTTTTTAATCAATTATCATTTTTTTGGAATTCAACACTATATTTACCAACAATTTAAAAAAATATAATTTTTTTCGTTGTTATATTTTTTTTAGCCTAAACATTATACAACTTTATTTTTAATTTTATTTAATTTTGATTGTTAAAAACCTTACATTTATTTATGTTATTAAATTTATTTAAATATCGTAAAATTGTCATTTAGGGTGTACCCGAGAAATCCTTGATTTTACGTCTTTTAATGAAAGCATAAAACAAAGTCGAACGATATAATCCTAGTAAGAAAAAGTGAAAATCGTTACATTTTTATTTACAAATGAAGAATCAAAAACCTTATACATACGTTTCATATTTCATAATAGATGTTAATGAAGGCAATACACATTTTGGGAAACTTGTAAGTTGAGCAAACGAAATTTAATTAATTTGTCACTTTTCGTTTCTATTAACAATTTTCTTTTTTGTATTAACTGTTGATGATGACAAATGATATGACAAAATAATTTTCTTGATTTTCTAAATGTTACACGTAATACAGTTAGTTGTATTGGTGACGCCAGCACTAATTTAAAAATAGTACATATTTATGTATTTAATATACAAAATATTTAATACACAAAGTTTAACATTTGGACAAGCTAGCAAGGATTATATAGATGTGGAATAAAAAAATGTTGATGTGTATACCGGTAATGACGTAGAATAATTAAAAAAAAGAGGATGTAGCGCATCCTAAATCGTTTACTGTCTAAAGCGTCAATTCTATTTATAGATTTGTGCACTCGAAAGCAAAGCAAATATCCATTAAAACAAATTTTCACATTTCCAATCAATTAAAATTCAATTTTTAGCTGGACTGCGTTCACGAACTCTACATTGTAACAAATTGTTACAACTGTCATTGTACAAATGACATAGCAGTTAACAACGATATTGTTACAAACGTCAAATTTGCTACCAAAACAAACTTTGTTTAGCAAAATTTTGTTTCTTCGTTATCATAAATACATGTAATAAAAAAAAAAATTATTATTTAATCAACAAGAACCAATATTCATTTCATTTAGCAAAAAATTGTTTGCCCGATATTTGGATCTAAACAATTGTTTTCATCCAAATTCATTGTTTAGATCCAAATATCGGGCAAACAATTTTTTGCTAAATGAAAATAAAAAGTGGATCGTATGCTATATGTTTTTAAATAATATAATATTCATTTCACGTATTCATTTGTATCGAATAAATTATTTTCATCCGTAAATTGATTAATACGATCAGAATCCATAATTGTTTCTTTTAATGACAGCTGGAAAGGCAGTATTGAGTAGAGTTGTAAATGACGTTTGTAACAATAAGGGGAAATTTTGGTTTAGGTTTATGAACAATACAAAGCACGTTGCTGTGGTTACAACCGAGGTTTATGAACGCTTTAGAACTGTCATTGTTAACAATATTGTTACAATGTAGAGTTTATGAACACAGTCCTGGTATAGGTATGTCACACTCATAAATGCCGAAAAACATGTAACAGAATATATTAATTTAAAAAAATCATTGAAAATTGAATGAAAGATTTAATTGGAAATTTCACTTTTTTGTTTAAGTTTTCTTGTACACTATACAATGTACTCAGAAGAGCCTACCTTATTCACTTAATGCAATATGTTTCGGAAGAACGTATTTCACAAATAATTTGTGTTTAGCGATACAAACACAAATAAATAAACTAATCGATTAAAACTAATTTCGCAAATATCTCAGTAAGTAGTCCAGTCACCATTGTTGTCTCTTATATGCTGACTTCTCCCAGTGTAACTTTGCCTCAATTTGTTGGCATATTCTTGAGTTAAGTCTTCTTATTCTTATTCTTCTAGTTCTAATTTCTTATTCTACTTTTTTTTCTAGTTCTTATTCTTTTTCTTTTTCTAAGCTTTATCTTCATCAGGTCAGTCCAAAGTTTGAATGCCATTTTGCTCTACAATCTTTATTTCCACGTCCAAAAAGGTTCTCAGTGGATTTCAGTAAACTATTTTGGTAAAATTTCACAATGAATTGAGCATCCAGGTTTCTTCTGAAGAAGACTAGATCCTTTGGAAGATGCTTAACGGTTCAATTAACAAATCTGTGAACTGTGACCTTTTGTCATCCAGGCGAATTGTACTAATTACACATGGAATTGCTACTGGGGATAGTTCTATTTCGCAATTTTTTTTTTTGAAATGCTGCCAATTGCTTTATTCTTGAATCTTTCTACATAAGAAACTCACAAGAAGTAATTAAATCTTAAGCTAAAATTAATAAATAGTTTAAGTCTTAACCAATGTAAATACTTAGTATTAGTGCTCACAATTTATAATTAGTTTAGATTATTCTTATATGTATAACAGGTTTACAGGTTCATCAGTCCGAGTTCTTGTTCTCAGTCGCCTAAGTAACGGCTGTTTTAGTATATCGCTGGCCAATTCGTTGGGATGTGCTTCTAATTTTGAGTAATATTTCAAGCTGAATTTTTTAATTGTTTCTTTAATGGTTTTAATCCCAAGGTCGTCATGTATGTTACTATTTCAAATGTACCAATGAGCATTGGTAATACACCGAAGTATTTTCGATTGGATTCGTTGCAGTAGTTCTATGTTTGAATCGCTGGTCGATCCCCATAAATGAATACCATATCTCCATATAGGTTTGATTATCGCTTTGTACAGTAAAACTTTATTGGTTAATAAATAACAATTGAGATTTTTTTCCCATCAGTCAATACATTTTGGGAAATGTAATTTTTATTTGGTTGCGCTTTGTTTCAATATGATTTTTCTACGTTAACCTTCTATCCAACTGCCATCCTAAGTATTTGACCTTCGTTTATTGAGGAATATTTCTATCGTTTAATTTGACTGGTGGGCAGGTGCGTTTGTTCAGCGTGAATGTGACGTGAGTTGTTTTGTTTTGGCTCACTTTTATTCGCCATTCTTTCAGCAGTCCACGATTTTGTTTAAATGATTCTGTAACTCCTTTGAGCTGCTTTCGGGGTTATTTTGTGACAACAGGATGACCGTATCATCAGCAAATGTTGATATTATAACTTTATTGATTACAAGTAAGTCGGCTGTCTACAACAAGTATAATATTGGTCATATAACGCTGTCTTGTGGGACACCTGCATTAATATCATTTAAGCAAGTAGTTGCGCTAGTTTGTTAGGCCATGTACTGTCTTTGGAGAAGATAGTCTTCCAAAACTGAGTGAAATTTCTTCAGTAGAAGCTCTTTAACCGTTCTTCTAATATTGGTTTCAATTTTATTAGTAACATTTTTTTAAATATTGGCCGATATGATGAGAACTGCGTTTCATTTTTTCCTGGCTTATGTATCGTTATGATCAAAGATATCTTTCATTTTTGAGGAATATAACTGGTTCACATGATCACGTTGAATATGAATGTGATTATTATTATACATTTGTCTGGCAATTGCTTTATCATTTTTCCAGTAATGAGATCATGTCCTGGTGCCTTTTTCGTGCTAACACAATTTTTAATTGTATTCTTAGCTTTCGTCCAATTATACTTTATAGATTTAAAGGATAAACCATCATCCATTTGCTGGGGTAGCACGAAATATTTATCTTCCTCGTGTGGTGCAAATACTGAAAAGCAAATGTTAGGACCTTAATAGCTCGATTTAATTTCCATTTTAATAACGGTGATTTTGTTTGTTGCCATTGACGGCAAATTTTTCGCTTTTCCTGGATTAGTTCCTGTATATTATGTGACAGTTTATTAATTTTTTCAGAACTACTTATTACGGGTGTAGCCCCTGCAGCTGATAATGCAATGATATCTTTGAGATTTTCTGCCGCCGCATCAATATCAGCTGGTGTGATAAGAGGAATATTAAGTAGACAATTTTGTTAGACTAGCCTCATATATTGATCCCAATTAGTTCTCTTGTTTGTAAGACGGTTCGGCTTTACGTTCCTTAGGGCATCAGTACTCACTATTACTATTACGAGTGAGTGATCAGAAGACAAATCATAACAATCGCTGGTCTTAGCATATTTACGTGGAATGCCCTTAGTTACACAAAAGTCAATTAAATCAGGAATTTTCTTTTTATCCGTGGGCCAGTAAGCTAGGTGACCGGCAAATAAATAATCCAGGGAATGTCCCTCTATAACTTTATAAAGTTGGTTGCTTGTCGATGTTAATCTGGATCCCCAATGAATGTGTTTGGTGTTGTAATCACCCTCCGCAAGAAATGTATTACCCAGCTGGCTAAATGCAAAACTGAGATTTTTTATAGCATGTTTTAGAGGACAGTACACGACCGATATAACACAGTTTCCGGACCACTCCTGCAGACAGATGCTCGGTGATTGTATATGTTCTTTCTCATATTTGGTAAGTTCATAGTGTTTTAGTCTTCTTTTAATCAATACAGCAGTGCCTTCATGTATTTTTCCATCTGAGTACTTATTTTAGATATTAACATTATGTCAATATTGTATTCAATGAGGAATGCTTTTATCTCCGCTTTATGTTGTGCTAGGCCGTTTGCATTCAGGATGGTCATTTTTGGCTTTTTACGACTATCTGCACCAGTGTGTTCATATTCTACATGATTAGATCCAAGGTTCTCTCCATCATCGCCATGAAGCTTTGCATCATAGTAGTTAGTTTGTGTAATGCTGTTGAGATATTTGCCTCTTCACTTGCTTGCATTTTAGGAGCGGTACCTTTAAGAACATTTGCGTATGAAACTCCTTGGTGCACGCTACTCTTCGCTTTTTTTGCTAATTACCCGAAAATTATAAAATTAGGCTCATATTAAAGATAAATGAATAGGGATTATAAAATAATTATAAAACTGGTACTATCTTTCATTTTTTCTTTTTCAAAATGGCCGTCGAAATTTTGTTTTTGTATTTTCTCCCATCTGCATGTTTTTTTTGTTCTATCTTTTTTCTCATTTAAACATACTAAAAAATCAGCATACAAAAAAAAATGTAAATTCGAGAAAATTGAAACAGAAAGTTTCGACGGCCATTTTGAAAAAGAAGAAATGAAAGTTGCTACCATTTTTATAATTATTATAAATATTTTATAATCCCTCATCTTTAAAATGAGCCCAATTTTATGATTTTCGGATGATTAGTTTTTCCAGTGCTGGAAACCACTCGGTTTTTAAAAATGGGACGGTACATACTTTGGTACAGAACAAGAACAATATAAAAAAATGGGACTGGTACTGGTATTTTACCAGTACTATTTGAATAAAAACCGGTACAATAAACAATATGTATAGCAAATTCATTATCAAAATAAAATATAAATATATGTACATATTTATACATATTACAAGTAATTCGATTTTTTTTTAATTTAAATTTATTAATATAGGATGAAACACACCAAGAGCAGCGCGACATGTCCCAAACAATCCACACTGTCGGCTGCTTGTATCCCTTCACACCGAGCAGCGCAGCAGATTTTTGTTTTTTTACTTTTATCAAAATTGTTTTTTTGTATTATCCGAGAATTAAATGTTATATTTTGTAAAGAACGTTTATTTTTCAAAATATTTTATTTCAAAACAAATAGGTACACACAAAAATTACAGAAACGAAACAATACGTCATATTTATTGAGGTTATGTTTAGCAGCAAAGAGTATTCATTTTTTGCTGCTGGGTGTGGAACCTGTTGATGCGACGGCAAACCCAACTTCATTCAATACATTTTCTTTTAATTGAAATTTTTCTATTAAAAATATAAAATTATTAGTTGTTTTCTTACAAACTGCCTATATTTATGCCTAAACTATGATTTGAATTCATTAAATAGGTAAATTAGTTAATATTTAAATTTGCTGCTCGCTGCCGCTGCTCGGTGTGTTTCAGGCTTAAGATGTCTTCTAAAACATCTTGAGACATCGAACTTCGTCTGTCACTTAAAATAAACTTTAAAGCACTGAAATTTCGTTCAACAGAACACTGTGTGGCTGGCACAGCGAATACCACTTGGGCTATTTCGTATAATTCGGTTTACTACTGTTTTATATGGATTTTCCGAATGGTATAACTTTTCTTTTGAACAGCTCGGCTTGAAGTTCCAATAAAATCTCTCTTTTTGAACAATTGCTCAATATCGCCGTCGTCTTTTACATCTGATGATAATGGTGTAGTACAGGGGTCCAAGGCAAATGTGCATTTTAGAGTGGAAATTAGAGTGGTACGGGAAAATACCGGTATTGGTATTTCCCGGTTTCCAGCACTGGTTTTTTCTCTATAGCAATAAACACCATCCATATTTGACACCTAGTATTTTAAAAAACATTAACAACACAAAAAATATTGTTCTATAAATTGTTTGTTTTACTCAGTGCGACACATCAAAATATAAAAATCATAACATTCAAACATGACTTCCGGTCCCATACAAAGGGTTGAAAAATACGTCAAATCACATTTTTTGGAAGTCATGTTTTAATTTTTAGATTGTTATGTTTTGAACATGTAGCACTAGTTAAGCAAAACATTTATGGAAAATAATTTGCATTTGTTGTTGTTGGTTTTTAAAACACAGGGTGCAATTTTCTCAAATTTGCCTCATTATTATTTTATCTTTTCCCTTATTTTGTTCTCTTAAGCCTACTAAAAAGTCAGCGCAACATCTCGATTCGTTTTCTTGCAAAATACGCTTGAGTATAAAAAATTTGTAGATTGTCATCGTTGTGCTGATTGTTTAGTATATGGTGGAAAATTCGTGAAATCAAAAATTCAACATATTGGACCGGAAGTGAATGTTTTAATTTTGTGATTTTTATGTTTTGAATGTGTAGTACTAAGTAAAAAAAAAATGTTTGTAAATTCAATTTTTTTTTGCTGTTGCTGCAAAAGATACAGTTGGTCAAAAAAAAATTTGTTGAAAATGGTGATGCAAATATAAAAAAAAGTATTTATCTTATCTTTTAGGGTAAACTTTTTTTTATTAAAAATTAAGTTATTAATTTAAATAGTAGTTACATTTTAAATCTAACATAAGATTCACTATTAGAATATTTTTTAAAATTTAAGTAAACGTCTCCTGAAAGAATAACTGCATGGAAACCGCGAGTTCCTTTCATGGTTTTCAATTTTTCAAACCTCCTATAAAGTCGGATTTTTTTTGGAGATATATTCAATGTCAGAACAAAACTCAAAAACGATATCAGCCCTTAAAGTTTTAGCCCATTTGAATAATTCTGATGCATTTGTTATGATACCGTCATATTTATCAGTGAGACTGGCTCTGGATGCCATTCTCTTTATAGTACCTCCTACTCCATCGCATGGTCCGTTTCTGATGAAGCTAGATTGTTGAAGTGAAATGAAGTAATGAGGAATCAGGTTTTCCAGATTCTTTGTGAAGTAATCCAAAAATTCTTATAAATCAGCATTTAAATATTCTCGAAATAAATTTAATCCTGGACAATTCTTGAATTTTGGTAGATAACATGTCGGCTTAGCCTCTGGACGTAATATAGATATATAGATGCAATCTTGGTATACAAAAACGCAGCAGAACCGCAATACGGGAGCTGGGTAGAGTTCGGTTTAAGTTTGCAGCAGTTTCAATTAAAGTAAAAAATATCTACGATCTAGCAAGACCAAAAATTTGTAGCAGAGTGCCAAGGAAAACTGAGTGGGATAAGTTTGATTGTGATTTTATCAAGAAATTTTTGAACGACTTGCGAGATGTTACCATAAGTGACTAAATCACAATTTAGCCCTTTGCACCCGAACCTTTTTTAGTATGAGTAATCAGCTACCCGACAGTAGTTATTGTAAAAAATCAAACATAACAATTTTATATATAAATATAATTATAAATATTTATTTCAATATTTCATTTACAATTCAAAAAGGTGTATTACACAAAAAAATTAGTTTTACTTATCAATGCTGTCGCTTAACAGAGCATAAAAAACTTTTATTACGATTTTGCTAGAAACACTATAATACACTGAACTAATACACTAAATACACTGAACTACAAGAATAGACTGAACTAATCACGCACGATAAGGAAATGCCGACTCGCATCCCTTTTCTTTCAGAAATTCACGCAACAACAATACTAGTATTTAATGATATTTTATTGCTTTATGTGCAAGAATTTATAACGAAAAATTTACGCAACAAAATTATTTGTTTTGGTAAACAAATACCGTTAATACAATTTTACATGAATATTTATATAATGGAAACGATAATTAGCAATGCGTGCGCAATATAAGTAGTATAATATGTAGAATAGGATGGCGCCTGAGAGGCGCCGTCCGGGTGCAAAGGATTAATAAACATACATAAGTGACTAAATCACAATTTAATTAACAAAAAATAATTTTAAATTTAATTGATTTACCGTTTTGTTTCGATATTGCACAACAAAATTTACGGTTAAAACCTGTTTTTTCCTGGAATTGAAATTTAAAACAGTTTTTGATTGGAATGTAATTTTACCAACTATTTCAATAAAAAACACCATTATATTATTATGATTATTAAGGATTGTTTTTCTAAAATTTAAAAATGACTCGCCTTGCTACTATACTGGTAGAGTGGAGCGGCGGCGTGACAGAATTAATAAGAGATTACAAAGAAGTGAATTAAACGACAATGGTACAAATAATAATCCTATAATAATATCGTCCCTTTAGCAGTTTTAGAATAATTCGTATTTAAATGTTATTCGAAAAAACTTTTTAAAATAAAATCGTTTATATCATAGAAAATTATGATAAATTTTCTATAAAATAAAAGATTTTATTTCAACATTTTTTTTCAATAAACATTTAAATGAGAATTATTTTAAAAGTGCTATTTTTATTTTACGCTGTTTCATTACTAGAGGGACGATATAGATGGTTCTTTTAAATGTGCTTTAAATTCAATCCCGCGTAATTTTAATTCTTATAGTTATGGTTCAAGCAGAAGTCACTTTACGAAACACACAGTCGTTTACCTTATGTCGCCATAATGGCAAAATTGATTTACCTCCTCTTGGCCAGAATACAATATTTAAAAATCTATGCGATGGACTTTTTTCTAAAGATAATTCGATCAAATGTCGTTCTAAAAATTACTTTGAAAATATTCGCTCATATAATTCAACATTTGCAGGGGTTAGTTCTGAAGCTAAATTGTCTAATACTCTTTTGAACGGTGTATACCATTTTACTGAATAAATACTTGCCAAATACTGGCCAAATATTCTAAACAGCCTGAAAACATTGCTTCTGATGTTTGTATGGTGATAAAAGTTAATCGAGATGCAGATATACGTCGTTTCAATGATGTTGTTCAGACCGATGTCGCAACAATTTTCAAAAATGACGATGGTGAACCTCCTTTTGAGAGAAATATGGTTGTTTTTTCAAAATTGTCAAACGAAGTTCGTAGTATTTGTGTTTTAAATTCTTCGTTAGATCCTTTAGCTTATCCGTTATTGTTTCGATTCTTCGTTCGATCCGTTATTGTTCACAAACTGTGATACTGGTGATACATAGCTACTAGGTTTAGCCATTTACATCATTCGCAAAAATTATTTCTTCAATGGGTGGTTGATATGTATGGGCAGATTGAAGGCACATGGTTGCATTTTGTTCGTCAAAATCAGGCTACATTACGTGCAGAACTGTATAATGATTTAACTGATTTTGTAAATAATTGTCCAAACGGTGTTGATGGGGTTTATACTGTGGGCCGTAAAGTCATTTTAACATCATCTTTTATTGGTTCTCCACGCAATATGTACCAAAATTATTTGGATGCAATGTCAATCATGCAACATTTCGGAAAACCTTCATTATTTATAACTATGACATACAATCCACAATGGCCAAAAATTATTGGAGCTCTTAATGGTTGTAGTGTAAGTGTTAAATCCTCATAAAGTTTGTCAAATTACATATCGAAAACAAAGCTTATATACTTCAGTTATTCTCATCAAAGTTTGACGTTGGTTGATTGGCACGGAGTATAGAAGTTAAAATGCTGCCGCGAAGCGAGAGCGCGGGGTTCAGGGGCAAAGCCCCTAGTATATATAAAACTGAGTGGTCGTATGTGTGATTGTTATACAAATCCACACGCGTTCACCGACTTGAACTAAACTGCACACAATTATTGTTCAAGACCTAACGACGGTCACTGTAAATATCTCACGTCTCAACCCTCTTCTTGTGGGCGATAATCAGGTCCAAAGCTACCATGGAGGCATTTTTAAAACTTCACCGATTGAGCTAAATTTTGGATATTTGTTGCAAAATCACAAATAAATCGACACGTGTATCATTATTTTTCTAACGGTAATGGTGGTGGTGCTGGTGATGGTGATTGTGTTGAAGAGTAAGATGTTATGATGGTACGATGTTACGATGTATGGTGGTTTGGAGGGATATTCGTATGAATCGTTCCATCATAATAATGATGGTGTGAAGTTATGATGTGTAATTGTGTAATGGTATATTTTGATGGTATGATGGAATGATATTGTGAGGGTATGATGGTATGAAGGTGTGATGCTGAGATGGATAAAGGTATAATTGTGTGATGATTTTGATAGCGAAATGCTACGATGGTATGAAGGTATCGTGGTATTACTGTATAAAGGAATGAAGGTATGATGGCAACATTGTACAATGGTGTGATGGTTTTATGATATGCTGGTGTGATATTATTATTGCATAATGGTATGGTGGTGTGATGGTATGACTGTATTGATGCTGTTATGGTATAATGGTACGATGAAATCATGTCGGATTGTATGATTGTTGTTGATAACGGATCAATCGTAAAATCCGCCTTTGGAAGCATGTTAAACAAATTTCGATAACAACACAGGAGTTTATCTGCAAATCTGCATCTCATGGAGAATAATTATTCCACAATGTAGACCAAGAAGGTGAATACAAAGAAGAACTTTAGGGAAACATTTAAATAACCATAGAACTCAATTACATGAAATTTACTTTTTGGGGACCCAAGCCATAGTATTCGACAAATACAAAAAAAAAAAAAACAAACTAACAAACAGAGCAATTCTCGAATTCGAAAATAATATTATTACCGCCAAGTGTACTCATTTTCAGAACATGCAATTCAGTCGATCCATCATCAACCAAGCTCTACTAATCGTTCTTGTACTAGGGCATAATACACCGATCGATAATAAATAACGTAGCTGTAGTTTCAATGATTACACTTCGTTATATCACCCAGGTCCGAGTTTTCATGCTTTAGTACACATGTGCGATGCGGTGAAGATTATGTCCCCGGATGGTTGTGCATTGGAATCAACTGCAGTTCCCTGTTTAACTGAGTTGGTTCAAGTATATCTAGATGTATGATTCCATGAAGGGCATCGTAAGCTACGTCAAGTAAACGTTGTTGGGTATCCCCCGGTTTTTCAAGGCTAAACTCAATTCGAGTATGCTTAGTATTACCAACCGAACTCTGCCCTTATAGGTTCACACACAAAATAAATCCAAAGGGATTCACATAAATCTGAATAACGCCGAACTTTAAAAATTAGCATAACATTTTTTTGAAATATTCATGTATATGTAGGGGACATACCTCAAAATGTGATTAAAATTAACAGAATATCGATTTATGTAATCCATAACAGCAACCAAGTATTTATATTTATAACAACACTCATCGACACTGTTAACATAACATATAAAACCACCCCTTTTGGTTTTTTTTTGGCTTCAGATAACAAAAATTTTATTTAATGGTTTTTTTCAAACAAATAACCACCCTTAAGATCCCGAATGAAAAATTAAACAGCATATTTTAGTAACCCCAATCAAGCTACAACCAAAAAATTATTATTTAAAATTGGTATTTAATTTTTTATTGTAATGATGGGTCCTTCTGTCACTTTGAAATGTGATTATCTCCTTATGTCACACTACACCACATACACACATAAGCATTACCCCTCGTTATTTAAAATTGTAATGTATTTACATCAACACAAAACTCCTTTTGCTATTATTTGATTTTGGAGCAAAAAAAAAATGTTTACGAGTTAAATATGAATAAGGGTGATTTTCTCATTTAAATTTTAATACGATGTATACATGAATATTTGGATTTTAGATTATAAGAAGTAAGAGGTTTGTGGACGATAGGGTGGATGATTATTTTGTTTATGTTTTAACAATCACAATCGCCATGTTTTAGACTTTAAATTTTTTGAATTTAATTGTTTCTGTTGTTTGATTGTATTTCAACTGAAACTGATAATCTGTTGTTGTTTCTGTTGAATATTATAAAGTTACATACTTCGGAAATAAGTTTGTTCACTATGTTCTCATAATTTGAAGAATTTTATACATATGTATATGTATGTACAAATGTACGAATTATTATTTGGGATAGTTGAAGGAAATGATTATACATAATATATGAATACTGCAGATTTTCCGTAAAATTTTAAATCTTCTTTAAATCAGCAAAGTTTTATGACGATGCTTTATTATACAAATTACATATACACACACTTCGCCAAAGTAAACTGATAAACTGTATTTTTAATGGGGCTAGATTTGAAAATGTAGGAATTGAAACATGAATTCATCAGTTTTAGGGCAATGAAAGACATCAGGTGGTTTCTTATAGTTCGAGTGCATCACATCTTCACGTTTTATTTAACATACAAGTATTTTGCGCTGAACGATAAATTATGTTGGTGGTAAAATTATGGGCTCAATTTATTTAATAAATACACGTCACAATAGCATAATATAAAGCTTCAGAACTTCGTTTTATTATCTGTTCTGATTAATTATTTTTATTAATTTCAGCAATTATAAAATTTATATTCTCATTTTGTTCCGTTCATTCGTCGCGAATCTAAAATTCATCAGAACAAATGATTTATAACAAAAATATTCTCAAAAAATAAATATTTCAAATATCATATTACCCTCCTCATAATTAGTTTCTTTTTAAGCCGAAAATGAACATACATACATATTAAAATGGAGAATCTACTCCTTCAAATATAATTATTATTTTAAAAAACACAAAAAGCACTGTCACTCAGTACAAAAAAAAACGACAAAATGGTTTTATTTTGATAATTGTTTTCAAGAAGTTGAATAAAAGTTATGCAAGTGTTTTAGAATACAATAAAATGTTTCTTGTTGTTGCTGGTATTTATTGTCGGGTTTAAGAATGTGAGAAAAGTTGTTCCCGCATGGGTGTGTGTTGGATTTTGGGAGGAAGACAAAATATTTGGTAGTGAAATGTGCAATAAAATTATTTTTACTGTGTTGAAATAATGAAGATAATGGAGAAATGAAAGCATAGTGTGGTTAAATGCAGAATGGTTATATTTGTACACTATTTTGGAAAATATGCAATTTTTGATGTTAACATATCATAAGCGAAAGTTAATGTCGGTGCACGTTGAGAACGAGCGTCGAGGACGATATTTTTCTGTTCATCAAATTATGTAAGAAAATTGTTAAAATAGTGAAAACCGTATAGTCTGGGTGTCAGCATATGATATCATTGATAAATAAACCTCTAAAAATTCGTGTGTGGCTTAATTCTGCTTAGTCTAAGCATAATTGCAAATTGAAGTAGTAAGATTAATGAATAAAACGTGCCAAAAAAAAAATGTCCGACAAAAAAGTGTGGGCGTCAAGAGTGCCCACCTTACGATGGATGTCTAGATAACAATTTTTGAAGACTTATACATACCCAGCTAATTTTTTGTTATAATAAATCGTTTAATAAAAATATGTATATAAAAACGAGATGTAAGATTGGACAAAATGTCCAACACTTTAGAGCCATCTGTTTCCTAATAACCTTTAATTTATTAATACTAATTTAATTTTTTTTCTTTATAAAGCATAGATTTTTCTTAATTAAAATAAATTTTATATTTTTATTTTAATAATTACAATCTAGTCTCCTGGTCTAATGAGCAATTTGATTCTGACTTAATTTACTAATTAATCTATGGATTCTGCCCATTTCCGTTCCATAGTGTCTAGCAAGTTGAAGTAAATCACATGATTGTAGTGGATTTTAGATCAGTACAATGCTGTTTACCCTAACAATTACACCACCTCAAAAGGTTTGGTTCTTTTAAGTCTGCGAGGTGAATTAGATAAATCAGGAATCGGTGATGCCTCGATTTCAATTTTTCGACGCTTACAAATGAACAAATTTGCAATTGTTTTAGGTACTCGGCAGAATTATTCTAATACCCGCATAGAGAATCATAATAGATATTTAATTCACTTTTTTAAGCTTTTTTTGTTATAATAAAATAATTTTATTTTTTTATTAATTATTTTAAAAAAAACCGACGTTTCGACGGTACATTCCGTCATTCTCAGGGGCACAAATTTTACTACAATTTGAAAGTAAATTTTTTTTTATAATAACGAATGTTTTCCTAATGTAACTAGAGTTTAAATTAAAATTTACAAATTACTCAGTTGTCGTAATAATTTAACAAATATTTTGAAACTTCCTGGATATTTAATAAATTTTGAGATAAATTTTGTTGTTTTTTGATGTAAATCAAAATCGGTATCTAAATTATAACTCGTGGCTTCCATCATCTTACAAAAATAAAACAGTGTTTCTGTTGGCTGAAAAAATTTTGACATTATCGGATGAGTGTTTTCATGCCGAAAATTTCAAAATTTTAAGTAATGTTCTACAGTGATAGACATTCGTATAAACGCACTATGTTTTTTGAATATAGTTCTAAGAGTAAAGTGTTTTGATTTTTTTCAAGTAGTCTAAATTATGTCTATCATCTTAAATCTGTTGATAAGATAAACCATTAGTAAAAATTTTAATGTTTTACTTTAATAAATTGAAAAATCTAAATTTCAGGCGGACATTCGTATAAACGCACTTCTGATAATGTACTAAAATAAAAACCAAAATTAGCAATTTTTCATATATTATTTTATTTAATATTTGGTCTGGCCCCGACTTTTCTGAATAACTTCAAAAATTCGAGTAGGCATTGAATTTGTTAAATTTTTGAGGGTTTTCGGATCAATTTTGGCCCAACATTCACGGATGGCACTTTTCAAATCTTTAATTGAATTATATTGCTGTTCATTTCCATAAACTTTTCGGGGAAGGCCCTCTAAAGGTTTTCGATAGGATTGCAATCAGGCTGCAAGCTGGCCATTCAAGAAGGGGAATATTTTTCTCGAGAAACCACGGTGTGGTCTCCTTCGAAGCATGGATCGAGGCATTGTCTTGTTGAAAATTATAATTTTTGTTGATGTTATTATCCAGATAATTTATCAAAACGTCTTCCAAAAGTTTCACGTCATACGGAAGTTCATTCGTGTCGTTATAAAGCAGACGGGAAGCTTACCATACCATAACGCACCACCACAAAATTACGCTTCGACCTAACGACACCATGTTCCTCCAAATTATGCCAGTAGCAACTGTAGCAGTCGGGAAAATCCAGATTAATTTTTTTTCCGTAAGAAAAAATCACACTCTGCCAATCCGTTATAGACGACATGTATTTACGAACAAATTTGAGCGGATTATTCGTATGCATGGCCGTTAAAAGTGGTTTGATCCAAAATTGTATCCATTTTATGTTCGGTGAACTATTAAAAATACGGGCAATGTGTCGGGTCGTCACAGGAAGATCCAATGGCCTGCATGATAGACGGTTTCGTGTATAGCTTGTTTGCGGATTCGACCTTTCTGGCCAGCTGAGATCTTGGATAGGCAATAGTCCTGATTGCAATCCTATCGAAAATCTTTAGAGGGCCTCCCCCGAAAAGTTTATGGAAATGAACAGCAATATAATTCAATTAAAGATTTGAAATGTGCCATCCGTGAATGTTGGGCCACATTTGATCCGAAAACCCTCAAAAATTGAACAAATTCAATTCCTACT
Source organism: Tipula helvola (assembly GCA_963556165.1). Taxonomy (NCBI): domain Eukaryota; kingdom Metazoa; phylum Arthropoda; class Insecta; order Diptera; family Tipulidae; genus Tipula; species Tipula helvola. Next base: position 229,608,987 of record OY744483.1, read on the forward strand.
CGAATTTTCGAAGTTATTCAGAAAGGTCGGGGCCAGACCAAATATTAAATAAAATAATATATGAAAAATTGCTAATTTTGGTTTTTATTTTAGTACATTATCAGAAGTGCGTTTATACGAATGTCCGCCTGAAATTTAGATTTTTCAATTTATTAAAGTAAAACATTAAAATTTTTACTAATGGTTTATCTTATCAACAGATTTAAGATGATAGACATAATTTAGACTACTTGAAAAAAATCAAAACACTTTACTCTTAGAACTATATTCAAAAAACATAGTGCGTTTATACGAATGTCTACCACTGTAACTCAAAATGGCTATCCGAGAGTTGTAGTTACTAGAGAAATTAGAAAGGCTATCGACAAACATAGTAATTCGGGAAATATTTTGGAAAATACGCGCGTAAATCCAAATTTAATGGTTGAAAATAATCGGAAATTTTACATTTAGATCCCATATGTTAAAATTCTTTTCGAAAAAATAAAATTTATTTTACAAAATTATGATATACAACTTGTTGGTAGAGCATTTCACAGTTTGGACATGGCTTTATTCACTAAATTAAAAGACTAAATTCCCATAGAGTTACAATCAAATCTAATATATAAATTAAAATGTTCGTGTGGAAAAGAGTATATCGGTCAAACTAAACAAAATTTTAAAAATCAAATTCGTCAACATTTTATGACTCTACGTATGAGTTTAAACCATCACACAGTGCGTTATCGAATCATCTACGTGGAAGTAACCGCTCGTTATCTATAGATGATGCTAAGATACTTGAGAAGGAGCAAAATCTCAATAAAAGGTCAATTTTGGAAAGCATTTACATCAAAAAAGAACAAAATTTATCTCAAAATTTATTAAATATCCAGGAAGTTTCAAAATATTTGTTAAATTATTACGACAACATTTTGTAGATTTTCTTAAAAAATTTTTCGTCACTCAAATTGTATAACTTTAAAATTTTTTCGGTTAAACTGAGTAATTTGTAAATTTTAATTTAAACTCTAGTTACATTAGGAAAACATTCGTTATTAAAAAATAAAAATTTTCTTTCAAATTGTGTAGTAAAAATTGTGCCCCTAAGAATGACGGAATGTACCGTCGAAACGTCGGGTTTTTATTAAATAATTAATAAAAAAATAAAAAATTAAGTTAAAAACCAAATAAAATTATTTTATTATAAGAATTATAAAAAAAATGGAGGTGTGGCCAACCTCACGACTTTCTTTTACGAACAGCGAATTTTAAGAAACTATTATAATACAAATTTCTTGCAAACTTAACACTAGGTTTACGAAGCGCGTCAATTTGACGCATTTTCAATTTCACATAGAAAAATTCGGAAATCGGTTAGATTTATCTCTTTCTACTTTTACTTACAATTATGCATTTCGCGAGACGAATATTTGGCAACATTTATCTTTTTGTACGCCTTCGAATTTCGAAGTTTGCTGTGTAGTACACCTATCTCTACGGGGACGCGTCAATTTGACACAATGGTAAGGCAGTGCAAATAATTCGTTATCTCACGCCTCCAGTGGCTGTTACAGGGTTACTTTATGTTCTTATGTATAGAGTAATGTATGTATATGTATTATAGAAAGCAGAGATAATAAACGAAACAAAACCAAAGGCGTATCCACGTCAAAATCAAAACAACCAAAAACAAAGCAAAAAGGTTTTCACGCATAAATGCGTGGATGCTGTACAAAGAATGTACCGGATCAAATGTACCCAGAAAGGATTTTATATTTCAATTAGCCCAAGAACTTGCCGGTAACAATGAAAATGAAATTGAGGCAAATATTGACCTTCAATAGGCTCATACATCAGCGCAGCGTCAAACTTGTGAAGTTGGATTTTGCAAAAGAAATAGAAGTAGATACACTTGTTGAAAAATGCAAGGTTGTTTGTGGAAAACGTACACATAAAATTGGATATGTATGTAAAAAGTGAGCAGAATAAATATTAGTGTTTATGGTATTTTCGTTAATTTTTTACAAACCAAATTAAAAAAAAAATTAATTTAAAATATTTTACTCCTCACAAAAGGACCTATAAAATACCGTACTTATCTAGATACAAGCTGCGCTATTCCGTTTATGAAACGGAAAGTTTGTATTGGTACGCGTATAATACAATTTACTCTTTCTTTGTTCTTAATTACTATGTTATTTCTGTCATTTCCGCGTAGGTCACGTTTTTCAGTAGGGGCGAAAAAAAATTAATTTTTAACCGGAAGTAATATTTTCTATAAATACCGTTGGTAAAAGACGGCTGACTACGTTTCAGAACATGGGAATTGCATAACAATATGTAATATTTTATTTCTTACTAAATCGTGCAACAAATTTTTTTTTTATTTTTTTGTCCGAACTGACCAATCAGCTTGAAAGTCTATTTTTATTATTATGATGATTTTGATATCAATGCTCCTGTATGACAATATTCCTTTAAAAATAAATTAATATTTTACAAAATGTTTATTTATTTAACACGCGTCAAATTGACGCGTGCCGTAGAAATAGGTATATAAGAAATTTCCGTAAACCTAGTGTTAATTTAGATTGTTTTTATTTTTTCATGTTTTCTGTAAATTGTATATTTTTGAAATATTTGCAAAATAAATTTTCTGTTTCGCGGAATCTGGGAGCTGTAACCCCAAATATTATGTAAGGCATTAATGAAGATATATCTGTTTTGAGGTCCCCTGAGTGCGAAAAAGTAGGTTTCGAAATGATGTCTGTCTATCAGTCTGTCCGTTTGTCCGTCCGTCTATCAGTCTGTGCCTTCTCTATAGCCCAGATGGCTTAACCAATCGAACAAAAACTTTAGATTTAAGCTTTACTTATGTAAAAGAAAATAATAAAAAATTAAAAATGTGTAAGAAGTTTGCGTAATTGGTTTCTTAAAATTCCCTGTTCGTAGAAGAAATGTGTTGGCCACACACACATCAATTTTATTTTTTTGATAAAATTTTTAAATTTTTTTGTTAATTTTTTTTTTTTTAATTTTTTTTTTTTTTAATTTTTTAATTTTTTTTTTTTTGATTTTTAATTTTTTATTTTTTTTACTTTTAGTTTTTGGAAACATTTTGTTTTAGCAGTTTTTTGTAAACCTTATACTTTTTGAGATATTTGCAAAACAAATTTTCTGGCCCAAGGGAGTAGCCACTTCCGGTTGCCCGATTTGGACTAAAATTCACTGGGCCTTCCAATTTATCAAAAAAGCTTAAGTCTGAAGTTGCAGTTCGATTGGTTAAGCCATCTGAGCTGCAGAGCGGACACAGACGGACAGACATACAGACAGACATCATTTCGAAACCCACTTTTTCGGACTCAGGGGACCTCAAAACAGATAAATCTTCAATAATCTCAAGGTCGAAAATTTTCATGATTACTATACATACTTTATTTTACTTCGTAAAAGAAAATAATTAACAAAATATACTCATACATATTTTATTTTAAAATGCAGTGAGAAAAATCACGGAAAACCAAATCAATGACAATTTTGGTTAATTTGTAATTGTTTTTCTTGTAACATTTTGAAAAAGTCACATCATCAGAATCACTTGATCAGAATCTAGGCCCAACCCTAGCAATCTTAACCGTGATGATTTTATATTCTTGTGATTCGTTTGCATCCCGTGGCTATTTCTTTAATGGGACCGAGAATGATGCTCGCAAAAACTGGCAGACAGTTAATAATATAATTGGGGAACATCCTGGTTATCCAGAAATCAAAGAAATTAATGATCTTAATGATGTTATTGTACTATTTCGAATTCAGTAGCTATGGCAAATGAATTTAATGATTTCTTTGTGTCTATAGGGAATTCCTGTGGTCTGACTGTAATGGATGAGTTGGAAAGAAATCGAATAGTACTATACAACTCATTGGAAAATAAACCAATCAGATAGTTGAATTTTCCTTAGTTACGCTGTATAATATCAGTTATTTGCGTTGCTAAGTAGTGTTTCGTGAAACACCACTAGTGGTGTTTCGGCCGCAAACAAATAAATCATATCTTCCATGAATATAAACAAACAAATAATATTTTTGATATTTGACATGGTTGATTCGTTGTATAGTCTTCACATATACAACTCGAGCTTCGAAAATCATCTGAATATACAGTTGCGGACTCGATGTGTTACCTAAGAAACACAACTCCACCTGCGGTGTCGTTGTGTTTCCTAGGCAACACAACTCGTCCTATAAACTGTATATTCGATTATTTTCGAATCTCTTGTTGTATAACTAGTGAGAATTATGAGGTTACGAATAGTTGGTATTTTTCACATGTTTCTCCAGGGGAACTGTATAACATCATTAACTCTCTACAAACTAAATCGTCTCCGGGAATAGATGGAATTTCAAATAGTAATGTCAAAAAATGGCTTGCTTCCTTGTGGACGTCTTGTCTTTTGTTTATAACTTAAGTGTAGAAACTGGAGTTTCCCTGGAGCGTTGAAAAGAGCTATGGTGGTCCCCACTATTTAAGAAAAATGATAAAACTTGGGTAAATAACTATCGACCAATATCTCTTTTTTCATCTTCTCTAAAATATTTGAAAAGGCAAAGAAGAAGAGGATTATTTATTTCTTGGATAAAAATTAATTTCTCTCAATTTGAATTTCCTAGCAATAAAAATACTGAACAAGCGATTTTAGAATTTCTGGAACAGATTAGCGATACGATTGATCGGGGACTTAAGGCTTCAGCATTGTTTATTCACTTAACCAAAGCAATTGATAGAGTTGACCATACAATTTTCCGAGTAAAACTTTATCGTTGCGGCTTTCGTGGATCGATACATAAGTGGCTTTGTGATTATTTCAGCGATCGAACGCAAGTAATCCGCGTCAATAATCTATTGAGCAAGGAGCGCAATATTAGGGTTAGAGTCCCTCAAGGTTCAGTGTTGGGGCCGTTACTCTTTCTGGTTTACATAAATGTAATTTTCAACCAGCAGTTTTGTGGCACCCTTACTACGCATGCGAATGATCTTTCTTTGGTTTATGCTGGCATCAATAATCATGCTACCTAATTGATATTGACCATGACATGAGTATGTTAGCGATTTAGTTGGGAGCCCATAATTTGATTTTGAGTGACAAGACTAAAATTATGCATTTCAGGGAAAGCCAGAGATCCCAAATGCCGATTATCTATCATGCATTTGGTTGTAATAAAAGTCAAATTTGTACCAGGAATGGCTGCTTCACCATAAGTTCGGTTAATGAAATTAGATATTTGGGAGTTATGATCGATGATAACCTAAATTGGCAGGCGCACATTAAAGACCTTAAGTCGAGAAATCTCTTGGTTTCCAGGAAAATGTACGTTTTACGACTATACTGTCCGTTATATATCTTCTGAAATTGGTTTACTTTGCCCTATACGGAGAAAAAAAATTACTAATTTATTTCCTATATATTTATAGGAATTTAATTATAGCATCCCGTACTATATTTTTCGTAAAACATACTATAATGTAATGGGGGGTAAAGACAAATGATATTTCTACTTTTTCCAATAGATATATTATGATTAAGTGATTGGCATTTTTATGATTTGCCAAATCGAAAATACTGTGAATATCATTACTATTAATATATTTCCTATGACGACCTGCATGCTGCACCAACACCATCAAACATTGCAATCGCTACAAAAATATGCTGGTGAAAATACTAATTTTATGGCAATAAATAACTTGAAATGCATATTTTCCTTTACTAAATAGAAGGCGCTTATTACTAAAATAGTATATTTTATGGTACATTTTACTATTTTTATGGTACATTTTACTATTTTAATGGTAACAATTTGTATTCGCATCTCTTTAAATTAACTATGTGTTATGGTGAAATGCTTTCCTATATTAGGCCACAATCCTGTGGGCTCCTATAAATTATAGAAATGTCTCCTATAATTTTTTTTTCCGTGTAGTTGATTCTAGCCTCCTGTACGGTTTAGCATGTTGGGGCGGTGCTTGCAAAACTCTCTTACATCCTCTGTACGTGCGATAGAAGCATGTTTTGCGGCTAATGACTTTTAAATCAGTGCAAACACCATCTTGGTCTATATTTCAGGAGCTGGATATAATGCCTTTACAACACTTGTATGTTTTCAAAGTTTTAAAGCTTTTTTCTATCATCAGCGGGAATATCTTTGTCAATTATTCGGTCTATAATCTTCGTTTAAATTTTAAATGTATGAAGTATGTCCCCAATGTTAATTTAGAGTTTCGTAAACGTTTCGTCAGTGTGGCTTCACTTATTATCTTTAACAACCTACCGGTGGAAATACGAGCGTGCAGCAGCTTTTTCGGTTTCTCTAATACCGATTTTCCATCGTCATAGTATAATAGTATTTTGCTATTATACTACGACGAAATAGTACTTATAATTATAATATTTCGTTATACTAGCTATCAAAAATATAATAGGTAGCAAATTGTGTTTTTAACATTGTAAATTTATCTGACAGTGTATTATTTTGACAATTTGCAAAATTAGCATTTGATTTTTTTTTTGTGAATTTGTGTAGCTTGTTGAAATATTATAATAGAATTTAAAGTTATTTTTGTGAAATTAACATTGTGAATATCGCCATTTATTTCTAAAACTCATGGAAAATTGTTTTTTTTATTTATGGATATACGTTAAAATTTTCAAAATAGGAATTATACCTATGTTCACATAAAAAGAACTATAATTAGTATTAACTTCATCGCGCGCGATGGAAAACCGACAAGGCATAATAGTATAATAGTATTATACTATTAGCTATTAGCTATTATACTATTGACGATGGAAAATTTGTATTAAGCTCTCAAAATATGGTTAAAACTAAACAAAGCAATTGACTATTTTTTGTTCTATTATAGTTTTGTCTTTTAGTTTGTTTATAAAAAAAATTAAAAATAAAATTAATAAGGTAATTTATAAGTTTTTGTAATTTATTATTTTGTTAACTTTGAGTGTTAGATGTTAAATTTATTGCAATATTATTAGAGAGAACCATTATACCTGACGCATGTTTCTTTGAAACTAAAGGTGCGATTATCTGACCAATTTCATGTTAATTTAAACAATTAATTTTTTTTTGATTTATTTTATTTTATAAAATTGGTAATGAATAAAAATTAAAAATTAAAATTATTCTAATAATTGTACGCTCAGTTACAGCAAGTTTCTGAATGTGTTTTTGCTGTTAGTGGGAAGAATCGCAAGCAAATAAGATAACTGGCCTTATCAATTCTGTGTAGATGTCTAATTTTATTTTATGCGATATATGACGAGACTTCAATATTTTAATGTTGGCATAAAATACGCGGTACCTTGCAGCGCAAACTGGGTATAGGTCCGGTATTGTATTGGTTGGTTCCGTTTAAGTAAAAAACTTTATTAAATCACAATTGTGTTATGGTTCTTATTATAACAATTTTTTATTTGTTGTTAATTTGGCACATACATTTTATTTTTATAAGATTGATGTAAATTCTTTGATAGCTGGTTTTAGAAGAGCAGAAATTTTTCTTTCTTTTTAATTTTACTTAATTATATCATTAATTATATCATTAATTCGTATGGTTGATAGTGGATGGCCAAAAATCTACACAACTTTTGAAAGTTTTAATATGTGTACATGTATGCATTCAGGGGTATTTAACCATTTAATGCGCATGCCCGTGTCTGACACGAACACAAGTACTCCTTACTGGCAATTTTGCATACGCTCGTGTATCAAATGGGCGACTTTATTACTATGCTTTTGGCGTTGTATCTTAAACAATTTTTGCCATATACTTCTGCTAAATGATAATTAGACGTATTTACACTTCGTAACTTGTAGTTATGACGATAATTTGTATCAAACACATTTTTGATATATTATGCATTTCAAAATTATGTCTGCAGCGTGAAAAATTGTTGAATCACAAAATAAAATTGCTCCCAAAATTAGATGCGGACCATACTTTTGGATAAAATATCTTTTATTTAATAAACTAAAGCATTTACTTCAAAATAAATAAAACATTTTTTTTTGTTTTAATCCAGATACAAAACGAAAACTTTAATTAGGTTAATTTCAAACTTCTTTCTGTAGTTTCTGTTTCAAAATTATTTGTTCATTAAGAAAAAATTAAAAATAACATAATAAATTCAATATAACTAAAATCTGTTTGAACACATTATGTATAACGTATGAGGAATGAAATATGGACAAATGTAAAATGTATTTGTATTGTACAACCAAAAATAAAAATTTCCTTGTTTTTAAAGAAGGTGGTTCCCGTATATTTTATAAAAAATACATTACAACTGCGTCATTTTACGATTAGTTACAAAAATGTCGTTGTTACAAGTAGATCGTCGTAAATTAATTTGTAAATTTTGTCAGGAAAATCCAGACAAAAAAAAGAACGAGATTTTTCACTACTTCAAGGATCTTGGATTCAAAAAATTCTTTATCTACAAAACAATTAAACTGTTTGAGAATAATGAACCTATGGAAAGAAAACCCGACTCTGGTAAAAAATGTCAACTACAAGGTAGCAAAGTTCGAATGAAATTGAAAGGTGAAACAGTGGGTCGAACTGCAAAATCGTACAGACAACTGGGTAAAAAATATCAAGTTGCCCCAAAAACTATCAAGAAATATTTACAAAGTATGAATATTCAACGCAAACCCAAAAAATCGGCACCAGCAACTACAGACAAACAATTAGCTACAATCAAATCTAGATTAAGAGTGCTTTCCCAAACATATTTCGCTGCTTCTTCAGCTTATAAATGTGTGATGGATGATGAAAGTTATTTCACTGTTGAAGGTAATGAATGGCAGCCAAAATACTACTACGAGTCTTCCGATCACAAAGCACCAGAAAAGCAGAAGTTTATTCATAAGACCAAGTTTCCAGGTAAAGTTATGTTGTGGGTGGCTATTAGCGAACGAGGTGTCAGTGACCCAGTATTTTTCAAAAGTGGTTTGGCGGTTAATGCGCAAACATACACAAACAAATGTTTACCTGTGCTTCAGAAATTTATAAATAAATATCATAAAAATGATAAAACGATTTTTTGGCCTGATTTGGCATCCTCACATTATGCCAACGCAACGTTATCTGATTTACGTCAACGCAGAATCGAATTTATACCTAAAGACTATAACCCACCAAATGTTCCACAACTAAGGCCCATTGAAACTTTTTGGGCAAATCTGAAGAGAATGGTATACAGCAATGGATATCGTGCCAAAAATGTTGAATGTCTGATTAGAAAGATAAAAAGAGATTTCAAGAAGATTGATACATCAGGAACGCAGGCGGCAATGAAAAGAGTGCCAGAAAGGATCAGGAAAGCGAACCGATATGGAGCGCAAATTTGTCTATAAATTTTATCTAAGAATTAAAGTTTTAAATAAATGATGGATTAAAATCATTTGATTAGTAAATAATTTTTTTTTTACTTTTTTTTGTTTGTCCATATTTTATTCCTCATACGTTAGCATAAGTAATTATTAATATATTGTGTGCCCATCTTGGGTTTTTATCACCTCGCTGAGACGCCTCTGCATTGAATCTATAAGGTTTTTTATAAAGTCTGAAGGGAATTCATTCCAAACATTTGCTATTGAGTTCCAAGTCATTTCTTTAAACCGTCTAACCTAGAATGGAACTTTCCTTTTCATATTGTATGCCTATACAATTTCGATGACGTTCAAATCAGCTCGGTGCTGGCTGTGGTAATGCCATTTGATCCAAAACTTTCAAAAAATCTGTATCGATTTTGCCGTTGTGTTTAGGAGCATTATCGCTATTTCATTCAGCAATTTTAAGTATCTTAGTTGAGTAACCGTTCCCGGATCATTGTAATTGGTCCTACACCATTGAACCTTATATTTATTTTTTTGACATATTAATTTACATATTAAGCTTTCGGTACACTCCATTTTAAGCATCAGCTCATTCATAATGGGGGGCACCAAAAATCTTCGAGAAACAGCAGCTTATCCAGCCAGTATCATCGCCAATCCTGCAACTTTTTATGGATATTTGCTAGACACATGAAATACCAGTTTTTTTTAATCGGTTTACTCGATCCTTCACTGACCTGCAGACCGCAAAAATCGTCAGAAGATAATATAAATTATGGAAGACTTCTCATTTACACAATCGGATGGACTTTCATAACCCGAATAATCTAATACAATTTTTAGATTCGAGCATCCAAATTACTTGTGTGACACTTGCTGAAATATTATTTACACAAGATAATATCTCCTGGTTTGAACATTTGCTGGTAAATTAAAATTTAGAAAAAAAAAATATTTATAAAAATTAATTTTGCTGCAAAACACGTCCAAGCGACGTGAAAGTCAAAGCCCCATGCCATTATATGTCCACCCCGGAGTGGCGTGTGGGAGCAATAACCATCCTCTGTGTTTTTTTTTTTTAGAGTCGGAATAATAAAATGTTCTTCCCCATGATCCATCCAAGGAAAAAATGGATTCATAATATGTTCCTCAAAAATTCAATCGGTTTGTTAATGCGTTCCTGTGCAAAATTTAATCGAGCCAATTAATTTTTTTTCGATGTATGGGGCTTGTATGCATGAATCCCTTTTTCCTGAAGCCTTCTTCACATCGTGGGCTTACTAATGATCCTTTTTGAAGATGAACTAATCCGGTTTGGTTCGTTGCTTAGTGTTAACGTAGCGTCAACCTCTACAGCTCGTGCAATCAAGACATCTTCTTTTACGAATGTAACTCTTTTTCCCACTCTCCTCTCCTTATTTTTAAGCACTCCTTTGTTTTTTTGTTTTGTTACTTGTTATAAAATAGTATGATACATATTTCGAAAGCAAGCACCTATCGAAATTCCATAATTGTATTCAGCCACAATGGCTGCTCTTGTTTTGATGCTAACTAAGTTCCGATTTTTTCGGCATTTTTAAATTAAGTCGGTTCGGCATTTTTGAAAACAAATTATATGTATTTTAAACAAATAAAACAATTGAAGGTTAAATATTGGCAACTTGACATTCGAAAGACAGAATACAAAATTCACAAATAATTTTGAAATGAACTTAAATTTTTTTTATGCATTAAAAGAAAAACAAAATATTTTATTTATTTTGAAGTATGTGCTTTAGTTTATTTAATAAAAGATATTTCATCCAAAAATATGGTCACATCTAATTTTGGAAGCAATTTTATTTTGTGATAGAAAATTTTTTTCCGCTGCACACATAATTTTGAAATGTGTAGTGTACATACAACATAATTAATTTAAAAAAAAAACACCAATTAAAACCTAAAACATTACAAAAAACTTCCATAACAAAGAATTGTACAAAAATCTGAAATATTTGTTGTTACGAGCGCGAAAACGAGGGAGAATAATCCTCCCCAATACCTTATTGTTTTCATTTTATATCGCTTGTATCAACTATGAACGTTTAGAAAAATGTTGAATTTTGTTTACATTAGAAATTTTCAACCCAGTCATAAACGCTAATACTTTAAAAACAGTAAAAAGTATAATTTATACAAATTTTCACTATGTGTATACTTATATACTTAATGAATATGTACATAATAAAGATTTTTGGAAAAAATATATTATTTTGATTCTTTCCCCACCAGGGTAAATACACTTACTACGCCCATAAATATTTATTTTTCTATTAATTATGCATGTGTATCAGCTTTATGCAAAAAAAAAAATTGGATTATTTTTGACAGAAAATTCAAAATTAATGTGAGCTTAAAGTGGTTAAGTGTCATTATAGAACATAAACAAAAAAATATAAACAATAATAAAAATGAGCTAAATGCTATTATTAAATTTAAATATAAATTAATTCAAAGTTATTAATTTCATTTTAGATTGAAATATAAATTTAATTTTGTAAATAATAAGATAAGTATTCAAAATGTGTAATGGAAAATAAACGCAAACGAAATGCAAACAGTAAGAAGGAATTATTATATTTATAGGAATTGCATGACGTCATGAACACGTGGTTTGAAAAATCGGGCTAACCTGGTATTTATTGATTCATGGGGCATGCTATAATTTTTTGGCGGTATATAATCGACAATGTAATTTTTGACAAATTCCGTGGTGATACTACTTTATTTATCAAAATTACCACTTTTTTTTGGATAAAATGAAGACTTTTCGAACGTAAATTTTAATTTTGAATTAAAATTAAAAAAAACTAAAAACTAAAGCGCTATACAAATTTCACAAATCGCCATTTTGATTGTTTTTGTTGTTGTATGTTCCCATAAAACTCGGGATGTTGCACAAAAGGCGAGAAGCGAGTTTGTATCTCACACTGAATATGAACACTATTTCGCTTAGTAGAAATATATTTTATTCATGCTATCTCAGCTAGCTAGAATAAAATGATATTCTATTTCAACTTACAATGTACGTGGTCGAAGCGGAGAAAAAGAGATAGCTCTTCTACATAATATGATTAACTGTGATCGCAATAGGAAAAGCGACATCGACCGAATGAAAAGGAGTTAAAACTTTTACTTTTATAAAAAGACATAAACTCGATTCTCGCCTGTTGTGGAGAATTCCACTCCCGCAGTCGAGTAGGTATATTTTTTAGTCAAACATTTTTTTTTATGGAAACAAAGTTAAAAAACAGAAATAAAATTTTGTTTGTTTATATATTTGCACTTGTCTTTCAAATGAAATTTGTGATATACTAATCTTTTCATTTGTTGTTGAGAAACATTGTTGGAATGTGTATATCACGCTTAATGTGTTGTATATAATTTCATCTAATTCGATTTATTTTTATTTTTAGGGTATGTCGTCTTCAGTGGCTTCAACAGTGCAATGGGTCTAATGCAAGCTTATCTATGTGAGTAATGTTTGTAGCTCTAGGTTGTAAATAATGTGTTTTAATCGAACGTTGGAAGTAATGAGCTATGAAAACTAAATAAGCTTGAGTTGTCCTCGTCTTGCTATGCTTCTTAATCACTCACACGTATGTACATACAATGATATTTTTCCCATATATTATTACGCACATTTTATGTTTTGACGCACGTAAGGTTAGATATAAACTTCTGTCAAAATATTAAATAAAGACGACATTATTTCGTTATTTCGAGAGTACCGATGAAAAAATGCTTACTATTATAAATTCGTCGGCGAGAAACGCAGAATGTGTAAGTTTTTTCCAATTTTTCGTTTTTCATATCAAACGAAAGAGGAGGAAATTGTGAATCGATTGCCATTTCTAAAATATCAAAAAAAAGAAACGTAAAGTTAGGGGAAAAAACTTGGAAAGTAAATTAATGTTCGCATAGTTATACCACAGAAAAGAATGAACAGATATGGAAGTTACATGTCAAGTATTTACATAGAAATATTCAATCTAAAAAATGTATTCCTGCTCTAATCTAACCAGTTAAGACAGGGAAAATATAATACAACAATATGTTTCGCTTCTCTTCTTTTTTGTTTTTTAAACAAAGAAGAGAAGCGAAATATATAATATTGAATTATATTGTCTCTATCTTAACTGGTTAGATTAGAGCAGGAATACATTTTTTTGATTGAATATTTCTATGTAAATACTTGACATGGAACTTCCATATCTGTTCATTCTTTTCTGTGGTTATACACTCATTCAAAAAATTAAACGAAAACAAATTTTTTTCAATTTTTTTAGTGTTTTTTGAAGACCTGTGTCTTTGTAAAAAACAGTCGTAAAGAGATGAAACGAAAAGCATTTTAAAGCTGTCTATCTGCATTGGTTTCTCAGGCATTTGCATTGGTTTCTCAGGCATATAAAACATCTATCATTTTCGAATTTTTAATAGTATTCACATAAAAGCCATGTTGTGAGATAAGTAAATACCACATGATAAGAAAAACATATGGTAATATTTTCTAAGATTGTTGTTAATGTTTTGAAAACGAGAATTTGGTTTTTATTTCATGTTTCCAGCTAGTGCGGTTCAAGAGGTATTCACATTTGAAAATTTAGATATAATCCATGTTGTGGGATAAGTAAAAAACTCACTCACATCATAACACAAAGTATGGTATGGTAATATTTTTTAAGATTGTTTTAAATGACCTTGAATTTTGTTTTTGTTTCATGTTTCCAGCTAGTGCTGTCCAAAAGATACTCGAATCAAAATAAAAAAAATTTTAGTATGGCAATGGATAACATATTATAGTAATTTAAATTAATTAGGACTAAACAAGCAGTTTATTACTAAATTCGAGATATTTGAGTAGCACACCAACCGTTATGTTGGTTATATTTATCTGCTAAGAAAAGTAAATCCCCGTAAGCTTGTTGATACATTATTTATTATGCATGTGAATAAGAGCATGCAACTATGTATGTTATTATGATTAAACAGATGTAACTAAATCATCACATAACTTCATCGTACACGAGTACTTACTCCCTTCACTTCCCCAATAATCCAATTTAATTTATCGATACTCTGTTTATTACCGGCAAAACCAGAGCAGCAGTAGCGTCAAAATAACTCTCATTAATCATATTATTCATGTTATGATTTAGATTTTATGCTTGCTTCTATATGCTTGTGTAATAAAATATTTTTTTGCGCTTTGCTTCGTTCTGCGTTCCTCATCTCTCATATTAAATTTAATAAACATTTCTTTTATACAAAAAAAATTTTATTTGCTGCTGTTGATGCTGATTTCTTTTCATTATATAATGAAAAATCATAAAGTTGTGAAAAACGAGCTTTTCATTTCATAATTTTTTTTTTTGCTTTGGTGTTCTGCGATAAATTATGGAATTTTTTTGGTGTATTTCATAAATCTGCAATCAATTGAATTAGGCACAATTTTTGTTTTGGAATGGCTTATTATTTGGTACAACATAGCTGGCTTTGGTATCAAACAAATATGTATAAAGTATGCAGACATAATAAAACAATATATTTGGTGATATCGTAGGGTATCTCGCGTTGTTATTCTTAGTATTGAGAATAGCGAAAAACATGACTTCTTGATGATTACTGATTATATATCACTCAATGTGCGATTTTGGGGATAGAGAAAAGTTTCATTTTAATTTTAAATTATCATATATTTGTATTTGAATGTCTCTAGAGTGTAGTTGATACTTGTCTATATGATACTAAGTTCATTAAATATACATTTTGAACCATCTTCCCCCAACCAATCATTTAGCATATTGAAAGCTCTCTGGAAAGAATTTACATTGCGTTAAATTAGATCTATTATTGCTGTTCTTATATTTTTTTATATTCCTGGTGGGAGATATTATTTTTTCTACAGTTTTTATTTAATAGGTACGTTCTGAATTATAATAATGCATCCTTCATTCTGCTCTTCTTTTCATTCCTACTTTTACCACATAACCGGAAAACCCAAAAAAGAAAAAAAAAATACATTTGATTTATCATTTCAATATTTTTATATTTATAGATACAGACTTCACCCTTAGCGCGTACATATTTTGATGTTCGATCATAGTTTTTACATTCAAATGTGAAATGGAAGAAAGAAAGCATTATGTGTGGAAAGGACGAGAAATATTTTGTCAGCATTACTTTTCTGCCCCCCTTAATTTGTTGTTGTCTGAAATTTATCGAGTAGTTTTCTTTTTGGTGAGCTATCATATTTTATATTTGTTGTGTGTATCAATTGGCAAGAATTGATTTTTCTTTGTTTTAAAAGTATCAAAATAATTATGAGGTGGTTCTGAAATATTTTTGACGTGATAACGTTTTACACCGCATGTTCAGAAAACTGGCCCGAAATTTAGCCCTTGGTCGTAAGCAATTACTCATCAACTATAAGAATTACCTTATTAATTTAAAGATATGATTGTTTAGATTGGTCCTTCGGCTTTATGTGTCGCGCATAATATTATCGCAATGACGTCTTCAGGCGGCAAAGGAATCCGCGCCGCGAACCTCTGATTTCGACCGATTTAAATGCTTGAACCAGTGTAGCGAGAGAATAGCTCATTCGATCGGAGATCAGATGGAGTCAATTTTTACGTAAAAAACCAGTGGTGGTTAATTTATTTGAAATTAAATTAATTAATCAACACATAAATTTTAATTAAAAATTCGCATCAGAAAATTGATCCGAAACTTAGTCCTTGGTCGTGGGCAATCACTCATCAACTATAAGCATTATCTTTAATTTAAAGTTATGATTACTTAGGTTGATCCTTCGGCTTTATGCCTAAAGCATTATATTATCGTAATGGCGTCATCAGGCGGCAAAGGAACCCACCCATTCGATGGTGTCAATTTTCCGTAAAATACCAGAAGTAGTTAATTTATATTCAATTAAATTAATTAATCTCCACATGAATTTTAATTAAAATTTCAAAGTACAAAACAGCGATTTACAATCAATCACGGGAATCCCTTATCTGACCGGAGTAATTCTGGTGTCAATTTGTACGTATATGAAACTGTGGCGGATAACTTATTGTTAATTAAAATAATTAATCTCCACATAAATTTTAAATTAATTTAAAATCTACAAAATGGTGATTTACAAAGCTTGAGAACACTGTAGTGGGAGAATGCATCATCTGATCGGAGCTATTCTAGTGTCAATTTGTGAGTATAGAACTTGTAGCAGATAATTTAATTAAAATTAAAATAATTAGTTTCCACATAAATTTTAATTAAAATCACAAAATAGCGATTTAAAATACATTTATTACCATAATGCATCCAGTATTCGGGGGAAATCTAAATTGTTTGTGTTGGGTGTCCTCGATAACGATTATGATGTCATAGTTATTTGTGAAAAATGGCTTACAAAAAATTTCAATTCAGAAGAATACTTTCCATCAGAAAACGTGGTCTATAGAAAAGACAGGCATGATTGTGATACCAGCCTTAAAGGAGGAGGTGTGTTGATCGCAGTGAAAAATTTACTTTCGAGTGAAGTTATAGCGTGTCATCCGGTATACGATATTATAGCTGTTCGTATTAAAGCCGATATTTCTTTTATCTTCGTGGTCGCTGTATATGTGCCCTGTGGATTAACTTTAGAAGTTTATCTGGAATTTATTGATTTTTTCAATTCAGTAATGTCTGCAGTGCATATTGATGAACAACTCATGATCATTGGTGATTTCAATCTTCCAGACATTGTTTGGTTTGACGTTGATGGTGTTCTCACGCCCTCTTCTAACGATCAAAAAGCATTGGCCATCCCGATTATTTTGCGAGTGTAGCAACCAAGCAATTAAAACAGATAAGCAACAGTCGAGGAAAACTATTGGATTTAGTATTTTCATCTGATGTTATGGATTCGGATATTTGTTCATGTGAGGATTTTACTGGGTGTGGGAGTGTCTACCATACTTCAATAATGATAAATATTTTTCATGAAAAATGCAATACTAATTTTTCCCTTGATAATTATTTTCATTTTGATTTTAGGCATGCTGACTATATTTCTTTAAACGAATTTCTTGTCAACTCTGATTGGCAGTTCCTTAGGCGTGGGGAAAACTTGAACGAAGCCGTTTCTTTATGTTCGACACTCGGACATACAACCGTTTAATTAAAAATGAACTTCGGTTTCGTGAACCATGGTACAATAGGAAACTACCGC
Organism: Tipula helvola; assembly: GCA_963556165.1. Taxonomy (NCBI): domain Eukaryota; kingdom Metazoa; phylum Arthropoda; class Insecta; order Diptera; family Tipulidae; genus Tipula; species Tipula helvola. The sequence continues at coordinate 229,626,646 of OY744483.1, forward strand.
GCCTGGAAAAACAGCGTAACAAATTTCATTCATTATGGCTACATGGTGATGAGTTTTATTCTAGATTCGATCCAGCTCGAAAAGAATTTAAAATTTTAAATTGGTTCCTATATAGTAACTATGTTTTGCAGATTGAAGTTGATTTAACGTCCAATCCAAGAAAATTCTGGAATTTCCTCAATGGTAAAAGGAAAGCAGTTGGGTTTCCTTCACCGATGATTTATCAGAATTCATTGGCGAGTCAACCATCTGCAATCTATTCGCCAAATATTTTGAGTCAATTCACTTAAACGGAGGTTTATGACTGCTTGTCTCTTCTTGATGTAAATAAGGGGGCTGGTCATGATGGCATTCCACCAATCCTTTTTAAAAATTTTGCAGAAAGTTTAGCTCTTCCGCTTACTCATATCTTTAATGAAAGCCTTCGGACTGGGATTTTTCCTGATCCCTGGAAAATACCCTTTATTCGTCCATTTTTTAAATCTGGTAAAGATGTGAAATTAGCAACTATCGAGGAATTGCTATTCTTTCTGCTATTCCCAAACTTTTCGAAGCCATGGTGCAGACATTTTTGTTTTTCATGTGAAATCTCTTATTTTGCCTGCACAACATGGGTTTTTCGGGAAGATCTACAATTACCAATTTAGCTGCAATACTTAATGTATAAAGTTGGAATTGTATTTTTGTAGTTTGGTCGTAACTACCTGATGAGTATATCGAACTTTTTGTTTTGAGATTATCAGTACGAAACCAAACTACCACACAGAAAACTCAAGGAAAGGTTTTCATTTTTAGATTCAATACATTTTAGCAACCAATTCCAGTATTAAAAGTGATTTGTTGCTTGCTTTTATTTGGTGAATTTTGGATGAATGTCTTGGTCGAATTATATCAGTCAAAGGGTTTGTTTGTGACCAAGGATCTAACAACCGTGGATTATTTAGAAGGTTACCTTTAGCCGTCTAAAATTCATATTTTGATTATAAAGGTGGGAAAATATATGGTTTTTATTATACGCCAAACACTATTAAATCCGTAAGGATTATATTACTTGAAAATGATATAAAGTCAACCGAGGGATTAGTCAAATTCGGAACATTAAGGTTAATATTCAACTTAGTTGAAAAAAATACAATACAAATGTATCCGAAACTTACACTTAGCCTTGTGAAACCAAATAGTTTTACAAAAATTAAAGTATGTTACGCCACACAAAGTCTTAGTAATTCGTCGGCTACAGCTGCAATTGATCTGTGTGTTGATCATTGTTTTTGTACTATTTAGATGTAGGCGGTTATTATGTTAAATCACTTATTGTATATTTACAATAAATAGAGAAGTAAAGTTTATAAAACTTAAATTTGTACACGGAAAAAAATAAACTGGTCCTCAGCTAAGAAAACGGACTTTTAATAGAAGAAAATGTACTTTTTCTTGATTTAAAAGCTAATTTTCTTATTTCTATCGAGTTTTTCTTCATGTAAGAATTGTGTTTCTTGAAATGAAGAAAAACTCGATAAAAATAAGAAAACTAGCTTTTAAATCAAGAAAAAGTACATTTTCTTGAATTAAAAGTCTGTTTTCTTAGCTGAGGACCAGTTAATTTTTTTCCGTGTATAGATATTTAAAGGATCATACAATGAGAGTTGTCAAATTAAGATTAAATTTAATACTTTTAAACTAAATACAAATTGTAGTTCTTTTTCTCGTCAATTCAAAAATGAAACAATTGGTTTATGCTAGCTACAAAATGAGACATGGAAATTATACTCTGCAATAGTTCCAAATGAAATGAGAAAACTGCACCTATGTATCAATCGCTGGTTGCATTACTTTAGGTAAATTATTTAGTATTCTGAATTTATCTTGAAAAAAATGTTTATCTTAAGCAAAATTCACTTTAAAATATAAACCGAACAATACACATCACATTTTCGCTTGCGTTCTCAAGCTAAAATGTCGCTTTAATATCAGTATTAGTAAATATTGCTTTAGTTTATCGTGCCTCTATAAGTAGATTTTGTATCGAGTTGTGATAATCCTGTTTTATCAGATCATGGAGTAACAGAGATTAAGAAAAATAACTAGATAATGTAGAATGTGCAATTATCTAATTTGGATGTATCTGCTTTGACTTTGTATAATACTCCAATAGCACTATAAGGATCAATTGACTATTTCTTCAATTCTTGCTGCAGAAAAGCAACACATTTTACTGTGTATGCGAGCCGGGCCATTGAACGATAAATTGTAGTAATTACAAATTTACAGCTTAAAAGTTTCACTTCTGTCGCGCGTAGAGGCTACACACATTGTTTTTTTTTATTACGCTTAACGCTAGATGACAACGCGATCTTTTGACGTGATAACCTCTTGCACTACATATTCAGAAAATTGACACGAAATGTCGTGGGCAATTACTCATCAACTGGAAGTATTACCTTTAATTTAAATGGATGATTTCTTAGGCTGGTCCTAAGACTCCATGCCTCACGCATAATATTATTGCAATGACCTCATCAGGCAATGACACAAGCCGTGCCGCGAACCTCGGATTTCGCGCGATTTAAATGGTGCGATTGATACCGTTGAATGGCTCCTTCGATCGGAGCGATTCTAGTGTCAATTTTTGCGTAAAGAAACAGTGGTGGTTAATTTATTTTAAATTAAAATAATTATTCTCCACATAAATTTTAATTAAAACTACAAAATAGCGATTTACAATGATTGAGAGCACTGTAGCGAGAGAATAAACATCTGATCGGAACAATTCTGGTGTCAATTTGTGCGTAGAGGGCATGATCTGTAACAGGTAATTTATTACAAATTAAAATAATTATTTTTCACGTAAATTTTAATTAAAATTAAAATCTATGTGGCGATTTGCAAAGTTTGAGAACATCGGAGCGGGAAAATGCCCTATCTGATCGGAGTCATTCTGGTGTCAATTTGTGCATAGAGAACCTGTGGCAGATAATTTATGATAAATTAAAATAATTAATCTCTACATAAATTTTAATTAAAATTACAAACTACAATTTAATGATTTATAATAATTGGGAGCACTGTAATTAGAGAACGCGTCATCTGATCGGAGCAATTCTAATCTCAATTTGTGAGTAAAGAAACGGTGGCGGATAAATTATTTTAAATTAAAATAATTAACCCCCACACAAATTTTAATTAAAATCTACAAAATAGCGATTTACAATGGTTGAGAGAACTGTAGAGAGAGAATCCCTCATCTGAAAGAAACTGTGCAGATAATTTATATTTAAGTAAAATAATTAATCTCAACATCCTATAAACGTTATCACGGAAATCACGTACGGCCGTGTAGACGACACAGCCCACCCCGATTTTTTTTAGATATCATGAAAGATTACGTAAAGAATATCGAATTTGAAGATTGAATTGCAGTTAATTGTAAGTCATTTTAGTATCCCGTTTCCATCACATGGCCCTAATACCATAAAATTGGCCTTATTACACAACTTACCATTTGATAGATATTATTTGAAAGGCAAAGTTCTGTAATAATGCCAATTCGCAGAGAATTTGCCTATTTCTAATCCAATTTTGATAAAATTCAACATACGTGATTTATATTGATATTTTTTTTATCGTAATTTATATTGACATTATAAACTCACCTCAACGTTAAAGACAATCTTTCAGCTGGCATCACAATGTCTCGTCTTATTGGGTTTCTTTGAATTTGCGGCTCAATAATATTTAATAATTTATCGAATTTGGTGGATACATTCGATGGAAATTTCGAAAGTCTCATAATCGTCCAACCGCATTTCTCGCACAAGATTGTGCAAAAAGCCTTGACGTCTTCTTGGTTGTCCCAAAGGATGTATCCAATATCTCTTTGCTGGTGTGTTACAATTACAATCGCAGTCATCTACTATTAAGTCAGCTAGCATCGATAATAAAAATATGTGATGTGAACATAAGTTGTAATGCATGTAGTCCAAATCCAATTCCATTTTCAAAAATTTTAGTTAAAAAAAACAAACTTATATAATAAACGAGATAACAATAGGTAATAACAAAACACACGAATGAAACCAAATAATCTTTATTAGTTATATTTATATTTAAAAAGATTCAAATATATTTGAAAATATGTAAATTTCACTATCCAAAATGACTGATGCAAATATTTGTTTTTTTAAAATCAAAACAGAGAAAATATAATTGTTTGTTTTGTTAGTAGTTGTAGGTAGGTATAGTATAATAGACTAATTTTGGCGTGACGTCGTGCCAATTTTTCTTCGTCGTGGCGTGTGGAGACCGGCCATGAATGATCGTTACAGTACTCGTTCAAAATTCTGTTAATAATGTCGAATTCGTACTGTAACAACTCATTTACCACCCTTATGACGTAAATAACTATTCCTAAAAAAATATTCCTAGCTATTTACGTAAAAATAAATTTTTTTTGATTTATTTTTTGTAAGGTCACACATACAACACCAATTTCAATAAACACGCAAAGCATGCATAATGTACTTATTTGTTATTTGATTTGGTGCAAACAGAATAAGCTCATTGTAAATACTTTTCTTTATCTTTCAAATATAATTTTATTCAATAAAATACTCAGACCCAATTAAGTTAAAAAAGTTTCGGTTTTGGTTCATATATCAGCTCAAACTTGCAGTAGTTACTATATTTAATATATTATAAGCTGACCAAAAGTCAGAAACTCAAGTAAATTATCTCCAAATCTGCACTCAGAGGTTTTTGGGTCGCTGATTACGAATCTAAATTCAGAGTTGCAAAATTTAGATCCATTCATGCCCTATTGACAACTCCTATTTGTGAAACAGCCAAATTTCGATGTCAAAGATGCACCTCACTCTGGTCGACCAATCACTGAAAAGTAGATGAAATCTTACAAAAAATCGAAGAAGACCGGCACATAAGTAGCCATGACGTTGCTAAAGAATTAAATATTGATCACAAAATAGTTTTAAACCATTTCCGTTAGGCTGGATACGCTAAGAAGCTCGTTGTTTGGGTGCAGCAGAAATTGTCGATGAGAAATTGCTACTTAAACGCAACCAAATCAACCCATTTATAAATCAAATCATTATTGACGATGAAAAATCATCATGGTCAAAGAAAGGTGAACCAATAGCACAAACGACTTCAAAGCCAGAATCGACTACCCATAGGATTAAGCTGTGTGTATGGTGCGATTAGAAGGGAATAGGACATTATGAGGTTTTAGAATCTGGTCCAACGAATGACTCTAATCTCTACTGTCGGCAATTAATCAGATTACAGCAAGTAATTCAACAAAAATTGCCAGAATTACTCAATAGAAAGCTTGTTGCCTTTCACCAAGACAACGCAAGACCATACACATTTTTGATGACCCGGCAAAAATTGAGAGAGCTTGGCTGGGAAATTTTGATGCATCCACCATACAGCCTAAATTTTTCACCCTCTGACTACCATTTGTTTGGATCTCTGCAAAACTTCCTTGATGGTCTAAAGTTTGCTTCATAAAAGGACTGTGAAAATCACTTAGCCATGCTTTTCGCCGATAAACCCCAGAAGTCCTACACCGATGGAATTATGAAATTAGATAGATAATAATGGTCAATATGTTCTTAAATAAAACTCATTTTGAATAAAACCAAAATTTTAATCAAAAAATGGCAAAAATACTTTTTCTCCAATCTTTTTTTCAAAACCTGCAATAAAATCCGAAAAATCAGCTTAAAGCAACCAATTTTGTTTTTATTTGGAAGATAGTACTTTCACCTACAACCTCTGATAAGTTTTCCAATCGAACATATATCGTATATGTTAAAGATTGAAAAGAGATAAAAATCGACTACGATTACTGCTTTTTTGATATTTGATACTTTCAAAATGAGTTCATTACAATTTATTTTCATGTTTTACTTACTTTCAGAAGTTGATTCCATTTTGTCCGATAAGAGTTGGTTGTGCTTTCGATTTTCTGTATAAGTTTTAACAAGCGCGTTGTTTACTATTTTCGAAATAATGTTGATACAATTCGAACAAACGTAGTATTGTAACGGATATTCTAGAGCAAGTAGAAGGAAGGGCATGTACTTTAGCCAACACAATGGAAAATAAAACCCATCTAGACACATTTTATTTGGACTTTTGACCAGCTTTATAATAAAAATCAAACAAAAAACTTATACTACACTACTCCAAAAAATTAAAGGAACATTAATTTTTTTCAATTTTTTTAGTGTTTTTTGAAGAGCTGTATCTTAGTAAAATACGATCGTACAGAGATGAAAAGAAAAGCATTTTAAAGCTTCAAATCTCTAGTTTTGAGACTTCTGAGCGGAAAATTTTTGTGAGATACCGTTATCACGCAATCATAAGAAAGAGCGCGAAGAAAAAAAATTCGATTTTTTTTTTTTTTTTGTAAGGTGCCATGGGCTCGGAAAATTTGTTTTAAGTTAAACCAATGCATAGGTCGGTTAGCCTGTTAATTAGGCGTAAATTTAATTTTATTCTGGTCTCTCTATGTCAACTTTTTGCTGAGATATCTGACTTTGAATCAAAAAAGATCCTTTTGCCTTTGATCATCGATATCTCAGCAACCAATGACTGCACAGTAAACTTTAGGGCAGCCTTAAAAACTTCAGTAAATTTCCTACAAGACCCTCTAATGATTAGTGGAGAACAAATTTTTTTTTCACCCTCAATACTGATTTGAAAAATGTACAAAAAAACGACTTTTTAGGTTGTCTTAATAAATCTACCGTTACTTTACCGTTATTGATGAAAAGACTAATGTTGCCAGGTCATTTTACAGTTTAATGTACTCCTAATAGCCCTGTATTATTTTCAAATTGATCCATCCAACCGTTTTTTCGGACAGATTGATCAAAGTTTTACAAAACAATTAAAGGAACAAGTGATCATCAAAATAAAAAAACGACTTTTTTCACATTTTGCGTTAGTTACTTGTTAACCCTTAACGATCGTACGATTTTTTTTTGTAATACTCGCCGATAAGAGATGATAGAAAATTAAATAAAGTTCTGCAATATGACCAATTATTATGGAACATGGCCATTTCTCATCTGATTTTTGTGAAATTTGGTATGCGTTATTGAAATGGGATTCTAAAACGATTCGTGGATGAAGTTCTGGAAAATGGCCAACTAGGAAGGAACTTGGCCATTTATTAACCGATTTTGATGAAATTTGGTATGCGCGAGCGCGATGGAAATGGGATTCTAAAATGATTTTTGGGTAAAGTTCTGGAATATGGCCAACTAGGTTGGAACTTGGCCATTTCTTATGCGATTTTGATGAAATTCAGCACGTGCCTTAGAAATGGGATTCTAAACTGATTTTTGGATAAAGTTCTGGAATATGGCCAACTAGGATGGAACTTGGCCATTTCTTATCCGATTTTGATGAAAGTTAGGATGTACGATAGAAATGGGATTCTAAACCGATTTTTGGATAAAGTTCTGGAATATGGCCAACTAGGATGGAACTTGGCCATTTGTTAACCGATTTTGATGAAATTTGGTATGCACGATGGAACTGGGATTCTAAAATGATTTTTGGATAAAGTTCTGGAATATGGCCAACTAGGTTGGAACTTGGCCATTTCTTATCCGATTTTGATGAAATTCAGCACGTGCCTTAGAAATGGGATTCTAAACTGATTTTTGGATAAAGTTTCAGAATTTGGCCAATTGTCATGGAACTTGGCTATTGCTCATCCGATTTTAGTGAAATTTCGTATGGGCGATGGAAATGGGATTCTAAACTGATTTTTGGACGAAATTCTGGAAAATGGCCAACCAAGAAGGAACTTGCCCATTTCTTATCCGATTTTGGTGAAATTTGGTATAAGCAATGGAAATGGTATTCTAAATTGACTTTTGGATAAAGTTCTGGAATATGGCCAACTAGGATGGAATTTGGCCATTTCTTATCCGATTTTGATGAAATTTAGCATGTCGATGGAAATGGGATTCTAAAATGATTTGTGGATGAAGTTCTGGAATATGGCCAACTAGGAAGGAACGTGCCTTAGAAATGGGATTCTAAACTGATTTTTGGATAAAGTTCCAGAGTTTGGCCAATTGTCATGGAACTTGGAAGTTTTGTATCCTATTTTTATGAATTTTAACATTCACGATGAAAATGAGATTCTTAAATTATTGATAAAATAAATCATTAAATACATGGAATAACGATTTTAGTTTTTCACTTTTAAAGCACATATCGAATTTCTTTTATTCGTTTAAGGAATAGGCAAGCGCCTTCCAACTTTAACATATAACTTTAACCAAAAAAAATTTTAGAATTTTATTTATATAGTACATGGTGAATTTGTTTAAAATCGGATAAAAAATGGCCAAGTTCCATCCTAATACGGCTTGTTCCAGAATTTCATGTAAACATAATTTAAAAACCCAATTTTCATTACACATGCCGAATTTTATCAAAATCTTATAAGAAATGGCTAAGTTCCATCCTAATACGGCTTATTCCAGAATTTCATCTAAACATAATTTTAAAACCCAATTTTCATTACAATAATGCTGAATTTCATCAAAATCTTATAAGAAATGGCCAAGTTCCTACCTAATTGGACATAATGCAAAACTTTAGCTAAAATTCATTATAGAATCCCATTTCCATCGCGAACACCAAATTTCATCAAAATCGGATAAGAAATGGCCAAGTTCCATCCTAGTTGGCCATATTCCAGAACTATATCCAAAAATCATTTTAAAATCCCAGTTCCATCGTGCATACCAAATTTCATCAAAATCGGTTAACAAATGGCCAAGTTCCATCCTAGTTGGCCATATTCCAGAACTTTATCCAAAAATCATTTTAGAATCCCAGTTCCATCGTGCATACCAAATTTCATCAAAATCGGTTAAGAAATGGCCAAGTTCCTACCTAATTGGACATATTCCAGAACTTTAGCTAAAATTCATTTTAGAATCCCATTTCCATCGCGAACACCAAATTTCATCAAAATCGGTTAAGAAATAGCCAAGTTCCATCCTAGTTGGCCATATTCCAGAACTTTATCCAAAAATCGGTTTAGAATCCCATTTCCATCGTGCATATCAAATTTCATCAAAATCGGTTAACAAATGGCCAAGTTCCATCCTAGTTGGCCATATTCCAGAACTTTATCCAAAAATCAGTTTAGAATCCCATTTCCATCGTGCATATCAAATTTCATCAAAATCGGTTAACAAATGGCCAAGTTCCATCCTAGTTGGCCATATTCCAGAACTTTATCCAAAAATCATTTTAGAATCCCAATTCCATCGTGCATACCAAATTTCATCAAAATCGGTTAACAAATGGCCAAGTTCCATCCTAGTTGGCCATATTCCAGAACTTTATCCAAAAATCAGTTTAGAATCCCATTTCTATCGTACATCCTAACTTTCATCAAAATCGGATAAAAAATGGCCAAGTTCCATCCTAGTTGGCCATAATCCAGAACTTTATCCAAAAATCAGTTTAGAATCCCATTTCTAAGGCACGTGCTGAATTTCATCAAAATTGCATAAGAAATGGCCAAGTTCCAACCTAGTTGGCCATATTCCAGAACTTTACCCAAAAATCATTTTAGAATCCCATTTCCATCGCGCTCGCGCATACCAAATTTCATCAAAATCGGTTAATAAATGGCCAAGTTCCTTCCTAGTTGGCCATTTTCCAGAACTTCATCCACGAATCGTTTTAGAATCCCATTTCAATAACGCATACCAAATTTCACTAAAATCAGATGAGAAATGGCCATGTTCCATAATAATTGGTCATATTGCAGAACTTTATTTAATTTTCTATCGTCTCTTATCGGCGAGTATTACAAAAAAAATCGTACGATCGTTAAGGGTTAACAAGTAACTAACGCAAAATGTGAAAAAAGTCGTTTTTTTATTTTGATGATCACTTGTTCCTTTAATTGTTTTGTAAAACTTTGATCAATCTGTCCGAAAAAACGGTTGGATGGATCAATTTGAAAATAATACAGGGCTATTAGGAGTACATTAAACTGTAAAATGACCTGGCAACATTAGTCTTTTCATCAATAACGGTAAAGTAACGGTAGATTTATTAAGACAACCTAAAAAGTCGTTTTTTGTACTTTTTTCAAATCAGTATTGAGGGTGAAAAAAAAATTTGTTCTCCACTAATCATTAGAGGGTCTTGTAGGAAATTTACTGAAGTTTTTAAGGCTGCCCTAAAGTTTACTGTGCAGTCATTGGTTGCTGAGATATCGATGATCAAAGGCAAAAGGATCTTTTTTGATTCAAAGTCAGATATCTCAGCAAAAAGTTGACATAGAGAAACCAGAATAAAATTAAATTTACGCCTAATTAACAGGCTAACCGACCTATGCATTGGTTTAACTTAAAACAAATTTTCCGAGCCCATGGCACCTTACAAAAAAAAAAAAAAATCGAATTTTTTTTCTTCGCGCTCTTTCTTATGATTGCGTGATAACGGTATCTCACAAAAATTTTCCGCTCAGAAGTCTCAAAACTAGAGATTTTAAGCTTTAAAATGCTTTTCTTTTCATCTCTGTACGACCGTATTTTACTAAGATACAGCTCTTCAAAAAACACTTAAAAAATTGAAAAAAATTAGTGTTCCTTTAATTTTTTGGAGTAGTGTACATTGGCTGTATTGTATTTGCTAATAGGAAGCTACGGATCATCATTAAACGTTACATTACGACACTAGTTTTACCCCGACTTATTAACTGTTTAAGTGAAGTAAGAGAAATCATGGAAATACATACCTATACGTATACAAAATATATGCTCATTGCTTTCCCTCCTAGATGTAATAACATTCACTTCTGCTAGAAAAGCGGTAGCATTGGGACTCAAGGAATTCGAGAGGACAGACCCATTCCCGTCTATTCCTATCCGCGCCTCGTCTACTAAAAAAAAAAAAAAAAATTGCCAGTAATTATTGTTGTAAATATTCTTATACTGAATGTTTTTTGGCATATTTCTGACAAATAAACTGACCAAAGACAAATCAGGTTCCTCAAGGTGGCCACTCCAGTTTTTTTTTTTAAATATTCTAGATTTAGCTGGAATAAATGGATAAAAACATGACAGGTGAAAATATATCAAGAAAAGACTTCTTGTTTCGTCTAGCTGAAGAAATTGTGTCTGAATAACAGATTTCAAGAGAAAAGTCACAAGAAGCTGATACCAACAGCTGATGTACCAAGTTCAGGTAGCACCCTTCGTACACGTAAATGGTGTCAAATATGATATTGCAATAATAATAAGACCACGACTATTTCTAATATTCTTATGTAAAAAAATATTGTACACAAAGCAAAATCTAAATGTAAAAAATGTGACCTAACATGTACTCAATACTAACAATTAAGTGTTTGGTTAAGAATTAAAATAAAGTTTCGAATTGCTGTTAATGTTATAGGTTAATATACTATAATAATATTAAAAAATATATACATGCCATGTTGTGGATCTGCAACCACACGATAATTAATTTATGTTTATTAATTTGAATATTGTTATGTTTTACCATAGACGAATTAAATTAAATACTCAAGACGTACAAAGCCATATACGTTTTTCCATAACTAACATTACAACCCTAGATGTGTGTTAGTGTAAATTTTGAATAGTATTGAGAATAAAACGAATTGTTGATAATACAATATTTTACCAATTAGGAATCATCTTTCTTCAAGGCGGGTTTAAAATTTGAAAATCAGTCGTATATCGGGGTACCACTGTAATTTGAACACTGTAATGGTATTAATAGTGATAAACTAAATTAATAATGAATTTTTTTTTCATATTTTTTATTTTTCCCATTTTGTGAAAAGAATGAAAACAAAAAGTAATTGAAAATAATTTCGGCGCATGCACGAATTAAGTTTTTATGATAAAAAATAAAAATAACCGAATTTCGTCGTATACCGGGGTTCCACTGTATTTCAATTGCCGGTAAATCTAGTGTTAAAAATATAGTCGTTTCCCTTTTTCCTCTCCTAAGTAGTCTTGCATTCCTTTTCTATCGCACCTTTTTCCAGCAAGTGTCATAATACCATTACTTAATATTACTTAATTATCAATAAACCTCTAAAAAAATCATTTTTCCCTTCTCCTGAAAAATACAGTTTTTTAGAGTCATTTTTCGAATACATATGCAAACAATCCCTAAACACCCATAACAAAGTTAACGTTATCGAAAAAATGTTGAATATTTTTTTGAAGGTGTACAACAAAATTCTAGTGAAAAAAGTACTCCATAAAATTAGCAAAATATTATAATTTTCCATAATGTTAAGAATATTTTAACTCCTGTAGCTTCGAGGTATACATTACACGTGAAAAATTCTTATATGCCTACACAGTTGAGGCTTGTATTAACATTAAATGGTGGCATTTGGAAATATTATTTCATTATGATAAAAACTTTCCTTTTTCACCGTAAAATTAACCTTCCTTAATTAATTAAATTAATAATAATCCATGTTTTTCTTTCGAAAATTCATAATCCATAATCTTTTATAATTCAAACAAAACTTCGTGATTTATTAATATACACATATTTTTATAATATTGCTTATTATCCATTTCGGAAGGAACAATACGATGGAATGGTCATAATTTAAATATTCGGTTGTTTGATGAATAAAGTATTAGTATACTTATTTTATTATTAATAAAACAATTATGTTTATAATAGAAAATTGATTTTTATTAAGATTACGATTAAGTAAAAACTGTTTATTTAGCACATAAAAAAACGTTACGCTGTTATTTATAAAATATATAAAATTATTAGACGTTTGTTAAATAACATATTTTTATATCGTTGCAGGGAACACATAATATACATATGTATGTACATATGTATATGAGAACATCAAGTAACATGAATGTAAATAGTATAAATAATGTAAGTATAACGTATGAATAAACCTCTTACATTTTCGAAGAATGAAAATTACAGATCTGCTAGATATTTTCCATTAAGTTAAGCTTCCGAAAATGACAAATTATCCCTAGTTAAACAACTAGTGAACTAGTATAGTAGTAGCTAGTATAGTAGAACAAAAAATTATGCAGATTAACTTTTTCTTTACATTCTTCTTCAGTTATTTTATTTTATACTCTATTCGAAGCAAAAATCCATGAAAATACCAACATAAAGTAAAAAAATAACTATAATTCATGTAAGTTGAATTCAGTTTTAAGTATATAATCCTTAAGTTTTTCGTACAGAGTTTCGATTTTTCTTTCTCATTTTTTCTTCACTAGTTTTTCATAGAGTGGTTTTTGGTTCAGGTTTGATTTTTATGAAAAAATGGGTTGACTATTATTGTGTTTTCATGTTATTGTTATATAGATAAAAAACATCTCTCGAGATTATTAGAAAATAACTTAAACCATGTTTATTGTTTAAGAAAAAATACAACGTTAGTCATTTAGCTGTTTGTTTCTACGTACATATGTACTGTGATCAAAATTATTGTGCAAAGCGAAAATTTGTATTTCGAAAATAAGGAAATAAGATCCTGGACCAAATTATATAATGAAATAAATTGTATTAGTTAAGCTAAGGTACCTACTCTAATTCGTTTTCTGAATATAATTTTTGTGCAATATGAAAAAATTTAAAAAAACATTTGGTAAATTAATTAAATTTAAAATTATTTTTGACTAAATGAAGGGATTGTATTTTGTAGGCCCTTTGTGAGTTTTTGATATTCTGGGCCTCTAAAAAATGCGCAGTGGTTTAAACAATTTTTCATAACATCTTATGCCAACAGATAGGCATTTTATTTTATAGAATTTTAAACTTAAACCCGGACCAGATTAAACAATAAAATTTAAATTTTAAGCCGAAAAGTTTAACGAAATTGAGAACATTGTATACGAGACACCCAAAAAGAATATCATTTGAATCCCTCATTTTTCAAATCGATTAACTGCATAAAACAATAAGTAGAGAAAATAGTAAATATTGTTTTTTTAAAATTCCTTTTAAATTATTAATTCAAACAAACGTCGAGGATTGTATTACTACATATGGATCTTTTATATAACAACATATAGAATATCGTTGGAGTAATCGTTATTAATTTATTTGGCAAGTGAAATAAAAGTATTAAATCAAATTCAATTTTCAAATAATTTTTTTTATTGCAGAAGATTTCATTATATACATTATTTATTGAAGATTTTAACAAAAATGATTAATAACCGTTATATTTATTATTATTACTTTGTTTAAATTGATTCATCAGCAATATAAATGATGTCTTCTTCGTCAGCTGTACTGGAGCTCCTATCAGTCGATCTGTCCTTAAATTTTTATAATAATTTTGTTTAACGAGAGGAATGAATTTCATCAAGTGAATCATAGCTTTCCTCTTTTCTCTTGTCACAGTTCTACCTGTTGGATACAATAATGGCTGGTGTACATTTTTCAGACAAAGTGGTCTACCTGCTACAGATTTTCTTATATTAATGGCACTGGCTGTTGTCTGTGGATGTTATAAACATGAAATACGATAGACTAGAAACAGCTGATTGCTTGGAGGTAATTATTTTAGTTAACGGGATTTTCAGTTTATTAAACAAATTAATGTGTTTCTGGATTAATTTAAAATTTTACTGACTTCTATTAAATCCAAAAATTGGTTCGTCCTTGGTGATTTCAATATAAATACACTTAACGTAAATAAGACCACAAAAGAATATTTATTATTAATGTTTCTGTGCGACTTGAAACACTAATAAAATCACATACAAGAATTACTGTAAATCACCAAACTTGTATTGATCATATTTTTTCTAGGTATGAGTGTGCAAATAATTTTACTGTAACAATTGCAAAAAAAAAGTTTTGTGTGATCATAATTTGTTAAACAACAATTTGTTAAAACAAAGTTTTGTGTGATCATAATGTGTTAACCTTGGGAATTCATTTTAGGCATAAACTTAGCAGTACTTCGACTAATTGTCCTAGTTCTCTGAATATTGGCTTGACACTTTTTAGTACATTGTTATCTATACTTTTACGAACCACATCCGTAATAGTAGTAGTAGTGGTAAACCGAAGATCAAATTGAGAAAGCTGAAACCTTGGATGTCTGCTTCTGTTCTTAGATAAAAAAAAATTGAGGTGTGGCCAACACACGACTTTCTTTTACGCACAGCGAATTTTGAGAAACTTTTATAATGCAAATTCCTTGCAAACTTAAGATTGTTTTTATTTTTTCATGTATTCTGTAAATTGTATATTTTTGAAATTTTTACAAAATAAATTTTCTGTTTCACGGAATCTGGGAGCTGGGACCCCAAAATTTATGTAAAAAGTTTAAACATGAAGTTTCAGTTTGATTGGTTAAACTATCTGGACTACAAACTGACATACATATATACCAACAGACACTGGCGGATTTAACGGCGGGCGCGAGCCCGGGGCCCCGACTTCTGGAGGGCCACGCAAAACTCCAAATTTCTAGTTTTTCTGTAATGTTTAAGTGTCTAAGTAATTTTCGTGTTTACATTGTGTCTACATTGTGTGTGAAAGAAAAGAAAAATGGGTTAATAATTTAATATTTGTATAAAGATAAAGATGACATTGGTTCACGTAATTTTGAAGATGAGTTGGAACAGTCCTAGCCGTGAATGTTCTTTTAATACTATTTTCAATATTAAAATTAATTGGTACGTCATAACCTGGAAAAATACAAAAACGAAAAAAAGTCAAGGCCTCTTTAGATATGCAAAATGTTTCAATAAAATTTTCAATCTAGAAATATTAGGCATATTCGGAAATAGACCAAAGTAACTTCATAGTAAGTTTCAAACATTAAAGTTACCCATCTATTTACGAACGATTAATGTAACTTCAGTAATGAAAAAAGTAACTTCATGAAACAAACGCACTCGAAATTCTTTCTTACTTTTTTGTATGTGAAAGGTAACTTGAGTAACTTTGTTACCAACATAATATAAATTATAACTTACTCTGAAGTTACTTTGGTCTATTTCCGAAAATGCCTATTAAATGCGTATAATTTGTACTTATAATTAGTCTTCGCAATGAATTTTCTTCGGTGGATTCGGATTAAAAGTGGCTTTGTTTGACTCGCAATCTTTGAACTTTCTCGGCT
This sequence comes from Tipula helvola, assembly GCA_963556165.1. Lineage (NCBI taxonomy): Eukaryota > Metazoa > Arthropoda > Insecta > Diptera > Tipulidae > Tipula > Tipula helvola. Next base: position 229,642,838 of record OY744483.1, read on the forward strand.
ACGCTGCACTGCGCCTCGCATACAAATGTAATTGCTCGTTAAACAAAGGATCGCTTTTAGTCCTAATGATACTACATATGTACTATTTCCCAATTTGGTTACAAAAATACGATTTTCCAAAATCGTAGTAGGTTGTGAAACGGTTTATTTTTCATAAAGGCATATTGATACATGTACGATTTTTGCCTTTAAGGTTTCTTCACGGAGCGAAATTATTTTTAATCTAACTTTTCAGCTAATCAAATTGCTATATTTCAACAAAGTCCCGCTCGTTTTTGTCCGATTAATTATATTCATTTTTTGAGCAAATAATCTTGGTCGTATCAATACAATAACAAAAATAAAATAAAATATTAACAATAATTGTGCTGATATTTTTTGTTTTTGTTTATTTGTAACATTTTTCATTTCACAATATAATAAAGCGGATTGTTGTACTAAGCGAATTTTATTTTAATTTTAAATAAAAATACGAGTACGTAATATAATTCTGTGGTCATAAATCAAAGGGGATGAAACGCATGGAAAGCAATAAAAAAAAAATTAAAGCGTGCAGAAAATCTCACTATAATTAATTTGGTGTAAACGATACCAAGCAGAATTTGAAAGTAAACCAAAACAACAGAGTCATGACAACCATAGATATATGTAGTACAATTAATTGAGCAAAACTAATTTGTGACTATCTTCACTTTAAACTAAAAAAATTCAACTTTATAATCGGGTTTCGTGAGGAAACCATTAAGGCAATAAAAACAGTCACATAGGCGGTATTAAATGTCTTTAAGGCAAAACTAGAAAATTGAACATGGTTCAATTTTGTATACGGCAAATATATTTGCCTTTCAGGCAAAATTACATAACCTTAAAAAAATTGACAGCTATTTCAACCAATCAGCGCGCTGCATTTTTTTTACCTTAAAGGACAAATTTTTGCATGTATCACTTCTGCCTTAACGCCCTTAACTGTTCGGAAATGAGGAATACCAGTTTGTGCCTACTTGATTTCCAAAAAAATTTAAAATTAATTTGCAGTTTAACTATCCAAAGACTTTTTTTCTCAAAATTCAATAATTTACTGTTTATAACAAAATTAGAAAAAAATCTTGTTTGTAACAAGTTAGGAAATATCATTTTTTGTAACTTTTGGGATCGCTTCCTCATTTCGCAGATATACTACTCGTTACACAAAATGAGGCAGTTTCTAACTGTTCCCTGAGGGACTTCTTTTATTCATTTCATAGAAAAAACAGATGGAATAGAATATTGATCACGTGACCTCGGAATATTCCGTACGTAATATAATAAAGAACGGATTGGAATAAATGAAATACATTTTACATTTTTTTTTTTAATTTTTAAGATGATGTATCTTAAAAAATATAACCTGGGATTTTTTGTCCCGTCCGTCAAGCTCTAGTTAAAACTACTATCGTGTAATGAAGCTAAAAATATTTTTAGCGAAATTTTATTATTTTACCTCTTAAACAATTAACTGTATTATAATTAATAATTTCAATTTAATCATTTAAATTGTAAGCATCGAACATAATTACAAATCGTCACATGAAATATTCTTTTTATTCCATCTTTAGATGAAGTACAAAAAAAATACCTATGAATATTCCGAATAAATAAAAGAATGGACTAAAAAAGGAACAGCGGGAATGGAATGAATTAAAGAAAGATTTACGTCATTTTCGGAATGTTCGAAATACCAAAATGAATAAAAGAAAACACCAATTGTGTAAATGTGAAAATTATTAAAAAGCAAAGCCTACTTTTATGAGTTTGCAATTTTTCGTTAATATTTTGGTAGTAATCAAATTGGAAATCGATGAAAGTAAGCTTTCCTTTTTAGTTTTTTACAAATTTTCACGTTTACACATTATCTAATTTTTAGAGAATCAACACCCAGGGTGTTGATTCTCTAAAAAATAAGATAATGTGTAAACGTGAAAATCTTTAAAAAGCAAAGTTTACTTTAATGAGTTCGCAATTTTTCGATTTAACTCCTACTCAAATAATAAAGAAAAATTATAAACTCATAAAAGTAAGCTTTGCTTTTTACAAGTTTTCACATTAACACATTATAGGCGTGTTTTCCATGAGAATTACCAAAACAACCTTGATTATACAAGCCATAATCTAAAAAACGAAGCTTTTATAAGGGAATTAGAAACGAGGAAAAAACCAAAATTTCGGTAGTAAAACACATAAAACATATGGAAAATCACTTTTTTTCCTAAGGCAAATTTGTAAATGAAAACGTTGCAAATTCTTAATTATAATTTCTGAAATATTTTCATAAATGTTTGAATTTCAACATATACATATATGAATATCTTTAAGTAAATCGGTTTCATTTTCTTGTAATAATTGATTTATTTAAACCAAAATATAAAAAAAAGTTCATAACAACAGCATTCTGGTCAAATTAAAAAGGAAAGCCTACTACAAATCTTGTGCATTAAGTCAATATACATTAGAAGAGGAGAAATTGTTAAGAGTTTGCAATTCAGTTTCGATCTGCGAGCATGTGAAAAATAAATCATCTTTCAGTACATCTCATCAGGCTATAGCGACTGAACTGCTAATTTTTATTACACTGATTTTTCCTATATATAGGAATCGACGTGCACTTGTAGTATTAGCGAATTTTACATTCCCCTTTATAAACTTTTAACAATTTCAATGTTATTGTATTTAACGCATACATGCGGTTACTATGTTCAAACTTTAAATTATTTTGGTATATTCCAAATTGATAAATATTTATAAGAAGAGGAGAAATTGTTAAGAGTTTGCAATTCACTTTCTATCTGCGAGCATGTGAAAAATAAATCATCTTTCAGTACATCTCATCAGGCTATAGCGACTGAACTGCTACTCTTAACAATTTCTCCTCTTCTTATAAATATTTATCAATTTGGAATAAACCAAAATAATTTAAAGTTTGAACATAGTAACCGCATGTATGCGTTAAATACAATAACATTGAAATTGTTAAAAGTTTAAAAAGGGGAATGTAAAATTCGCTAATACTACAAGTTCACGTTGATTCCTATATATAGGAAAAATCAGTGTAATAAAAATTAGCAGTTCAGTATAGCCTGATGAGATGTACTGAAAGATGATTTATTTTTCACATGCTCGCAGATCGAAACTGAATTGCAAACTCTTAACAATTTCTCCTCTTCTTATAAATATTTATCAATTTGGAATATACCAAAATAATTTAAAGTTTGAACAATATACATTACATAGATGGCAGTGATGACAGTAAAAATTTTGAAAAATCGTACCAAAAATGCCACCTAGGAAAATTTCAAGTTCAAAAATTGTAGGAAAAGCAAAACAAATTCAGAAAATATTAAGATCATGTCATAATTTTGTGATTAAACAATTTTTTTTCGTATTTTTCTGTATAAATCTGAGACATCTACATGAACAGTTAAATGCAGTATATTGTAATCGCGTTGCGATAGCATTCCTGCGTAGTACGAGAGGAACCGCAGGTACGGACCCATGGTTCAATACTTGTTCGAGAGAACAGTGGTATGATGCAACGTCCGTTGGATTATGCCTGAACGCCTCTAAGGTCTAGTAAAACTAAAGATAAATTTAGCAAGTATATTTTAATTCGTCAGAGCCAACTTTGATGTATTTTTCAAAATGAAAGTTCGCAAAATATATTTTAGAAATTATTTAATTTTAATATTTCTGCAATTAATATTTACTTAATAACAATATACCCTTCTTTTATATTGCTGGTAAAGATATGTACAACACTTTTGTATAAACATTTTTTAACATTTTTGCTTTTTTCATTGAAAAACTTGAAGCTAAAAAACACCATTTTTACTATGGATTCCTTTGAAAATCAGTGAAAAGTTATACCACTAAAAAAACTTCTAAAAAATACGTCATAATGATTATGGCTCTATACTCTAGAAGGCTCTGGAACTACACTAGAAAGATTATGAATTTGTGGACGACAACAAGTGTGACAAATAAAACTACTTTCGGTTCTCCTTAAACACTTGTTAAACAAACTAATTAAATTAAAACATTTAATTTAGATTTTTAAAAATTAATATATTTTCGGAAACACTGTGTTTCCATCATCAGATTATAAAAATTTTTATAATCTGATGATAGAAACACAGTGTTTCCGAAAATATATTAATTTTTAAAAATCTAAATTAAATGTTTTAATTTAATTAGTTTGTTTAACAAGTGTTTAAGGAGAACCGAAAGTAGTTTTATTAAATACACTAGAACTCGGTAAACTTTAAATTCATTTTATTCTAAGTAAACTGAAAAAAAAAAAATTCATAAAGCGCGAATATGTAGTGTATTTATCATAACTACATATTTTAAGTTTAAAAGTTTCCCCCTTAAGTTATTTCATCAATATTTTCTTATTTTTTTGGTGACGTCATTACACGCGACTGTAATCGATAAATTCATGGGTTGGGTTTATCAAGTGTAACTAAAAAATAAGCTATAATTGTAATTATTTATTGCTGTAACAGCTTAAAATGTGTATTTATGAAATGTGTATTTATGTGTAATGTACTACACATTCGTGCTTTATGAATTTATTTTTTATTTCGGTTTACTTACAATAAAAGGAATTTAAAGTTTATCGAGTTCTAGTGCAGTTCTCATGGAAAACACGGCTTATGTTATTTTTTAGAGAATCAGCACCCAGGTTGTATAAATAGCTATATTATTTATTTAAAAATATCATTAACGTGTATTTTTATTTTCCTGTCCTCTCTATTTTTCTAAGGGGCCTAATTTCTCTTCTGCGCCCGGTGCCTCAAACGACCTTAATCTGCCACTGCCAACAGACACCACTTCGAAACCCAATTTTTCGGACTCATTATTTATTACACACGTAAAAGAAATAAAAGGTGATATTTATGAATTTAAATTTTTTCTTTTAATTTTTTGGAATTTGTATTAGTGATTTTTTGTAAACCTTATACATTTTAAGATATGATCAAAACACATTTTTCTGGCCGAACGGAGTGGCCACTTCCAGTTGACCGATTTGGCAATTTAACATACATTTAGGCTAAATATTTTTATAACATACATCTAAAAAATCGGAAGTACGTCACTGTAGTTTGCAAATTAATTATACGTAATTAGCATAATTGGGCTAATACACACAATAATTACTGTTTGTAATAATTTTTACATTCAAACCGAAGAAGTAATTCAATTTAGAAAAAATAAAAATGACAAATGCAAGAACTGCTGTAACTCCCTGTAAAAAAGTGTCGAGGGGGGGGGGGGGGGGGGGGGGGTTGCGAAATATTTTTGCAATTATAAAACAATATACATACTAAAGGACCACAAACCCTAATAAGTCGTTAAAAAAATTAGGAAACATGGAAAAATGATTACATTCAATTATGTAATATTTGCATTAAAAACCGGAAGTACGTCACTGTAGTGTGCAATTAGGCTATACATATATAGACATATATTTTTGTGTTGGCCAAACATCAATTTTATTTTTTTTGTTAAAAATTTATACATTTTTTTTTTTTAAATTTTTAAATTTTTTTTTTTAATTTTTAATTTTTTTATTTTTTTATTTTTTTTTTTTGGAAACATTTTGTATTAGTAATTTTTTGTAAACCTTATACTTTTTAAGATATTTGCAAAATACATTTTCTGGTCCAAGGGAGTAGCCACTTCCGATTGACCGATTTGGAGTAAAATTCACTGGGACCACATAAATTAACATCAGTGATTATCACACCAACTAGTTACCGTGAAACTCTTGCATTTATTAATCCCATATATTTTAGTAACAATTTTTATTTATTGCCTACAAATATTCATGAAATATTAAATTCAATTACAGTTCTAAAAAAACAAGCGTTCTGTTGGTGTAGATGGATTATGCAGTTTTTTAATTAAAAGTGTCACACCACAAATCAATATATACAGATGATTCATATTGAACAAAAAAATGAAACCTGATGGGGTGCTGCAACAGAATAGAAACAAACCTTTCAAAAATATAAATATATTAGAAACAAACCAATTTAAAATCAGAAATACGCGCCTACTTGGATAAATAGCATTAATACATTGTTGAATGTATACATACATATAAAGAATGTGTGTACAGTTTGTTCTTTCTCTCTCAGCAAGTGTAATTTAAAAAAATTATAAAATTTAGTAAGCAGAAAAAGCGAAGCAATTCAATTTTGGCTAAAAAATAGTACAAATGTACATACATTCAACAATGTAATAATGCTATTTATCCAAGTAGGCGCGTATTTCTGATTTTAAATTGGTTTGTTTCTAAAATATTTATATTTTTGAAAGGTTTGTTTCTATTCTGTTGCAGCACCCCATCAAGTTTCATTTTTTTGTTCAATATGAATGATCTGTATATATTGATTTGTGGTCACACCTAGAATTAGTGATGTTTTAATACACCTCTTCAATTTTAATTTCTCGCTTTCTGATGCTTTGTAATGCGCTATTACTATTCCACTTCATAAAAAGGGATCAATATTTGATACTGATAATTAGAGCCCGGATGTTCATGCACGAAAAACACGTAAAATATGTATGTAAATATGCAGTTAAATATCATGAAATATGCACTAGAGAGTTAATTATGTCCGCTGAGAGGGACATTCCACTTGTAATTGTTTGTCCCTCGAGAAGGACGTTAACAAAATACGCAAAAAATTCTAAATTTAAATGATGAAAATGTAAAATTAAACTTTATTCACAAAATAAAATATTGAATTTATATAGAAATCATTTTTTAAATTTATTTCAAATAACTGTAAACGGTTTACGACACTTTACAATCAACGGTTTCTCTTACATTACAAAATAAGTCTGCTCTTGTCAAATTTATTTATTTATTTATTTTATTTATTTATTTATCATCAACGGGATGAAAATCCTTTTTTGATTACAATTTTATTTACCGTTTTACAATTTAGCTTTGATTTGCTTTTTAAAAGTAGGTACATTTTGAAATATTAAAATCAAACACATCAAAGAACTAAAAAAATTTTACTATTATACTTTTACTCTTATGTCAAGAAATCGTTAGTAATACATAAAGGAAGTATACAAATTGTATACCATCTCTAAACTTTTCTGTACTAAATTCTCAGATAAATTCAATGTCCCTCTGAATGGACAATGGATCTCAAAAGGTTAAAATTGTTAAATTATTGTAATTTTAGTATTTCAATTAGAGTTATTTTATGTTTTTTCTCATTAATGTAAATCAAAAATATACGAAAGGATAGGGTCACATAAAAAAATACAAAAAGGCGTAAAAACTTAAGGCTCCACCTTTTAAAGCCGATCGGCCACACGTAGTCGATTGTTCTTGGCCAATTTTTATATTGCGTAAAACTAGTGCACCGAATAGCTCAGAAATTTCCAATTTATAAGCTTGCATACTACATAATATCTGTATTAACATTATATTTGGAATTCTATCCAGTTCTACGTTTCAATTTAAGAGTTATACTCAATTTAGATAATAAATTGGGAGATTTTTTGACATACCAACCAATTTCTTACAAGCAAAGAAAAATGTGCCCCGGTGGCACAGTTGTTAGCATGCTTGCTTTAAGCTCCGGAGGTCCGGGGTTCGATTCCCGGCGGGTGACGAAAAAATAACGACTGGTTAATTAATGTAAGGATCAATGAATTAATCATTCATTATCCGTTAAAAAAATGATTACGAAACTTTACAATGAAGCGGCCAATCCCCCCATGGGATGTAGCGCCAGCGAAAAAAAAAAAATAAGTACGGACAACTTACGATTAAACCACCGAGATAACGAATGGAAATAATAATGCTCGGGGAAATTAGTATTCTTCAGAATGAACCTCTTAGAAGAATAAGAAATACGTGAACATATTTGTTAGATTAGATAGAGCTTCGGGAGTTATTTTAATTATATGTTTTAATCGTTTAAACAAAATATTTATTGGCTCCACTCCTTATTCATGCTACTTCGGTGGTAAATATAAACTCCTCATCAAACTTATAGGATACATACACACATACATTTCTCGTAAAATTGAATAATATTCAAATTCCTATAACAAAAATGAGGTATGTACTAAAATTATTTGGTTGCTTCTCATGCTTGATAATATCAAAGACTTCAATATAATGTATGATAAAAACTAACAGTAGTGTATATTATAACTTACATGTTTCTAGATTACTTCTAATTTCTATCAATTTTTACTGTAATTATTTTGAGACAGAAAATTAATGCAAACATTTTGGACAAATAACGACACCGTTACATGTTAGTTCTAAATAAATATCTAGAGTGTACTAAATAAACATACGCATTGGTTTATTTGTGTATCAATTGTATTTTACTTACTGGGCCCTGATTCTCTAAAAAATAAGATAATGGGTAAACGTGCAAACTTGCAAAAAGCGAAGCTTACTTTAATGAGTTCGCAATTTTTCGATTTGGCTGCTACTTCAAATAAAATCAAAAATTTCAAACAAATAAAAGAAAGCTTTGCTTTTTACAGGTTTACACGTTTACCCATTATCTTATTTTTTAGAGAATCAGGGTGCTGGAATTATCAGGTAGTTTTAATAATTCATTTCTAAATTTTTATTAATTCGTTTTATTTTAAACGCAAACTTGGCAAATTAATACAAACTAACAAAAATTCAAAACGAAACAAATTCCGAAGAATTTAGAAATTTCAAGAAAAATGATCAAAACAAATTTCCGAGTTGAACAAACCGGTGTGAAGTTTTTAACACTTTTTTTTTAACATATTTTACGCAAGTGTACATTTGTTTAACAGTGTAATTCAAGTTATTAAACACATTTTTTAACACATTTTATTTAACACATTTTATTTAACACAATTTTTTAACATATTTTACGCAAGTGTACAATTGTTTGATAGAGTAACTCAAGAAAAAATTAATGTATGAGAAACAAGATCCTACCATATGCTAAATAACACAAATCTCAGAGATTGGCTCGCATTGTCACTATATAGAATAGAAAGAGGATACTTTAGGCTTTCCAAATCTGTACTTGGTATTCCATAATTTAGGGTTGGGCTCTGATGACAAATTTTCAAATATTACCAAAACGATCGAATATATGGAAAATCATGATACTAAACTTTGCTAAATAACACAAATCTCAGAGATTGGCTCGCATAGTCACTATATAGAATAGAAAGAGGATACTTTAGGCTTTCCAAATCTGTAGTTGGTATTCCATAATTTAGGGTTGGGGTCTGATGACAAATTTTCAAATATTACCAAAACGATCGAATATATGGAAAATCATGATACTAAACTTTGCTAAATAACATAAATCTGAGAGATTGGCTCGCATAGTCACTATATAGAATAGAAAGAGAATACTTTAGGCTTTCCAAATCTGTACTTGGTATTCCATAATTTAGGGTTGGGCTCTGATGACAAATTTTCAAATATTACCAAAACGATCGAATATATGGAAAATCATGATACTAAACTTTGCTAAATAACACAAATCTCAGAGATTGGCTCGCATAGTCACTATATAGAATAGAAAGAGGATACTTTAGGCTTTCCAAATCTGTAGTTGGTATTCCATAATTTAGGGTTGGGCTCTGATGACAAATTTTCAAATATTACCAAAACGATCGAAGATATGGAAAATAATGATTCTAAACTTTGCTAAATAACACAAATCTCAGAGATTGGCTCGCATAGTCACTATATAGAATAGAAAGAGGATACTTTAGGCTTTCAAAATCTGTAGTTGGTATTCCATAATTTAGGGTTGGGGTCTGATGACAAATTTTCAAATATTACCAAAACGATCGAATATATGGAAAATCATGATACTAAACTTTGCTAAATAACACAAATCTCAGAGATTGGCTCGCATAGTCACTATATAGAATAGAAAGAGGATACTTTAGGCTTTCCAAATCTGTAGTTGGTATTCCATAATTTAAGGTTGGGCTCTGATGACAAATTTTCAAATATTACCAAAACGATCGAAGATATGGAAAATCATGATACTAAACTTTGCTAAATAACACAAATCTGAGAGATTGGCTCGCATAGTCACTATATAGAATAGAAAGAGAATACTTTAGGCTTTCCAAATCTGTACTTGGTATTCCATAATTTAGGGTTGGGCTCTGATGACAATTTTCAAATATTACCAAAACGATCGAATATATGGAAAATCATGATACTAAACTTTGCTAAATAACACAAATCTCAGAGATTGGCTCGCATAGTCACTATATAGAATAGAAAGAGGATACTTTAGGCTTTCCAAATCTGTAGTTGGTATTCCATAATTTAGGGTTGGGCTCTGATGACAAATTTTCAAATATTACCAAAACGATCGAAGATATGGAAAATCATGATACTAAACTTTGCTAAATAACACAAATCTCAGAGATTGGCTCGCATAGTCACTATATAGAATAGAAGAGGATACTTTAGGCTTTCCAAATCTGTACTTGGTATTCCATAATTTAGGGTTGGGCTCTGATGACAAATTTTCAAATATTACCAAAACGATCAAAAATGAAAAAAATGATACTAAACTTTGCTAAATAACACAAATCTCAGAGATTGGCTCGCATAGTCACTATATAGAATAGAAAGAGGATACTTTAGGCTTTCCAAATCTGTACTTGTTATTCCATAATTTAGGGTTTGGCTTTGATGCCAAATTTTCAAACATTACCAAAACGATCGAATATATGGAAAATCATGATACTAAACTCAGCTGAGTGTAAAAAATATGCCTGGCAACTTTCATTCTTACATCAAGCGATATAATAATACGTGGGAACTGCATGACGATATGTTGCAATTTCCAATGGAAGTAAATTCGGCAACAATCAGGCAATTTTGATTTACTCTAAATATTAAATAAAATCAGGTGGCTCTTCGTACTAATCAGTAATTATTGATAATTGACAGCCGGTCGAGATATTGATAATAATTTAACAGCGATATAGTAAACTGTTGTAGTACTAATATAGTATTTTCATGAACATCTTTTGAATCATATACAGTTTTTGTATGAGCCAATCCCTCCAAGATCACAGCCTTATCGCGGCGGAGTGGTTTGCACATAGTAAAGAAGGAGTTGGCAATACCAGACAGGGCTACCCATACTGGAATGGCAACTCTGGCAGCTATCAAACAAATCGTGGTCACCTTATTATTAAATACAGATTATCATTTCGAACGTGCTCAAATTTTCGATCATATTATTCTTCCTTCTCAATTTTGTTCTCTGAGATTGGTGTTATTTAGCAAAATGTAGAATCATTTTTTTCATTTTTGATCGTTTTGGTAATATTTGAAAATTTGTCATCAGAGCCCAACCCTAAATTATGGAATACCAAGTACAGATTTGGAAAGCCTAAAGTATCCTCTTCTATTCTATATAGTGACTATGCGAGCCAATCTCTGAGATTTGTGTTATTTAGCAAAGTTTAGTATCATGATTTTCCATATCTTCGATCGTTTTGGTAATATTTGAAAATTTGTCATCAGAGCCAAACCCTAAATTTTGGAATACCACGTACAGATTTCGAAAGCCTAAAGTATCCTCTTTCTATTCTATATAGTGACTATGCGAGCCAATCTCTGAGATTTGTGTTATTTAGCAAAGTTTAGTATCATGATTTTCCATATATTCGATCGTTTTGGTAATATTTGAAAATTTGTCATCAGACCCCAACCCTAAATTATGGAATACCAACTACAGATTTCGAAAGCCTAAAGTATCCTCTTTCTATTCTATATAGTGACTATGTGAGCCAATCTCTGAGATTTGTGTTATTTAGCAAAGTTTAGTATCATGATTTTCCATATATTCGATCGTTTTGGTAATATTTGAAAATTTGTCATCAGAGCCCAACCTTAAATTATGGAATACCAAGTACAGATTTGGAAAGCCTAAAGTATCCTCTTTCTATTCTATATAGTGACTATGCGAGCCAATCTCTGAGATTTGTGTTATTTAGCAAAGTTTAGTATCATGATTTTCCATATATTCGATCGTTTTGGTAATATTTGAAAATTTGTCATCAGACCCCAACCCTAAATTATGGAATACCAACTACAGATTTGGAAAGCCTAAAGTATCCTCTTTCTATTCTATATAGTGACTATGCGAGCCAATCTCTGAGATTTGTGTTATTTAGCAAAGTTTAGTATCATGATTTTCCATATATTCGATCGTTTTGGTAATATTTGAAAATTTGTCATCAGAGCCCAACCCTAAATTATGGAATACCAACTACAGATTTGGAAAGCCTAAAGTATCCTCTTTCTATTCTATATAGTGACTATGCGAGCCAATCTCTGAGATTTGTGTTATTTAGCAAAGTTTAGTATCATGATTTTCCATATATTCGATCGTTTTGGTAATATTTGAAAATTTGTCATCAGACCCCAACCCTAAATTATGGAATACCAACTACAGATTTGGAAAGCCTAAAGTATCCTCTTTCTATTCTATATAGTGACTATGCGAGCCAATCTCTGAGATTTGTGTTATTTAGCAAAGTTTAGTATCATGATTTTCCATATATATTCGATCGTTTTGGTAATATTTGAAAATTTGTCATCAGAGCCCAACCCTAAATTATGGAATACCAAGTACAGATTTGGAAAGCCTAAAGTATCCTCTTTCTATTCTATATAGTGACTATGCGAGCCAATCTCTGAGATTTGTGTTATTTAGCAAAGTTTAGTATCATGATTTTCCATATATTCGATCGTTTTGGTAATATTTGAAAATTTGTCATCAGAGCCCAACCCTAAATTATGGAATACCAAGTACAGATTTGGAAAGCCTAAAGTATCCTCTTTCTATTCTATATAGTGACTATGCGAGCCAATCTCTGAGATTTGTGTTATTTAGCATATGGTAGGATCTTGTTTCTCATATATTAATTTTTTCTTGAGTTACTCTATCAAACAATTGTACACTTGCGTAAAATATGTTAAAAAATTGTGTTAAATAAAATGTGTTAAAAAGTGTTAAAAAATGTGTTTAATAACTTGAATTACACTGTTAAACAAATGTACACTTGCGTAAAATGTGTTAAAAAAAAGTGTTAAAAACTTCACACCGGTGTTGAACAACTAGAATTACTCGAAAAATGATTTTTCGTATTTTTTGAAGTTTTTTGTTTTGATTTTGCTTGTGCTTGCAATAATAACGTTTTGTTTGTTTCTAATCGAAATTTTAAGCTTGTATCCTTTCTCTAGTACATTCATCTAAACCTGTATTTACGTGGTCCTTATTACACGGCCTGTTTTATACGGTGGGAACGAATCATCGTGTAAAAAGGCAATTGGGTAATAAAACATTTAACATTTAATTGAATAAATATTTATAAAGTTATATTATTTGGTTTTTATTGAATTAAAGTCAAATATCCACAAATACCGGAATCATTTTAATAATAATCATATGTTTTAATTATTTTATTTTCACAAAAAACACTTTATTTTTAAATAATGAAAAAACTGCCTTAAAGTGACAATACTATTTTATTTTTGAAAGACTAGTTTCAAACAATGGCTCTTTCTCACAAGGAATGCTCCCGAACCCAAAAATTGAAAAAATTATGAAACTTTGGGGACATGTACATCTCATATAGGTATGTACTACGCAATTTTTTTTTTCTGCGGAAAAACACTCTGACTGGGTGAAATGGATTTTTGAAAATTGGAAATTTTCCATTCTGCCTCTGCGTATAACTCGCTAACGTGTTAACGGTAAGAGGTAGAGAAAAAGTGTGTGCTTGCTTAAGACAGCAGGACGGTGTGCATGGAAGTAAATAAGGTTTTAGAAATGTCAGTTTTTTATCTTCAGTAATGAAAAACACAAAATATATTTATTTGGATGAGTTTTATTAATAGTCCAGTCATTGATGGTTTTTCGCTCAGAATTCTTACGGACAAGACCGACTGACGTGAAATCGTGAAACTGACATTTCTAAAACCTTATTTACTTACATGCTCACCGTCCTGCTGTCTTAAGCAAGCACACAATTTTTCTCTACCTCTTACCTTTAACGAGTTAACGAATTATATGCAGAGGCAGAATGGGAAATTTCCAATTTTCAAAAATCCATTTCACCCATTTCAAAAAATTGCGTAGTACATACCTATATGAGATGTACAGTACATGTCCCCAAATTTTCATAATTTTTTTAATTTTCGGGTTCGGGATCATCCCTTGGCAGTATCAGTACCGGCATTTTTCAAACTTAGATTTATAAATTTAGGAACCGAGGAAGGACGAATGTCCAAAACTAGTCTTCCAAAAATAAAACAATATTTTCACTTTAAGAAAGTTCTTTTATTTTTAACCCTTTAATGCATAATGTAGCATATCTGCATCATGTTACTCTAATTTGAACTGCATCTACATTTGAGCATATTTTTTCGTTTTGTTTCGTATATCTGTTGTTCATTTGTTTTTCTATCTCGTTTCACACATTTTTTTATTTTTTTCTGCGTTTTGAAAATAAAATCGCCATTTAGAATTAGTAAGTCGATGTTTCGCATACAGTTAGTAGTAAACATACATTTAAATATGTAATTTTTTATAAATAAGAATATTGTTTTTGAATATTTATTTTAATTTTGAACGAATTGCCTTTTTATTAAGAAGCGTTATAGATGGAAAAATATTTAAATTTTATACCACAAATGCATAATGATGCAAATAAGCATAATGTCATAAAATCAATTTTCCCGGAAAACTAGCTGCTTCCAACCATTTTTATTTTGAAATTCGTTTCAACCAAATACATCTCTATAAGAAAAAAAATATTTCAATTAAAAAGAAAAAATCATGCATTAAAGGGTTAAAATATACAGTGTTTTTTTGTAAAAATAAAATAATTAAATGAAAGTTAGTTTGTTTTTTATTGTAATCATCGTGACAAAAGCCACAGCACACAAAAGGCAAAAAATAGAAATTTACCATCTTCTCAGCAAATAATCATATAGCTGTAAGATTGTTCATTGAGGATCTGGCAATTTTATAAAGGAAAAAGGGCTGCACTTCAAGAAAATCTGTTTTTTCCGATGGATCTAAATAAAAAATAAGATGAATTTCTACAGTCTCTACAATTTTAAGGAGGACTTTGATATGGAAGCAGAATGACAATTTTTTGCATCTTGTGTAACTGCCCCAAATTAACTCTATTCATAGGCTGCGAAAAATGAAACAAAAGTCAGCTATTTATTTCCTACTAATAAAGACTATATTATGATAGAGTAGAACAACATTTGCAGCTAATTTAATTTTATTAAGAATTAGTATGAAAATCAAAATTGTACGGTAAATTAGTTAAAATTAAAGTGACATATGTAGAAAGAAGCAAAAAACATGGGTCGAGTTGTTTTATGTTGCGAACCTTTTCACCGCTTTTTATCAATATCTAAAGGGGTCAGGACCAAATTTGCGTTTTTTTATAACCTTCATATGGAATGGTTGTGGCTCTTTTGGCGTATATCGCTCCGTACCGTACTCCCAGGGCCGTTCTTATATATTTAGGCACCCTGGGCTAAAAATATTAGGCGCGTTTGTAGAAGCAAAAAAAAATTTCCCTGTGCAGAATCATCTTATTCTGTTTTAAAACCAGTACATTCGACACCATGAAATTCTAGAGAAAATACAAGACATAAAGGTCTAACAGCATTTAGAAAGAGAGGCAATTAATTCCAGAAACGAAAAAACGTTAGTGATTTCGACGATCGGAGACGATACAATGAATAAAATGAGAACACCGGATGGTTGTGAAAATGGGTACTAGCATTGATACCTCTATCAATAGGCGTTGAGACCTGTAATTGTCATACCAATGGCCATTTGGATCGGTCGAATATTTCTACACGTTTCGTGGAAAATTTAATTTTTTTGAAAATCAACTGAACTATAGCCCACAAATTCAGAGCCACAAAATTCGAAAATCTGCAAATGTGCTCCGATTTCGATTATTGATACCTCTATCAATAGGCGTTGAGACCTGTAATTGTCATACAAACGACCATTTGGATCGGTCGAATATTTCTACACGTTTTGTGGAAAATTCAATTTTATTGAAAATCAACTGAACTATAGCCCACAAATTCAGAGCCACAAAATTCGAAAATCTGCAAATGTGCTCCGATTTCGATGATTGATACCTCTATCAATAGGCGTTGAGACCTGTAATTGTCATACCAACGGCCATTTGGATCGGTCGAATATTTCTACACGTTTCGTGGAAAATTCAATTTTTTTGAAAATCAACTGAACTATAGCCCACAAATTCAGAGCCACAAAATTCGAAAATCTGCAAATGTGCTCCGATTTCGATGATTGATACGTCTACCAATAGGCGTTGAGACCTGTAATTGTCATACAAACGGCCATTTGGATCGGTCGAATATTTCTACACGTTTCGTGGAAAATTCAATTTTTTTGCCCACAAATTCAGAGCCACAAAATTCGAAAATCTGCAAATGTGCTCCGATTTCGATGATTGATACCTCTATCAATAGGCGTTGAGACCTGTAATTGTCATACAAACGGCCATTTGGATCGGTCGAATATTTCTACACTTTTCGTGGAAAATTTAATTTTTTTGAAAATCAACTGAACTGTAGCCCACAAATTCAGAGCCACAAAATTCGAAAATCTGCAAATGTGCTCCGATTTCGATGGTTGATACCTCTAGCAGAAAACAAGTTTTTAAATTTGGGATGGTTTACAATTGACGACTGGTATGGTGTGCTCTAGCGGACAATAGTGAACTACGAGACTTCTGATAATAAAAATTTGCTATATGAAGTTATATGGAAATAGTGTCTATTTAATTTGAATTGTTATTTATTACAAGTGTGATAGTTGGAAAATCTAGTTAATCTATTATGTAGTTCAAAGTGTGTTTTTTGTATATTTGATTCAATTGGAACAGTTTTATCGTTTTAAATGCTCGAAAACCGTGCTTAAAAATGGCAGAAATTTGATATTAAGCTACTTGATACTAAAAGCATAACTGTTTTAAAAATATTAAATTTTGGCTTGTAATTATCTGTTAAAATGTGGTAAATATGCTCTAATTTAGTTTGAAAAAGGTTTAGTGACTCAAAGATGTATTTATAGTGAATTTGAAATAGACACTATTTCCATATATCTTCATATAGCAAATTTTTGTTATTAGAAGTCTCATAGTTTACTATTGATTTTTACTAGTAATTCTGTTATTGTCCGCTTAAGGCGCTTTCTCAACTTTACCAGTCGTCCGTCAATGGATAAAGTAGCTATCGTGACTCGTGCATTCCAAGCGACGAATAAATAGAATACATTTATTATAATAAAACGGTTTGCATTTCCTTTGAAGTGAAAAATGAAATTCAAATAAAAAGATGTTTTCTAAAATTGACTAGGTCTTGGACATTTGGTGACGCCCTAATAATGCGGCGCCCTAGGGCTGCAGCCCTTATAGCCCCATGGTAAAGATGGCCTTGCGTACTCCATAACTCTCGAAGCATAAAGATCCTATATGTGCTTTTAAAAGGGGCGAATTATTTGTAAAGCAGGTTCTCCGATGTTTAATAATATCGCTTCAGAATTGCAGGTGGATCGGTGATTGGCTTAGTATAAGTGGGCTGTGAAGAGGAAACTAGTTGAAGTTAAACTGTGTTGAAATTAAAGTTGAACTTGTTGAAGTTAAGAAAGTCAGGTGGAAAAGCTTTAATGATGTTCGAGGAAATCAATCGATTAAACCGATTTTGATGTTCGCCCTGCCGATAATTTAGGTAAACCTACTGGACATAAATGTAAAAAAGACGTTCTCGAAGTAAATGGATTATTATTATGAAGTGAGAAAAATCCCCAGCTCTTAATCATTTCAAAGAAATTAATTTGGTTTTTATTTAATACACTTATATAAAATAAACCATTAACCGTTAAAATCGGTTAAGTAGATTTTGAGAAAGGGCACTGTTTAAATTTGATGTTTTGAAGAAAAATAAAAAACAACTGAAATCATCCCGTTTCGAAGGGTAGGGGCGTAGAAAAAACAAAAAAAATATTGGTCGAATTATTTTGTGTTAAGAACATTTTCACCGGTTTTGGTGAAAATGAAATGGGGTCAGGACCAAATTTGTGTTTTGATAACTTCTTAGGGAATGGCTAAACTATATCTTATGTATATAGCTCATTATTAAGTAATTTTTCATTTACTAATAAACTACTTTTACTAATATACTACGTCTGCAGTAATACGTTAATAGAGTTTATCGGTGATTATACATAATTTATGTTTAATAATCCGCTTATGTTTATTTGTACACAAATAGGTCGGGTAGGCAAAATATTCATTGAAATCCTTTTTTGTAGAGATCATTGTAATGGAAAATTATAAAATTATATTTTGGAAATTGATGGAATTTGTTTTTTAAATAAATAAATTAGATTCCACGATTTTTTTTTTTATTATGATTTATGATGAATTTGAATTATTGTATTTTTTTGTATGCATTTGATGAAAATTTATTTTTTGTTAGATCAAAGTAAAATAGACGATGTACAGTCATTGTGAGAGTGTGATAAGCTGCGTCATCTGATGTAAAATCCAGCAGAAAGAAAATTTAATAAGGATTATATAGATTTGGAATCTCGATAGATATATATTTTTTTAAAAATTGGTTATTTTTCATCTAGGCAAATCAAGATTAAACATTTGATATGGCAGAATGACTAGGTAATATATTGATATTTCCATTTAAGGTTGTTAAATATATATTCATGACATATATAACATACATATACTGTAGAATATGAATCCCCAACGAACGACAAACGATATCCAATATGAAAAGTTATATGGACGAGGTAAAATGTTGCCGTTGTTGTTTGTTTGCCGTTGTTAGTACATGTTATTTGCTGTTTTGTTTTGTATTTCTTTCAAAATGAATGTACTACACTATGTAACGAAAATGAACATACACAGTGATTTAAAAAAAAAAAAATACAAGATATAAGGGTTATAGAATTTATTTGTCATTTTTTTATTAGATTAAATTATTTTATAAATTAACAAATCCTAAAAAAAAAATAATAATAATAATGATAACTGTTAATAACTAAAAAAAATAAAAAAAATCAAGGAATTTTTGCAACGAAAATGATTTTACACTTGAATTTTAAATTCATTTAAATTGTGTTTCACATACCGAGTTGGTACTCCTTTATTTTCATAACCTCTTCCAGTCTTTTATACCATTGAGAGACTAGGGATTAGCTAAGCGTGATTAGTGATTTTTTCGAGATTAGCTGTCTAATCGAGCTGAGGATTAGTGACTAATCGAGATTAGTGCACTTATCTTTGAAAATATTGAAGTTTATCTCGTGTATTGGGTTTAGTGATGGTACAAGTGGCACTACAATGCGAAATGCTATTGTCCTGCAGAAGTTCAAAATCAAGTCCAATCATTATTGAACCAGACACCAATGCTACATCTTTCAGCAGTTCCAATTAACTTAATTGGTTGAGTTCCTGCTCCGAAGTTGGTTATACAACCTCAAACCATAAGGTTTTCTCCACCGCCTTGACGTTTGTTTACCTTTTCTGGCTCCGAATAGTAAAATTTGCGACCCCATGATCCGAATAACGATACGCTTCTACAAAATTCGGGGCGCTTGTTTATATGCTAATATAATTCGCTAGATTAGAACGTTCTGGCTTGATACTTAATGTATTAAGCAAGAATTGTATTTTTGTAGATTGATCGTAGCTACCTGATGAGTAAACCTCACTTTTCAGTATGAAACTGAACTACCAACATAATGAACTCAAGAAATGTTCTCATTTTTGAAGATTCGATACATTGGTATGACTCATGAGTACAGCAAACGGGGGTAATGATATTTCTACTTATTTTGCCAGTAGATATATTATGAGTGATTGGCCTGGCCTCTGTATTTGCCTGATTTGCCAAATCGAAAAAACCTGCGAATATCATTACTACTAATATATTGTCTATAATAAAGCCGAACAAATCACTTGATTAACAGAGAAATTTGTAACTTCTTAATTATAAGATTGTTGCCCAGTTTCAATGACAGCGATTGCACCAGATTTTTCTTTGTCACTGTTGTTCTTCCGGCCCATTTTTCGAAAACATAAAATTTGATAACCTTATACAACATTTCACTTTAACACCACTGTACGTGAGCTACAATTTTAAATTTATCTCAAAATATGACGAAATATCAAGTAAACAAAACATAAAAAAACGAATTTTTTTGTATAGGTAAACGAATTTCGTTTGTTTGTTTTCGATAAAAATGGGCCGAAAGAACAGCAGCGACACAGAAAAATCTGGTGCTACCGCTGTCATTGAAACTGAGCAACAATCTTATAGTGCCATAGCCAGAAAACTGGGCATATTTTTTCTAAATTGAAACAGTACCTTTTTCTTGTTTCAAATATTTTTGCATTTTTTTTTTTTAGTTACTACCCTACACATGCATAATTTGTGTTCCTATTACTCGTAAGTGATTTTCGTTTTCATTTTTACTGGAATTTCCGTTCAATTTTTAATAGGATTTTTTTTACTTACTACCGCTAAAGCTGTTTCAAAATTTGTTACAAATTACCTAAACACTAAAAAGTATAAAATAAAAATAAATCTTTTTAAGTTAAACACTTTTATTGAAAAATTTTGGAAATGATCCTTCACCATTTTTCCACAAAATGAAAGTTGGTTGTGCAATCAATATAAAAGAATTTCCAACATAACATCTTCCATTAAATTAATAAATAACCTTCATTATTGTTGATTGTAAAAAAAAAAAAAAAATTAAAATTGTAAATATTGATTGCACCTTTTAGAATTGGGAAAATTTTCTCTTGTCTACGGAACGTATTACTTCTTCGCAAAGTAGAAATAGTTCCTTTTTTCATCACTCACTTCGTTTATTGAATTGTTTTTTACTACTGATGGTAGGGAATCATGGATGAGGGTGCAAATTTGAATATGCTATCGTATTGTAAGAAATATGAAGGTTCTTTGTAAAAAACGGATTCTTGCGATACTTCAGGGAGTAATGTCCCGATTTTGCAAGCTACACCTCACCGAGACAGGGTTTAGTCGCGAGTTTTTGAAAAAGTTCATCACCAAAAAATTGGATGCCGTTTTGCTGGATTTTATCAGATAATGATAGAGGTAACACAAATATAAATACAATCATGCAGAATTAAATTCTATTTATATTTTACAGAACTGTAACAGAAAAAAATAGAATAGTTTTTAAGAGTTATTGACGGATAATGTTGCCGTATTTAAGAATATCTAAGTAACAAATATTGCTTCAATGGTCCAACGTCGTTCGATTCAATAAAATTAAAAAAATTTACTAAAGTTCTGAAATCACTTAAGCCCCACGGGTTGCGTTTTCGATTTTTAGAAAACTGCCGTAAACCAAATATAATGTTTATTTTAGGCTTTGATAGCCAATGAGGGATAATTTTAGTGAAATTTATACGATAGGATTTTGTACAAAACAAATTTGTCGCGTGACCATTTGGCAAAGAGCTGATGATTTACAAGACCGAAATACATGCCAATATCTCCATTTAGCATCGTTTTAACGGGCATTAATATAAAAAATCGTAGGGGTGTCTTTATAGGATTCCTTCAACGGATATTTATGTCAAATAAAATTTGCTGTAGAAAGAAAGAAAAATTTAATTGGATTGTAAGTATGAGTAAATTCTCTATTTAAATAACTGCTTAATGATTTACATTAAAACAAAACTATTATTTGGGGTTGGTATCCATTAATAGGCAATTAGAGTTTATAAAAAAAAGTAGGTCTATCCGACTCCTCGAATGACACTTTCCCCACAAAGCGTTCGTTATACGTTACCATTCCAAATCATTTACATTTTACAAAAATTTTCCGTTATTTGCAGTCGGGGCAGTCCTTAAAAGAGGTCACGGGTTCTCTTGAATCTTTCTTTGGAGAAATTAGTATCGCATTGCTCATTACATGACAATATAAATCCTCTACCCCAAGCTACCAAATCACAAACTTACAAATAATGCTAGATTATTTAGAACTGAGACTTCTTAAACAGCAATAAAAATCGCATCCCCCATTTTAAACATCTCTAGTATCTTGTTGAAAATCCTTAAGAATTTGAATTACTCCGTTCAGAAAAAATTCACAACATTTCAAATTTCATTTCTGAAAATTTGTGCCGTTTGTTCAGATACAATATTATGTGAGCAACATGAGAATTTTGCCGATATAATTGTTTATTCATTGCTTCTCTATGGACAGAGCATCGGTGCCGTAGATTTTTCGATCAATACAAATAAATAAAACACCAACGATACACGAGTGTGAAGTTTGTCCTAAATTTGTCCTAACTTTTTTCACTTGAGAATGTATTGGTTAAATAAATAAAATCTCTCGTTATTATGATTTTTTTTTTTTTTTTCAAATTTGAGATTTTTGATATTACCTAAATAAACAACATTTAAAAAAACAATTTGCAATTTTTCGACGCCAAACAATAAAAAATATTTTATTAGATAAGAGGAAAAATAGAATCTGGTTACATCAACACACTATCAACAAATTGTTAGTAATTTCGTTACAAAAGCAATTCGTGAGAATTCCGCTTTATCGAGACATGGTCATTAGAAGTAGTCCTTACAGGCGTTTCACAAGCCGTTGTCTCGCATACTGTTGGATTCGTTAACATTTCAAGATTTGAAAAAATTCCATGACTATATATGAGGCTATTAGAAGCAACCATTATGGGAGATGCGCGTATACTTGTTACATAGCGTTGGATTCATTCAAATTTCTCTACGGTTCGTGCGAGTTTTGAAAATTTTCTATGATGCTGTCTCGAGTTATGGTCTTTAGAAGTAATGGGAGATTCGCGAGCACATGTTGCATATCGTTGGATTCGCCGAAGATTTCTCTACGGTTCGTGCAAGTTTTGAAAATTTTCTATGATGCTGTCTCGAGTTATGGTCTTTAGAAATAATCCTTATGGGAGATTCGCGAGCACTTGTTGTATATCGTTGGATTCGTTGAAGATTTCTCTACGGTTCGTGCTAGTTTTGAAAATTTTCTATGATGCTGTCTCGAGTTATGGTCTTTAGAAGTAATCCTTATGGGAGATTCGCGAGCACATGTTGCATATCGTTGGATTCGTTGAAGATTTCTCTACGGTTCGTGCTAGTTTTGAAAATGTTCTATGATGCTGTCTCGAGTTATGGTCTTTAGAAGTAATCCTTATGGGAGATTCGCGAGCACATGTTGCACATCGTTGGATTCGTTGAAGATTTCTCTACGGTTCGTGCTAGTTTTGAAAATTTTCTATGATGCTGTCTCGAGTTATGGTCTTTAGAAGTAATCCTTATGGGAGATTCGCGAGCACATGTTGCATATCGTTGGATTCGTTGAAGATTTCTCTACGGTTCGTGCTAGTTTTGAAAATTTTCTATGATGCTGTCTCGAGTTATGGTCTTTAGAAGTAATCCTTATGGGAGATTCGCGAGCACATGTTGCATATCGTTGGATTCGTTGAAGATTTTTCTACGGTTCGTGCTAGTTTTGAAAATTTTCTATGATGCTGTCTCGAGTTATGGTCTTTAGAAGTAATCCTTATGGGAGATTCGCGAGCACATGTTGCATATCGTTGGATTCGTTGAAGATTTCTCTACGGTTCGTGCGAGTTTTGAAAATTTTCTATGATGCTGTCTCGAGTTATGCTTTTTACAAGTAATCCTTATGGGATATTCGCGAGCACTTATCGTGCAGCGACCTACCGCATATCCGTGAGTGTTACCGAAGCCGTTAGCCTCTACAATTCTAATAGGGGTTGGCTACGTGTCACTAATACGTATCATTAATAAATTCTATATAAACCGCTCCTACGTGCGGCACGCAGTGCGACATGTTTGCTTATCCCAGCTCCTACGTCCCCCGAAGTTTATTTCTAAGGCCCCTCGGAGGGCTAAGCGGGGGGGGGGGAGCGGAGCGACCTCCCGCGTGCTCGTGAGAGTTACCTAAGCCGTTAGCCTCTACAATTCCAAGTTAAATTATTCGATGTCATTTTTCTTCAATTAATTTTCCTCAGAATAGAGAAAAATGTACGGGAAATTGTTATGCAAGATTTTGTATTGAAATATTTTATAATTGCAACATTTTGCATTTGAAACATTTTACATTTGCAATATTTTGTAATGCTAGATTACATACCCAATCCAGGTTTTCTATGTCCCTTATTTTAAGTCCAGTTTTCACATGAGCAGGCATTTCGAAATGGGCGTCGAATTCGGAGATTAAGTATTGTTTACAACAATCGTAATAATTTCAGAAACTTCCTTTCTGTTCCCGGATTTATTAATGAAAGCCAATAAATAAACGGTTATTTTTTTTGCAAACAACTACTACTTAGTACTTCTTAGTTTCGGCTCCCACATTTTATTATCGCTTGATTCAACTATTACGCGCGCAGTTAAATAATAGAAAAATTATCAATTTAATTAAGGATTGGTTGTTTGAAAATAAATATATTGGCTTTATGTTTATAAAATAAACTAAAATTTATATTTTGTGGTTTTTGATAGTTTATATTTTATTTAAATTTAATATTATTGTCAAGTTTATTCGCCACTGCCTCGCAAAGAATAACCTACCTTCTTAACCTTATATTTTTGTAATGTTATTTTAATTATTTCATAAATTTGTATTTTTAAGGTTATGAGAAATTAATAAATTAGTTTAAAATTAACTGTCACCCAAAAGTTACATCACTTTTCCGTTATTGCTGGCATTTGAAAAGAGAGGTAGGATGGACTATTTGCATCGACTGATTTAATTATACCCTGTTTAGACGAGAAAACTTCAACGAATCCAACGATATGCGATAGATAAGTGCTCGCAAATCTCCCATACGGATTATTTCTAAAGACCATAACTCGAGACAGCGTCATGGCAAGTTTTCGAAACTTTCATAAAATTGAGCGAAAACTTCAACGAATCCAACACTATGTAATGAGGGCTCGCGAATCTTCCGTACATACATATAACATCTAAAGACCATAACTCGAGACAGCATCGTAGACAATTTTCAAAACTCTCACGAACCATAGAGAAAACTTCAACCAATCCAACGCTATACAACAAGGGCCCGCGAATCTCCTATAAGGAATACTTCTATAGACCATAACTCGAGACAGAATCATGGAAAATTTTCGAAATTTTCACGAAACGTAGAGAAAACTTCAACGAAGCTAACGCTAAGCAACAAGTGCTCGTGAATCACCTATAAGGATCGAAAGATCATAACTCGATAACGAATCACGGGATTTTTTCGAAACCCTGATTTTACGGTATAGAAACTTTATTAAATCTATCGCTATTCCATAAGTGCTCACCGTTCCGCGATAATGATATCTTCTAAATATCTTACTCCAGAATGCGCCATGAAATTTTTTCGAATCTCTCACAAACGGTAGAAAGAACGTTAACGAAGCCAACAGTATGCGAAACATACGCTTATTAAACGCCTGTAAGGACTATTTCTAATAACCATGTCTCGGAAAAGCGGAATTCTCACAAATGCTTTTGTAACGACATTACTAATAATTTGTTGATAGTGTGTTCTTGTATTTACATATTTTGTGTTACCAGATTCTGTTTTTCCTCTTATCTATTATAATAAAATATTTTTTATTGTTTGACGTTGAAAAATTACAAATTGTTTTTTTAAATGTTGTTTATTCAGGTAATATCAAAAATCTTAAAATTTAAAAAAAAAATTCATAATAACGAGAGATTCAATGTATTTAACCAATACATTCTCAGACGTAAAAAAATAGGACAATTTTAGGACAAACTTCACGCACGTCGACAAATACGTGAAGTTTGTCCTAAATTTGTCCCAAATTTTGTTGTTGTAATTTTAGGACAAAGTTAGGACAAACTTCACGCGAATAACGATACAAAATCAGAACTAATGTCAATTATCTTTTGTGACCGACACCCCACCTCCTTGTCGCATAGTATTACATTTTCTATATCTTCTACCTCCTCTGTCTACTATTCCCGTGACTTTATTCGAACTTTTTGCTAATTTTCGCAATGCTACGACCATTCTATTATTATAAGTAGTACAACAGGATAGCCAACATATGTATGTAATACCTCAATGTGGTGCCCATCTGTTTGCTTGGTACAAATTTCAGATCTTTAGGGTATTTATAGTTACGGCAATTTATGTAATATGATAAGATTGGCCCAATATGATATTAACCCTCAATCCATGAAGGTATTTTAGACACCTTAATTCCATGATCCAGGGTCGTTTTCGTCTTTGCGCTAAAAAATCAACAATTATCAATAAAAAAATCTTAAATAATTCATTAAAGAAATAATAGTTTTATTGCCCGGGAAAAAACTATTATTAAACTAACTAAAATTAATGTAATTAGTTTCGGCCAGGACGAAAACGGCCCTGGTTCTTGGATTGAGGGTTAGTTTATTATAAAATTTTACCCATTTTCGATTCACCTGGATTTATTTGTGGAACTAGAAATGAAACATCTTTAATGATTGGGTCTTCCAACAAACTACAATTAATATAAACACTACATAAGTATAATTACTTGATGATATTCATCTTGGTTTTTAATCAAAATAAGATAAATCAAATTCAAATATGTAATTCAACAATTGAAAACAGTTAAATTATTCAACTCATATTTACACAATAAACGTCAAACAAAAATAGCCGAACAGCGAAAATGTAGGAGAATGTGTTAACTTTAAAATGTCAAAAACTACAACGAGAAAATTATTACCACAATATTCGAGCAGACGCTTATGCCGCATACTCGAAAACTGTCGATAGTAACATTTTTACTAATTTGGCAACAGAAGAACTTGACGGCGATTTTTTTTTTTGATTAATTATTGAAAAAAGATGAGGAAACTTAACAAAATAGTTACTGTCGCCAGTTTTCGAGTTGCGGCATTAGTGTATTTTGGTAATTTTTTCAAAGCATTCTGTGGGGTTTAGTGTTTTTTTTTGTTTTTAAATTTTGGCAAAAATAATTCCATTTTATAGCAGTTTGTGCCACTGGGGTGGAGTACCGAAAATTATCGTAATGATATTTTCGTAATACTGGGGCCCTATTCTCGAATTCCACATCCATTTTCCACATGTGGACATCTGTCAAAATTCATAATTGTATGGATGTATAATGTATATTACACATGCAACCAAATACCCTATATGGGGAATTTTTTTCACCTGCTTATACCCATTCGGAAATATTCACGTAGTACCGAAAAAATGCCATTATTCCATTTATTTTTATGAATTTTGACAGAAGTCCACATGTGGAAAATGGATGGGAATTCGAGAATAGGGTCCCTGGTGAAATCATAATAATTTAGCATTCTTGAAACCATTACGAAAATAACAAAGAGAGGAATTATTATTATTATTACTTGAGGGCCATGTGGGGGCTCAAGCCACCCCGCACTGCGACCTAAAAGATCTTTTGTACATCAAGACCTACTTAATTATCCGTTCAGTCAATATTCAGGCTCTTAATGAACCTGATAATACTGCCTAACGGTACGTGATACATACTCTCTGGGCTCATTGCTCTCCCTCCTAGATGTTTTAATTATCCGTCCAGCCAATATTCAGGCTCTTAATGAACCTGATAATACTGCCGACCGGTACGTGATACATACTATCTGGGCTCATTGCTCTCCCTCCTATACGTAATAACATTTACTTCTGCTAGAAGAGCGGTAGCATTGAGACTCAAGGACTTCGAGAGGGCAGACCCACTCCCGTATATTCCTATCCGTGCCTCGTCTACCGTTTTGATTTTACTCTTGCGAGTTGCTGGGACATACTATCTGGGCTCATTGCTCTCTCTCCTAGATGTTTACTGTTGGAAGTACTTCTACACGTGATACATACTATCTGGGCTCATTGCTCTCCCTCCTAGATGTCTACTGTAGGAAATACTTCTACATGCGTTACATACTATCTGGGCTCATTGCTCTCCCTCCTAGATGTAATAACATTTACTTCTGCTAGAAAAGCGGTAGCATTGGGACTCAAGGACTTTGAGAGGGCAGACCCACTCCCGTGTATTCCTTCCCGTGCCTCGTCTACCGTTTTGATTTGACTCTTGCGAGCTGCTGGGAATAAAAAAGTCGCCTGTAGGTCACCCAGGTTTACTACAGGAGGGCTAAATAAAGCTGGAGGGTGCCTGGTATCCAGAGTCCGCATATATAGACTGATTAACCTATCAGCCATTCATCCATCGGCATATGCTGTTCCACCTTAGATTAGGGAGTTTTGTCAAGGTTTTCTCCTTCACAAAAGTCTATATTCAGCCTAATGGTTACAGTTACCGGTGGTTGCCACGAGGAGGCAGTACGTACACTTGCGCCTACTGGAAGGTTACGGAGTCCCTTCCAATAGACACCAAACCACCAAAAAAAAAATGTCAAAAACTACAACGAGAAAATTATTACCACAATATTCGAGCAGACGCTTATGCCGCATACTCGAAAACTGTCTCTTGGTACAGCCCCAGCCCCATAGCTGTATACCATACGTCCATACAGGTTTCAATATCTGCCGATATAATAGCAGTTTTATTATGTAACTAGTAATTGCCCGTCAAAACTCAATATTAACCTGAAAGTAAAATGTTTGTTTAATACGAAATAAGACAGTTTAATATTAATTCAAGAATTCTTTTATCACAACGTTTCTTGCAAAAGTACGGTTATCATTTAATATTGCGCCTTGGTATGAGGAATTGCTGATCAGCACTCTAAGGATCTTATGATTTTGTACTCGCGTTAAAGCTACATAAAGCTGGCCATAAGCAAAAACAGATTCCGGCAAAAATAACCTAACATTATCGAACGATTGTATCTGAGCCTTGTTAATCATCATTGCAAAAGCCAAAATGATGGAAAATTGTCGTCGCTTCATTCAAAATGATAAGCTGTCCTCGCTTGGAGATATATTATTCAATTCACAATGAAATGCCGTTATAAAATAAAAAAAAATTAAAAAATAATGCAACACGTCCTTGGTGAGGACCGAACCCGAAAGCTTATTGGAAAAAATTGAATATTGAAAAATAATTTGCGGTACCAGCCTAAATGTAGATTACAGTTTTACAAAATGTATTATTACATATGACCTTTGAGTATATATATATAGAGGAATCACGCCAATTGTAATACTACCTCAATAGATAGCGTTACTTGTATGATTTACAAATTTTTTCTAATTTTTTGTGCATAATATATTTAGGTTGCAATGTATCGAAGTATACAGTAAGATTTGTAGTTAAAAATGAATATAATTTGAACTTTTCCTCTTTCCGCTTGTATCGTAAATGTATAATCTTTGAGTATATATATGTATATAGAGCAATCACCAAACCGAAAAAAAAGTTGTAATACTACCTCGCTGGAAGATGAGAGCGCGACAATCGGCATGTTTTTATAAATAATACAAGTAGAATGAATAATAATAATGAAACGAAGAAATAACCTTGAATGGTACACAAATCCATTTTTTCGTTTGTTTTTTAAATTTTTTTTTTTTTTTTCATTTTCACAATACATTATACATATGTATACCTTGTTTTTTAGTGTATGTAATTTGTTTAATATTTATACCTATCCATACTCATCCAAACATAAGCAATATTATTGTCGTTTCTCATTTTTTAAATAAACTTTCTGGTTTTCCGTTACAATAAAATATTTCATTAGTCATGAGACGAATAAAACAAAGTGTCTGCAGTTTATTGTGGTATATTTTAATCTTGGGATTTGTGCGTAGAGCCTTAATAATTGCTTATAGATGACAACAAGTGAAATTTATTTACTGTGAAATATAGAAGTAATAATGAGTATAATCAGTGCTTATGCTTAACATATCAGACTAAAGTTGGTTTAGTAACAAAGAAAATACAGGGTATTCTTGAATCCCAGCTTGAGTTGAATATTAATCAAAATCACTTGTTAGGTAAATTTTGTTGTAATGAGAATAAATAAACCACAGAGTTGTTGCTGGATTTAGATTTAATTCGTGCTGACGGCGCAAATTTAAATGGCTAGAATCACATTTTAGAAGACAGCTAATAAGTAAACTTTAGCATCTATTAAAGATATGTTTTGTATATATTATAGGTAATTTTAAAAATAAATTATTGTTTTTCAAAATATTTCAAATAAATTTATTTAAAACTTGATTAATTCACATGATTATTTATTGATTTATTTCATTATTTCATCTTTGTGAGATTCACAATGGAAGAAGAAATTTTGCTTTTAAAATATTACGTAAGCAATTTTTGTCAATACAATCAGTTTCCTTTTAAAATTTTTGAAAAATTTATCAAATATTGAGACAATTTCCTTTAAATCTTTTACAAACATTGATGGTGTAGTCAAACTTCTGCAAGGTAGTTGTTGTTCCGTATAATTTGAATGGTAAGCACGTTTTATTAGTTTTGCTGTTTTTTTCTTGAAATTTTGCGTCTCTATTTTTAAGAATAAATTTGTGTGCCAAAAATACAGCTACGTATGCATTTGCACAATTTTTTAATGAAATACATTTTATTATTGTATTTTCATTACTGATTTGAAGGATTCTTTTATGTCATTTTCTTCATCATCGAGCACTGCAGCTTCCACAGTTTCTAAATCAAGCTCTTCATCAATGTGTTCGTTTGCATCAGTTTCTGAAAGTGGTGTATATGAGGTTTGTTCCAATAAATTACAGTAGACTCGCGATAACGTGAACAAAATAAAACCAGGCAAATTCATGTTAAAGAGATTGTTCATGTTTGCGGGAGTTAATTTTTTTCATATGAAATTTGGATGTTCCCAAGTTTACATCCAAAATTTTAATTACAACTTGGTCCATTGGCTGAATGACCGGTATGACATTTGATCCATCGTTTGATTTTAATTCATTTTTATGTGGATGAGATGGAGCATTACCAACAATAATAGTGCTTTAACTGGCAGACCTTGACTTTTCGAAAATGTTCGTATACCTAATTTGACAATTTTGTTAATTTATTGATCACAAAGAATTTTTTACTTAAATTCTTCTAGACCAATAAATTAACATTTACCTGTGGGACAAACGATTAATGGAACCTATCTTTGAACAGATGTTTAAAGTCAACAGGGCAGTTACAACTTTTAAATGATCGGGAATGTTTCGCTTTTAAAATTACTAACGTTGTAATTAATGAAGTCCCTTTGCATTAGTATAATATGCTAAAGCTAAAGTATAAGCCAGTATAAGCCTGTTTCAGCTACAATATAAATTTGGTTTACAGACAGACAGATCAACTTCAATTATTTTAGGTTGCAATTGTCTTTTAAATGGGCTCCACAAGCTCAAGTTTAGAGGACAATTTCTCCAGTAATTTTATGGAATCGCACACCAAAACGAATTTTAAAATATAGTAGCCATCAATTACTTGTGGAAATTGCTCTTGTTGGCTTTTATTTTACTAATGCCCGCTTTCACAAAAAAAAACAGCAATCTGCAGTTAAATAATATTTCATCTCTTTCTTCTTATTGCGTTTTATTTCATAACACAAACTCAACGCATGCTATTTTTTTTTTCTTTTTTACATGAAAATTTTAACTAGAGAGCTAAATATTTAGCTGTTCAATATCGCCCAGCTAAAGAATTAGCTGGAGGCTAAATATTTGTATGTAAAAAAAATATAATCAAGGTGCATTGAATTTTTATTGTGAACATAATGCAATTTCATAAAAAGGGAAAGGGTGGATTATTTAACTAGAGATTGGCTATTTTTTTGTGAAACCGGGCATGAGTAAAAGTTTTGCGTTTCCTTAAAGCGAGGTATGCCACTTACAGCAAAACTCTTATCAAGCTGCCGAAGAAACCAACGATATAAGATCTTCTCCATTTTATGGTATTCTGACAATTAAAGGGCTCTTCTCTTAACAGGTCCTATAAAGGTGTTATTAGCCGCATTTAAAGTTCCCTCACTTGTTTTGTTAATTGCAGAAACAGTGGACTTTGCGATATTGTAGTTTTTCGATAAATTTGTAACCTTACGCCTTAACGAAATTATTCAATAATTCAAGATTGTATCTTTAATATTAAATATGTTGCTTTTAACCCATTTTTCTATTAATCACACAGCATATACAACTAATTATAAGCTGCACTAGCTTAGCGCACAAAGTAGGTTACTGATGGATTTTCAACTTTACTCGATTCAAATTATGGAAAGGGAACAAATTTGGAATCTCTGAATCGTAAGAAATCATATTACGTATGTACATATATGTATTAAGAATTATAAGTTCAATTATGGACATGCGAGAGTGTACAAAGTTTAGATCACGTTATCGAGCTTTCTAATTATTCACGTTACCGAGTAGTACATGTAATTAAAAAATCGTTCACTTTATCCGGAGTTCACGTTATACGGCGTTCATGTTATCGCGAGTCTACTGTAATAGCATTACACGGTGTTCCTGAATGAACTTTAAATTCGACTTTAACATACTAGAAAATTTCAAATTGGGTATTGTTTGGGGACCTTTCAAGAATCATTTAAGATCAAAATTAACATAATCCGCTTAGCCGTTTTTAAAAAAAGTGCTTTTCTTTATTAAAAAAAAAAAACATTAGAAAACTTCAAAATATTAAAAAAAATGAAACAATCTTATAATTTTATTTTATTTAATATAAATTTATTTAACATTACAAAAGAATAAACATTATGATTTAACATTATTTAATTGCCAAAAACTACTATCTGATGCATTAGTCATTGTGATTTTTTTTTTTTTTTTTTTTTTTTTTTTCATTTTATTTTATTACGACTGAGACTGCGCTCATCTAGTAATTTTTCTTTCAAATACAAATTTTTATATATCTAGTAAAATTCACGTTTGTTGGGGTGTAACCCACTGGTTAGCCCCATAATCAATTAAACCTATTTACTAATTTTAGTTTGGTAAGTTCACTAGGTCAAGTGGCCTCGTTCTTTGGAGTCTTCTTTCAACGACAGGGTTATCTATCATATGGCGAATATAGGGGTTTCCATGTTCCTGGAGCCTTATTTCGTGTTTTGCGGCATGCATTTTTATTTCCTCTTTGATGTATTCCATCCGTAGGTCCCTGTGAAGGTCTTCATTTCTTGCGTACCACGGAGCATTGACGATGCTACGAAGAACCTTGTTTTGAAACGTCTGTATCATTTTGGCGTTTGTTTGCTTGGTACATCCCCAGAGTTGTATACCGTAGGTCCATATCGGCTTCAAAATTTGCCGATATAGCAGCAGCTTATTGTGAATTGTAAGCTCAGAGCCTCTACCTATGAGCCAATACATTTTTCTGAACTTTATGTTAAGTTCTTCTTTTTTCTTTTTGACATGCTCTCTCCATTTAAGCTTGGCATCGAGGGTCATGCCAAGGTATTTAGCTGTATTTGCATATGGCACGAGTCGCGAGTTAATTTGTATAGGTAGGTGGTAAGCCTTTTGATAAGTAAAGTTAATATGCGTGGATTTTGTCTCATTAAGTTTGATTCGCCAACGCTTTGTCCAGTTACAAACCGCATTGGTCATCCTCTGGAGTTTGCTCGTTGCATCAGCGACATTATTTCCAACTGCCATAATTGCTGTGTCATCTGCAAAGGTGGCTATGGTTCCTTCATTTGTGGTTGGTATGTCCCTTGTATATAGTAAATACAGGATTGGTCCTAAGACACTCCCCTGCGGGACACCGGCAGAGATTTTCTTTAGCTCAGAGTATTCATCCTCATATTTCACTCGAAAGTGTCTATTGGATAAATAAGATCTTAGTATGGCATAGAATTGTCTCGGTAGATCTCTATGCAGCTTGTATTCCAGACCACTGTGCCAGACTTTATCGAATGCTTGCGCGACGTCCAGGAATATGCTTGAGCATACTTTTTTACGTTCTAACGTTCTTTCAATTATGTTGGTGATTCTATGGACCTGTTCAATTGTAGAATGCTTTTCTCTGAATCCAAATTGATGTGGAGGAATTAGTTGTCGGTCCTCAATTATTGGTTTAAGTCTCTTTAGTAATAATTTTTCAAAGAGTTTTGACATGATTGGCAGCAGAGAAATTGGCCTGTATGATTTTTTATCGTTAGGTGGTTTATCAGGTTTTGGTATCATGATTACTTCTGCTACTTTCCATTGATTCGGAACATATTTTAACCGAAGGCTCGCATTGATTATGTGTAGTAGCTTACGAAATCCTTTGTTAGGTAGAGCTTTGATAATTTGGCAAGTAATCAAATCATACCCTGGGGCTTTTTTAACATTCATGTTACTTTTCACTTCTTCTTTTAATTCTTTGAGAGTTACTGGCCGTATTTCAAACTCATCCAGCTTGTGAATAGATATTATATTTTCATTGGCAGTTTGTCTTGGTAGTGGTTGGAAGGTTTCCTGGAGATACTCCGCAAATAGATCAGCCTTCTCTTTGTGGCCTCTTGCCCAGGTTCCATCATCCTTTTTAAGTGGAGGCACTTGCATTTTGGGTCTTTTGAGTCCCTTCGTCGCCTTCCACAGTGAGTAATCAGAATTGTTTTCATCAGTTAGGCTAACTAGATATCTGTTGATTGATTCATTTTTAACTTCTTTAAGAAGGGATTTGAGGCTGTTACATAAATTGTTAAGAATTGTTTTGTTTTCCGGTGTTCGATTAATTTGCCAGGTTTTACGAGCTCGTCGTTTTTCTCTTACCAACTCTCTAACTTCCATTGGGTAGGATATGTTAAGCGTCTTCTTATTTTGTAAAATGGGAGTGCTTGCCAATGCAGCATAGTGAATTATTTCATTGAGTTGCTCCAATTCGTCTTCCAACTGTCGAGAATTTCTTATCGGTACCTGGAGATTGATTTTGTCCTCCATTATTTCACGAAAGAGATCCCAGTTTGTTTTTGAATTTGTTAATCTGGGTGCACTTTCCCTTTGAATTACAGTTTCACTGACTGTCATGATAACCGGTGAGTGATCCGATACTAGAGAATTGCTGTTTTCAATGTGAATATAGTTCTGAGATATACCTCTTGCTACATAAAAGTCGATTAGGTCCGGTATCTTAGCTTCGTCACTGGGCCAGTATGTTGGGGAACCACCAGAGTAAAATTCACATTTTGTGATCATTGTGATGAGAAAATTTTAGGTAACGTTTATGTTTGTTGTAATATAAAACCAAGGAAAATATTGTTTTGGATTTTCTTTTTGTTTTATTTAATTTAATTATAAATAACGTTTTATTTGATATAAATTTCATAAATAAATTCATAGTGTAATGCAAATAAATTCAATTAAACTTGATTGAAAAGCATTTTGTGATTCATATTTTTGATGCATAAGTATTTGTGATATGCAGAAAAATTTAAAAATAATTAGTAAATTAATTAAATTTAAAATTATTTTTGGCTAATTAAATAATAATTAAGTCATTTATAATTTGTGAACCATTGGAACATTTTTATTACGCCTCCAACACGTCTCGGAAGTGGCCCAAAAATTATGTAAAATCGCAGGGAATCTTATCCCACACGGTTTTATAAACACCCCATAATACATTTTTAGTCTTGCTAGATTGCGAATATCTTCCGGGTTCATTTAAACCCCAACAAGGGCAAATAAAACTCTGCCTTGGCCTAGGCAACTAATTATGTTCAATATTTTTATATAATTTTGAGGCAATGTTACTTCTTTTGTATTGGAGCGTTATTGCGCTAAATAGCAAATTAAGGGCCGACTGATTTTTGAACTGGGAAAACTACCTCATTCAATAAACTGAAATTTAACATTGACTTACTACGGGAATACTACGGGAAGAAGTAAGCACCCTATTTGATATTTTCTGCTAATGTAATATCACATTTTTTATCCATATTTTCTAATTAATGCCAAAAAACACTAATTTGGACATAACAGGGTTATCAGTTCAATTGGCAATCCAATATAATGAAGTTCACATTTTATTTTCTCACAGTAAATCACATTCTGTTTGGCTAAGTGTTCTATAAACTACAACTCTTCAAACCCCATGTTTGTTTGCCACCCCGGTGGCACAGTGGTTAGCATACTTGCTTTACGCTCCGGAGGTACCGGGTTCGATTCCCGGCGGATGATGAAAAAATCACGGCTGGGTAAGGGTAGGATCAATGAATTAATCACTCATTATCCGTTAACAAAAATTATTACAAAACTTCAAAAGGAAGCGGCCAAATCTCTCTATGGGATGTAGCGCCATCGAAAAAAAAAAATGATTTGTTGGAGACCCGTAAAACAATAAGATATTGTCATTTTTCCATCGGATTTCCAAAGCGCTATTTGTTAAATTTTCGATAATGCCCATTAATTCTTTGGAAATTGCGCTTTTATCTGGATTTTTTGAAAATTTGGCTATAGTTTTTTCAGCTTATGTGAAAAAGACCCGCAAAAATTCTCATATAAACTCCGTTGCTGAACACTTGAGTGGCTAATTTTACGGATAACTTCTCAAATGCATTTGGTCGTATAAGCTTCCTCGTTAATTTATAAAATATTTTAATTGTACCTTCATTAAAATCAAAATTTTTCTCTAAAATTTTCCAAGAAACTCTACCAAACTGTGTAACTATATCAGCATTAATTAACCTATTTCTTAAACTTTTAATCAGATGTGGCGGATCATAAAAAAGATTTTTTTTCACTTAAGAAAAAATCAGGCTTTGGCTCCGAAGCTCCTAACAGTTTATAGGCACTTATTTTGTTACTGCCTTGGTTACAATTCACAACACATATATCAAATCCGATTCGGGTTGCTTCAGAAATACAGTAAGTGAAAATTTGATGCAACTCATTACCTTTGACATTACCGATATAAATTCCCAAAGTTTGTTTCCAATTACTGTTCAAACCACGTAAAATAATAATCAAACCATGAGTTGCAATGATATTTTTTCGACCTAAATGACCATGATCTAAAAATTCATTATTATATCTTCAGAAGTATTAAATTCTAATTCCGGTTTGATTGCCATTTCGTCAAATAATAACAACACACATTATTTATCCATTTTTGAAAGAAGTGCACTCTCTCTTGGTCTGCTACATATTTGCGACACTTTTCATTTGTGAAAAAGCGGTGTTGACACCGCAGGCAATGAAACTTCTAATTCTAACATATAATTATAATGGGATGGAGATTTATAGTAAACATTTAAATATAAATCTCGTTCGACATTTTGCCAATGAGCATTAGCTTTATGATGCAACTGAGACAAAATAAATTTTCTTACCGGATCACTTTTTTGACTAAACATTTCATTAATTGTTTCTTTAACTAAATTATCTGAGCATAAGAAATCTAATTTCTTCTGTTTTGGTGAATTAAATATAAATCTAGGAACTTTCGTTGAATTAATTATATTGGATTTTTTTCTTCTAATATAAGGCATGACAGGAAATTGATCTTCAGTTCTTTCATCATTATCATGAAAATTAGATAAACAAATATTAGTTATACGGTTTGAATATTTCCTCTTAAATTTGGACCGGCAGGTGATCGATTTCCTTCCAGTGATAAATGATAGTCTTCAAGGAATGGCGAAATGATTCCAATATGGCGCAAGAGTGATTGGTCAAATATTTGCGGAAATAAAAATAAAAAGTGGTTGAACTATATGTGATATGTTTAAAGAATATATTTTAGAAAAATATAAATAAAATTATAGTGAACGATAATAGAAATTAATTATCTTGTGAATTAAACATAAATTACAACATTAAAAATTTAAAAAAAATGTGTTTAATTGTGATTCATGCGACAAAATATTACAGTTGTCAATAATTGTCAGTTTTTTTTTTCCTTTTTTTTTGGTTAATTTACATCTTTATGCGAGATTACAGTGTATAATTGTAATAAATTTGTCTGGTGAAATAAGTATAAATAAAAACTTAAATAAAATCTTTATAATTTAATCTAATGTGAAATATAGTGGTGATTCCTATAGTGGCAAAATTGTACAGTTGTCAGTGATAAAATAAACAGTTATATCGTCAGCTATAGTACTTTATTTTTCTTATATATACATAATACATATACACCAAGAACTTTCTTTTTTGTTATAATATTTCTGAAAATGGATGGGCAACTCCAAGAAATGTTTAAAAAATCGAATCCAACAAACGCTGACATTATGTCCGCCATTGGTAAACTCCTGGAACGAAACGATGCCAGCTACAATCAAATTACAACTAGCCTCATTGAAACCAAAAATCTCCTAAGTGAATCAGTGAAAGAAATCAAACGAGAAATTGAAGCAGTCGACAAAAGAGTCACTAACGTCGAAAATGTATTGGTTAATACAAATTCTACTATTGAATCGCTTAACACTGAAGTGAACTTTCTAAAACAGCAACAATTAAACAGAGACATAATTATTACAGGAATCCCAAGTAGTATCACTGATATTGATGATTTTCTTAAAAAATTTAGTGAAGTTTACAATTTTGATGTTAAGACAATAGAAACAAAATATTCAAAGAACATTGTTTTCAAACGAAGTGGCCGCAGCGGTAGAGGAATATCTATCCAAGTTACACTAAGGTTTAGTAATGTCGCTACCAAGGACCTGTTAATGGAAAGTGTTAGGAAAAATGGCCCTCTCAAGCTGAAACAGCTTTATCCAACTTTGGTTCAAACAGATGAAGCCGTGTCCATACGGGATAAACTAACGCCCGTGAATAACAATATTATGAAAGAACTTCTCAATTTAAAAAAGAAAAATAAAGTTTTGTATTGCTGGTTTCGTCATAATAATGTTTATATGAAAAAAAACGAAAACTCTAAACCACAAATCATATGGTCTATAAATGACGTAATGAATTTAAAATAAATTAAGATCGACCTAAAGTCAGCTACACTGAATCCAATAATTGTGTGGCTGTGCGATTGATGATGATATTATCATTAAGCTGTTACTATGTATTGTTACTACTGTTATGATTTTTATTACTTTTTTTTTATTTTATTTTGAAATTATTTTGTTGTTATTTACGTTTAACTAATATTATCGTATTATTTGAATTATACATATTATACTGTCATTATTATTATTTTTCTAATCATATAATTTTCTCTAATACATTTGCAGACATATTTAAATTAACTCAATAATTAAATATAAATCACATATCTATCAACATAATGTGCATTTAATCAAACCACTAATATTATTTATATTGTCCGCAACATAATTATGAATCGAAGACAAATACGAAATTATAGTACATAGCTATATAATATATTGTAATATATTAATATAAAATTATAATCCGAGTAAACATGTTGTCAACGGTGAGTAGCAACAAACACTTTTTATTGTTGTCCGATTTCTCGCAGCAATCATCACATTTATTATGCCTGAATATTTTTTATATAAATATAAATCGATTCAAAAATAAATTGCATGAACTTGAAATTCTTCTGTCGTCACTCAATCAAAAAATAGACATAATTATTCTAACGGAAACATTTTTATTTGCTACTGAAACCAAATTTTTTAATATGAATGGATATACAGCACATCATAGTACTCGTGAAAACAGGGGTGGTGGCGGAATATCAGTTTTTGTCAATAAATATCTAGATTTTTCGTTATTTAAAGTTGAAATTAAGCTTGAAAATGAATTCCTAATTATATACTCCAAATTGCTGAACTTATATATTACTGCCTTGTACAAACCACCACACACACTTTATCAAGATTTTCTTAATATTTTAGATAATTTAACACACAATCTAAAAAATCAAATAATTGTTGGCGACTTTAATCTGGATTTATTAAATCAAGCAAGCCTTCAGATCCGTCAGTACAATTCAACGCTTCTTACAAATAGTTATCATGTCCTAAATCAAATAGAGGAAAAATTTGCTACTCGAATAAGTAAAAATACGGGAACTGTCATTGACCATATTCTTTCAAGCTTCAAATCTGAATTTTACATCTACTATGGAGACACCCCTTTAAGTGATCATCGATTTTTACTATTTAAATATATTCTACCGAAAAAATCATTCATTAAGACCTTCAAAAAAACCCATGTTAATTACGAAAACATTTTGAAGTCTATTCAAGAAAACCCTCAAGAGCAGTCACTATCAAATTTCAATTTATTTTATAATTATCTTACTAGTTCTATTGCTAATAATACATCGGAAACTATAACAAATCAGAAAATATCGAATTATAGAAAACCATGGTTCAACAAAGAACTGTCAAATAAGGCCAAAATCCGTAGAAATTTTTATAAACTTTCAAGGAAATATCCTCAAAACAATTATTTTGGACAAATGTATGATAGCCTTAATATGGAATTTAAAAAATTAATTAATAAAGCTAAAAAGAACTATTATATAAATAAATTTGATAAAAGTTTGGCATGCCCTAAACAAATGTGGAATTTGGTAAGCGAGGTACTAGCAAATAAAACACCACAACACAGTAACTCTACAAATATAGAACTAATGCATAATAACAATTTAATTACAGACCAACTATTGGTTGCTAACCTGTTCAATGATTTTTTTATTTCAGTTGGTGTAAATACCTCGAGTCAAGGCATTAAGAACTATCCGCATTTTGTTACTTCCTTTAATGGGCCTTTAACTATCATAGAAAATACTACTGATGAGGAAATGTTTTGTATGATTAACAGTTTAAAGTCAAATTCTGCTTGTGGTCATGACAACATCCCATCGAAACTTGTTAAACAATTGGCATATCTTATTGTTCCATTGCTTACAACAGCGATTAATTCATGGATTAGAGACGTTTCCCAAATTCCTAAAACGTGCTCGAATCAAACCAATTTTTATAAAGGGTAAACTGTTTAAAAATTTTATCGATCAATACAACTTGCACCATTAAACTTAAATCAATCTTAATGCTAAAGTTATCGGGTGTGTGAATTTTGACAATACTACTCACAGTGTTTGTTGTTAGATTTACTTTTATTAATTATCGATTAAATGCAACATGATTATTTTTGATTGTTATTTTTTATTA
This sequence comes from Tipula helvola, assembly GCA_963556165.1. Classification (NCBI taxonomy): domain Eukaryota; kingdom Metazoa; phylum Arthropoda; class Insecta; order Diptera; family Tipulidae; genus Tipula; species Tipula helvola. The sequence continues at coordinate 229,684,084 of OY744483.1, forward strand.
TTATTATTATTATTATTATTATTATTATTATTATTTTTGTTTCTTTTTTTCTTTAATATTTTGTAAAATTTATATTACTTATCACTTTTAACTTTTTATTGGAATAATTTCTTATCAATAATGTGTGATGTTTTCCTATATAAAAAATGTATTTTTTTTCTTGGAAAATAAAAAAAAAAAAAAATAAAAAAAAAAAAAAAAAATAGTGAGGGATATATTATCTATAACAGAAAAACATTGAACTTCTTGCAAAATCAATTTTTCTTCGGTGATATGAGTAGCTTTTCTTTTGAATGTCTTTCTAATTTGTATATTTGGAACAATTGATAGACCTTCATATTCTTTATCGAACGAAACGGGATACACATTTTTATTTATAATTTTTTTTTGATCCTAAAATACGAATATCGTTGTCGTAGAAATGATTTTCGCAAAATTTTATGGGAGTGTTCAACTTTTCTGTGGTTATTTTCAATAATTTGTTGCCTGAATCTTTAATCCACACATTCCGTTGTTTATCACTACTTAGGAAATTGAAAAACGATAGAAAACTTCCATTTATACAAATATTTAAACATCCTTCGTATTCGTGTTAATAAACAAAAATACTTTTACTTATAACTAGAACCGCAGAGGTAAAAATATCCCTACAAGAACGTTCATTTGATTTTTTATTCCAGAAATCTTAAAATGTATTTAAGTTCATAGTTTCAAAATTAAATTTCAACAGATTTAAAAATCAAAAATCACATGACCCACACAATCTTTTTGTACAACATCAACACAAAACAAATATCACTCACACATTCACACTGTTCTGTACGATCAAACATTCAAAACGATGAAAATATGAAAAAATTGTTCTACATTTTAGTTTTTAAATCGTTTTATTGTTGTTTTTGTTGTATTTGTATTATACATCTACGATACGAGCGGAAAGAGGAAAAGTTCAAATTATATTCATTTTCAACCACAAATCTTACTGTATACTTCGATACATTGCAACCTAAATATATTATGCACAAAAAATTAGAAAAAATTTGTAAATCATACAAGTAACGCTATCTATTGAGGTAGTATTACAATTGGGGTGATTCCTCTATATACTTATATATACTCAAAGGTATAATACAACAAAAACAACAATAAAACGATTTAAAAACCAAAATGTAGAACAATTTTTTCATATTTTCATCGTTTTGAATGTTTTGATCGTACAGGACAGTGTGAATGTGTGAGTGATATTTGTTTTGTGTTGATGTACAAAATGATTGTGTGGGTCATTTGGTTTTTGATTTTTAAATCTGTTCAAATTTAATTTTGAAACTATAAACTTAACCTTCATCCGTCCCTAAAAAAAAGTAACACTAAAGTTCCTTTGGTCAAAAATGACCAAAATAAATTCAACAGCAAATTTACGCTAAGCAATACGATGTAAATTTTTGTTTCCAAATTTAATTATTAAAACCAAAGATAACACAGTAATTTAAAACAATTTCAATGTTTATTTATTAAGAAAAATTCATATTTTATTTCGTACACTGATGGCACACATTCTTAGTTTGAGCTATGCAAATGAATTTCTTACATATGTGCCTGTTGTACGAATTTTGTCAGAAACTGCAGCGGCCTCTTTTTTGTGCTCCTGCTAATTCTGTAGATTGCAACGTTTGATGTCAAATTTGCTACAGATTGCGACAATATGTAGACCGTGAGAGGTAAACCCTTCTAGACCAACGTGGCTTGATTAACGACTCACCCACTGTTACAATAAATAGTTGGCTTTTATAATACTTCTTTCTACTCCATTCTGGCAAACACTAGTGAATAGCACGAGAGCATTTATTACTGATCCAATATGTTAGTGAACACTCCTACTGGATATCTATTTGTTTTACATGTACAAGTATAGCAAGCAATCGTTTTATCGACCATGTTGACACCGCCTTTCGTTTTATTGCAGTTCTATAAAATATTGTTTTTTTTTCGGTATCTCTTCAAAAGTACACACTTACAGAAATGTTTTTGGGATGTATGATAGCAAGATTGTATCCTTAGTAAAAGCGAAAGTAGAGGAATACAAAAGCTTGTCTCTGATTTCTAAAATAATCGGTGCTATTGACGTTTTTTTCTTTCGAATTGTTCTAATCATATGGTCATGTGGCATTTTAGTAGCATTTGCCCAGTTCGTAGGATGTAAACAAGTTATCAAATGTAACGTTTCTCTCTTTTATAAGCTGCGTGATAGACAAACCAAAGACGACAAGTAAACCCTGATTTCTCTCAGGTGCTGTGCCTGTCTCCTTTCCTATGTACGGCTGTACGTTTCAAACGTAAGAGCTTTCACTACCGCAGAGCAGCCAAAACATAATCCCATACTTGGCGATCCCTAAAACATAATACCATTCGGTATATATTGTCGAAAAGGGCACCGTGCACGAAATCCAACCAACTGCTATGGTAATATATCCACCCACTTTATTCGTTTTTCTCCAATTGGTGCTAACTTATTGATGCATTTACGACTAGCTCGTGTGCTACAATCATCAAATCTCATGACATGACTCTTGAAATTACTTTGAACCGTTTTAGAAGTATTAATTTCCCAAGAATCTACATGAAGTTCACATAATCCGAAATTTCAGAACATGTATCATCAGGTGAAAATGATGTGCCCTCCCTCACCTAATTCGTCTTCAGTTGCCGTTGACATCTTTGGAAAATATTATGTATTATGTATATGTACAAAATGATTTTAGTTTACCATTAGACGAAAATTGGAATAGCAAATAATGTGAAATTCATCTATTGGTCATTTTTGACCACAAGATCTTTAGTGTTACTTATTTCGTAGCAGGGTAACGGTTAATCAGAAAATTCCAATTCTTTGAGTAAATCATAACTAATACATATAAATTAAAGTCACAAAGGAAAACATGTTTAAAGGTTTAATTTAACAAGATATTTGAAAAATAATATTCGATTTGGTCAAAAATGACGCGAGGGACGGATGAAGGTTAAATTCATTTTAAGATTTCTGGAATAAAAAATCAAATGAACGTTCTTGTAGGGATATTTTTACCTCTGCGGTTCTAGTTACAAGTAAAAGTATTTTTGTTTATAAACACGAATACGAAGGATGTTTAAATATTTGTATAAATGGAAGTTTTCTATTGTTTTTCAATTTTCTTAAGTAGTGATAAAAAACGGAATGCGTGGATTAAAGATTCAGGCAACAAATTATTGAAAATAACCACAGAAAAGTTGAACACTCCCATAAAATTTTACGAAAATCATTTCTAGGACAACGATATTCGTATTTTAGGATCAAAAAAAATTATAAATAAAAATGTGTATCCCGTTTCGTTCCTAAATATTTGTGCATGTGACCAAAATAATATGGATAAAGAATATGAAGGTCTATCAATTGTTCCAAATATACAAATTAGAAAGACATTCAAAAGAAAAGCTACTCATATCACGGAAGAAAAATTGATTTTGCCAGATGTTCAATGTTTTTTGTTATAGATAATATCCCTCACTATTTCGCCATTCCTTGAAGACCATCATTTATCACCGGAAGGAAATCGATCACCTTCCGGTCCAAATTTAAGAGGAAATATTCAAACCGTATAACTAATATTTGTTTAATATCTAATTTTCATGATAATGATGAAAGAACTGAAAATCAATTTCCTGTCACGCCTTATATTAGAAGAAAAAAATCCAATATAATAAATTCAACGAAAGTTCCTAGATTTATATTTAATTCACCAAAACAGAAGAAATTAGATTTCTTAGGCTCAGATAATTTAGTTATAGAAACAATTAATGAAATGTTTAGTCAAAAAAATGATCCGGTAAGAAAATTTATTTTGTCTCAGTTGCATCATAAAGCTAAAGCTCATTGGCAAAATGTCGAACGATATTTATATTTAAAATTTTACTATAAATCTCCATCCCATTATAGTTATATGTTAGAATTAGAAGTTTCATTGCCTGCGGTGTCAACCATTCAAAAATGGCACTCAAATGAAAAGTGTCGCAAACATGTAACAGATCAAGAGAGAGCGCACTTCTTTCAAAAATGGATAAAAAATGTGTGTTGTTATTAGAAGAAATGGCAATCAAACCGGAATTAGAATTTAATACTTCTGAAGATATAATATGTATATGAATTTTTAGTTCATGGTTATTTAGATCGAAAAAATATCATTGCAACTCATGGTTGGATTATTATTTTACGTGGTTTGAACAGTAATTGGAAACAAACTTTGGGAATTTATATCGGTAATGTCAAAGGTGATGAGTTGCATCACATTTTCACTTACTGTATTTCTGAAGCAACACGAATCGGATTTGATATATGTGTTGTGAATTGTAGACAAGGCAGTAACAACAGAAGTGCCAATAAACTGTTAGGAGCTTCGGAGCCAAAGCTTTATTTTTTCTTAAATAAAATAAAAAAAATCTTTTTTATGATCCGCCACATCTGATTAAAAGTTTAAGAAATAGGTTAATTAATACTGATATAGTTACACAGTTTAGTAGAGTTTCTTGGAAAATTTTAGATAAAGTTTTTGATTTTGATGAAGGTACAATTAAAATATTTTATAAATTAACGAGGAAGCATATACGACCAAATGCATTTGAGAAATTATCCGTAAAATTAGCCACTCAAGTCTTCAGCAACGGAGTTTCTATGGGAATTTTTGCGGCAATCGCAAATGTCTTTTTCACAGAAACTGAAAAAACTATAGCCAAATTTTCAAAAAATCCAGATAAAAGCGCAATTTCCAAAGAATTAATAGACATTATCGAAAATTTAACAAATAGCGCTTTGGAAATCCGATGGAAAAATGGCAATATCTTATTGTTTTACGGGTCTCCAACAAATCATTTTTTTGGCCGCTTCATTTTGAAGTTTCGTAATCATTTTTGTTAACGGATAATGAGTGATTAATTCATTGATCCTACCCTTAACCAGCCGTGATTTTTTCATCACCCGCCGGGAATCGAACCCGGGACCTCCGGAGCTTAAAGCAAGAATGCTAACCACTGTGCCACCGGGGCGGCAAACAAACATGGGGTTTGAGGAGTTGTAGTTTATAGAACACTTAGCCAAACAGAATATTATGATTTACTGTGAGAAAATAAAATGTGAACTTCATTATATTGGATTGCCAATTGAACTGATAACCCTGTTATGTCCAAATTAGTGTGTTTTGGCATTAATTAGAAAATATGGATAAAAAATGTGATATTACATTAGCAGAGAATATCAATTAGGGTGGTTACTTCTTCCCGTAGTATTCTTTCGGAAGAAATAAAATTTTATGCGGTTGTATAAATCACAACACTTCAAGGTCAATGTTAAATTTCAGTTTATTGAATGAAGTAGTTTTCCCAGTTGTTGAAAAATCAGTCGGCCCTTAATTTGCTATTTAGCGCAATAACGCTCCAATACAAAAGAAGTAACATTGCCTCAAAATTATATAAAAATATTGAACATAATTAGTTGTCTAGGCCAAGTCAGAGTTTTTATTTGCCCTTGTTGGGGTTTAAATGAACCCGGAAGATATTCGCAATCTAGCAAGACTAAAAATGTATTATGGGGTGTTTATAAAACCGTGTGGGATAAGATTCCCTGCGATTTTACATAATTTTTGGGCCACTTCCGAGACGTGATGGAGGCTTAACAAAAATGTTCCAATGGTTCACAAATTATAAATGACTTAATTTCTATTTAATTAGCCAAAAACAATTTTAAATTTAATTAATTTACTAATTATTTTTAAATTTTTCTGCATATCACAAATACTTATGCATCAAAAATATGAATCACAAAATGCTTTTCATTTATTTGCATTACACTATGAATTTATTTATGAAATTTATATCAAATAAAACGTTATTTATAATTAAATTAAATAAGACAAAAAGAAAATCCAAAAAAATAATTTTCATTGGTTTTATATTACAACAAACATAAACGTTACCTAAAATTTTCTCATCACAATGACTAATGCATCAGATAGTAGTTTTTGTCAATTAAATAATGTTAAATCATAATGTTTATTCATCTGTAATGTTAAGTAAATTTATATTAAATAAAATAAAATTATAGGATTGTTTCTTTTTTTTAATATTTTGAAGTTTTCTAATGTTTTTGTTTTTTAATAAAGAAAAGCACTTTTTTTTAAAAACGGCTATGCGGATTATTTTAATTTTGATCTTAAATGATTCTTGAAAGGTCCCAAAACAATACCCAATTTGAAATTTTCTAGTATGTTAAAGTCGAATTTAAAGTTCATTCAGGAACACCGTGAATGCTATTAATTTATTGAAACAAACCTTATCTACACCACTTTCAGAAACTGATGCAAACGAACATATTGATGAAGAGCTTGATTTAGAAACTGTGGAAGCTGCAATGCTCGATGATGAAGAAAATGACATAAAATATATCCTTCATATCAGTAATGAAAATACAATAATAAAATGTATTTCATTAAAAAATTGTGCAAATGCATACGTAGCTGGTTTTTTGGCACACAAATTTATTCTTAAAAATAGAGACGCAAAATTTCAAGAAAAAAAACAGCAAAACTAATAAAACGTGCTTCCCATTCAAATTATACGGAACAACAACTATACCTTGCAGAAGTTCGACTACACCATCAAGTACTTTTCATACCAGGCGCCTCGCCTCGAAATTTTTAGTTACCACAAATGTGAAGCTGAGACCCTCACGGAAAAAACTAGAGTTGTTACCACGAAGAAAACGGAATTTGAATTGAAGAAAATGTACTTTTTCTTCATTTAATAGCTCATTTTCTTATTTCTTTCGTGTTTTTCTTCATGTAAGATTTGTGTTTCTTGAAATGATAAAAAAATTCTTGAGTTAAAATTAGTTGCTTAATTGTAATTTGAGATTTAGTTTCTTGTATCTATAACTGCTCAAAATTCTTGATTGAAGAAAAAAAAACAACGAAAGGAGAAAAATACGATTGTTTTGTTTTCAATTTTTCTTGCAAGTAGAAATTGACTGTTTTCTCAAACTATATTGTCCAATTTTCTTGGAATTGGTTATTTTAAAAATAAAACAATTTCTTGATCAACACAAATGCAATTTCTTAATTCAAGAAACTATTGAAATGTTAATGATAAGATTGAATTTTTCTTAAATCTAGAAATAGAACCTTTTCTCAAAATGTAGGTATTATCCAATTTGCTTCAAATCATCCATTTAAAAATTTAATATATTCAAATAAATAAATGAATTTCGTAAAAACATTTTTATTTTTTTATTCAAATTTAATTATTTATGGTTTGCAGACATTTGTGGAGAGTATGCAATGAGACATTAGGATATTTTGTACACATTCTGCTAACTTTTTCATTTTTATAGCTGAAATAATTGGGTTACAATACACAACTAAGTTGGGTGTCTAGAAATTTGATTAGCCGGTGTAATAGTGTGGTTCAGAATATGGAATAATTTGGACAAATATAGTACAGTATTCCCAATAATTTAGATTATTTTTAATTAGGAAAAGTTTACTCTCTCTTCGAAACAACCAATTTTTTTATGTTATTCTTGAACTAAGAAAAAAATCTTCAATTGAAGAAACTATTCTTTAATAAATTCTCTTAACAAGAAAACTATTATTTTACGTCTCTCAGGACAAGAAAACATTTTCTTCTCTTAAACGATCATAATTAAAAATCGCATTTTTCATTTGAACAAAAATTTCTTAATCTGAGAAAATATTTTTAATTCAAGAAATTATTTCATAATATGAAAAGCTTGTTTCTCATATCAATAGAATAAAGTATTTCAACTAAGTAAGCCTTTCTTGAGACGAGAAAATTATCGTTAAATTGTTATAATTGTACGTATATAAATACCATTATATAATGGATGTTCGTACCGAAAAAAAGCATTCTATCGCGAACCTTCAACAGTGAGAAGCGTGAAAAAGTTATGTGATTTTGAAAGTAGGATTTTGTGAAAATTTTCTTTTGTTAAAAGTGAAAAACTTAGATTTTTTAAACGGTGGTGTTTCCGCCTCAAAGTGGTGTAAAGTGACAAAAGAAAATGGATTTCTTAAACTAGACACATTTAAAAATGTTTTTAATATTTTCTCTCGCCTTGCTCGATATTCAAAGGTCTCAGATGTTGAAAACATATGTAAGTATTTCTGTTATTAAATACAATATAAATAAATACTTAAAAAAAATCATATTTCCTTTATTTTACAGAAATAAGAAACTGCAAAAAATTACTGGCACACTAAACACTACTAACAATTTTTTCTTATTAGTACAAAGTTTTTGAATAGTCAAGTAATTATGTTGGCACAGGAGAAAGGCATATATGAATTTATTATATCATATGTAAAGACAACATACATTTAAATCATTTGTTTTACACTTCCAAATGGAATTAAAATATTTAAACTAAAATTATTATCTATTTAAAATCTACAAATTTTTTTCATATATTGATACTTTTTCTAATAATGATTGATAATTAGATTCATAGTTAAAAAACAAAAATTGAAAGTCTAAACTTAATATTAAATTACAACGATCATAATATTAGTTCTAAGTGAAAATTATTTATAAAATTATAATTATTTATATTTAAATTTAATGAAACAAATAACAATCGAAATTATTAAATTTGTGAAATAAAAAAACACAAAAATAAATTGTCATATAATTGTATTATTTTATAACCAACCATTTCACAAATTGAAGAAATATTTCTGAAACCAAGAAATATTGCGTAACCATACCTGAAAAAATATTGCTTTGTCACAAGAAAAGCGTTTCTCTAGTGAAGAATATTCAAGTTCCCTGGAAGAAAAAAACCGATGCGTACAAGAAAACGCAAACAATAGATTGGTAAATGTTCACTCTACTCAAGAAAATATGTGTTTTCCAGCAAGAAAATATCTGTTTATTTACAGAAAATGCTACATAAATAAAGAAACGAGATTTCTCACCATAAAATTTCTAGTTTTCAATCAAAAGAATCGGTTTCTACAATCAAACCGATTTTGTTAAACTTAAGAAATAAGAATTAACCATGAAGAAAAACCATATTCTCGATGTAATCACGTTTTCTTGTATCAAGAAATTAGTTTTCTCATATCAAACAAATAAAGATTATTTTAATATTTTAGCAGAATTTCAAATTGAGAAACGTAAAGTTTGTGGTGAGAAAAATTTCGTTTAGCTGAAAAATGATGTACAAATTTTCTTAAACTAATCGATTTTTTCTTCATATTAGAAATTATTTTTTTCCGTGCTTTCATACCGGTAGCGTCGGCTTTGCACATTTAGTTGCTATCAAATATTTTATATAGTTCCATTTTACACGTGAATTATAGCAAGAAATGAAATATTATGAATTTGTAAGCTACATATGTGTTAGATTTTTCGGTAAATATAAAATAGTTGTACCAAAAATGTGATTTGTAGGTTATGTTGACAAAGCTCCTCGCTTTGTACTACTTTAGAATGTCGCAGTCGAGTGTGGAACGCATTGCCTTGGCTTCGTAGATAACTTTATTGCAATATATTTTGATTTGTTTTAAATTATCACTTAAAAATAAATTATTTCTCAACTAATTGAATTTATTTCTATAAAATTAAACGATATCAATCAAATAAAACTAATTTGCATAGTTGAAAAATGAAATAAAGAATTTTTATTTTTGAAGCTCAAAGCCGAGGCGCCTGGTATGAAAAGTACTTCAATGTTTGTAAAAGATTTAAAGGAAATTGTCTCAATATTTGATAAATTTTTCAAAAATGTTAAAAAGAAACTGAATGTATTGACAAAAATGGCTTCCGTAATATCTTAAAAGCAAAAGTTCTTCTTCCATTGTGAATCTCACAAAGATGATATAATGAAATAAATCAATAAATAGTCATGTGAATTAATCGGGTTTTAAATAAATTTATTTGAAATATTTTGAAAAACAATAATTTTTTTTAAATTACGAATTTTGCCCAAAGTAAGAACAATTCTTCTTAGAATAATTTTTTGTTTTTACTTTCAACAGTTGGTACCAAGCTCTAAAATATAATTTATTATTTAGAATTTTAACAAATATAAAATAGTGATGACAAATTATGAATAAATTATAATAATTCTAAATGATAATTAACAAAATTTAAAATTCTGATTTATTAAAAAATTGATAATTGTTATTTAATACCAACTCATAAAACTAAATATTATGTAATATATGTACTCTAGTGGTAAACACTACAACTATGAGAAGAAGGGAAGTTTGCTATTCCTACTTCTCAGCGGAATGAAACTCTTCATTCCGGAATGAAAATACACGGCATTGTTGTTGTAAAATTGCCAAAGTAAGAGTGGTATTATTATTCATTCTACTTGTATAAAAACAGACCGATTGTCGCGCTCTCATCTTGCAGCGAGGTAGTATTACAACTTTTTTTTTGGTTTGGTGATTCCTCTATATATATATACTCATAGATATGACATAATAATCATTGTTTTACAATACAAAATTTTGTAGTTTTCAATTCATATTGAAACAATGAAATGCAGTTGTGGGAAAAAATAATATTGAAATTAATAAGTACTTTTGAAAATCATCGAACCCGAAACATTTTCCAATCGAAGTTTCTTGTTAACATATCAACACCTATATCACTTAGACATAACGTTTAAGCTTAGGACATAACATCAGAAAAAAAGACCATAGTAGCATTTTTTAGAATATTTTCAACTAAAGTATGAAATATACATATGTATGTAGGTAGGCGGGGCTTATATCATTTAAAGTGATTTGGTTGGTAGAGAATCGCTGCACACTGTGATTTATATAATGGGCGCTTTCAGATCCGCAAACTGTTGGCATCATGTTTAGTGAAATCATTGCTAATTTGATTTGAATTACTAATAAAGTTTTTAAATTTCATAGCGTTGGCCGTGATTTTACTCAACATGTTGCCAACTGTTTGGTGCTCTGAAAGCGCCCAATGTAGATGTAAGCTTAGGGTTCCTTCCTATGAGCCAATTAATTTTTATAAATTTGATGTTTAACTCTTCTTTTTTCTTTCCACTTAAGTTTAGCATCAAGGGCCATTCCTAAGTATTTTCCCGTGTTTGCATGTGGAACTGGTTGGAATTCACTGGTACAGGTAACCAATTAACATTTTTGTTTGTTTGTATGCATTTAGTTTCATTGAGTTGAAGGCGCCATTTCCTCGCCCAATTACTCAATGAATCAGAGGCGTTTTGTAATTTTGTGGTTGTCTCTGATTACAGTATAATCCGCAAATGTTGCAATACTTGTTCCCTTTTGGTCCAGAACACATCCTTTTGGAAGTCCAGCCGATATTTGTTTTAGTTCGGAGTATTCCTCTTCATGTTTTACACGAAAGTGTCAATCAGCTAGATATGACTTTAAAATCTGGTAAAACTGCTTCGGCAGACCTCTATCTAGTCATAATCCAGGTCTCGGTGCCATGATTTATCGAAGACTTGAGATACGTCCAAGAAGATACTTGGGCATATTTTTTTTATTTTCTAGAGCATCTTCAATTAAATCTGCGATTCTGTGCACTTGATTTAACCCTTACATGACACACTGTAACGATCCTATGTGAGAGCGAGAGGCCACCAAAACCAAAATGATTATTGGCTGCATGAATTGCCTCAGATCATTAGCAGAAAGGTTGGTATTTACTTAGGGACTTCATCGGCGGACTGAATTAGCGTGGCTAAAGCTCAGCGGAATGGGGGGGTGGAGTATGAAGTCTAAGTAAATCTTGCGTTGCCGCCGGAAGGATACGGGAAAAGGATAACGAGAGAAAAAAAAATGAAGGAAGGAATTAACACACCGCAACAACTATACTCACCAACTCTTAGCTACTTACCCGGATCACATCCTCACTCTATCTCACTTTACTTCATATTTGAAAAACACGATTCTAAACAATCGAAAACGAACGAACGAATTTTGAAATTTGAAGAGCGGTGGATTGATAAAAGGTAAACACCAGATAATTACAAATGGCAATCTTAACTATTTATTTCATAAAAAAACTACAAATCAAAAATTAATAGAGAGAAAACTAAATGCCCAAAACCGAAAACCAGAGGAAACAAAAAAAATACTATAACCGAACTATACCATTGAATTTTCTCCCTATTTCACAATCAAAAGAAGTTAGTTCGGTTAGTTCTAAACTCTAAAACAAAATTCAGATTTATGAAACTAAATCTTACGAATTTAATAGTTAGGAGAATTTAATATAAGAAATTCAATAAAAAAACTGTTAAAAAAAAATATACAATGATAATCACTTAACTTAATAACAGCATCCGTTGGTCGACATTGTTGAAGGAAGTTTCCGAACGTGATATCTCATAGTTGCCATTATGAATTTTAAATGGAAACTTTAATGCTTTATGTTTTTTTTTTTTATTATTATTGTTGTAGTATTATACGCTTAACTACTTAATATTACTTTACTTGTATTAGAACTATTATTTATTAAAACATGAATATTAGGGTCACTTAAAGTAACAGTACCATGACAATTTAACTCTTATGAAATAAAAAAAATTTACAACACTTTTCTTTCTTTTTCAGTTATTAATTAGTGCTTTGGTCCATGAGTTGAATTATGATTTTATGGCTTATTATTAGTTGAAATTATGAAGGTACTTTATTATTTCACTATAGTTTATTTATTGAGTGGTTTATTATTATTATTGACACAGACTTTTACACTCACACCAATCGTTACACTGCATAAACAAAATGTCTCAATTCTGTTATTTTATGGATTTGGACTAAAAAGTTCCACTATACCATCTTTCACTAATTTGAACTAAACAGTTCCACGATACTTTAGTTTATACTTCAAATTATTTATATAGGTTTTTGTTGTTTTGTTTTATTGGTGTTTAAAATGCGAACTCACTGGTGTTTTATGCATAATAATTTATTTACCGAGTGTACTTATTATTAATTAGCAGAACACTGATACATATTAAACAAATTGACCAATTAATTATTATTTTATGGTCAAAACGAACAATGCGGTTTCTTTATGTTTGTGTGTTTTACCCGCAATAGATTCTGTCTCCGAACATGCACATTTTAAAGTTAATTTGTAATGATTCACAGATAGATCAATGAGAATTTTTCTAGATCTATCTTTATTTTGTATAACGTAACAAATACTTTGTTATTTGTTGTGTTTTGTTTTTTTTCCACAATTTAATTTCACTTAAAAATCTAAATTTTTTTTTTATTTAAACAAAATTCAACTTGAATAAACTAAATAACTTAAACTTATATAAAAAAAACTCTATCATTCGACTTAAGCAGACAACTCTATATCTCAACTTTCAAAAAAAAAAAAAAAAAAACTCTCGACTGCCAGTAAGAATCTTGCATTTATACCTTCTTCCTCCACCGTTAATTTACTACCACATCACCAGTTTGCCAGTATATTGTTAATCAAGGAAGGTATTCGTTTGTGTATGTTGTCTGTCCAATACCGTACAATCGTTACGCAACTTAATCAACAAGGCAACATTAGTCAACACTTCACCGCCACACAACAATTAGTTAGGGGTGGCCAACTCGCAGATTATTGTAGCAAGGCACTCGCTACAACACTTAAGAAAAATCACATAAATACCACACTGGGGTCTTTTAGACCCCAGCTTGAAAATTGCCCATTATTTCTTGAATTTTTGGATATTTAGCTCTGACAATTTTTTCAATATAGTTTAAAGCTTACTAAAGGAGACCAAATTATTACATTAATGAAATTTTATTTTAATCATACCAAAAAAAAAAATATCTGTGAAAAAAATAAAAAAAATGGCGTTTTTACATAAATTAACCGTATCTATTTAATTTTCAATATTTTTAGCTAAAACTTTAGCGGTGTACTCCTGAGATAGTATATTTTAAGATAACAATAAGTCCGATACTAAATCTTTTAAAAAAGGTATTTATTTTGCAATATGAACGTTGAATTTTTTCTTATCGTCGAAGATGGCCGATCACGGCTTTGGCCAGCCGCTTGACGCTCTGCTACATACAAAAGCCGTTGATCCAAAATACCCTCGTTCATATCTTTCTGGTCTACTTTCATGCCACTCTCTGGAACACTGCACATCGAAAAGTCTTAATCATTGTCTTGACTGTCCTCAAACACGTTTGGTTCTTCTCCTGAAGATGCTTCGTCGATGAGTTCTAGCACCTCTCGGACGGTTCGACTCCGCAAATTATACGCCATCTAACTAGTCATACTATTGTATGTCAAAATCAAAAGAAATATGATAAACTAAACAAATTTAAGCAACGAGCGCAGTCTTACTCACGACCAAAACAATAAAACAACACAAAAAACGGTAAACACAACTTTGAAAAATTATTTCGTATACAGTACAAATATTTTCATTCAATTTTTATCAAATCCGATCATCTAGATATCTTTGTCATATCACATTTTTCTTGTCTGGTCAAGGCCTATTAGTCTGTCTTTGTTTCTTGAAAATCGGATAATTACCTTTCGAATTACTTTGTTTACAGACAGATATCAGCAGAGGGGATATAATACATCTCTCTCGCTTTAGATCTGCTAACGTTGAGATGCCTAACAATTATTCCGATTTTCACACAAATATACGTATATGACACACTGGGGTCCATTGGACCCCACCGTGATTTTGGACTTTTCTACACAGCTGCTAGCGGTCAACCGGCTTGCGCTGAGTACGCAAACTGGTAGTATAATAGCTCAACTATAGCACGGGGGGGACATGAGATGCATTTCCGGCGGAAACATTTAAATATGTACGATTGAAAAAGCTCTGGGGTCCACTGGACCCCATGTGTCATTTATGGGTTAAGGTAGAATGACTCTCTATAAATCCAAATTGTTGAGTAGGAATGGGTTTTATTACTTCTATTACTGATTTTAACCTCTTGAGTAGTAGCTTTTTAAATACCAGGTGTATGCATAAGTATTTTTCGATTTAACTAAGAGATGACGTCAGCGAAAAGTACGCAGCGTACTAATTTGACACATACGTCATTTGGTTCGGCGTCTTTGTTTTATCGTTCAGTGATCATGTCGAGTTTTGTACCTGAAAAAGAACATTTGCGGCACGCATTATGCTGTTTTCATTTAATCAAAAGAAAACGTCTGCTGAAAGTCATCCTTTGCTGGTAAAAACATATGGTGAACACGCGTCATCGTTTAGAACATGTGAGGCATGGTTTTGCCAATAGTGGTGATTTGTGAAGACGAGCTATTGAAGGAGTTATTTAATGATGAACCAACTCAAACTCAACGAAAATTAGCAGAAGCATTACATGTGTCACAAAAAACAATCAGCATACGTTTACGAGCAATGGGGAAGTTCAATAAACTCGGTAAATGGGTCCCACCCGATTTGAATCAACGTCAAATAGAAAATTACAGTCACTTTTGAAATGCTGCTTCAATGCCACGATAGGAAATCATTTTTATATCGAATTGTGACTGGTGACGGAAAACGAATTTATTTTGAAAACCCGAAGCGAAAAAATCGTGGCCTTCACCTGGCGAAGCCGATCGTTCAACACCAAAGCCAAATGTCTGGTGGGACCAGAGTGATATTGTGTATTATGAACTCTCGAAGCCGAAAGATGAGCGGAATGGGCCAGAAGACATGGCAAAGTGATTTTGTTACACGACAATGCGCCGTCTTACACAGCAAAACTAGCGAAAGACACCTTCAAATCGCTTGGATGGGATATCCTACCGCACCTGCCGTAGGTCGGAAAATGGCTCGACGAATGGTTTGCCGCAAAAGACAAACAGTTTTTCTGGCATAGTATTCATAAATTAACTGAAAGATGGGTGAAATGTGTAGAAGCTGATGGCCAATATTTTGAATAAAAAAAAATTAATTTTCCTTGAAAATTACGTGTTTTTTTTACCAAAAAACCGAAAAAAACTTAGATTTACTTAGGTTTTAGAATCATTATCACCTCTGCCACCTTCCACTGGTATGGAACGTATTTTAGTCTGAACGCTACATTGTTTACTTGCAGTAATTCTCGTAATCCTTTTTCTGGTACTGCTTTAACTATAAGTTCAGTGATTAGGTAATAACCAGGAAATTTTTTTGAGTTAAAGTTGTTGTTAATTTCAACTTGTAGTTCTTGTAGTGTTTACTTCTCTTTGGTAATCCTAGCCTAAGTTCCATAGACCTTTAGTTGCTTTCCAGAGGGAATAATTAGTGTCTTTGTCCAGAAAGGCAAGCTAGGTAATCGCTAAAATATTGTTCTTGATTTCTTTGAACAGCATTTTCAATTTGTTACTTAAATAATTAAGTCGTGATTTGCTTTGTGGTGCTCGGTTCATTTGCCAGTTTTTTTTTCGCGCTTTCCGTTTTTCTCTAACCAGATCTTTCACTTTTAGTGGATATTTCATGTGGTTTTCCGTTTGGTTACGAGAAGGAGGAATACTCTGCCACGCTACTTGTATAAATACTGTTGCTTAGCAGCTCTAATTGAACATCAAGTTGTGCCGGAGTTTTAATTGGCACTTGTAATTCAGTATTGTCTTCGACTAGGCTCCGGAAGAGATCCCAGTTTCTGTTTTTAATTTTTAACCTGGTCAAATTTTCTTTTTTGGTAATGGTATCACTGCTTCTCATAATGGTAGGCATGTGGTCAGACGAAATTCCTTCACTGTTTTCGAGTAGTACGTAATTTACAGATATCCCTTTTGTCACAAAGAAATCTATCAAAGCTAGCATCTTATTTGTATCCGCTGGCCAATATGTTGGTTTACCTCCAGACAGGAACTCGCAGCTTAAAGCCCGACCAGCTGCAAATAGCTCCTTACCCTTTTGGGTTTTAAGCCTTGATCCCGAATATAAATTTTTAGCATTAAAATCGCTTCCGATTATGAAATTAAAACCGAGCGATTTGAGTAACGTGACATAGTTTTATTTATTCAAATTATACCGCGGAGGGCAATATGTTGAAGATATGTTGATTGCCTTTTGATTATTTAATCGAACATTACTGGTGGCTACTTGCATAATTTCTTTTTCAATTTTTTACTTCTTCATATTGTTTGATGTTTCCTTCACAAATATGGTTGAACCTCCTCTGGCTTTTCCTACTGGGTAGATGGCATGGTAGCACTGATAGCTTATATCTATATTTTCTCTATTAAGGAAAATTTCTAACTATGGAATTTGTTGCAACCGCAAATTTGCATTTCAATTGGCGATTCTGAATGTGTTATTCATCTTCATAGATTAGTACATCATAGAAGTTATTTCATTCACTGTTTCTTGCTTATTTGACCGCTTATTTAAAGCGTCCAGGCTTCTTTCTTATTTTAGTCTTATATTCTTATAAGATGTTTTCGTATGTTTTCGGTCTACTATTGCACTTGTTTGTAGTAGTTCTACTACTAGTGTTTTGGACATTGCTCTATTGGGCATCCCACGGTTGAGCGGGTCCTGTCGTTTTTTGTTTCTGAGATTTTGAACTTCCCTAGCTACTTCATATCCACTATAGTTACGTGGTTTACGCATTTTTGATTTGTATTTATCAACTTACAAGCTTGGGCGAGATTTTTCCCCGAACATTTTACACATCTAGGCTCTCGTTTGCAATATTTCTGCGTGTGATTATATATTAACGCTTCTATTCTAACTCTTGTGTGCCTGATATTTAAAACAAACTATATGAAATTAATATAACTAAGAACCTTCGAATTAACTATAAGTCATAGACAATTAACATTGAATAGATAAGATAGTTTGCATCGCTCAGAATAAAAAATAAAGCTCTTTATTTACAATTAAGGAAATGTATAAGCTATGCTGTATAGCCCAAAGAGCGCAGGGGCAGGGCCCCAAGTATATGGTAGATTAATCGAAAAGTTACAATGGTAGTGTTATTCATATTAGATTTTATATTTTCCAATAATTTGTTTGTGCGATTTTGTGTTAGAGCGAAACTTTTGGTTGTTTTTGAAGAAAATGATAATGCACAGTTTAAATAAAAAACATAGCTGATTTGTGCAACGGGCCGAATTACCTACCACACATAACGATTTGTTTAACTCAAAAGGTTTGTAAAGTTTTGATACAGTATTCATATATGGTACCCCAGTATAAACATATACAAAGTTTGCATAATTATGTAACTTAAAACTACATATTCAAAACTCCAAACGACAAACATTACATAAAGTTAATTAAATTGCTAAGATACACCACAACACAAACAGTAGAGTACCATCACCAAAAACACAAATAATGCTTGTACTTTGCCGCTTTGCTTGCTTTTCTTTATCTGAAACATCAAGAAGCTCGTAATTATCATCATTAAATTAAAAAAGAAAAAAGTTCAATCTACTAAAAATCTGATAACCTAATAAAAATAAATTTTCGTCCTAGCTTTTAATTTTGTATGTGTGTGTGTGCTATAATTTATATTAGTTTCCAATTTTTTGCTATTTCTAGAGATAATAAACTTTAGTTATAAAAGGGTTATTAAATTACTTAACATATAAAACTTTTTTTTTAAATTGGATTTTCCTCAAAAAATTCTTGATATTTCTGTAATTTATATCATTTTCTTCATACCAACCCTTCGACATTTATAAATATCTCCTACTACCAAAATCATTATCATATACTTTAGTATTTCCACCGCTACCCACCCCTTCCAAAACCACTGGCAATAATGAAAACATTTTTTGGAAAGGTATGTAAGTATTACAATTTTCCTTCCATCTACAAAATTGAAATGAGTATAATTTTGTTTCAGAAGGATGATTAGAGGTGCTGAATTTAATGATGATATGTTTTCGTCATGATGAAGAAGACGATGTCGGTGCGGTTGAAAAATTAAATAAAATTAAATTGAACAATGACGACGCTGCTGTTTTTAACAAATTAAAGTTACTTGCATTCATCGCCACCACCGATCGTAATCAGATGATGAAAATTTCCTTTTGTATCACTCCCTTATCCTTTCGTAGGTTAACTACTTGTTTTGTCGTCAAGTTTTAAATTCATTCGCTTGTTACAAACATATTATAACTATTTTGGAAACATTTTGTTGTGTTTCTGGCGTAGAGTATTCGCGAAAACAGAATTATAGAAATCAAACAACGCACAGACGATGTATGTACATATTTGATGGTCTAAAAGTTTCCTCGGTTTTTTACTCAAATTTCAAACGTGGGATCTCGAATTTTTTGGCAATTAAAAAAAAATGTAGCGCGACTTCTTCTATGGTTACTTTTTCAAATTATTCAGGAAATAAAAAAACTTTTTTGACATGAGACCTTTCTAGAAAGAAATGATTTTTTTGTTGCAAGGTAGGTACCTACCGTTCCATTAACCATATGGTAATGTCGTCTTGTCATAAAACGTATATACGTGTCTGTGATACAAAACCGTCATAATACTAATTTTGACAAAAAGTGGACATGAGCCCTTTCAAGAATAAACGATTCAATTTAAAGTGGAATAACTTATCTTCCATTTTGAATTTGTAACAGCTCAACATTTTTTGGAACTCATCTTATTCTGCTTCATATGCAATTTAAAGGGTCTTGGGAGTTTTTCTTCTAATTCGTGCCTACACCACTGCCTTAAAGTTTGAAATTCCTTAAGAAACCTCTTATTGTTGCATTAAAAAGTTCCTTTGTTTTGTAGATTTAGTTTTGAAACAAGATGCGTTTAAAAGGTAACCAAACAGTTTTTAATTTGAAACTTTGCATTTATTTCGTATTTCTCCTGTTCAACCTCTCGAAATATCGACATAATACTAAAAGCTTAAAAATATAATAATAATCATCATAGAAAATGTTTGAAGTGGTTGTCTGGCGATTGGAAAATGATTTGTTTGTTAAAAGCAAATTATGATTTAAGCTAGCTTCTTTTTGCTCCAAAATATATTTTTTTAAAAGTTCAAATTGTTAATTCATATTCTAAATATATAGACTTTTGTAACGTATACTTTACAGGGTGTCCGGGTTTGGGATGCCAATCCATTAAGGGTTCAATCCTTGGTTCATTCTGAGAAAAAAATCGTATGGGGAAGGGGGTCCATTTTTGATATCCTTTGAGATACAGAGTGTTTAAAAAATTTGGTTTAGAAAAAAAGTACACCCAAATATTAAACTGTAACTTCCAATATATTCATCAGAGAGCAACCAACTTAGTCTTATTTGAACGCTATTATTAAAATTTAAGTGGTTATCTTGGATCTGTATCCCCCTGAGAGCTATGATGCTTTAAAGTAAAAAAAAATATTTTTTTTTTATAAAATTGAGTTTTTCTCAATAAAAACCGTTATAATTTTTCTTTTTTTTACTTAATTTAAATTCGCCATCATCTCCCCTACAATCCCCCAATACATTATTTGTACCCACGTGCCATAGTTTTGTGGCGGTTCACGAATTTTGTCGTGCTCCTGAATTTATGCGTTCGCCACCACAACAATTCCAACGCGAACAATTATGTCAAAAAACAATACACCTACTATTAATTGATTCAATTCAATCATACCAATTGAGCGACGAAAACTAAAACAAAACAAAATAAAATAAAAATCAATAATTTAAATAAAGATCATCAGTCTCGTCTCGGATTTAGCGCTGAGCGCACGCGCGTTCATCGTGTCTCTACTTTCATCTACTTTTTCATCGTGTTTTTCCTGGCAACAAAATGTCGGTGCGTGAATGTGTTAAATATTAATATAAAATATAATTTGTTAAAAATTAAATAAACAACATATAAATAATAAAAGATAACATTTATTAATAAATTACACAAATAAATAAATATACTAATTAAAAAATTAAATGGTGCATTTTAAATTGTGTATAAACTCGATAGTTTTCTTCGTATACCGTTTATTCTCAATCTAATTAAGAGATGTTGTAGTGTTAATATTGTACCAATTTTTTTGTATCTGTAAAACAGTAGGCGATGATTATCAACTCATTTGTTTAAATGTTGAAAAAACAAAAATTAAATATTTTCATTTTAAAGTCGACATCTGCATGAATCGTTACGCGACACTTCCTCCTTTCTCACCTCTTTACCCACAAAGTTTGTGGGAGGGATAATATTTTTTTGTATCGATTTCAACAAAAAAAATTGTGGTGGACAAATTGCAACTCACAAACACAAACAAAAAACCAATCAAAATAGTTAAAATTTTGTTCATCTAGTATGCTCACAATAAAATATTACTTATACATACATAGATAAATAGCAACAGTTGATGCTTGATGTTGATGTTTAGTGTTTTGTCAGTGTTGTGAATCAAAAATGTTAAATAATTTAAGAAAATTAATATTATGATGACACAGCCCTCAGGTGAGGAGTACATTGATATCCATTTTGTTTACGGATTTTGCGATGTTAATGCATCACGAGCTCGCAATGAATATCAACGCAGATTTCCAATGTGTCGCGTTCCTAACGCAAGAGTATTTACAAATATTCATAGAAGACTGCGAGATATCGTAACAACATCGAATACTAGTAATAATTCGTAATGTAACAGCATACCCTTCTATTAGCTTATGCTAATTGTTTTTTTCTCAGAACGAACCAAGGAATCACCCCTTAACGGATTAGCATCCCAAACCCGGACACCCTGTATATAACCCTCATTCGTTTTTTCAGATTTTGGTACTCTTTCAGGCCTCTGAAAAGTGTTTTTTATTGATATTGATTTTCAATTTTATATGCTTTCAGATTAGTAAATCAGCTGTCAAATGATTTTGATTTGGTATTTATCAACTATAGTCTATTGAAATTTTAATCAAGGGCTGGGGTTTATCGGCGAAAAACTTGGCCAAATGATTTTCACAGTCCTTTTGAAGCTAACTTTAGACCATCAACGGAGTTTTGCAGAGATCGAAACAAAAGGTAGTAAGGGAGTGCAAGGTCTGGGCCATACGGTGGATGCATCAAAACGTACCAACCCAGTCGGTCTTCTTTTCGATTTTTTGTAAGATCCCATCGACTTTTTCAGTGAATAACGAATATGGGATGTCAATAGGGAATGAAGAGGGCTAAACTTTGTAACTCTGGCTGTAGATTCGTAATTAGCAAATATCACTAATTAATAATATGACATACAAGCTGTTTCATGAATAGGGATTGTCAATGGCGGATGAAGGGGTTTAATTTTGCAAATCTGATTTCAGATTCGTAATCAGCAACCCAGAATACCCCAGAGTGCCGATTTTGAGATAATTTACTTGAGTTTTTGACTTTTAGCCAGCTATTTTAGGATCGGACGCATTGTGCGTTATTGTCATTGGTTAATTCTTGTTTTATTATATATATCTTGGTGTTTATTTGTCACGTATGTGCGTCTTTCTGAATATATAGTAGTGTCGTTCCATTTTAACGTCATTGGATTTATTTTGCGTCTGTTGTTATTTATTTATTTTGTATTTCCTTGTATCACGTAATTTTGTTCGTTCGTAGATTTTATTCCGATTGTATTGTTTGCATGAATTCTTCAGTTCCTAAATCATTACTATGTGCACTCTTTGAAGCTCTATGGTTGTCAATTTCTGTATGTACTAAGCTGTCGGAAGCAATCGTTGCTTTGCGTTTTGATTATTATTACCTCGTTAGTGTATTATGGAACCTTTCTAATTTTTTTAAAATTTTTTAAATTCTTCCGATGTGTACTCTGTTGTGCTGTCCGACATTATTGTAAGTGGTATCCCTTCCTGAGAGAAGTTTTTTTTCAACCTTTTAATTAAAAAAAGTTTCTGAAGTTTCTTTTGTAATTCGTATATTGGCGCAACTCTTGCGTATCCTTCTATTATACACAATAACTAATTGTTTATTGGTTAGAAAGAATGTATCTACGCGTACTCTTTCGTTCTGCCTTCTGCCTTCGTCACAAGTTTTGAATTTTCCGATATATTCGGTTATTATCTCACATTGATTGGCGAATTTTTTTATTTATTTATTGTGCCAAATTGTCTGTAGTTCCCCTCTGTGCTTTGTTGTCTTAGATGCTCTTCGTTTGTTTTGATGTACACTATATATCATCCATGTAGCATTGGCATGTGTTACCTATTAGTTTACTCAATGTCCTGTGCATCTGTCTGAGGAATATTCATGGCGGATTCTTAAGTCTGAACGGCATTCTTTTAAATTAGTAGAGGTTTCCTAAAGCTGAGAATGTTGTTCTGGAATCCGGATTTTAAGCCAATGATTGGGAAGTATTTACACCCGTGTAGCAGGCCTAATAAGCCCGCAATATTTGATACCGGGAAATTGTCGTCTACGGATTTAGTGTTTAATGCTCTATAATTGATGACCATTCTAAATTTTCGTTTTCTTGATTCGTTGGCTTTTTTGTTGACTGTGATGAGGGGCTGTTCCATGGACTCTTGTTTTCTTATATTATGGTTTTTTCCAGCAGATCTTTTAAGTGTTTTTGTAATTCTGGAATTTGTGTTGTAGGATATCTTAATTGCTTCTTATGTAATAGTTTATCATTCGTCAACTCATACCATATCTTATACTTCCTTTATCTGGAAATGTTAATGTGATATCGAATATTTTGTGGAATTTTTTAAATATTTCCTTCAATGTTGCTACTTGTGGTTCTTGCTGGAAACTGATACTGTTGCTTCCTGTCGTGTAGTTTTTTAGTTTTATTGTGTGTGTAGAAAATTCTAATGTTTTGTATTTGAGATTTATCGCTATGTCAAGTTTTTCCATAATATTTATTCATATTAACCCTTACAAATGTCATGAAATTTTAATAAATGAAATTTCAGGTTTTTATCCATCTAGAATAATTTAATTTTGAATATTATTATGTTGTCCACTGTTAACTACCTAAAAGTGTTTTTTGATTGTTTTATCTGAATTCATAAACTTTGGATTTGCTGGCTCCTGCGTCAATTAAAAGGTGAGTTGGTCTATTGTGTTTATGTATTGTTATATAATATGGTAGAAATTTGAACTTGTCTGACTCTAATATATGTCATTGCTGTCCTCATGGTCTGAGGCTCTCTCTCAGAGAGGGGCTCAGGGTACTCCTAACTCATTTGCAGTTTGCTTATAACGTCCTACCTTACGAAGTACTTAGCCAAATCGAGGGCATACGCAGCTTTAACCACTGCGCCGTTAAAATCTTCCTATGTCCTAAACACAGCTTAAAGTAGTTATTTTTGTTGACGACCTAAAACTCAAAGAGAATCTAATTAAAATTAAATTCAATAAAAACACAAAATCAATGTACATATGTTAGTGTTGACATTTATTGAAGCTCCCAGTATGTATATACCAAATAAGCGCTACATTTAAAACTAAAACTAAAATCAGGCTTTAGCGTTTTATTATAACGGAAGTTAGAAAAACTAATCCATAAACAAAACTCACTAATATTAACGATATGTCGTTGTAACGTATTTTTTTACTTACGACTGTTATTATTTTCCCCCAAATCCACTTAATAATCTCTCCTATTATGTAAGAAATTTCATGTTTTCATTTTCCAATTAAAATAATTAAAATAGACAAAAACAACACCGTGAGTAGGAAGAGAGATTCATTGTGACATCAAGGAAACCCTTATAGAAAATGTTAATTAACATTGAACGGTGAAGTGTCATTCACAAATTAAATGTTTTGGTAGGCACCGAAAACATAAAAATTCTTGAATGTTGAACGGTATATAATTTGTAATACTTAAGTATTAAGAAATAAATTGAAAACTTTAAAGTTAAATTGACCAAACAAAGACGTGTTTTGTAGCACTTCTATAGCTTTCATCGAAAAATAAAACGTTTTTAAAAAGCCGTTAAAGGTAAAAGCTCATTTTGTGTGAATAAGCGTACCTACATATTTACAAGTTCGTTCTTCGTATGCTTTTTATTATTATGAAAAATAATAAAGTTTTCAGCTCAATTTCATTTAAAATATAATCAAATTTGTCTATAAATAATAGGAGTCATAAGTTTTATGTTATGTTATATAAAACAGTAAATTAGTAGTACAATAGTATTGACAGTAAAAAGCGTTTTGGTTATTTTATAATTAATACTTTAAAATAAAAAAATAAAATAAAATTTATGTTTCCTCTTTTGTTTTCATAAATTTAATGGTAGTTTCTTTAATTGAATGACAGAGAAGTTTGTTGCGGAAAGGTGATCATTTTGCTAGAGGTTGATAAAGATGATTTTTTTGCTTGTTATAAATTAGATAATTACTTAAATCTTAATTGATTTTTTAAGTGTTATTATGTTGGCTCTTATGATAGCTACCAAAAAAAATTATTATTTAGCGCGAAAAATATTATAAAACATCAGAGTTACTCAGATAGTTAAGCAAACTAAAAGGCGTTTTAAAATAAATGATGAGTCAGAGGGCTATTATTATTATTATTATTATTACTGGAGGGCCATATGGGCGTTCAAGCCACCTCGCACTGCGACCTAAAAGATCTTTTGTGCATGGACCCTACTCAATGAGCCGTCCAGTCAAAATGCAGGCTTATGAATATGACAATAACGCCGGCGCGGCCGATACCTGGAATTCCGCGCCAGTAGGACGACTTTTGCACATTCTCCCAGTGTTTAACTGCTATCCTAAGGTGGCTCTTTGTGACGCTGCAGAAGGGCTCTGGTCCAATGAGTGGAGATGCAGAACCCTAGGCCATCAGCTGCCTCGTTTCCCACAATTCCAGTATGACCTGGCACCCAAACAAGTGTTACCTTATTTGAGCTTGCCAGAATCTTAATAACCTTCAGACAATACCATTCCAGCCTTGACTCAATGGTAAAAGGCCTAAGAGCCATTAAGGCCGATTGGCTGTTTGATACAATATAAACCTTTGCGTCGTTTAGGCGTTTAGCTATGCCTATCCTAGCGCAAAGTTCTATGGCATGCACTTCTGCTTGAAAAATGGTAGCATTGGTACTCAAGGACTTCGGGAGGGAACCCCCACTCCCGTATATTCCTACCCCCGCTCCATCTTTCGTTCTTGATCCATCTGTAAACCATACTATTGACCCTCTCTCAAAGGATGGTCCCCCTGTGCTCCACAACTCCCGGTTAGGTAACCTAACACAAAATGGTTTGTGGAAATCCAGTTTAGCTGGCAAACAGTCGGTAGGCATTCCTATAGTAAGGTCTGTCTGGAACTCCTTGAAGATTTCCAGATGACCCCCCATAATGCCCGGTTTGATATTATTCTCCGCCTGCATTTTAAGGGCCATAGTAGCAGCATCCTTTTTAACATGCTGATGCAAAGGAATTAATCCTAGGAGTGCCTCCATTGCTGGGGTCGAAAATGTTTTCATTGAGCCCGTAACACCAATGCAGGCTATACGCTGAGCATTATTCAATAAAGTTTGCGCTGTGTTTTGTTCGGTTTTAGGCCACCACACTAGCGATGCGTAGGTGACCAGTAGATCATTTTGGGTTGTAGTCCCCAAGTATGTCCGTACAGTATCTGAGAGGCCCAAAAAGGCTTTGTGGCTCTATTTTAAATTTTTTGTAAATGTTGTTCCTAGTTCAGATTTTGATCTAGGATGACCCCTAGATATTTAACTTATTTGTAAAAAGCAACAATTGTACCGTTTAACGAGGGAGCTTTAAGCGAGAGCTTTCTCCTCCTCGTAAAAGAGACAATGTCAGTTTTGTTTGGATTGACACTGAGTCCTTCCTGGTCACACCACTGCCATATTAAATCGAGTGCATTTTGCATGAGATCATAGATGACCCCATCAAACTTGCCTCTAATTATGATAGACATGTCACCCACTTAGCCCTGGAAATTAAACCCATGGCTACTCAGGAGGACCAGTAGCCTGTCAATTACCAATGATCATAAAAGAGGAGACAGTACGCTTTCTTGGGGACAGCTCTTTATGGCCCTGCTGATTACTGACTCAGTGGATATGGCAATTTGATAAGGAAACTGGTTCCGATGCAGCGGATTGTTTACAAAGATTTCACTTCTTATGTGATGATCCAAGATTTTTCCATCGTCTTTAATAGAAACGATGTGAGACAAATTGGCCGATAAGCATTGCACTGGGTGTCCAGACGACTCTCTCCCTTTGGTATAAAGACCAGATTTACTTTCCTCCATAGTTTCGGAATATAATTAAAAACATTACTTGCCCGAAACATCTGGACGAAGCTACGTATAGCAAAATGAGTGTCTCGGCTAAAATTTAAGGAAATTGTCATACCATCCAAAAAAAACATTCAAAAATCCAAATGGTATTCATCCCGAAAAATAATTATAAAGAAATTGATTAAGATTTAAAAGCATTATAGTAAAATAAATATTTATTGATAGTTTCTTTGGACACAATTTACAGTACATTTATTGTGAATAAACACTGCAGTCAAATTCCAATTTCGAAATTCCTTGTGCTGCTCTTAGAGATTTCCCCTGAAAGTATGTTTGGTATCTGACTTCTCAACATTTATGCAATTAGAAAAACTACCCTCATTAAGAAATCAAGGGGATTGCAGGTGAAAATGAACCGCAACGTAAATGTATTGCGGAACATAACACTTACAAGGAAACACGGCCAATTTCTAAATTTCTTGTGCCGCTCTCAGAGATGTCCCCCTGAAATGATGTATGGTATCTCACTTCAGAATACTTATGCAATTAGAAAAAACTACCATCATTGAGAAATCGCGGGAATTACGGGTGGAAATGAACCGCAACGTAAATGTATTGCGAAACATAACACTTACAAGGAAACACGGCCAATCTCGAAATTCCTTGTGCCACTCTAAGAGAATGTCCCGGTGCAATGATGAATGGTATCTGACTTCTCAACACTTATGCAATTAGAAAAAAACTACCCTCATTAAGAAATCACGGCGCTTGCAGGTGAAAATGAACCGCAACGTAAATGTATTGCAAAACATAACACTTACAAGGATGTAACAATTCCTGAATTGCTAAAAGTTAAAATTTTCGGTGTTTGAGTTTTTTTTTGATTGAGTTAAATTTTGAGTGGTTTAAATTGGTAATGTTGTACTGTATTGACCTGTATAATAATATTATTCATTCCGGTTAAATAATTGATTTTTTTTTGTTTGTGTTTAATCAATTTCCCCTCTCCAATGTATCTTCCCGTTGGATGAATATTTTGTTTTGGAACGGGATGAATGTTTTGGAATGATGATGATAGGAAAAAAATTAACAATAATTTTCTTGTAACAAATAAGAAAAAAAAAAACAAACAGTGAAACCCTCGATGTACAAGGTGTATTTTCTGAATAATGAATTATCTGTGGATATATTGGATGCAGTGTGTGATTTTGTTCATATGGTGCGAGAAGAACGAGCAACGGTAGATGACGTCATATGCAGATCTGAAATTGGTTACGGAATTTACATTGTAACAGTTCATCCAATCAGACCATACAATCGTAAGTTTTTTATATATTATATATTGCTTTCTTGTTTTTATTTCAAATCACATGGGGGCATTTTCTAATATGTCACTACATTAATTAAACCATTGTGGTTAACCGGATCAAGCTTTGGGGGGACAGATTTTTATTATAATTGAAACAAAAACGAGCAGGGACTAATTGTGATCCACCCACGACCAATTTAAACCTCTTCACGACTGAGCAGGCATAGGTCACAAACCCCTGAAAATGACGTAGTGGTTGATCGCCTGATAAAGGCGACCAATTGTTACAAGGAAACACGGCCAATTTCGAAAATTCTTGTGCCGCTCTCAGAGATGTCCCCTGAAAGTATGTTTGATATCTGACTTCTCAATACTTATGCAATTAGAAAAAACTACTCTCATTGAGAAATCACGGGAATTACGGGTGGAAATGAACCGCAACGTAAATGTATTGCGAAACATAACACTTACAAGGAAACACGGCCAATTTCGAAATTTCTTGTGCCGCTTCCAGAGATTTCCCCCTGAAATGATGTAGGTATCTGACTTCTCAACACTTATGCAATTAGAAAAAAACTACCCTCATTAAGAAATCAAGGGGATTACAGGTGAAAATGAACCGCAACGAAAATGTATTGCGAAACATAACACTTACAAGGAAACACGGCCAATCTCGAAATTTCTTGTGCCGCTCTTAGAGATGTCCCCTGAAATGATGTATGGTATCTGACTTCTCAACACATATGCAATGAGAAACACTACCCTCATTAAGAAATCACAGGGATTTCGGGTGAAAATGAACCGCAACGTAAATGTATTGCGAAACATAACATTTACAAGGAAACACGGCCAATTTTGAAATCCCTTGTGCCACTCTAAGAGAATGGCCTCCTGCAATGATGTATGGTATCTGATTTGTCAACACTTATGCAATTAGAAAAAACTACCTTCATTGAGAAATCACTCGGATTACAGGAGAAAATGAACCGCAACGTAAATGTATTGCGAAACATGGCACTTACAAGGAAACATGATCAATTTGGAAATTTCTTGTGCCGCGCTCAGAGATGTCCCACTGAATGATGTATGGTATGACTTCAGAATACTTATGCAAATAGAAAAAACTACCCTCATTAAGAAATCACGGGAATTACGGGTGAAAGTGAACCGCAACGTAAATGTATTGCGAAACATAACACTTACAAGGAAACACGGCCAATTTCGGAATTCCTTGTGCCACTCTAAGAGAATGCCTCGGTGCAATGAAGCATGGTATCTGACTTCTCAACACTTATGCAATTAGAAAAAAACTACCCTCATTAAGACATC
Organism: Tipula helvola; assembly: GCA_963556165.1. Lineage (NCBI taxonomy): Eukaryota > Metazoa > Arthropoda > Insecta > Diptera > Tipulidae > Tipula > Tipula helvola. The sequence continues at coordinate 229,713,907 of OY744483.1, forward strand.
AAGGGGATTACAGGTGAAAATGAACCGCAACGAAAATGTATTGCGAAACATAACACTTACAAGGAAACACGGCCAATTTCGAAATTTCTTGTGCCGCTCTTAGAGATGTCCCCTGAAATGATGTATGGTATCTGACTTCTTAATACTTATGCAATTAGAAAAAACTACTCTAACTAAGAAATCACGGGAATTACGGGTGGAAATGAACCGCAACGTAAATGTATTTCTAAACATAACACTTACAAGGAAACACGGTCAATTTGGAAATTTCTTGTGCCGCTCTCATAGATGTTCCTCTGAAATGATGAATGGGATCTGACTTCTCAACACTTATGCAATTAGAAAAAGCAACCCTCATTAAGAAATCACGGGAATTACAGGTGAAAATGAACCGCAACGTAAATGTATTGCGAAACATAACACTTACAAGGAAACACGGCCAATTTCGAAATTCCTTGTGCCGCTCACGGCACAAATTATACCTTCACGAAATATTAGTAAAACAACTTATTGGATTACAAAGGCGGTAGATTTAATACAAAAGCGGTGGTTGTAATATTTATTTCTGTCAAGATATTTGAAGTTGCGGGTGACACGACTACGACTGGTGTCGATTTCTTCACCTCGGACGATTCTTAGGGTAGTGGAAATTTTTCACGAAGTCTCGGAAGCTTCCTTTAGGAAGAATGAAGGTCCATGAGTACAGAGATCAGCTTGAATAAACTTTTCGGGCACCACTCCATGAGAAATCAAATCTGCTGGATTACTCTCGGTCGGTAACGGCAGGGGGAGCCAGTTATCTTTCGTTGGTTTTTCTTTCACGGTGGTGACACGATTCTAGATAAATGCTTTCCATTAAGATGGGCAGAATTTTATCCAACGGAGCTTAATTGTCGAATCATGTCAATAGAACATATCGTCGACATCAACATTTATATATCGCAGAATTTTGTGCACGAGTTGAGTAAGGAGGATTTGAGGTAAAGTTGTCCTTTGCAATGGAGCTATGGGGATTTTGGACAAATTAGCTTCAGCAAGCGTCGAATTGCAAATGCAAAGAACTGCCCCATAAGCTCGCTCACTAGCATCGGCAAATTCGTTCATTTGGATTGTCTGAATTGAATAGGTGACGATCGATGGTAAAATTGTTCAAAAACTTCATGCTTTACAGCGTTTGCCAATACGTGTGCTGTATTTATGGTAGGGATTAATGCCAATCCAGCTTTAGCTGCCATATTAGCATTATCAGTTTTTATAAGACAACCACCGGTGCCAAAAGGCCCAGAAGATTGTATAGATCTCTTTGAGACTGTTTTATTTTCCTTGAAATTAACAAAAAATTGAGCTTATCTGTTGACGGATTCCAAAAGAGTTGTAGTGTTTTGACCAAATCGTTTTCGTTAATTGTTAATAAGTTCTGAGTGAATTGAGGCAGTTAGTATACCACTTGGTTAGCTTGGTTTCAGTAAAATAAACTATGTTCGAAATTGTGTTTTTAAGTTCCGTTTTAGCAGCGATGAAATTTGATTTCATGAATAAATCATCTGCATATGTCAATATGTTTCTCGGCCATGACCTTGTCTGTATAAGCTGTCTTTATGATCGAGAGGTAGCTGTTTAAGTCATCTAGTTGCAACAAATGGTGCTAAAGATGTTCCATACGTCACAGTTGTTAACTTAAATGTCGAGAGCAGTTCAGCTGGTGAGTTTTTACACAAGATGAGCTGGAATCACTGGTCGTCTTCGTGAATTCAGACTTGACAGAATGCATGCCCGAAAGCAAACTAATATTGAGGAATGGTCATTCTGCACAGCTCGACTTGCAATCATTATTGAGTTCAGTGATATTCCGGTAGAGGTAAATTTTTTTTTTTTTTTTTTAAATGCTGCCAATGGCTTTATTCTTGAATCTTTCTACATAAGAAACTAACAAGAAGTAATCAAATCTTAAGCTAAAATTATTACATACATATTTTAAGTCTTAACCAATGTTAATACTTATTGTTGGTGCTCACAATTTAATTAATTTAGATTATACTTATACATACATATGTATAACATCAACATTTAATAAATTTACAGGTTCACAGGTTCATCAGTCCGAGTGGATCTGTTCTTTTCAGTCGCCTAAATCGTGGCTGTTTTAATATATCCCTGGCCAATTCGTTGGGATGCGCTTCTAGTTTTGAATAATATTTAGAACTGAATTCTTTAATTGTTTCTTTAATGGTTTTAATCCCAAGGTCATCATGTATATTACTATTTCGAATGTACCACGGAGCATTAGTAATACTTCGAAGTATTTTCGCTTGAGTTCGTTGCAGGAGCTCTCTGTTTGAAGCGCTGGTGGATCCCCATAACTGAATACCATATGTCCATATGGGTTTGATAATCGCTTTGTACAGTAAAACTTTATTGGCTAATGACAACTGAGATTTCCTTCCCATTAGCCAATACATTTTGGAAAATGTCAGTTTTATTTGGTTGCGCTTAGTTTCAATATGGGTTTTCCATGTTAACCTTCTATCCAGGTGCCAACCTAAGTATTTGACCTTCGTTTGTTGAGGAATATTTGTATTGTTTAATTTCACTGGTGGGCAGGTGCGTTTGTTCAGCGTGAATGTGATGTGAGTTGATTTGTTTTCGTTCACTTTTATTCGCCATGTCTTTAGCCAGTCCGCGATTTTGTTTAAATGATTCTGCAACTCCTTTGAGGCAATTTCGGGATTATTGTGTGACACCAGGATGGCCGTATCATCGGCAAATGTTGATATTGTTACTTTGTTGGTTACAGGTAAATCGGCTGTGTACAACAAGTATAATATTGGCCCTAGAACGCTGCCTTGCGGGACACCTGCATTAATATCATTTAAGCAAGTAGTTGCGCTATTTTGTTTGACAATGTATTGCCTTTGAATAAGGTAGTTTCCCAAAATTGAGTGAAATTTCTTCGGAAGAAGCTCTTTAATTTTGTATATTAGCCCATCGTGCCATACTTTATCAAATGCTTGTGCTATATCCAAGAAAGCAGCAGAACAATATTTCTTTTCCTCGAAGGTGATTTTGATTGCGTTTACAATTCTGTGAATTTGCTCTGTGGTACCATGTTGGTTTCGGAACTCAAATTGATGGTCTGGTATAACGCGCCGTTCTTCCAATATTGGTTTCAATTTTGGTAGTAACATTTTTTCAAATAGCTTTGATATTGTGGGCAGCATGCTTATTGGGCGATATGATGAGATCTGCGTTTCATTTTTTCCAGGCTTATGTATCATTGTGATCAAAGATATTTTCCATTTTTGAGGAATATAACTGGTTCGCATGATCGCGTTGAATATGAATGTTATTAGTTTTATGCATTTGTCTGGCAATTCCCTTATCATTTTTCCAGTAATGAGATCATGTCCTGGTGCCTTTTTCGGGCTTATGCAATTTTTAATTGTATTCTTAACTTTCTTCCAATTATACTTTATAGGTTTGTAGGATAAACCACCATCCATTTGCTGGGGTAGCACGAAATTATTATCTTCTTCGTGTGGTGTGAATACTGTTGTTAGATGATCAGCAAAAGCATTGGCTTTTTCTTCATCACTTCTCGCCCAATTTCCAGTTGGTAGTTTAATCGGTGGATTCGAATTTGTTGGCCTTTTTAAATGTTTTGTTACCTTCCATTTGGTAGAGGTAAATAACATGTAATTTCGTTGATGAATCGATGAACTGTCTGGTTTGATAACATAATGATGCGGGAAATCGAAATGCGGTTGGTTGACGCTGAAATTAACGATATCCGATTTAACTGAATGCTTTTCCGTCTGCTTTCCATTAAATGGGCCAGTCGATGTTGGATGCGCTTAGCCTTAGCAGTTGTAAGCTGTTGTTCGACGTAGCCCTCATACCGCTCCAATTTCTCTGACAAGTTCTCTATGAATTATTTGGAACGAGAGTGCCCTTTACTGGAGGCGTTATGTGAACAATCAATTGTAATTACAGGCGTCGTAAAACACAGTAAATGTACCGCACATATCCAGCACGGCCACACAATCGACAATATATTGATTTGATTTGCTCACCAAATATCCTTGAATCAATCAACATCCAACACCATATGATGACAAGGAAGAAAATGGTTGTTGCACAAGGTGTCTTATACAAATTTACTGTACTTTTAATATTTTATTTTGTATGTATACACAGTTCGAGAACCAAGAAACTAATAACAATAAAAAATTAAAGAAATTATACGTAGTGCGTAGTTATTTTTTTCACAATTGGGCACCAGGATTCTCGTCTTACGAATATCCCGATGGTTCCCGCCGCAAAATTAAGAAATATTCAAAATTGAAGGAAATTCTTCTAATAGACATTATTAAATTAAGGAACGCTATGTAAAGGAATATTATAAATTAATTATAATTATGGTTGGAAGGTTTCTTAAATGTAAAAAGGTAATAAAAAGAAGTTATACATACACTTTTCCATGAATTCTTAAATCTACAAAAATAGTAATAATAAAACTAAACTACGTTTCTGAAAATTAAATTATTTTGTAATAACATTAAATTATATAGTATATTGTAAGATGTTGTGTTTATAAAATATACAATATATTATGTACTCTTATATAGGTTCTATGATTTTGGTTTGAGGCTAATTTTATGTTTATGAACTTATCTACCATAAAACTATATATCTGAGAGAATATAAACATAATGTAGACATTATCTTGTTTCTTAATGTAAGTTAAAAAATATATACTATATTATGTTATAATTGGTGCAGGTAAAATCAATTAGGATTACGGGTGATAAAAAATTATAAATGTGCTTATAACGAGTAGTAAATGTAATGGACAAAATTGCTGTGCTTATAATCCACCAATCTATGGATGTGATTTCGTAATGCTGAAGGAAGGAAAAAATAATGATACACACAGTAGAAAACCTTGGGACGAATTTCGACTACTAAATTTTACCTTACATCTTATTCAGGGATATAGGCCCTGACTTTTAAGTCAGTTGGTTATGTTTATTTTTCCTTAATCATAATTATTTTAGGAAAATTGTATTTTTTTCATTGCTGATATTTGAGGTTCCTAACATATCCAAATAATAAAACAATTGGGTTATTAATACAATATATACATCCGGGGATTGGAATAATGAAGTACATATTTTATCAGGAATAGAGGCAATCCGAGTTCAGCGACTATGCTGTGACCTCGGCATAATATAGGATAAAATATCCCTAAATGCTGTTAACACAGCCCTAACTTAGCCTATCCTTCGACGCAGTGGTAACTGGTGCCGCAAGGATGGCTTTCGTTTCGCAGACAATTTCCGATTTTTTATTAAATTTTGCTGTTTATTTCTTTTGGTATATTCTATAGTGAATGTTCTTTAACTCAAAATAGAATTTACCTAAAGCTGTTTAAATTAATTTGTAAATAAAAATAAATATTCTGCAGCATACATCAAAAATATATTTCATACAATTACTTCTATAATATACAAAGTAAAACTGCAACTCTTATTTTGATGGTATTCAATACAATCATACCTTGATAACTAACTTGAGTTGGATAATATGGATGTGGCCGATATTTGCTTTTAACAAGACGGTGCCATATGCCACACAGCTAATGCAACCATGACTTTATTGCACGAGAAGTTCCCGGGACGATTTAGTTGGCCACTGATATCATGCGATTTTGACACCCTTGTACTTTTTTCTTTGGGGTTATCTATGCCAGTAAGCCAGTAATAATCCAGGAGCTACAGGATGAGATACCAGGGCATATTGGTGGAGAAGAGCAGTAATTATGCCAGGATGTCATCCTAAATTTGGACAAACGGATTGATATATGACGCCGAACCCGTGGTGAACATTTGGCCTATATTATCTTTCACACGTAATTGTTATCGATCAATAAGCATAATTCAATTAAGAAATCAAAATCATTCCAATGCAATAATTTTTTATTTACTATTCACATGCCGAGACTCTTATTGGTGCACACTTATGTATACACACTAATTTTGAGGTTCATTCTGTTTAAGATTGGCCAGATCACAGAGATTTTCCTCGGAAGCGGCATTTACGGTTAGTTAGACAAATATATCTTTTTTGGCAGAAAAACAGTCTTTGCTCCATACGGTAGGGTGGAATCTGTCGTTATTTATGGGGCATATTGGTGAATTTTAGATTGGTGTATTTAAGATTGACCAAATCACAGAGATTTTACGGATAATTAAATAAACATATCCTCTTTAGCGCAAAACCAATCCCACCTTCATATGGTAAGGTGGAACCTTTTGTTATAAATGGATTATGTTAATGGATTTCACGATAAGTAGCCAGATGTGGCTCTAGGCAAATTTTTCAAATTAAATACAATTCTAATTATTAGATAGTTTTACAAGGGAAGCAAATGTCTTAGAAACATACATACTATATATCGGAAGAGTGTAAAATTTAATTGCGGATCAGACTAATTATGGTATAAAATAATTGACATGGACCCGACAGACAAAATTAATAAAAAAGAATTTTAACTTAATGGACCTAGTATTTAAAGAAGAAGTAATCAACGTACAACAAAAGCAGTGGCGTAAGAGGGCCGCCGAGAGCCAGCTCGGGCCTCGGTACAAAACATATTTTGGGCCCATATTTTTTTTTTTGAGGATAATTTTAAATAAAATGAAGTACCGAATTCTATTTTCTTGCTTATATTTCAATCTAATTTAATTTTACATTATACTTTATTACATTTTCTTTTTACCTTAAATTAAAATTTTTAAAAAAATGCATGCTTTCCTTGCTTTTCTATTAGCAAATACTTCTATTATTTCGCTGAAGTCGCAATTTTTCGCTAACCTTGACTCGATTGATAACATACCTAAATCGGTTAGTCGATTTTGACACATCATCGATCTTAAAACGTTTTTAACTCTGGCTAAAGTACTGAAGGAACGTTCCGCCGCTGCGACTGTTACTGGTATACAACAAAATATTCTTAGTATTATTATTAAATTTGGAAACAGGATTTCCAATTTAAGTTTCCGTATTGCATTGAGAAGCTTAATTGGTGGTAACGTAGTACCATCATCACCAAAATCGGCTACATAAACATCCTTCAAGAGCGTAATTTCTTCACAGATGTTGTCGCTGATGTCGTCGTTATAAATCTTCTGTAAATTTTTAATTTTTTGTAATAGCTTTATTTCATCTAAATCCATGAATCTCTACAAAACATCAAATTTGCTATTAATTTCGTTAACAGCCTGAAATCTGGTATTTATATTTTTAATAACACAGCTAACAGAGGAAAAAATATTTCGTTTTTAAATTTTTCTTCCTCATTTAGAGATTTACCATCATCAAGTGTGGTGCCATATCTTGCAGGCTTTCGGATTTTTCGAGTTGTTTTAAAATAAGGCTCTATGCCTTTATCTTCCGCGTTAATTTTCGACTCTTCTAAAATTGGCTGATACATATTTCTGATGTCTTTCAATCGATCCAAAAGTACGCTCAGATTAAGAACTTCAACATCTATTGTCGAACATCTTGCTTGCAAAACAGTGCTTACATTATTTATTGCAGTTAAAATCTGAAACCAAATATTGCCCATCAAAATAGATTCAAAAGATTCCATATATTTTTAATTCCAATGCTTTTGTCTCCGATGTTAGGTTGGTTCTCTGTACTAAGTCGATAGCTTTCCTAATTCCTTCAGATTGCTTAACAAATGGTTTAACACTTTCGATTCTAGCAGACCATCGAGTAGTTGACGTGGAATGTAGCGAACCAATGTTAGTTTTTAAAATTTCCCATCTCGTTGGGCTACTACTGAATATGTTGTATAATTTTTGTATGGTTCCGAAAAAGGTAATTGCATTATGGCAGGACTCTGCTGCATGAACATGGAGAAAATATGGCCAAGGGATTAATATTTAGTAATCTTGCGTGAACACCTTTATAGGAACCACTCATATTGGAACCATTGTCATACCCTTGTCCACGGCAATCTTCAATTTGTATGTTATGTTTGGATAATACTTGTATTATTAAATCTGCTATTGCTTCTCCTGATTTCTCGTTGCAATTCGATAATTGTAAAAAGCATTCCACTGTTTCATACTCATCGGTGTGGCTATTGATAGAAACGTTTCGTAAGATAAATGTAGTTTGTTCCATATGTGCCGAATCTGGAGTGGCATCGACCATTAAAGAATAATATTTAGAAGCTTCTCTTTCGATCAAAATACGCTTCATAACGTATTGGGCACAGCATGAAATAAATTCATTTTGGATATCGCTTGATAAATAATGTACCTGCAACCGCTTCTTCTCAATTTGTGATTGCTTTACTTTCTTCAAGTGTTCGGCTAGCAAAGGGTCATAGTGACTTACAAGTTGTAATATTCATAAGAAATTTCCATTTGTGGGCTCATCAACTAAATTACTACTTCCCCTAAATGATCCACGTTCAGCAAGGAACAAAGTCACGTCTAGTAATCGTTTTAATAGATCTTTCTAAATTTGTGTTTCATTTTGTATTTGTTGAACTAATAATCTATTTATTGTAGAATTTATTTTCAAGTTTTTTTGCATATTGCGCCATTCCATATAACACATTTCATTATTATTTAAGCGTCGGTTCAATACGTGCACTGGAAAGGTATTACCGTCTTTATCCAGTGGTATCATTTTTGGAAAAGGTTCTCGTTCCATTCTAACAAAATTTTCAACATCGAATTTGGATTCAATATTACCAATATCAATATTCACAATTTCGTTTTGGTTTAATGATGATGATGTCCACTTTCAGAGCTTAAATGTACTTGTGTCTCACCAGTAGAATTCGGATTTGTATCTTTAACTATTTCAGTTAACGACATATTAATTTCAACAATTTGTATTTCTGAAACATCCATTTGTTCATTAATTTTCTCTGCAGTAGACGTGCTTAAAGAATTTCCTGGTCGAGTTAACGACTAACGTAAATCCAAGACTATCGAGCGTTCTATTTCCAGCAGCAGCTTTCTTTTCTTTCTCCACTTTTTCTTTTCGCTTTTGAGCGCCAGATTTATGTTGATATTCCATAACTTAACATAACAAAATAATAATTTAATAATCAGATATTAAAAACAAATAATAGTTTTTATTTATATTGAGCCAACTCTTTTAATTTAAACAATTATTTTATTGGTATATAGGGCTCTTTATTTTTATTTTTATTTATTAGTACTTGAGCTTTCAATCCCACTTCGGGATCATTTTCAAAAGCATAATGAAAAATTATTTCCAAAATAGGTTCCTTTTATATAAAAATTTTACATAAAACAATGAAACATTTGTTACAAAAACCAATTTTTCATGGAAACGCACAGCCTAGACAATTTTTCGAAAAATAATTTTCTTTTCCTGGCTAAAGCGTTTTTCATGTAGAAAGGTTGTACAATTGAATAAAAATAAAATGAGGTGAGACTCATTTTATTTTTATTCAATTGTACAACCTTTCTACATGAAAAACGCTTTAGCCAGGAAAAGAAAATTATTTTTCGAAAAATTGTCTAGGCTGTGCGTTTCCATGAAAAATTGGTTTTTGTAACAAATGTTTGATTGTTTTATGTAAAATTTTTATATAAAAGGAACCTATTTTGGAAATAATTTTTCATTATGCTTTTGAAAATGATCCCGAAGTGGGATTGAAAGCTCAAGTATTAATAAATAAAAATAAAAATAAAGAGCCCTATATACCAATAAAATAATTGTACAAATAATAGTATTTTACTTACTTGGGGTTTCCCTTTTTATGAAAAAAAAAACAATATTCAAATAAAATCACTGAATTATAAAAAACAGAGGTATCACAAAACTACAACACAGAAAACTCACTAATGCCCGATTTCAGAACAAAACAGCAATTCTTCAGTAAAATAATGTTTCGTCTCTTTCGTCTTTTATGAAATTGCAACTTGTTTCAAAATTCAAAATCAATGCTATCCTGATTATATTTCTTTTTTACATAAGCATTGTAACTGGAGAATTAAATATTTATTGGAGCGATATTAAGCATATTTTGTTGACCAAAATTGAATTCGAATTATTTTTTGTTTATTTGTTTCCCAAGAAAATAGCCCATTGGCTTTAAGTGACAAAAGCCAACTTTTCGAAATAAAATATAAATTTACTATGTATTATGATCTGGTGGCAGGTATCATAACCTCATAACCAAAAATTAGAATTATGTTTAATTAGACCCAATTTTTTTTTTGGGTTAAAGTTATTCAAGCGGGGATTTATCCTATGCAATTGTTGTTGTAAATTTGTCAAGGAAATACGCTTATTGAAAAGTCAAATATTTAATTCTACCTTTAAAATGCTCATGTAATACAGAAATATAATCAATGCAACCTTGATTTTGAATTTTGAAACAAGTTTCAATTTCATAAAAGAAGAAAGAGACGAGATATTATTTAACTGAGGATTTGCTGTTTTGTTCTGAAATCGGGCATAAGTCACATTTTTTTTATAAATACATATATAAATATGCTATTTTTATTTTTACAGGTTACATCGTTTTCCACTCTGCTGCTTTATATACAAAATTTAAAATAATTTAAAATGTTACGAATTTAATATATTTTAAATGAGAAACAAAAGGAAATAAAATATAGTTTGGGTCCTTCAAGATTTTCCGGATAAAATATACCGCCTGTACCCCCCTCTTGCCGGCCCTGGGCGTAACTACAAATTTTGGGCCCCCGCAAAACTAATTATGGCCCGTAGACTACCCCCCCCCCCCCACTTCATCTTGCACATATTTCCCATTAGAGTAAAAAAAATGTGGGCCAACAAAAATATACCTTTTGTATTTAAAGAAAATTTAGTTACGCGAACTATATTAATATTCATTTTTTCAAGGATAATACAAAAAAATGCACTATTAATATTAGAATGTTAAATTCTTCCTTTTGACTTCATATTGGCGAAATCCCTAATTAAAGTGTTTGTTTCCTTTACAATTAACGTATGTATAATGCAACATTTTAAACCAAAATTCAATTTTCATTGTTAAATTTTGACTTAAAATGTAGAAAATCATATTGTGAAGAATATGAAACAGTTCTTCTTAAATATTAGAAAGACGGTCCGAGATAGAAGAAAGTTTATCGTGCTCAAGCGAAATTTTTCTAAAATATTTGAAAATATTTATGAAAATAATTATTTGAATTTGAAAATCAGTGTTACCAACAACTTTTTGATTAGCGATTTGTAATCCCCTATCTCCAATCTTAGCCGGCATCGTCTTAGAAAAATTAATAAGGGAGAAATAGCACTATTAATAATAAAAGCATCTCTTGTCAAGAAAAATGTGGATGATTTACTACTGGTCATAAAGAATCTATTGTGGAGACCCTCGAAATGTTTACCACGTTCCATGGAAAAATAAGGTTCACGTTAAGACAGGAAACAGTATAGCATTCTTAGATACGAAAACAACGAGATCCAACAAAAAATTAAAAACCTCCTGGTATAGCAAAGAAATGGCCTAATAGAACGCTAAAATTCTACTCATCACACTTGTATAAAATATAAATCAACGTATAACTACGTTATTTATGAAGAGTTAGTTAGTTGAGTGATAGTTCGCGCACAGACACAGCAATATATGTTTGATAAACACAATTTTTAGAGAAATACAATTACCCGGGTAATCTTATCAATAAACTTATCACTAAATACCTCTATACATATGAGAGTAGAAATATACACATCAGAATTGGCAGCCCGGAAAATGCAGAAAATAAATTAATATATGGAGCCAAGGCTACCGTCTTTCAAGCAGCAGTACATGCTATAGAAAATTAAGCTAAGATAGGCATAGCAAAAGGCATAAAGGATGCAAAGTTATATTATATCAGTCAGTCTTAAAGGCTCTTAGGCCTTGTACCGTTGAATTAAGGCTGCTATGAGACTGTCTGAAGGTTACTAAACATCTGGCAAGCTCAAATAAGGTAACACTTATGTGGGTGTCAGGTCATACTGGAATGGAGAGTAATGCTGCTGATGTCCTCGTCCGCGAGGGTTCTGCCTCTTCATTCATTGGAGCATTTCTCTGGCATCCAAAAATCTGTCCAAAATCGATCTTTGATGAATTCTGTAAATATTTCGTTAACGGTTTACAAGATTCAATTTCCAAATTTAATGTAATTGCTAGTGATATTACTTCAATTGAATTTAAAAAGTATATATATATGGAGCCTATAGGAACTACAGATCATCTTGTTTCTTTGAGTCTATATCTTCATCAGATATCCTATCTGAGATAAAACAGTTGAATAATAACGGGTCTAAAGGTTTTGAAGGCATTGGTAATATTATAGTTAAAAACGTTCGTGGTATTTGGTGGATGTTCTGAAATAATTATATAATCTTAGCTTGGATAGTGAATTTCCAGACGATTTGAAAATAGCTGTTGTGATCCCGATTTTTAAGAAAGGTGATGAATTACAACCTAGTAATTACAGGCCGATTTCGCTTTTAAGCACTTTCTCCAAGATTTCTGAGAAACGAGTTAAGCGAATTTCTTATTTGGATAAGATTAAATTTTTAAATAAAAATCAATTTGTGTTTAGTGCCGGTAAATCAACTGAAGAAACTCTTTTGCACTTCTTGAGTGAGATTTATAAACCTATTAATGATTCTCGGAAACGCATAGCTTTATTTGTCGATATCGTCAAGGCATTTGACACTATTGACCAGGGAATGCTTTTATTGAAGTTAGCTAAAATTGATATTAGAGGTAATATTTTTAATTGGTTTGCAAGTTATATTGAAAATCGTCGTGAGGTCGTTAAAATAAGTGAAACAACCAACTGCGAAGGAAGTTGTGGCGTTCCTCAAGGGTCAGTTCTGGGGTCTTCATTATTTTTTATCTATTTTAACTTAATCTTTGATATTGATCTATTATGATACGCCAGTACAGCTATTGCCGATGATTTGGCTTTGAGCTATGGTGCGAATGGCGTTGTCGACACTAAATTGCTGCTTGAAAACGACTTAAGCAACCTAAGTAAATGGTTTTATAATCATCGGCTTGCTATAAGCGTAAAGTCAAAAGTTATGTTATTTTTAAAGAATAACAAAAAAATTTAGGATTGCCCTGTGAAATACCATTCTCACCCATGTGATATAAACGTTTGCTTGTCTCAGTGTTTTACACTTGAATTTGTCAACGAGTTTAGATATTTGGGCCTAGCAGTCGATGCTCAACTATCGAACAACACCATCAGTGCTATGTTTCGACAACTAAATTTGCTGCCACTTGATATCTTTACATTTATATAAAGTTTTGAAAATGTTTTTTTTCTGTAGTGATAGTTTTCACAATCGGATTACACAGGTGTAGTGTACAAGGAATCCAAATTACTATATTGCTGATTTTCATTGCAATTGTGAGAAGTTTATAAGATTTTATTTTTTCATAGCACCGTATTTTTCACATATACATATTACCTAAAGATATAAAAATTCTAACGATTGAATGTAAACATACATTTTTAAGGGACGTTTGAACTTGGCTACTCAGCATTGAAAATGTTGAAAGATTTTTTTAACCTTTATGTAACTAGATATTGAAAAATCTATAGCAAACTGGATTGATACAAAATATACTCAATATAAATTAATAGAGAATTTGACAAAATAATTTAAATTATTTCGATTTGAACAGAGAATAAAATAGAGCAAATAACGAAAACACTGAATCATAAAGAAATGTACCTACATTCAAAGGTGCGTTTGGGTACAATTGTACCCAGACCAGTCACATAAAGGTTAAAGAGAAAATTATCATTGTATAGTTTAGGGTAAAATTCAGCAATAAAACTGTATTTGTAAGCATTAAAAAATTGGAAATGTAAAGTTATTTTAAGAATAATTTTTATTTATAAGACAACATTGTATAATACTTAACTCACTTCATAGTGGCCAAAGATTGTAAAAAATAGCATATCTAAATTGTATATTTTGCTCCAACACAGGTGTTAATCTAAACGGAACTATACTTTGTTCAACTAAAATATGTAAATTAGTTCATAGTTTGTTTGTATATTGTTAAGCTTTTAGTTGAAATAAAGAAATAAGTTAAAAAAAAAACCAATCCAATCTCTCAGTAAGCAAAGAAAACGCAGCAATGTTCTGGAAACCTATTTAAAAATGTTAAAATTTATGATAAATAATACTGATGTGAAGTTTCTAACAAAAAATAGCAAATAACAAAAAATATGTATGTGTTAGTAATTTGAATACTTAAAATCCAATAAGAATTTTAATTTTTTATTATGATTGTTCTCTAAGCTATGGTAAAGTGAGAGAAATAAACGCACTTAGAAAAAAAAGGAGTAAAGTATAGGGTATCGCATTAAACAGAAAGACAATAACAAATATGTTTGGGCTTCCAACTTCATATCATGGGAATAAAGTTGTTTAATTTAATTCCGACCATGACAGATTTCGTGCATGTATAATGGTGAAACAATAAAGTGTCAAACAGCAATTACAAGAGATAAATCTAAGTAGCGGAGTATGCGGTCAGCTAGCGTAGGATAATATCAAACATCTTTGAGCTCCCCAACTTCATATCATGGGGATAAAGTTGTTTAATTTAATTCCGACCATGACAGATTTCGTGCATGTATAATGGTGAAACAATAAAGTGTCAAACAGCAATTACAAGGGATAAATCTAAGTAGCGGAGTATTCTATCAGCTGGCGTAGGATAATACCAAACATCTCTGAGCTACCCAACTTCACATCATGGGGATAAAGTTGTTTAATTTAATTCCGACCATGACAGATTTCGTGTATGTATAATGGTGAAACAATAAAGTGTCAAACAGCAATTACAAGAGATAAATCTAAGTAGCGGAGTATGCGATCAGCTGGCGTAGGATAATATCAAACATCTCTGAGCTCCCCAACTTCACATCATGGGGATAAAGTTGTTTAATTTAATTCCGACCATGACAGATTTCGTGTATGTATAATGGTGAAACAATAAAGTGTCAAACAGCAATTACAAGAGATAAATCTAAGTAGCGGAGTATACGGTCAGCTGGCGTAGGATAATATCAAACATCTCTGAGCTCCCCAACTTCACATCATGGGGATAAAGTTGTTTAATTTAATTCTGACCATGACAAATTTCGTGCATGTATAATGGTGAAACAATAAATTGTCAAACAGCAATTACAAGAGATAAATCTAAGTAGCGGAGTATGCGATCAGCTGGCGTAGGATAATTCAAACATCTCTGAGCTCCCCAACTTCACATCATGGGGATAAAGATGTTTAATTTAATTCCGACCATGACAGATTTCGTGCATGTATAATGGTGAAACAATAAAGTGTCAAACAGCAATTACAAGAGATAAATCTAACTAAAGTCTCCCGAAATATAGCCCTTAGTCGTGGGCAATTACATATCAATTAAAAGCATTACTTTTAATTTAAAGATACGATTGCTTATGTTGGTCCTTCGGATTCATGCCTTATGCATAATATTATCGCAATGACGTCAATAGGCGGCAAAATAACCCGCGCCGCGAACCTCTGATTTCAACTTATTTAAATGCTTCAACCAGGGTAGCCAGAGAATACCTCATCCGATCAGAGATCTGATGGTGTCAAGTTTTGCGTAAAAAACCAGTAGTGGTTAATTTATGTTGAATTAAATTAATTATTCTCCACATAAATTTTAAATAAAATAACAAATTACAAAACGGAGAATTACAATCAACCATGAGGATCTCTTACCTGATCGAAGCAATTCTGGTGTCAATTTGTGCGTAAAGAAACTGTGGCAGATAACTTATTGTTAATTAAAATAATTAATCTCATCTAATTGACGTATTCTGCATTTTGTGAAGAATGGATAAATTTCAGATATTAATTATCTTCATTTGAAAAGCTTATCAGCAACCGATAATTGCTCTTTTTGCGGCATTGGGTTAATTCCTCTTTACAATCTAGATAAATTGGACCGCTTCTATAATTTAATGTGTGATCTCAATCACAGTTGCTCACTTCTCACTGATGCTTCCATTTTATCTTTGTTGCAGAACTTTGAGTTATGGAGTTCGCTTCATATAATACTAGTATGAATGATTTGTCTTTATTGCGACCAAAACGAGTTCGTGTGTAGCGCGACGTACGATTAATTGTTAACGTTAACACAGAAACGTTTGAAAATTGTGTGTCATGGGCGGAATTAAATTAATCAACTTTATCCCCATGATATGAAGTTGGGGAGCTCAAAGATGTTTGATATTATCCTACGCCAGCTGACCGTATACTCCGCTACTTAGATTTATCTCTTGTAATTGCTGTTTGACACTTTATTGTTTCACCATTATACATACACGAAATCTGTCATGGTCGGAATTAAATTAAACAACTTTATCCCCATGATGTGAAGTTGGGGAGCTCAGAGATGTTTGATATTATCCTACGCCAGCTGATCGCATACTCCGCTACTTAGATTTATCTCTTGTAATTGCTGTTTGACACTTTATTGTTTCACCATTATACATGCACGAAATCTGTCATGGTCGGAATTAAATTAAACAACTTTATCCCCATGATGTGAAGTTGGGGAGCTCAGAGATGTTTGGAATTATCCTACGCCAGCTGATCGCATACTCCGCTACTTAGATTTATCTCTTGTAATTGCTGTTTGATACTTTATTGTTTCACCATTATACATACACGAAATCTGTCATGGTCGGAATTAAATTAAACAACTTTATCCCCATGATGTGAAGTTGGGTAGCTCAGAGATGTTTGGTATTATCCTACGCCAGCTGATAGAATACTCCGCTACTTAGATTTATCCCTTGTAATTGCTGTTTGACACTTTATTGTTTCACCATTATACATGCACGAAATCTGTCATGGTCGGAATTAAATTAAACATCTTTATCCCCATGATATGAAGTTGGGGAGCTCAAAGATGTTTTATTTACTTTTGGACCAGCTGGCCATAGAAAAATACACTAAAATGTGAAATAAAAAATTAATAAAAATCTTATTGGATTACTCGCCATTTTTTTGTTAGAAACTTCACATCTGGAAATTCTTATTGGATTTGTATATGTATGTGTTTATTGTTTTTTGTTAGAAACTTCACAGGCTCTAAATAATATCTCTAAAAATGTTAATCAAATTAATCAAATATTTCTAAGTATGTAATACTTAATAAACAGAACTAGGGCTTATTTAAATCTAAATTTACACCCTGCAACAAAGTATAAATTAATATGTACCTCAGTAAAATAAATCAATTATCCCCAATTTCACATTCGCTTGCTACTTCAGTTTCGTGGTTCCTATTTCCGGAAATCTCGTGCTGATTCACATTATGTTAAATAATTAAGACATAATCCAATCCATTCTAAAACAAAACGAGCATAAAACCAAAACACTTTCCTATGCCGCACCAGCCATTTATGTATATGGGTCATTTAAAAATACAAGTCGACGTATTCGATTTAAAATCGATTTATTGATCATTTTATAATTAAACTAGTAATTGCTCGTCAAAACTGACGGAATTTTCTGAAAACTCAATTAGCCTGAAAAGTAAAATGTTTGTTTCTAGAAGAATACGAAATAATACAATTTAATATTAATTGAAGAATTCTTTTATCACAACGTTTCTTGTAAAAGTACGGTTTACATTTAATAGTGCCCAACGTTATGAGGAATTGTTGATCAGCACTCTAAGGTTCTCATGATTCCGTACTGGCGTTAGAGCTACAAAAAGCTGGCCATAAGCAAAATCAGATTCTGGCAAAAACAACTCAACATTATCGAACGATTGTCCCTGAGCCTTGTTAATCATCATTGCAAAAGCCAAAATGATGGAAAATGGTCGTCGCTTCATTCGAAATCCTCGCTTGGAGATGTATTATTCAATTCGCAATGAAATGCCGTTATAACTGTAAGCCGACTACGTAAGTCGAGTTATGCTCTGATCAACTTTACCTTATTTTCTGTTCAATTTTCTATTAGCACATTTTATTTTTTTCAATTTTTAAGGTAATATCAAACAGAGTAAGATACCTTATTCTCTTTGATAATACCTTAAAAATTCTAATTAATAGAATATTAAACCGAAATAAGCAAGAGTTTTTTAAAATATAAATTGACTTTAGCCCTTTTATATCTAGAGCACAGTGCAAAACGTCCTTGGTGAGGATCGAGCCCGAAAGCTTATTGGAAAAAAATTGAATATCGAAATATAATTTGCGGTACCAGCCTAAATGAAGATTACAGTTTTACAAAATGTTTTATTACATATGACATAATCATTGTTTTACAATACAAAATTTTTTTTGTTTTCAATTCGTATTGAAACAATGAAATGCCGTTATGGGAAAAAATAATTTTAAAATGAATAAGTACTTAGGTGAGGATCGAACCCGAAACATGTTTCATTCGAAGTTTCTTTACCTATTTCACTCAGACTACTCAGTTATAGACTTCAACCATCTAAATTTGAAATATAAATTACAGTAGACTCCCGTATAACACGAGTTTATACAACGCTAACGCACTTTATTCGTACAACACGATTCCCGCATAACGCGCTATAGAATAAAAATCCGGAATATTCCATTCATTTCATTTTTATCCATTCCTTTTTGTTAATTCATTTTGTTCAACGAGATTTCCTATAACGCGATTTCATACAACGCGGAACATATTATTCGCGTTATACGGGAGTCCACTGTATATGTACAATGTAGATTAAAATACAGTGGACTCCCGTATAACGCGAATAATATGTTACGCATTGTATGAAATCGCGTTATAGGAAATCGCATTGAACGAAATGAATTAACAAAAAGGAATGGATAAAAATTAAATGAATGGAATATTCCGGATTTTTATTCTATAGCGCGTTATACGGGAATCGTGTTGTACGAATAAAGTGGTCGCACTTTTTTTAACGCGTTGTATGAAATCGCGTTGTATGAACTCGTGTTATACGGGAGTCTACTGTATGTGATTTTTCCATAAAAATTTACAATTTATGAATATTTTTGCAATACATATTCATATTTTCTTATACATATAACTATCGTGACAATTTCATGACAGAAATAATGATTTCAGATCAGTCATTATTTGCCATTTGTCTTCTCCGACGACTGTAAAGATATATAGACAGAGCCTAAATAAAAAAATACAAAGTAATGAGAAAATCAAATACGTTCGCTAATATATCAAAAAAAATTTCTTCTTTATTTTTGTTTCATTTCAATTTTGTGTTTACATAATATGTAACGTAAATATGTTTTCAAAAATTATAAATAAAAATAGAGAAATATCTTAAAAGATGTATTCTTGTGTTAATAATTATGATATAGTTTATCGTGAATCTGCTACAGCCGAAAATAGTCAGCATTTCATAAGGTATTTTAAGTAAGTATTTAAAAAATTTTTTTTTAGTAAAACTTGAAATCATTCGGGATATTATGTTTTAATATTAATTTTTTTTTGTGTTGTGTTATAAAAAATTATAAATATAATGCTAAAATTGATCAATATAATTTTTCATTGAAAATAATCTAAAGAAAGAATTTTTCATTCTGTTTACATACTTCTGTCATTTTATTAAAAAAAAAAAACAAAGTACCTGGGAAAAATATATATTTCCTGAGATGTATCAAAATCTGAGAAAAATTATGTTTTCCCCGTTAAAGATTTCCTAAGAATGCGAAAATGAAGAAACATGGAAAGCAATAAAGAGTTGGGGACGGATTTGTCGGATTTTTAAAATAAATATATAGCTATTCGAGGTAAATCCAAATGCATATACTTTAAAAATTACAGATCTCACAACAGAGCAAACGAAATTGATATACTTTTTAATTTATCAATAATATACACCATTGCATAACATTTCTTACAACTTCTATTAATTTAGTACATTGATTCAGTAAAAAGTTATTACAAGTTTTAATTAGTTTCAAAATGATAATTTTGTATTGCGTTGTACTAATTAAAAAATCTATTAATTTTTTGACAAAAATATGAAGTTACATTATATAATTTGCTATCTTTTAAGAAATTCGATCGTAATCGAATAACATTGAGTTTGTTCAATCAATCAACAAAGTTTAAGGATCCAAGTTATTCAAAAAATTATTGCCACTATAAGTTTTTTTATTATATATGCGTATGTTTTTGCAGTTTAGACAACCGTCAACGTGCAATATAAAAGTAGAGATGAGCGCTTCCATATAATGGGTGTCCCTAGGCGAATCAAACCATCAGTTTTGCCATAACATCAGCAGTGGAGTATAAAGTACCGGCTCTCCTTTTGAAATTTATAAATATATTTTTATTTTACAAAAAGCATGTACTAAGTGGTGAACTAAGGTTATAATACGATATGTCCCCCATTTTCATTTATAATTTTTTTCTGGCCTTTGAAGTTGTCGAATAATTAGCTCGGAGGAGAAGATTAGTCGAAATTTCACTTACGTTCGTTCGACTCATGTTTTCCAACTCACTAACGATCTTTTAAATAGCTCCATAGGAAAAAGTAACAGGGGTCATTGGAAACCTCCGTTAAAATGGTCAGAAAAACGATTCGAGATAACCCTATTTTCAAAAAAAATCGTGCAGATAATATAAAACCACATCTGCACTAGGCGGATGAGTAGTTTCTATTAATGTTGAAATAATACGTCTTCATCAAGTGGCTCCAAATAACTTGCTGAAGTAACATATCCTCGTAGGACAATCATTGTTAATATCCTTTAGCCGATAAAGTACACCAAATAGTTACCTTTTGAGGGTGTAATGGCGATTCATGGAGTTACTTGCGGTTTCCTATACTCCAATTTCTTTGATTTTATTTGTCCGCGTGTGAGGTAGAAGTGTGCTTCATTACTAAACCAGATATTCCTCAAAATGTTATATCCATTTAGGTATAAAAAACAGGATGATTCACTTTAGCTCTTTCTCTCGAACTTTTGGGTTTAGTATGGACGATACTTTAAATTTCGAATGATTTTATGTATACTTGTGCAGGAAGCTTGGGCAACACTGGAAAGTTCGTTTTAAATAGGACACCCTGTATGATACAGCGAGACATAGCAAAAGAAAACTGCACGGAAAAAACTACCTTGGGTTGTTATCACGAAGAAAATGGATTTTTAATTGAGGAAAATGTACTTTTCTTGAGTTAAAATTTGTTGCTTAATTGTAATCTGAGATTTAGTTTCTTGCACCTACAACTGCTCAAAATTCTTGATTGAAGGAAAAAAGAACAACGAACTGAGAAAAATATGATTGTTTTGTTTCCAATTTTTCTTGCAACTAGAAATTGATTTTTTTCTCAAACTATAATATATTGTTCAATTTTCTTAGAATTGATTTTTTTTAAAATTAAATTTTTTTTTCATGAACTATTGAAATGTTATTGATAAGATTGAATTTTTCTTAAATCTAGAAATATAACCTTTTCTCAAAATATAGGTATTATCCAATTTTTTTGAAATCATCCATTTAAAAAAAAAACATTTATATTTTTTTATTCAAATTTAATTATTTATGGTTTGCAAACATTTGCGGAGAGTATGCAATGAGAGATTAGGGCGTTTTGTACACATTCTGCTAACTTTATTCTTTTTTATAGCTGAGATAATTGGGTTACAATACACACCTAAGTCTAGCAATTTGATTAGCCAGGATAATAGTATGGTTCAGAATATGGAATAATTTGGAGAATATAGTACAGCATTCCGAATAATTTAGATTATGTATTTGTAATTAAGTGGTACAACAAGGAAATGTTTATTCTCTCTTCGAAACAACCAATTATTCTATGTTACTAGTGAACTGAGACAATTTTTTCAATTGAAGAAACTATTTCTTTATAAATTTTCTTAACAAGAAAATTATTATTTTACGTCTCTCAGGAAAGGAAAACATTTTCTTTTCTTAATCGATAAAATCGCATTTTTCATTTAAGCAAAAATTTCTTAATCTGAGAGAATATTTTGAATATAAGAAATTATTTCATAATATGAGAAACTTATTTCTCATAACAAAAGAACAAAATATTTCAACCGGGTAAGCCTTTCTTGAGAGGAGCAAAATTATCGTAAAATTGGTATTATTGCACGTATATACCATAGATTTTTTAAACGGTGGGGTTTACACTTAAAAATGGAGAAAAGTAAAAAAAAGGATTTCTGAAACATTTAAAAATGCTTTTTATGCCTTGCTCGACTCTCAAATGGCTCAGATATTGAAATCATAAGTATTTTTGATATTAAATACATTAAACAAATCATATTTCCTTATTATTACATGTTTTCTTATTATTACAAAGTTTTCAAATAGTCAAGTACGATGAACATCTTCGGGTCTTTTATGTTGGTACAGAAGAAGGCATATATTAGTTTATTACATGTGAAAAAACTATCTAACTAACACATTTAAATCATTTATTTTATACTTCCAAATGGAATTAAAATATTTAAACCAAATTTATTACCTATTTAAAATCTACAAAATTTTGTGATATATTGATACTTTCTGTAATAATGATTGATAATTAAATTCTTAGTTAAAAAACAAAAATTGAAAGTCTGAAATTAATTATTTTTATTTTCTTAGTATTATTGTTATTTTAAACTCATTTTACTTGTATTCGTTTTTTATTCTAAAACATATGACAATTAGCATCTAAATAATATATTTTATAACGATTATAAGCTTATGTAGTTTTAAGTGAAAATTATTTAATTAAATATAATGAAACAAATAATAATCGAAATTATCAAATTTGTATTTAAAAATTTTCTGTATCTGATGGTGAAATAAAAAAAAACACAAAAATAAATTGTCATATAATTGTATTATTTTAAACAACCATTTCACAAATTGAAGAAATATTTCTGAAACGAAGAAATATTGCGTAACCACACCTGAAGAAATATTGCTTTGTCACAGGAAAATCGTTTCTCTTATGAGGAATATTCAAGTTCCCTGGAAGAAGAAAACCGATCGATACAAGAAAATGCAAACAATAGATTTATAAATTGTTTTCTATAGTCAAGAAATAGCAAGTTTCTTATAAAAATTAAACAGATGCAGACAAGAAAATCCAAACAATAGATTGGTAAATTTTTACTCTACTCAAGAAAATATGTGTTTTCCAGCAAGAAAATATCTCTTTATTTACGCAAAATGCTAAGAAACGAGATTTCTCACCATAAAAAATTTCTAGTTTTCAATCAAAAGAATAGGTTTCTAAAAAAAACCGATTTTGGTAAACTTAAGAAATAGGAATTACCCATGAAGAAAAACGATATTCTCTATGTAATCACGTTTTCTTGTATCAAGAAATTAGTTTTCTCATATCAAACAAATAAAGATTATTTTAATATTTTAGAAGAATTTCAAATTGAGAAACACAAATTTTCATTGAACTAATCCGTTTTTTCTTCATATTAGAAATTATTTTTGTGTTTGGTAAAACATTTAGGGGGCTAGTTTTGGGTTCATGTTACACGCTGCGTTAGATAATGTTATGTTAAATGTTGCGTTAAAATGCTGCGTTCAAATGTCCTGTATAGAATGTTATGTTTAATAAAAATATTTCCTCTTTTTATTTAACACATTAAAATAGAAACAGAAAAATACAAAAAACATAGAGAGATTTAGTTTCAGTGTTCACGTTATGCTGTGTTAAAATGGGCACATCTTTGAGGCTAAATATTTCTGTGCGTCCGACTTTTCCCAATGTAATATAATTGAATCGTTTAGTATTGAAAGGGCTCATGTCCAGTTTTTCTCAAAATTAGTATTAACGACATTACTATATGGCTAATGGAACGGCACCTACCTTGCAAAAAAAAACATTTATTCTAGAAAGGGCACATGCCCAGGACATACCCCCATGAAATTATTTAGCATCGGCAGCTTTGGATAAATACTTTTTGTATCTATGATTTGAAGAGGAAATGTAGCGGAATGTACCTTTATCACGAAGGAATAACAAAAAAAGGGGAAAATGAAGTATGCCCTTTGATCAGTGATTTTGTAGGAAAATATGCACCACCTGAGACTACCGAATTCCATATTTTTTCTGATGCATGCCCTGGTCAAAATCGTAATAACACGGTATTATGATTTCTAATGGCTTTTTGTATTAAAAAAAACCTGACCAAAATCTATCAGTATTTCCCCGTTCGAGGCCACAGTTTTCTACCTTGTGATCGTGTGTTTGGAGTAATCAAGAGAAATTTAAAGAAAATTGACAGAATTTATTAGCCAGAGGAATATGGGGCCCTGATCAACCAATCAAGTAAACTACAAAAAATCAATACAAATATTTTTTGAAATAATGATAAAATATTAAACTTTAAGGATTGAAGGCCTCCTTTTTTCAAAAAGCAGGTAATTGCTATTCAATCCAAAGGCAGAAAAGCAAAAAAAATCAAATTTAAAGTTTCTGAATTTTCACATTTTCCACCAGCCCCGGAAATTTGGAAGACTGGGAATTTATTAATAGTTTGGAAAGTCTACAGTTTAATACTACCGAATTTATGAAGAAGGTAATATTACCAAACGTAATCAATATTAAAAATATATGTGACTTGCAAAAAGTCCTAAAGTACATACCTGCTCAGTATCTGTATTTTTACGACGAAATTATGCAATGGCCAACTGGAATGGAATATACATATGTATGTAATAGTGAGGACGGTAACTATACTGAAGTCTTTAAAATATGTATATGTATACTGTAGTGTGTAGATGTTTATCTTTATTTCAAAATTGTGTGTGACCAATACACGGCTTTCTTTTGCAAATTTTGAGAAACTTACTATGCAATTTTTTTGCAAACTTAAGACTTTTTTATTTTTTTCGTGTTTTCTGTAAATTGTATATTTTTGAGATATTTCCAAAATAAATTTTCTGGTTTACAGAAGCTGGGAGCAGGAGCTTCAAAATTTATGAAGTACGTTTAGACATGAAGTTGCAGTTTGATTGGTTAAACATCTGGGCCACAAACTGACAGATATATAGACCAACAGACACCACTTTGAAACCCAATTTTAGGACTCAAGGAAACCAAAAATCACAAAGTCAAAAATTAACATAACAATTTTTTTTATTTTGTTTTATTTTTTATTTTTTGTATTTTTTTAAATGTAGACACTAACACTAGTAGAACTTTAACTTCATAAAATGAATTAAAATATTATTTGCTCCACAAATGCGAGTTCGAATGGTTTACGGTTTAATTGATAGTCCTCGCTTTCTTTGAGACTTTCTATAATTTTTGGTTCACTGGTTTTAGGGTCGGCTTTCATAATTGTTTCGATTTTCCGAATGCATTTTACGAATGATTTGAAGTCTACATCCAGATGTACTTTGCGTGAGCAATCAAAAAATTTGGTTAAGATGGCACGTTAAAAACATTAAACAGAAGTATAAATCATAAAAATGAAATCTTCGGCTTTTTAAATTGGTTTTTCATAGGAGTAAATTACAATGTTCGCATTTTTTTCGCTCCTAGAGCGCTCAGCCGCACAACAGGGCAAACAATTTTTACAATTTCCGTATAACTTTTAATCACAGATTAGTTGAATGAATAATAATAATAATAAAATACAATCCACACGCAAAACCCATATAAAAACAATATTAACAAAAGTTTGTGCCAATCGACGTGTGACAAAATGAGGAAATACGTTTATCAGGAATTACATTTAACATTGCCGGCTCGAGGTGAATTAGTTGAGTTTAACAATATACTCGTAAATTACAAGAATCAAATAACCAATAAAAACAAACCTATACACGTTTTGGCTAACGCACAATAGTAAGAGATACTCAGTCGCGCATTCGGTTTGGGTACTTGCTGCTGTAAGGAAACCTTTATCCGTAGAAACTTTATGCTCAAAGTAATATAATATTCTGAAAGTAAATTTCACTCAATATTTTGCCTCGATTTGTTTTTATTATTTTTATAATATTTAAAAAATATAAACAACTAAATTAATTTATTATAACAATTAACTGAATTTAAATAAACTCAGCATAATTTTGATAAAAAAACAAATACTACAATTTTATTAAAAAAAATTATGTTTTTTAAAAGTTTATTTTCCTTTACCAGAAAAGTTTTTTCTTATTAAAAATTATACATTAAAATTTAAACATGCTTCAAAGTAATTTTTTTATTCAATTTAACGTTGATTTGATTTATTTGTTGTAATATTTTTTTCTTCTCGATTTAATCTTTCAAAAAATATAAATAAAATAAAACATTTTTTTAGCGGGGTTTACATTTTCTTTTCCATGTCAAAAAACATCGCGTTCCTTGCCTTCATATTTTCTGTACGATCAATCTTTATTCGCGTATACATTACTCATCTCATTGTATATCGTAAGACAACAGCAATAAATAGCAAAAGCACAAAAAAATTACGAAATATTAAATTATGTATTATTATTGTTGCCATCATTATTGTTATTATTTAATTTTTACTTTAAACGAAAACGATTATTCAAAGTTAAAATAAACATAAAACTTTCCTATTTTATTTTATTTTATTTCTATTTTGTTGCCAACTGTAACAGGTTTGGGTTGAGATGAAAGTACCCATACTTACAATTCACAATATATTCATAACGGCAGGAATATTTTGGTACAGAAGAAAAATGTATACCGGATTCGCCATAATCATAATTCAAATCTACGTTACACAGTGTACTGCAAAGAAGTACACACCAACTGAAGGCAACAAGAAATTTTTTTTTAACGAGGAAAAACTTTTTCTTTTAAATTTTTCACAAGAAAGTTCCATTTTGTTGCTTGCGCAATTTTTTTGTTATATTCAACTTTGTTCGTATTCGGATTTTTCCATGTTGTTTTTGTTTTGTTTAGTATTATAAAATAAAATCACCAAAAGTTTTACCGCTAAATTTATTTGATATTCTCTTTTAGCATATTTTGTACACATCAAACGATTATGTTCACATCAAACTTGATACTAAGTTTGATGTGAATGAAATGAACTTGATGAACAAAATGAAGCAAAATCCTATTTATTCAATTTGTCTAAACTTACAAAACATTCACACCTACACAACAACAAATATAATTGATGTCTCGTTAAAAAAATTATCTCTATGAAAAGGACGTAAAGATTAAATCTTAAACACTTCTTATAATAATTTATTATACTTTAATTTCGAAAAATCCAAGCACAATGCTAGATAATTTGATTTTTCTTATTTATAAAATTAAATTAATCCAATGGACTAGACTCTAGAACAAAGCTTTATTTCTAAGAATAAAAATTAAATCAATATAAATATAGTAAATATAAATTTGTTGTTCGGAATTAAGTGTTTCAATTTTCAGAAAATAAAATATTGAGAAACAAACAGAATATAATAATGCTTAGCAATGTGCGATTCCCCAATAAATTTGACTTTAGAATATTATAGTACAATTCTAGTTTTTATAATCCTTTTGTTTTGTTTATTTTTGTAAATCGACACCTATCTATGAAAATAATAGAACAGAATTGTATACTCGTTGAAAAATGTTTTAGGCCACAGAATACTGAGGCCACATACTATATATTCGAATACTTCGATAAAACCTATATTTTTTCTAAAAATCGGCTATATATAAATATGTATGTATATTTATCCTGTTTTGATCTGGCTCTTTTCAGAATGTACCAAAAATTTTACGATTTTATTTCATAGACACTGTAGACACAAGGAAAATATTCCTCTGGTATAAGTCTCTGCGGTACAAGCACAGATAAGAATAGACAGATTTGGATCTTGTATGGGCTATATTAACATTCTAAACTATAATACAATAATTTTAACCAAATTCCAATCCAATGCGTTTAAAGCAGGACTTAGGTATAGGTATATTATAAATAAAATGTTGTTTGAAGTTGTTTTGTGTTTGCTTTGATACATATATGCCGTGTTTTCCATGAAAACTGCACTAGAACTCGATAAACTTTAAATTCCTTTTATTGTAAGTAAACCGAAATAAAAAATAAATTCATAAAACGCGAATGTGTAGTGCATTTAACATAAATACATATTTTAAGCTTTTACAGCAATAAATAATTACCATTATAGCTTATTTTTTAGTTACACTTGATAAACCCACAAATTTATCGAGTGCAGTCGCGTGTAATGACGTCACCAAAAAATAAGAAAATATTGATGAAATAACTTAAGGGGGAAATTTTTAAACTTAAAATATGTATTTATGCTAAATACACTACATATTCGCGCTTTATGAACTTATTTTTTTTTCGGTTTACTTACAATAAAATGAATTTAAAGTTTATCGAGTTCTAGTGCAGTTCTCATGGAAAACACGCCTATAATCAAAATAGCCATGCGTAAAAAAGGATAAAAGGAGACAGAAATGTAAATTTTATTTTATAATATACACGTCCTGGTCTAAACGGATTGGGTTGGAGTTTGATTAATATTATTGTATTGAAGTTTACAAGAAGTGTAGTGCAAGTATACAAGATCCACATCGGTCTATTCTTAACTGTGGTACAATCATAAACCAAATCAATACTAAAACAATTTGCTTAATATAAACAGAGCCTCCAGTATATATAAGAGCCCTAATGCTTCCGCCGTTTTTTAAACGTGCGTTTTATAAGAGGTGTACATTTTGTGATGTTCCATGTAAAACAGTGTAAAAAAAACTTTTTTAAATTTACATTTTCTGAATGAAAACTCATTATTTTTCTCAATTTTTTTTCAGCCATTTGTAGATTAGTAATTATATTTAGACATATGTGAAAACCAAACTTGAAAACTATCAATTAATCCGTAAAATATAATTTAAATTTTCATAATTTATTCACAACTACATGCAAAACTACAAAAGCTTTTAAACGAGAAAAATAAAAAACTATAATAAGTGGTGCGATCAGAGTGTATACATTTTGTTTTTCTATTGGAACGTATATTAGCAGAGCCTTCTAGAGTATAGAGCCATAATCATTATGACGTATTATTTAGAAGCTTTTTTACTGGTTCTGGTATAACTTTTCACTGATTTCCATAGGAATCCATAGAATAAATGATGTTTTTTAGCTTGAATTTTTACAATGAAAAAAGCAAAAATGTTACAAAATGTTTATACAAAAGTGTTCTACAAATCTTTAGCAGCAATAAATTTACAAGCAAGGTATATTGGTATTAAGTAAATAATAATTGCAGAAATATTAAAATAAAATTATTTCTAAAATATATTTTTCGAAATTTCATTTTGAAAATATATCAAAGTTGGCTCTAACGAATTAAAATAATACTTGCCAAATTTATCTTTAGTTTTCCTAGTGCACGTTATATGTCTAAGATTTGAACAGAAAAATACAAAAAATATTATTTAATCCCAAAATTATGGCACGTTCTTAATATTTTGAGAATTTGTTTTGCTTTCCCTACAATTTTTGAACTTGAAATTTCCCCAGGTGACAATTTTTGGTACGATTTTTCAAAATGTTTACTGCCATCACTGCCATCTATGTAATGTATATTGACTTAATGCACACGATTTGTAGTAAGCTTTTCTTTTTAATTTGACCAGAATGCTGTGGTTATGAACTTTCTTTTATGGTTTGGTTTAAATTAATCAATTATTACAAGAAATTGAACACGATTTGCTTAAGCGAGAATTATACACGTTGAAATTCAAACATTTATGAAAATATTTCAGAAATCATAATTAAGAATTTGCACCGTTTTCATTTACAAATTTGTCTTAAGGCTGTATGGTACTCATTTTACCAAAATAAGGGTATCGTAAAAATCAATTTGTGGCTACAAATATTTATCAATTCACATATTTCTTTTTTATTGACAAAGCTTAAGGTATTTTTGAGGGATTAATACAGGATTATTTCAAAATTATTTATAGTTTATCCGTAATAAAAATTCAAAGTTGACGAAATTTTGGGTAATGGTGCTTACGGAAAATTCAATTTTCTTAAGTTTTTCTCGCTAAGCCATGTATATCTTTTATATTGACCTATGCAGAAAGATATTTTTGAGGGATTAATTCAAGATTATAAAGATTAATATTAAAATAAGAAAGATATAATCAAAATACTAAGAATATCGATATATTTATCGATACGAAAAAATTCAGTATCGATAAATATATTTTTTATTGTCAAAAGGGGTAAGATCTCGGCTAATTTTTGATTTCCTTTTACTCTACGAGATGGCTAACCCTCAAAAATGGTAAATGTCCAGGATCTTATCGTTTTATAATAAATTATATATTTTAGCATAATGAGTTGCCATAGAGAAAACGAAAATAAATAACGGAGATAGTATATAATTTTATTCTGGAAAAAAGGGATATAAGCAAAGTCGACATACATTTATATTTATTTTACATCAAAATAAAACAAAAAAACAAAACGATATTTTTTTTTATTATAGACACAGTTTATACCCATTTTTGGACATTTAAATATCGATACCAAAACAGAAATTTTTTTTGAGTACCATACAGCCTTAAGAGAAAAAGTGATTTCCCATGTGTTTTATGTGTTTTACTATGGAAGTTTTGGTTTTTTTCCTCGTTTCTAATTCCCTTTGCTTTGATATTACCAAAGCAATCTTGATTATTCAAAGCCATAATGTATAAAACGAAGCTTTTATAAGAGAATTAGAAACGAGAAAAAACCAAACTTTTCATAGTAAAACACACAAAACATATGGGAAATCACTTTTTCCTCAAGGCAAATTTTTAAATGAAAACGTTACAAATTTTTGTTATGATTTCTGCACATAAAGGCAGCGGTAAAACGCTGGGAGGACATACAAAAGTCCTCCTACTGGCACAGAATTCTCGCTTTGCAACAGGCGAAGGAATTTGTTTTACCTTCGTCAGTCAGGGTCAAGGAATGTCTTGTACTTAGGAAATCTGAAATGAGGCTGCTTACTGTATTCCTCACAGGTCACATATACTTAAGGTATCACCTTAAGAAAATGGGCCTAAGTACGACAGATGGATGCAGCTTTTGCGACCTGGAAGTGGAATCAGCGGAACATATTCTGTGCCATTGCCCAGCCATTTTCTGCCAAAGATTACAACATCTAGGAGGATAAATTTATATACTTCCCGGCTGGACAATATGCACTATTTAATCGGGCATCCAATTCATAATCTAACTCTTTAAAATATCGTAGATATAGTCGACCATATTGTGATCAGCATCTCATTACTAAAATTCTGGATTCTCGTTTAATCAATTTTATAATACAATTTTTTCTTTACCACGTTACCACTACCCTAAGTGGTACTCAATCTATCTAGTGCGCTTGATAAGAACTAAAGAAAAATATTGAAAGTATTTTAAATCTTATAATAATCGACTTGATTATTTGACGTTTTCAAAATACAGGCTAAAGTAAAAACTGACTTTATTGAAACGAACATAAAGAATAATAAAAAATCTTTTTGGAATTACCATAGACCACTTAGTACTATGTCTGACTATCTCAGCTTAATGATTCTTCAACCTAGAACATCGAAAATTCAAACAGAGATATGCAAACATTTTGCTGATCATTTCTGATCAGTATATGTACTGGTTGCTAATGTTTCTGTTACTTATTCATTTTGTAAAGTGGTTAGTAAGACGTCTATGATTTCTGAAGTTGAGGTTCTGACCAATTTAAATACATTGAACACTAACAAAGGTGCAGGCTCTGACCAGTTGATTAATTTGTTCTTAAAAAATCTCGCAGATGTTCTTGTGGTCCCGATCACGTTTTTGTTAAATGTTTCGATAAATATTTCTTGTTCTCCATCTAAGTGGGAAGAATAATTTTTGTTGCCTATCCACAAAAGTGGTGACATAGCGGACATAAAATTTCCATTCTAAACCCCTTAGCAAAAATATTCGAGAGACTAGTTTATAATATGATTTTTTAACGAGTTAAAAACCAAATCTCAACAATGCAGCAGGGTTTTTTTTCGAGGCGTCTTAACCAATTTAGCAGAATTGATTGATATTGCTGCTAATACTTTGGACAAAGGTGGGCAACTGGATTGTATTTACACCGATTTTTCAAAGTTGCGCACTATATTTTGTTGAGGAAACTTAAATCACTTAACATACCGCCGATTTTGATTAAGGGGCTTATCTAGTGTAGCGGTTTCAAAAAATCGATTTTTTTTTATTAAATCGATAGTATATTATCAATGCCATTTTCTTCTAGAAAGTATTTAAATGCGTTTCAGGTAAACTAAACTCCATTGGCGAATGGGAAAGTTTAAAAAGCACCTTAAGCGGGCAAAAGTAAATTATGTGATAGAAGACTGTAGCAAAAATTTGCTATATGAAGTTATATGGAAATGATTGGAAAATTGGATTAATTCAATATGTAGTTTAAAGTGTGATTTTTGTATATCTGATTCATTTGGGGCATTCTTATCATTTTAAATATCAAAAACTTGTACTTAAAAATTGCAGAAATTTCAAAATAAGCTAGTGTTACTAAAAACATAAACGTTTTAAAAATATTAAATTTTAAAATGTATTAATAAGTCAAACAAAGCATAGCAACTGTGGTCTAATAAAGCTCCAAAAATGTTCAGTGACCCACATATTCATTTATAGTGACTTTAACATTAAATTTCTACAATTTTTAGCACAAGTTTAAAATAAAAATGATAAGAACTTCTCAAATGAATTAGTTATACAAAAATCACACTTTAAATTAGAGATTGGATTAGCCCAATTATCCAATCATTACAATTTTCACAAATAAAAATGTGGGTAAATAGACACTATTTCCATATAACTCGATCATATTTTTAAAAATGACATAACGTTATTAGAGAAAGCGTCTTTCATTGGTTTTAATAATGTAAATCTGGAGTATTGATCAAGCACAACAAACAGAAGAAAGTTTCCAGATTTTGTCGGGAAGGAAACTCTTTCACGTGGGAGTTGCTTCTACAGTATTTTCCCATATTCTTTGTCACAATGTTTTACATATTCTGTAATGGCTTTACACATTTTTGACCAAAATAATTGCCGTAAGAGAGCAGCAGAAGGAGAGCAATGCGCATCAGATATTAGTGAAAGTATTAAAGATTTTGGAATAAAAAGTTTCCAGTGAAGAATGTCACATGTACAGTGATGTGATCGTGTGTTCTGAATCTGATTAATTAGTACTGTAAAATGTATGTAAGGTTTAGGTCGAGTTTTAGTTTTGTCAATAATTCTTGATATTCAGTGTCTTCAAAAACATCTGAATTTAGATCTGCACAATAGGTCTCAATTATATTTATTAAAGCGATTTATTTGTTTTTTAACTTATTTTATTTTGAATATACCCCTACGTTTCGACGGTATATTCCGTCATCTACAAGGGGAAAATTAATTCACATTTTCATTATATGACAATTAGCTGTAAGGTGGACATAAAGTTCATCAGCATCTTACAAGACCGAGCGTCGATTACAACATTTTCTTATCCTTTCCTGTATTCTATTTTAAAATTGAAGCCTTGAATCAACTTGAATTGAGTTTAGCATATACATAGGCTATTGGGCGTTCTGCGTTTCAGTGTGACTTCTGAACTCTCATGAGGCTCATTTGGTCTTCGATTACCAACATTTCGTTAAGTTTAGTTAATCGATGCAGAGGTAAGCCTTCAATAGAACGTAAGGAACATTCAATCAATTCATCGGTTTGCGATTAAAAAGAACGAAATCAAATGGATGAGTGAAAGGATTCAACGTATTACGTAATACGTAATTGAAATATTTAAAGGTTATAATGAAAATAATTATCGTATGCGACGAAAAATCTAACTAAAGGTCAACTACATATATCCTATTCTTATAAATTGTGGAGTGCAAAAAAACT
The DNA here is from genome assembly GCA_963556165.1 of Tipula helvola. Lineage (NCBI taxonomy): Eukaryota > Metazoa > Arthropoda > Insecta > Diptera > Tipulidae > Tipula > Tipula helvola. The sequence continues at coordinate 229,747,908 of OY744483.1, forward strand.
TAAACACAAAAATATTTGTGTCAAAAAAATATATAATTATAATAACTAAATAATAACAGAACAGAAATAATTCACGATTACACAAAGTGGGAACTCAGCCCGACGAGGCAATGTATGTCTATAAATAAACGTAAATTGGTTGAAATCGCAGGGGGGAGGGGTTAATCAGGATAGCTCTGAAATGCAAACCGAAACATCATTGAATTCAAAACGCAACAAGGAAATTAAAACAATTACACTGAGTGCACTACTGTAATCAAAATCCAAAACTGGAGATCAATGCTCTAACATGAAAAATTGAAATTTGGAAGTGATTTAAGCAGTAGCACTGCATTTAACAAAATGAAAACGTAAGAATCTACGGAATTGTTATTGAATATCCGCTTGTCGAAAAAAAATTGTTATTAGATTGGAAGTTAGGTTAATAAAAACCTACTGTTCAAGCAACAAAAACATTGTAATCAAAACCTAAAATGGGGAATATCAATGCTCAGCATGAAAATTAGAATATCGAAAGTGATCCCAAAGATAGCTTAGAATATAACAAAATCAAAAGGTGGAACGCGCCTGTAACATCAAAATTGTCTGAGCAGAAACGAGCAAACCATTTGCGTGCTGCTGATTTTGATAAAGCATCTTCACCGTAAACCACACGAATTTTTTCATAAGCCTGCGGAGCGTTATCGCCTTGATCGAAGCGCCATTGATTTTTAGGAATTTTGGCTCATTTTCAAAACGCAGTTACCTTCTACTGAATTAGCAAATGTCACAATGCTTATTTTTGTATAATAATCTATGCATTGCCACCTTTCAATCGCTCTATATGGCCTAATAGGATTAGTATTATAAAAGTCATGTGATTCTAAATCTATCCATTGGAAAAAACGCCACAAACCTTTTCATTGCCCTAATATATTTCCGATTTTGATGCACGATGAGGAACATCTTTTGTAATGGCATATACCTGATCCTAAATTATTAATTTTAGTTACTAAATCTATGTTGAACTATTGAATCAAGTTTCCCAACTTGTTTGTAATTGTCAGATAAACAGGTACACTAAAAACGTTTCCTATCAGAATCAGGACGACCTCATCACTTTAACATCTAAAAACTGAATGTGATTGATTTCAGTCCGGGAAATGAATCATTACGTCAGAGAACAAAAGTGTCCAGAAAACGAGCTATTACAGTAGAGTAGACTGTAAAACCAAACAAAACAAAAAAATAACTAGGGTAACTTGATAATTTGAAAATCATTTGGATTGATTTTCTCTAAATTTCAAACTCATGTTTTTACTTTAAAATTTAATTTTAAATGAAAAAATCGAATTAATGTCCCATATAGTATGAAATAAAACGTTGTACGTTACACGTATGTTAAATGATCGTTACAGTACTCGTTGAAAATAAACGTCGAACTCGTACTGTAACAACTCATTTACCGTCGTTGTGACGTAATACGTAAATAACTATTTCTTCACTACGAAGAAAGTTGCACCGACCGAGATATTTGAAGGAACAACGTGGAGGTACAGAATTTTACTAAGCATGACATTACTAAGTATGAAAATAAAGATGTTCATTTCAAAACATTTTAGTTACAAAACATATCTGATGATAACACAGAGTGATCGAAAACGTAAATGTTTTTAATTACAAAACGAAATATAGGAAACAATTATTTTATTTACATACTTAAATTTGTTAATTGTTTGTTTTTCTATTTATGTATTTTTTGTGAGAAAACTAAATAAATTTTTGATTTTCTAACTAAATAATTTGATTTTTAGGTATGCACGTTATATGAAATTCAAAATTGTTAGCTAAGCGACCTTGTGTACCTACTACCTTAATCTTTTTGTCTTTGTTTATTATTACCGGACACCATTTACATTTAATGGTAATAGCAACATTATTAAAATGTGTGAAATAAAGTTATAAAACATTTTTTTATTTCGTTTTAATTGGAGAGCTTTTAAGGTTTATTATTTTTTATAAGTATCCAAAAAATAATAAAACAAACAAAAGTTGATCGTTTCACTTGTATTTGACTTTAATTGTAATTTTTTGTGAAGAACGTTTTATTGTTATTGTTGTTGTAAATCACATTTAATTTAATATTTGGCACATTTTAAGAAGAAAAACAAGAAAAAACCCCAAAATTGAAGAAGGTTTTCTCGTTTGTTTTACAAAGTTTTTTCATCTGTTCTTGGCACCATTCTTCAAGAAGTTTTGTTTAGTTTTTTTTTGAGTATTTGGAATGTTGTTTTAATTTAAATACTAATTTGATTTGATTAAAAATAAAAATGGGTTTTAACTTGTAAATAATTTGAAAGAGTTTTCCTTTCTCCTTACAAAATGTAAAATATGAAATATTTTGAAATCTGAGTACATTAAAATAAATTTACTTAACACCAAAATATAATATAATTAAATGAAATTGTGGAAAATTGCCTTCAGACGCTTTGGTTTTTTTTCACATAATTAATTAAATTAAATCACAGGTAGAATTTTGTATTTATTATTTTATCGTTTTGTAGAAAACGGTAATGAAATATTTTAATGAGTAAATATTTAAACACAATAATCTTAAATTCAAAACGATTTGAAAGTTAAATTTTATGTTCGCTTTAGGGATAACAATTTATTATATATCACTCATTATAGATGTGATCAGAATTAAAAGAATCAAATACTATAGCATTATAGATATTCGTAATGAAACTTATCGACATAAATCTTGGTACAATTTTTCTCGTTACAACTCTCTTAATAAACATTTATAGCTCCTAATATATTTTCACTGCAGATACATTTCAATAAAATCAAACAATAGCTTTGTTTGGAAATTATCAACAAATAAAAATGGGGAGAATAATACGATAAACTATATAACATCTATACTATACAAAAATTTACTGGTATAGCAAACAACTTTTACAGTTTTACTTTGATCAAGGATGATTGTATGAATATTTAGCAGCAAAATTCGACAAAAACAAACTTTCTGTTCGAGATTTATTTTTCACTAGTATATGTATGTTACCATTACCATGCTTTCTACGGAATTTTACCAATAATGGTCCAGCTCCAGTGCGATAAATAAGGACTAAGAGTTTATTGTTTTAGTTCGGTTAAATCGTTGTTTTCTCTTTTTTTTTTGTAATCTGATTAAATCGGATTTTCCTCCCCACAATAAAGAATAATAAAAAATTGGGAAAATCAACAAAACTGAGTCGAGAAACTAATGCAGGTTTGGTAGTTGGAATTTAGGGGTTTCAAGCTATGTATATTGTAGTATTTTAGAAAAATATTTATATGATTTATGATTATGATGTTTGGTCTTATTTTGTTGGTGTTTTATTTTTTTGAGTCTATATGCTCAAAAGGAGGATTAATTTTGTTTGTGTTGTAGTTTTCTGTAAAATTATATTATAATTTAGTTAGTTTTTTTTAATCAAATTTACTTTAATATAAAAGGTGAATATTTATTCAAAATTCTAATATTGATTAAAATAGTAACAAAAAAACATAACACCAAATAAAACATTGAGGTCTGTTTTATTTGGTTTGATATTGATTTTAAAGACAAATCCAACCTGAACTATCTTTTCGATTAGCTGGTCAACTACTTTAAAAAAGATATAAATTTCGTTATAGACTGTCGCTTATTTATCTGAAAGTAAATGTTGTCACTGTCTTTGTATTGATAAATTCACACAAAAACTTTGTTGATTTGATCACAAGATATGTAATTTTACAGATGTCGAGCTACTAAAAAACAAATCTGGAATACATACAAAACGGTGAAGCGAATTAAACCTTTTAAATGGCATTAAAGTCCACCGTATAAAAAAATAAGTTCTAGAGCTCATATGTGGTAATTCTGGAAATGAAGATTTGAGGACTGTATCGAAAAGAAAGTATCCACAAAAAAATTTAGTTATCTTCGGCTTGCTTTAATTCTATTGTAACGGAAAAGTGCCGTTAGATAGAATAGCTTTTTGTAGGTAAATATTGCGTGTGATTTTTACAATTTGTTACCCAGTTGTAATATTGTCACGAATTAAAGAAGAAGTGCTTAAATTTATTTTGCACAAATTTTGCATTTAAAACGGTGTTTCGTTTAGAAATTTAGCTAAGCGCGAAAATATAAGTAAAAATGCAGTGAGAGAAATAATTAATAAGTCTGGGGAACATGGTACGGTAAAGGATTTACGAAAAAACGGTCGAAAACAAGGTCCCAGCAATCCCAAATTAGAGCCAAAATTGTGAGTGAAATTCGCAAAAACAAATCAATGTTTGTCAGAGATTTATGAGGGTGGTACTAGCATAGGAATGATCCAGCGGGTAAAATAAGGCATGACTTGAAGACATATAAGAAACATAAAGTTCCGAAACGAAGTGAAAACAAAAAATTGCATGTTAAAACCGTGCAACTGCCCATTAATAAATTTGGAGCTTTTAAAAATCCACTGCATCACTTTTGTGGAAAAACAATAAACTCCGTCAAATTCACCAGAACTTTGACCAATTGAAAGATATTGGACAATTGCGAAGCGTTACTTGAAAAGTAAAGGTAAACTAGCAGAAAATTTAACAAAGTTCAAAAAGTTAGTCCAAAGCAACCAGACAAATTAATAAAACTACTGTGCAGAATCTAAGTTAAGGCATCAAATTAAAAATTCGCTATTTATTTAGAAAATATTTTCTCAAATGTTTTAAACATAAAATCTGCTAATTAGAAGTCTGCTTTATGATAAAACATCATTTTATAATACTTAAAATTGGTTTTTTGTGTTTAAAATGGCTTTTTTTTGTGGATACTTTCTTTTCGATACAGTCCTTATGTTTAAAATATTACGGAAATTAGAGATTTCCGTTCTAATTTTAAATTGAAACCTTCATTTTCTAGACTATTTTAAAATTGAATCTTTCTTTCCAAATATATATTCTAACATATTAGATTAAGTCCACCTCACTGCAACCTAAAACATCTGGGGTTGAACTATCACTGAAAACGGTTCGAGCAACAAAATTCCATTGATCTGTGTTAATTTAATCAAATAAGCAATGCGTTACAATACACCTGTCGATTCTTTTATAACTTAACGAATTAATGCAACCAAAACCAATGTTGAAAGCGGCTTTGGGGAGTTCTTGATTTTAATGTAAGACTAATTACAAAAAAACCTAAATTTTTTAAAACATTTCAAATTTTAATGGATGTTGAAATTTCTATAAATCGTAAAACAAGAACTTGGGGCGACAGCCCCATCGTCTTAAACCCGCAACAAAAAGGCATTAAATACTTTGGAGAAAAGAAATAATATCCACAGATCTTAATTACTATGAAAAAAGAAATAATACCTGCGGAACTTAATTCCAGGGGCGTTAATTCTCTCCGCAACAAAAAATCGACTGCACAAAACAGAATAACAACAAATAGATGTGATTTTGAATATTTTTTATATTAAGTTTTGTTTATTAGATGTTTGCACAACAAAGGTAAAATGTCAGTGTTCTTAATTTCTCATAAATGCCGATTTATCTGAAGACAGGCGACCCCGCCTTCTCTTCGCCTGTCTCTTTGAGAGGGCTGCCACCCCAGTGAACTTGGACACAGATACCGCCACCGTACCCTCTGCAGGGTTGACCACTTTGGGTCCGCCCACTGAAGCCGCTTTGGCAGTACCCTGGCTATCCTTGGCATGAAACTGGACAATCCTAAACTTAAATTTAACCCTAAAGCCAACTCGTTTGAGCTTTTCAACTGAAGAGTGGTCCATAGAGAAGGTGCAAAAGGCTGCAGAGCGTCTTGCCTCTCTCCTGATCACCCTCCAGTCAATCGCCTGCATGCCCTCGTTTTGGCTCTTTATAAAACCAAGAAGCTTCTTCGAGGGCAATTCAGCACTGTCTGGGAAGGTACCAAACACAATTTTGGCTCGAGGCAGGTTTCCCGCCTCAGCCAAGATCAGCTGTGCACCCTCCCATGGCTTAAAAGCGCCTATGGCCTCTCTAATCCACTGTATTGTGGTCCGGTCAGCGCAGGTCACTAGCAGCCATCCAGGCCGAAGCTGACTGCCAAGGAACTTTGGTTTAAGCTCCTTGGCCTTCTGCTCCAGCACCTTATCTAAGATGCCCTCCTGGACAGCCTTAAGCTGCTCTCCAATGAGGACAATCTCAGGAAAACCAAACGGCAGGATCCCATGATCTACGACTCCGCAGCCTGCCTGAAGGTAACTCCAGACCGGATCGCTGAGTCCGAGACCACCAGGACAGATTCCTCCCTCCTGGCCTTCTTTTGTGCCTGTGGAGTACCATCATCCGAGCGGTTCCTCTTCGATGGTGTGGCCTCAGTAGGAGCACTAATCTCCCTTTGTGACCGCACCGCCAAGCGCTTAGTCTCGCTTCCGGGCGTTTTGCCCTCAGCAAGTAGCTTCTTGGACCGCTTTTTCGCGGCACCACACATTCTCACGTGATGAGCCGCGACAGGCTTGCCAACAGTGTTGGCGTTACCCTTCTGATCTTCCACGACGTCCAAACTCTCCACTGCTTTCACAGAGGAGATCCCATCACTTACGAGTGCCGAACCCTCTTCTTCTGAGGAGTCCATGTCGGAGTTGACAACTAGGTTCTAAAGCACCGTATGGATCTCCCCATCCGATGGTTCGCCCAAAGGGAGTTTCACAGCGGAAAGAGGGCAGAGGTCCTCGAAATCCACCATGGAACTATCGCTGGTGTGTGACGCTTTACGATAGCGTCACCATCCTTATTTTTATTTTCCTTATTTAACATTTTATTCCCCCGAGCAGCTGGGAAATGAAACTCACTTGTGGGACACCCAGCTATACCACAGGAAATCTAAATAAACCTGGAGGGCGCCTAGTATCCAGAGTTCGCATATTTGGGACTGATTAACCTATTAGTCATTCATCCATCGGCATATGCTGTTCCACCTTAGATTAGGGTTTTTTGTCAAGGATTTCTCCTTTAACGCCGTACTTTGGCCTGAGTCCACTAGAACAAATGTACCAAAAGACATCAGTTACCAGCGATTACCACTAGGAGGCAGTACGTACACTTGCGAATTGTGGCAAGGTTACCCCTAACACAATCGTACTCATCACGCCAGCTGCCTAAAATATGACCAGAACAGCTCACGTGATGCGCACCCTGCTGAAGGTTACGGAGCGGACAGATTTCTCCAATCAACTTTGGTCCCCCCTCCAACAGGCGCTAAATCGCCATTTATTATTAATAAAAATAAATAAAATAAAAAGTGAATTTTTTTCGGAAAAGTGAAAATTTTCATGGAAAATTTGGCATCATCTAAAAGCTATAGATAGTAGATACACAATCCTAACATAAAATATTATTTAAAAATATACATCTTACCCTGATTTTGGAAAAAAAATTGAAATAAGTAGAAATTTTCCCGGGAAATGAGATAGTTTTCTGGAAAAATTGGGCTTATACTTCCTAAAAACTGTAGATGCACAATCCTACATTCGAAGATTTTCAAAAAATATACGCCTTACCTGATTTTCTCGATGTACCTAGTAAGTAAACTAACGCCATTTTTTTTTGTATCACAAATATTACTGGCAAAATCGATTTCTTTACTTAAATAAATAAATTAAATGTATACAATCGCACCTAAGTACGTTTAATGGTTGTTTGCGTGATATGGTGCATGAAATATAAAAATTAGAAATATTTGTAGTGAGAATTATTTTTATTTTAGATATTTTAATTGAATTTTCTTTATTAACTGGGTTTGCAAAACGATTTTTTTTATTTATTTATTTTAGTTATGAAATGAGTTGAACTCATATGTATGTCAACATTTTCAGAACATACATCTGCAGACACACATAAAAATAATATTGGTATGGACTCAATATTGTATGAACCTCATTGAAACCGAAAAGGACGTTAACATTTGTGTGTTGTGCAGTAACAAAAATAATTAAAAATAAATCTTTCGGCTCTTACTAAAAAAATATTTGTACAATTGTTTTTGATTCAAGCTATTTGTTTGCCTTATGTGTTTATATACCAGCGTAATAAATACTTGAGTATATTGAAAATGACGGTTTTTCATTAATTTTATCAAATGGTTTTTATTACATTTCAAACTTTCATTTCTGTCAATTTTTTTTTTCCTAACTCAATCAAATTGTTGAGAATCATATTAATTACAAATCCTTTTTTTTATTTTAATTATTATTATTAAGTTTCATTTTAATTAGGTATAATGTGTTATGCAAATATTTCATTATTTTTAGTTTAGACAAATCTAACTGTAATTAAGTTAACTTTTATAGATTTTGTTTTTTATACAGTGACCAATAAATTATATATTTTGAATTATAAAAAAGTATGTACATATTGTATGATGTTGGTATTTGGAACCTCCGCTCTTAAACGGGACACACACACTATAATTTAACGTACTGCAAATCTTACAAATTTGAAAATTATCGAACATACATAATTCTGCCCACACATTTGACGATATTCGAACTAATTAGCAATCAAATATAGCCTTTAATTAGCTTTTTATTATCTCGTGACTTATGCTGCGTTAGTGATTGACGGAAGAGTCATTACAAGTCCATCCCATAGGCATGAATTTTCCTTAAATAAGTTAGTCATTGTTCTGGAAAGTTGATTTGAAATTTAAAAATCTGTAAACAAATCTTAAACGATACGATTTAGTTTGAATCGGTTATTGAATCGATTATCAACGTGTATGGGATTATCGTACAACAAACAATACGATTCAATCGCAACTGATGGTAGTGTGGATTGTAATAAAATTGTACAAACAATTAAATAACTTATTTAAATGGCTGGGTGGATTTATGTACGAATATTTAAAAAAAAAAATTGTATGTGTACTTATGTACGCGCGTTAGAAGTTATATTCTTTGGCGTTAATTAAAAGTCTAGAGTACGATTAAGTATAGATACGGTTGGTAAAGTCTTAATTCAATCAAATAATTTAAATTTTATTTTTAAAAATCAATATTTATTTTCTCATACATATGATTATATAAATAAATTTTATTTTATTATCTAAGACTACTAATTATCTCTAATTATTTCTATAAAATATCTATTAATATTGATTAATTCCTAAATTACCTCGGCTTATGCTAACTAAAATAAGATGTGAAGGCTTTTGTTCTAACGGCGGCAAAGTATCGCGTAAATACCTACAGCATCAATGCTGGTGCCGTTTCGTGTTGTTGAAATTTTAGGATCATTACTGATAGTAAAATTCACATTTTTTTGGAGAAAGTCAATACCAGCATCTTCTCGAGAAAAATTGACGTTGAAGTCTGCACTTAGGGCCATTGGTATCTTATCTTCTCCTCTGCCAAGAAATTCTCCACCGGTTGTTGTGTATGGCCATACTAACCGTTTTAAAAAATAAATAATATCGTCCATTATTTGATCTGGAGTTATGTAAACCCGTAAAGAGCGTTGTGCGGTCCCTGAGACCGCTCTACTAATCGAAATTTTTATTATCGTTCTAATTGAACAAAAAATAATTAATATAAAATGGCAATCCGCTGGAACACACCACTCTCTCCATGCAACTTTTTCTACGATGCACTTTACGGGTAAATTACCATTAAAACGATCTTTTTCGTCTTCCATTTTGCAATCCGGCATCATATGAATATTTGGAGTAATGATGTTGGTAGTGTAGTTTGCATTTTAATATATGGCAACCCCTCCAGCTCGAACGTTTGATCGCTTATACTGAATTATACAAATGAAACTAGGGATACTGGTTTACTCTTTAAGTTTCATTTCAAAGTGAAACATTCGATTGTTGGATATTTTGTTGTTCCATCTTGGTTTTAATTTTATTGTTTAATCGGTGAATTATGTTTGGATTGAACCCGTTCGTTTCTGCAATTTTGATGATCATGTTTAATTCTTCTGTGTAATCGGTGTTGTGCATGGGAATACTATTGAGTCTATGTATCATGTGGCTGTATGCTGATAATTTATGTTGGAAAGGATGATATTAAGTGTTGTGTATTGTGTGGTTTGTTTGTGTTGTTTTCCTGAATATTTTAAAACTATGCTGTCCATCAATATTTTTTATAAGACCCAAAAATGTGATGGTTTTATTTGTTTCGGTTTCCAAGTGAGTTAACGTTAAACGTTAACGTTCCACCGACTCGAGTATCACAACCTCATCCGTCAAGTAGAAATTAATGTAAAGAAGGCAATGAGCATGAAAAGAAAATGCATCAAAATGAAGCTGAAAAACCACGACTAATGCAATAGCTGCAACACACGAACCTTCGCCTAACTCGAACACACATAATTTCTACCAACGAATACATAACATGACCACCGTAAATCTCGACGCGAATGAACAAATGTTACTAGAAAAAGGTTTAAAACACAACATCAAGCCCGAGGCCAACAAAAAGGAAAACAAAAATCATCTATTAAGTATTGAAAACGCAATTCTGAAAACAGATTTTAACCACCAAGACGAAATTAGAACAATATTTATCAACGATATAATATGCAACAAGAACATAAAAACAAAAAGCAAAAAGGATGCTACTGTCACAAATACAATCTCAAGGTTAAGAAAGAAAATTATTGATAACCACGTCATAATCACAAAAGCGGACAAAGGGAATACAACAGTTTTAATCCACGAAACGGACAACAACCATAAAATAGATGAATATATCACCTGCAACAATATTTTTAATATCCGGAACGACCCAACTAAATTTTACCATAAAATGATCAATAGAGTAATCAGCCAATCTCAAAACATTTTAAACAAGCACCAGATATTCAATAGTAAAATGATAAAACCCACAGCACCTACTTTAACCAGATTACCTAAACTCCATAAACCAGAAATTCCAATTCGTCCCTTGGTAAATTTCACAACTTCACCCACATACAAAATTGCCAAAATATTAAACAAATGGTTAAATGATAACATAGTTCTCAAAAATAACTGGTCGGTAAAAAACAATAATGAATTAGTACGCAGAATTGAATCTTCGTAATCCCCATTGGCGCAAAATTGGCATCTTTTGACGTCTCAAATATGTACACGAACATACCTGTTGCTGAAACATTAAAAATTGTCAATGATCTACTAGTAGAAAATGGAGTAGACATCAGAAAAATCAACGAAGCCATCATTTTATTGAAAGAAATAACCAGGCAAAACTATTTTCAACATAACAAAACTTATTATAGCCAAAATGAGAGTCTACCTATGGGAAGTCCCCTGTCTGGCACATTAGCTGATATCTATCTAACCATTTTTGAAAACACTTATATACACAACAACTGCAACAAATATAAAAACAACCTGGTCTATTGACATCGATACGTGGACGACATTTTAATATTGTTCAAAGGTACACAAAGGCAAATAGACAATTTACACAATTACATAAACAATATACACCCCAACATAAAATTCACCTTGGAAACCGAAACAAATAAAACCATCACATTTTTGGATCTTACTACAAAAAATATTGATGGACAGCATAGTTTTAAAATATTCAGGAAAACAACACAAACAAACCACACAATACACAACACTTCATATCATCCTTTCCAACATAAATTATCAGCATACAGCCACATGATACATAGACTCAATAGTATTCCCATGCACAACACCGATTACACAGAAGAATTAAACATGATCATCAACATTGCAGAAACGAACGGGTTCAATCCAAACATAATTCACCGATTAAACAATAAAATTAAAACCAAGATGGAACAACAAAATTTATCCACTTTGCGTATTGATGCACCAGAAAACAAACGATACATCACAATAGATTACAATGAACACACCAGCAATATATTACACAAAATATTAAAAAATCATGGTTACAATATCGCGTACAAAATAAATAATAAAATACAACACAAATTGAGAGCGAAACAACAAAACAAAATTGACAGCGGCATATACAAATTAATATGTAATGATTGTCCAAAGTATTATATTGGGCAAACAGGGCGTACATTCAAACAACGTTTCAGCGAACATATACATGAAGCCAACAACACCCACAAAACCACAAAATGTAACTCAAATTTTGCGCAACATTGACCGCGAAAAGTACACATACACGGATTTTGAAACAAATCTACACATTCTCCACAGACTTCGTAAAGGTGACAAATTGGACAGGATGGAGGAGTACGAAATATACAGACGTCGAAATGATCCACTCATGCTAAACGACAAAATTAATTCGAGAACGAATAAAATTTTTTGATTTAATCATCCGAAACAAAGTGTCGCGTATGTAAAAAGCGAAAATTAAACACAAAAATCACCATCAAATAAAAATTTCATCATTACGAAAGAACTGAAGAAGGACGAAGGTCCGAAACCGTTCTTAAAATCGAGAAAAAATTATATACCACTTTAAGAAAGTTGTAACTTGTTTTAATTCGTTATTTATTTAATTTTTGTAAATATCCTTTAAAATAAAGTTTCATTTTAAATTGTATGTTAACTAATTTATGTGTTTTTCATATACATTATTAAATCAGTTATATAAGCCACAGTTTCAAATTCTATTAAAAATGGATTATTTCCATCTTTATAATAATCATAATTAAGAATTTGTAACGTCTTCATTGTAAGATATGGCTTAGGAAAAAAAGTAATTTCCCATATGTTTTATGTGTTTTACTATGGAAATTTGGTTTTTTTCCTCGCTTGCAATTCCCTTATAAAAGCTTCGTTTTTCAGACTATGGCTTTGCATAATTTGAAATCAGAACCATCTTGATGTAAATAGAGCCGCCATGTGAAAAATGAACTTAAAATAAGGGATTTATTGTAGAAACACTAAAAATTCATTTATTTTCATATACATTTTGTATGAAAAAACGCGATTTCGATTGACGATAAAACAACAATTAAAAGTTAAACCCAGTTAAATAATTTTTATGAAACCGCTAACAAACAACTCAATGTCTTACTCATTTAAAATACATATTTTCAAATTTCCCTATTTTCCAGCAATAATCAAAAGAAAATAAGGGAAATTAAAATAAAAGACATTCTACAACAACAACAATGTGTATTAAAAAGAGAAAATTCAGTTTAATGACAACATCATAAATATGTGGACATGGCACATGGAAACCAATGATAAGAAAAAAGACAACACGTCTCCGCCCAACAATCAAAATAAAATAAATCAGAAAGAGCAAACAGAAAAAAATAAATCAATACAATGATTGCGAAGAAAACAAAAAATCAAAACAATCTAGCAAGCTTTGCAAATTCAAAATAACTGTAGAAACATATGCGAATTCAGATTTGAATGGACGCAATGAGAGATGATTATTGTATTCTTTAGAAATACCGAGTTATGTTTATAACGTATATTACAAAAACAAGAATATTGTAAATTTCAAAAATACCTTATTTTTATGTCGATTTTCACTAAGAAATAAACATTTTCAAGACTCGATTTTTCAATCAAATAATATTACATGTTTCATGAACATTTTCGTATAAAAACAAAACAAAAGCTCACATTTCTAATAAACTAAATCGGTAATTGAAAATAACCGTTTTCCCATATAGTTTCATTGTAAAGAGAAAATTGTATGTACCTTATTTTAAGCTTAGTAAAAAATACAGTCGATACTGGAGGCTCTTATTTATACAGTAGGCTCTGGTATAATCAAGGTTGCTTACAAAATAATTTTCTAATAAATTTGACCTTTAACATTAGCAAAAATCAAAAAAACTCGAACATAATAAAAAACTCTCGAAAAAGTTGTAAAAGCCACCTTTTTTACTTTTCGCACTTGGCACGTAGTGCCAATTTTATGCGTAACTACTTCTGTTTTCTATACTACTAATGTACTGTACTACATTAACTAAACATACTAATTGTTCAAGAAAAGAAAATGTAAATCAATACATACACACATGTATGCACATAACACAATTACCTATTTTTCACATGAAAATTTGAAGTGGTGCAAACATGCAGGCGAAACAAAATGGAAATTAATTATTAATTTTTTTTTCTTTTGTACAATCAAAATTTCTATGGAACATTCAGGAGTTAGTCACACACGCCAATATACAGGAAATGCCAATAAAGAATTTCTCTTTTCTTAATAACTTGAAACTTGCGATCAAGAGAAATATATTGCAAATTACAAATCGCGCATTACTGGGAAATGCCAGTAAAGCATTTTACCTTTTTTCCATAAAATAGAAATTCGAACTTAAAATTACACATGCCAATAAACAAGTAATGCCGAATAATCAATCCGTTAAAAAAATAAAATTTGAGAAATTAAATTAAAAACTAAAATTGTTGGTAGATTTTGTGTCAATAAATTTGTATATAAATAAACTAAAACTTTTGATAAGTAAAAAATCAGTCCATCAATCAAAGAAAAGTACCACGTAGTTTTTTGTAGTCAATACATTGTTTTTTATTTTTATGAGCCAATATACTTATTAATTACACAATTTTTTATTTGGTTTAGGGCTATTTTTTTTCGAAAATTACATAGCGGTGCGTTTCGATGAAAAGTCGGTTTTAATAAAAATTTGTGATTGCTTTATTTTTTATTTTTTGATGTATGTATGTATAAAAGAAAGAATTTTTTGTTATATTTTTCATTACGCTTTTGAAAATGAATCCGAATAGGGTTCGAAAGCTAAAGCTTTAATTAGTTTGAAAGAAATAAATAAGAGCCCTAAACCAAATAAAAAATTGTTTAATTAGTCAATACATATTTCAAAATCCAACGTATAACATTTTTTGTTAAAAACTAATTAAGACTTACAGTTTAATTTCGGTTTATTGCATTAAGTACCATTCCTAGTTTATGATAAATAAATTGGTCCTCAATTTGCCCTTCAGCACAATAATGTTACCATACATAAGAAGCATCATTGCCACGAAATTATACAAAAATCTTGAACATAATTATTTGACTCGACCGGAGTAGGGTTTCGATTTAAGCTTGCAGAAGTTTAACTTAAAGTGGAAGATATTCATGATCTAACTAGACCAAAAATTTGTAGCAGGGTGCTAAGTAAACCGAGTGGGATAAGATTCTACGTGTTGTTGACAACAAGTTTTTGATCCTCATGCTAAATGTTATAGAGACTAAAACAAAAACTGACCATTTACATACAAAATATTAGTGACTTTTTCATTATTTAATTAACCAAAAATAATCTTAAATTTAATTGATTTACTATTTTATTTTGATTTTTTCCATACTGCACACATAATAATGAGAACAAATTTGTGGGTACAAATAATTTTGGCAAACACTAAATTAACTGTAATTTCTCCTAGAACTAAAATTTAAACAAAAAAATTGATTGAAATGTAAGCAGACTAATTAAATTTATCGAACCAAAGTTAGTGTTTTCAAAAATTTTATTATTTATATAATTTTTAAAGTTGTTTGTGTTACGTTGCATGCATTATGTTTGTGTTACTGTATAATAGTTATTTTCCAAAATGTAGTCTTTTCTAACTATCCATTTTTGTTTATATTAAATTTTCGTAATTGAGGTTGTCAAACATTTTGAACGAAGAAACAGAGGCTACACAAACATAAAAACATATTATAATACATAAGCAACCTCTTGGAACCAATTTTAATTATTCAACATTGTCATAAGTTTGACAAATTGAAGAACACACAAAAAAAAATGCGTAAAATACCTTTTAGTACCCTCGTCAAGAGTTCTACTACCAAAACAGACACAAACGCACACAACACAAAAGAATAATTTTATTTTATTTTGTATGCTGAGAGATAAGAACGCAAACAAAAAGCTCGTGTAGCAAGGATAAAAAGAAGAACAAATACGTTTTGATATAAGACCTTTCTTCCATATTTCTTGAAACATTTATATAAGAATGAAATTAAAAATTATTAAGAGCGATTATAAATCTCCTTCTATTACACCACGGAATAGTAGCAACTTTGTAATATAAACTCAAAACCAAATTAACCCTGTGCGGTTAAATGCTGCCATACGAGCGGGCATATCTTGTTTATCCATTACATTACTTATTGGTGCCGAAAACTATTTTTATGAGGCTTAGAAGTATGTGTCATAAATTCCTCGATTCTATTTAACGCGAGAGCTGTAAAAAAAAATGAAGAACAATTCTGTGGTTTTTTGAGAAACTAGTTAACTGCAAAAAGCAAATTTTTCAGAAAACGCATATGAAATAAAAAGTCGCAGTAGCTTTAAATTTAAACTCACTTTTATTTAAATTTTCCGGAGAAATGGAGGAAAATATTGGAAAACGGAAATTTATTTTTGAAACTTCAGACAATTGTCGAGTTATTTTCATTCATAACTCAAAATCGACAAAAATGCAGTTAACTAGTTTCATTAATAGAAAAATAACATAAAAAAGCATTTTTTTTTTAATGCGAATATCTTTTGAATCGCACTAAGTAGCTAGAAACATGTACCAGAAACCAAATCCAAGGGCATTCAAAACAATCTCAGAAAATATTACCATAGCATACTTTGTCTAATTATGTGGCTTAGCTTTTTTACTTATCCTACAACATGGCTTGTAATTAAATTTGATG
Source organism: Tipula helvola (assembly GCA_963556165.1). NCBI lineage: Eukaryota > Metazoa > Arthropoda > Insecta > Diptera > Tipulidae > Tipula > Tipula helvola. The sequence goes on from OY744483.1 coordinate 229,764,560, forward strand.
CGAATATCTTTTGAACCGTACTGGCTGGGAACATGACAGGCTTATACTCTTTCTAAACATGTGGTTGAGGTTTCTAGAATTTTCAAGCAAAAACCAAACATTAATCAATTTTAAAAATTTTATTTAAATTTACACAAACATAAACACAACAATAATCGTAATTAACCAATAAAAAATGTTTAGTAGTGTGTATTGCCCCCGAGCTTGAATAACCGCTGATATCCTCCATTCCATACTTTTGATAATCTGTTGGATATCGCACTATGAGATATTTTCCCATTCCTCTAAAAGTCCGCTTCGGATTTGCTCCATCGTTTTCAGAGCTACCACCAAGAATGTCCCACACATGTTCTATAGGATTCAAATCGGAACTCCTTGCCGGCCATGTCATCGTCGAAATATTTCCATCTGCCAAGTATTCATTTACAACTCTGGCAACATGCGGTCTTGCATTATCGTGCATTAGCATGAAATAATCGCCTATAAATTATGCGTAAGGAACAACATTTTCTTCCAATGTTTCCCTAATATTGCGAGCAGTCGTTATAGATCCGGTTGGAACAAGGTAAAGCTCAGTGTGTGCTTCCATTGAAATTCCCAGGCATATCATGACTGATCCGCCTCGAACTCTTTTGCTAAAGGTGCATGGAGCGTAACGCTCCTCCGGTCGTCGCCATACTCGTTCTCGCCCATCAATGCATGCAACGTAACACAAACAAATAGTATCTCGATTCTTCAGTGAATAAGACTTGGCTCCAATCAGGTTCAGTCCAATTTTCATGTTCTCTGGCAAATCCTAGCCGAGCAAAAATGTGTGGTGGCAGAAGTTCCGAACTGGACGTACATGTGAGTAATGGAACGAGAAATTGAGTGACACAATTAAAACATAGCTTTCTGTTTGTTGCTTTTTTTTGTCTTTTGTATAGTTGTTTATTATAGTAAAGGCGACAAATAAAATTAGATTGAAAATATGACAAAAAATTGAAATGTATTGAAGGGAAAGCATTGGTATTTACCGCATTGAAGGGTTAATATTATTGCGTTCATACATTTAAATCTATAGCTATAACAACATTATACAAATAATGAAAAAAAATGCATTTGTTTTTAAATGTAAAGTACTCGGTTGCTCCTTTTCTTTGTCTTGCTTATAACTATCCTCGTAGATATAAAGTACAATAGGACAAACGAAAATGTCTTCTATTGCAGTTACAGGAAAGACTTATTTTCAGAGCTTTGATCATTATTTTAGTTTTTCTGATTTTAATTTTTTTTTTTTAATTTTATATAAAGTTTCAATGGTAAACTTTCAAAGTAACATAAAGCTACTTGAAATACATTAAAATCCAACAACCAAAACATTAAAAAATAATCTGTAACAAAAAACTTGATAACAGCACAATTGAAAAATTTTTGAAATACAATTTTTTTAGATATAAATAAAACATAACAACTGACATGAAAAATGAGTTTTCTTCTTAGTAGTGGAAATAATTCATCGTCTGTTTTTTGATGATAAAATGGTATAACGGGTTGTTTCTTGAAGTAATCTGCACAGAATAAAATAAGAAAAATGTTTCAGCTTATTTTATGTTCGGATTTGTTAGTATTTTTATGTAAAATAAATATCACTGTAAATAAAACAACCAATACCAACCGAAAAACATACAGATGACATTTTAATTTGGAATTTTTAAAATTAAATGTTAATCTAAAAGCTACTGAATTTTTGATGAACACACGTAGGATTTAAGTTTATAAATAAGATTATTGAAAGCTATTGAAAACTTCAATTACTGTTATCAGGATCAAGGGTAATTTAAAATTCACACAATCTCTACACACAATGAGACCAATTATTTTGGATGTGTAAATACACGCCCTTAATTATTTGTGTATTATTATTTGTTTTTCTAATTATAGTTAAAACTCGACAAGAAATTTCAGTCAAATTTTCAAGGACCAAATTTACCCTTTTTATCAAGGTACTAATACTCTAAAATTTATTTATTTATTTATACAAGAGAAAAGTCTACATATTTGACTTGAATTTATAGCAATACAATGTGAACAGGGTAGAATAAAAATTAAAAAAGAATTAAAATTGACATACAAATAAAAACAAATAGATCTTGAGGGGCCAATGTAGTTTAACGTACAGATATTTATACAAATCTATTTGGTAAATATGCACATATGTATTATCTAAAAAGCCAATTACTTATCCTATTAGTAATTACACTTCTAGGAATTAGTGTTCTTCTTCTTCTATTTACAATATTGTTCAACGTAAATATTTTGATTCGTGACTTGTACGATCTTCCAGTTTTACCTTTTATTCAATGTTATAGAACTTTATAATTTGAACTAGGAAGCAAGCTTTGCAATTGAATGACTATTTAAAAAATCCCATAAAAAATAGGCGGAAGCTCCACGATACGCATACCTTAAAAAAAATATTGTGGGGTTCTGGTGGTAACTTCCTGAGTATAAATTGCTACCTTAGTGAAACCGAAAAAAACTATACACATACCGTTGCGTTCATCCCCTTAATTAAATAATTAACACCTTATCGTTGCATTACTTTAACCTTCACAAATTTAATATTGACATAAAAAAAAGTTACATAGACAAAATGAGTATTTATACACGTCATAAGAGTAAGAAATCTTATAAATTTTTTTAATGAACTAGAAAATCAACATTACAACAAAATCAGTTAATCAAGTAAGTCGCGTCCCAGTTTAGGAGTGAGCAGAGCCCTCCGAAAACTCTCCAACCAAGAAGTTAAACGAAAAAAGCGCACCAAAGCAAGTGATACAAAAATATAAGATTAATGGGAGAATAAAATAAGTAAAATAAATTTTAGTTGCAGTAATGAGTTCGTAATTGTTGGTATGATTTTACAGTCGACCATCCGTTACCATTATCCCATATATCGATCCATGCGGTTAAAATGGCTCTGGAACATTCTCCAATAACGGCGCGATCCCGTTGAAGATTTTATTTTTCTGTTTCACTGAAACCCCATTGCACATCCCGCTCGAGTCTCGCGTTCTTGATTTTGCAAACTCGATTTCCGACCCAAAATGAAAACTGCTGACTAGTTGTTGTAGGCGTGTAGTATTATTTTTATTCTGGCTTATAATCACACTTCACACTGGGTACATAATTCACCACCTCACAACACCAATTACATTCAATTTTCCCGTATTCGTTCTGCTTATCTGCCCTTCGAAATCGTTGTTTAATTTTGTTAGGAATGTCCTAAGGTAAATCTGCTGACTCAAAGAAAATTCTCGAGTTTGACTTTTTGAATTGTAAACTGTATGTTTCGTTCATATTTTAAATATATACTGCGAAGATGTTTATGTACTGAATCACGTACCAGCTCTATAGGGAAGATTTGGATGTTATTTGGGCAACATTGTCATTTTCCTAACCCAATATGCGCCTCATTTCGTAGTCTTGCGCAAGTCCAATATATCGCTGTCCAAAAACAAAATAGTATAGTGAGAATGCAGTTGAACTGTGTACAATATTTCTCAGAACTGAAGCTATTTCTGGTAAGAAACGATCCCACCCCACATGATTTTCACCTAGATATGATTTAATACAAGCTTATAAAGCGCGGTTGGTGTTCTCCGAAGTATTATATTGAGATTAGGTAAGACAATCCCGGGTTCCGGTATTTTTTTTTTTTCAAAATTCGTAATCCCGGTATTTTTATCAATCCCGAAATCCCGATTCCCAGTGTAATATCGTGATCCCAGTCTTTTTGTCAAATCCCTGGATCTCGGTCTTTTTGTCAATCCCGAAATTTCCAAATTCCTGTTTTTTTTTTCAATACCGGGATTGCCTTGCCTAACTGAACTTTGAGATGCATAACTGAATAAACGCTAAAATCTTCATTTATTAATAATTCACACATTGTGGGTGCTGACGTTTCTCTAATCGCTTTCAAGAGTACCAACCTAAAAAAATGGTCCAAATCAATTAGAATATTACAGTTGCACTTACGAGAATGTGGGGTCAGGGCCTAAAAAGTCGAGTGTAGTTGCTGAAATGGTCTGATGCTTTCACGGTTTTCACTCAAGTTTGATCTCGTTCGACAGCTTACCGCTTTCGATATTTTACATTGATTACAGCTTTTAACGTAATGTTGAGTATCTTTTACCTTTCCCGGCCAGAAAATATCGCTTCAGTAGTTCAGTAGTTTTAGAAATGCCCATATGTCCTCCAGAAATGTATGTATGCGCTTTTACGAGGAGCGCTGGAATTGCACGAATAGGCAGGACAAATTTCCAATGTGGCAGTTTCATTTCTTTGCAGTATCTCCATCCGTGTTCTGGACAGATGAGATTTTTTCCATTTTCCACTCTAAAATTAGTTAATAAATCTGGCCTATTCTCAATCTTCCTTGTCGTAGCCAAATTCTCATCGCCTGTAAAATACGGAGAGTCTTCTATGGCAGGTACTTTTTCAGGATTGACTCGAACGCAACCCTTCACTCAAAAAAAAAAAAAAATAGATTTACCGCAAACAATTTTACCAGTTAACACGTCAATGATACCGCATTTGAAGGAAATACTAAAACATATTTGCTATAAATAATTCAATTATTCATAACAAATACTTTCTAAGATCTCCGAAATATTAAATGATTGCGATAAACGAGAAATTATTTCATAAAATTACTAGAATTATTTGAAACAACCACTTTTCGTTCATGTTAAGAGATAGTTATTTTTAGCTCAAACATTAATCATTCGTAGTAAATTATCCAAATTCTTATCGCAAATTACTTTAATTTTAGTTAGAAATAGTATAATTTTTTGCACCAAGTATGGCCAAGGTTACAGTGCCACCGATATAGCGGACGAAAAAATTACTTCCAGAAGTCGAACGATACGCCTGACTTTTCTATTATTTAAATTGCATGGTTACCTGGTCTCATTGAAACGAACAGAGTTAATCGTATTCACTAAGAGCAGACAACTTAAATTCAATTAATTTGAAAAATTCGGACAAATCGGCCGACATCTGGCGAAAAGTTTATCATCCGAAGTCGATGCTATTGTAATCTTAGTCTAGCTGGGATATTAGATTCTCCAATGCCGATTATGACTACTTATCAGTAACTGATTAATTTTATTTAAATATTGTAATTTGGTATTCGTAATGACCTGGTTATACATAAGGTAAATATCAATAAACTCAAGTATAAAGGATCAGTATAGATTAAATAAAATTCAAATATAAACATTTATTTTTTTTATAATCCGGTATTTATTTTACACATTGTTCACAGCTAGATTGCTATTAAAATTAATTAAGTTGTATGTCTTTCTATTGACAAATTTTTGAAAACATAAGTACATACTGTAATTATCTCAAGTGCCTGACAAGGACAACATAAAACCAATTCATTTTCACTTTCAATGATGTATTCAATAAGCAGAAAAAAGGGAATCTCATCTTCATAATATTAGATTAGTTACGACTAAACCTCTTCTATATATTACGTCTTTAAATTCTAAACCATGATACAATAATATTACAAGGTATGCTTGACAGCTAAACGCACGTGGAGCGTGACGTCACTCAGAGTCAAATTGAATATTTTTTTGCGAATTGGTTTAGATTTATAAGAATATTTTTAGGTTTTAGAAATAGAAATAAGTTTCAACGATTGCGCACGATAGAAAAAACACAAATCCCAACCAAACGGAGTCAACGTTACGAAATATATTACTCAAAGTATACTTTTGTATACTCAAAGTATACTTGTATACTTTTTATTTTTCCAATGAATTTTTTTAATTTGTTGACAGAAAATAATTTTTGTGTGGCAAGTGCCAAATTGGAGGATACAAATAAATAATTTGTGACACAATAAGGCATCATTCATTTAAAAAAACTGTACATTAAAATTAAATATGTATCAAATAAATAACACAAATAAAAATTCTGCTTGTCAAAAAAGACGCTCATGTAATTCACCCAAATTTCTGCCGGCAGTGCTGCTAGCAGAAATTCTGCTCATGTGTTTCCAGTATTATACAGTAAACTGTATAACATAAATTTAATATTAATACTTTGTATTATCATGTGTTATAAGTGTGTTATAAATACTTTTGTGGCGGTGGAAAAAAAACATGTTACAAGTATGATGTTTCTCCAATAGAACAGAACTTTTGTTGTGATGTAGTTATGTGATAAATCGGTGGACTATAAATATTTTGGTATTAGACGGCCCTAGAATTAATTAGTAATCTAAAAAATCTCCGTTATATTTGTGTTGATTGTGATGACTTGCTAAAAATTCAGGTCGATTTGTTTTCAAAAATGACAATCATTTAATGTGATAAATAATAACATGAATAACCTTCAGAGCGATCTAATTTCCGTGAGCTCAAAACTATCAAATATTAAAAATCGTCATAATATTGGAACACGAAAGTCTGCAAATAATGACAATAATAATGTAACTAGTGACAACATGAATGTGGCTATTTCTCACCCTATTGTACAATTAATATAAAGTGGTAGTGGTAGACGCAGTTATGACTGGCAATAACAAAAATAAAATTAATAACCACTGTTGGTACAGTAACTTCAGGTCAGGTTGTGCCGCTTACAAAAATATTAATATGTAAAGACTAGTAACGTTAGTGGAAACCTAATTATATTTACAAAGGAGTGCAACACCGAGGAACCAGTAACTTTTCAAAACAATCATTGTTTTTAAAAAATATAGCTTTCAAAACAAAAATTTTAAACAAGATGTTATATTTGACACCGGTAGTAATAATGCATCTATTAGCGCTATGCCAACGCGTAAACGGCTATTTATATCAAGGCTTAAGCCTTCCATTACCGACACCGAATTTAAAGAGTTTGTGAAAAATAATTTTCAAATTCCAGATGCCAATTGTGTGCGTATCAAAACAAATTTGCAAAATGGAGTTGAGGCGACCTATATTTTTTATAAAATAAGTGTATCTTTGGAGTCTTTTGAACATGTTATGAGGGCTGATGCGTAGTCGGAACACGTACTTATAAAGGAATTCAATTTCAATCAAAAGAGACGAAATTTTCAGAGAGGACGCCAGTTTCCTCCGGGAAATACAGAAAACAAATCAACGCGTGAAACTGTTGATCTATCTGCTGAGTTTCATTGCTTTGTCATTCGCTTCTATGTATCCAGTATACATAAGTAACTGTGGAAACTAATTTAAGTTCTGATATATTAGAATATTGTTCCGAGTATTTTCCAGCAGATTACATTGTGTACAGATGTGACCAGTCGCCACTAAATAGTGTAAAAAAAAATGGGGATGGCGTAGTTCATTGTCTATTCTCAGTGTGGCTATTGACAGTGATCCAATAATAGAATTTTTATGTGTTAAGGTAGGAATATCTTCAAGAATTTATTTTACACTAGTGGCTTTTGCATTCCACCTAGGGGGTCATCTGAAGTTTATAAGATATATACAAACTGAACTGTTTGTGTAATAAGATTTCCAAACTCAACTTAGATGACAACGTGCTGATACTTAGTGATTTTAACTTACCAAAGGTTAAATGGCTAGTATGATGATGTAAACTGCGGTATTCTGCACAATATAACATCGGATGCTGAATCTATAAAATATAAATAAATGATTATAAATGTACTGATATTGATGAGTATGAAAGTGATGAAGGCATTTGTACCAACACTTGCTTGTATACACCTCACATTTTTCCATCCATCTTTTTAAGGATGATGGTATTTCTTCAAATTTTCTTAAACATTTCTGTTTTGAAATGGCCTTTGTAAATTTTATTTAACAGTTCACTTTTGATAGGTTCACTTTTGAACTTCAAGAAAAATCATTTAAATAATTTTTTTTATAATTAGGGCTACACCCTCAAAACAATAAAACCTAAAAATTCAAATATGACTTCCAAAAAAATTTGATTTCACGTATTTTTCACCATAATATCCGTAGTTTTTCTCATCTGGTATTTTGTCGTTTAATTTGTACAACTTTTGTTGTAACACATTTTTCAGAAACGTTTGGTTTTCAAGATAATTCGGGTGGAAGTTTTTTAAATGAACACACCGTATAGAAGGTTAATGTTGGTACCATTCAGTCCAGTCGCCATGGCTTGATAAGTGGATTGAATTTTTATTATCATAAGCTCATAAGTTCGAAACTGGATTAAATTCTTTTACAATTTTCGGAACATATTAAAATCATATACATAAATTAAAAAAATTTAAGTTAAAACTAAATAAATAAATTCTTTATTAGAGAATTAAACTTAATTAAATGTAAAATATCAAATTTTATTATTCTCAAGAAAATCGCTTATTCAAAACCAAGATAAAAATTGAACAAATTTTAGTTTTCTGACAAAAATTTCCATCGGAGTTTCATCTTTGCATATTTTGTCCTTTCAAGAAACATGATTTTGTTGTTATGGAAGGTATATCGCAAAAGATAATGTAATCTGGAAGTTTAATCTGTAACCTGACCCTTCAATGCCCGAATTATATAAAAGAAACCGGAGTCATTTTGGATCATTAGTTGATTTATAATAAAACTTACAATATTTTATTAGTTTTTTTGTCTAAGCCCGCTTTCATAATTATTATCGGTTATCGGTGCGTAGCTGTATCAAATTCAATAATTGCAATTTTTTTTATTATCAAACATAATGGTAAAATTACGGTCAATGCGACTTTCATTTTATACAGTTTCTTTTTCTTATTATTCAGCACAGCGGGATTTTTCTTACTAAAGCATGGTATTTGAAAAATCATTGTTGTTAAAAACAACCTTTGCAAGAAAAAGGACGGAAATAGAATTCAGGGTTAGAATTATTTATTAAAGAAAAAATTATTGTATTTTTGGGTAGCATTATACTACATGGGCTGAAAAGTTTCCTGTATTGATAATAAAACGCAACTTTTTTGTTAATATTTAATCTTCAGTATAATCTACATTTAACGCAACACACTTCAACCAACGATTTTCAGGCATTGCAATACCTGTCTTGTAAAGCGATGTTTCAAACACTTCAAAATATGGGTTTGTTTCGGTTTTTTCTTGATCATTACGAAAATATCTTTACCTGCAGCCATCTTTTTAAATTTGGAAACAGAAAATAGTAACTAGGTGCCAAATCTCGAGAATACGATGAATGGGAAAATAATTCGAAATGTAATTGTTGCAATTTTGCAATAACTATTGTTGACTTGTGAGTTATATTTTTACATTTCCCACTATAACGAAGTTATATTGGGTAAGTATTGTAATCGCGAAAAAAATTTTGTTCCAGATTTTCACATTTCTCGACGAATTAGGTTACCAGGACCCCAAAACACCGATCAGAAAAATGTCGTGTCCGTCCTTCCGTCCTTCCGTCCGTCCTTCCAGTCGCACATTTTTATTATTTTTGTTTTGCCTCCCATTCTCACAAATATTGATAGTTTTGATCGAAATTTTGTACAAACATAGATTTTAGTAATAAGCAGTTTGTGTTAACTTTTAGGTCCATTCGAGTATAAATTAGAGGGGGTTGCAGTGGAAGAGAAAACTGCCAAACAGATTTTCTCAAAAATGGGACCGACGATTTTTTTGTTATGTTGAGGATAAATTTGACAATTCATCATCTACTTGTTCACAAAATTTGAAGTCGATTGAAGCATTGCGTGGGGGTCATTTTAACAAAAAGGAGTAATATAAATTTGATTATCTGTTTACCGAGGTAATATCAAGCTTTTCGAAGAAATATTATTCTACAGTTAATACACCTTGCAAATTCTAACAATTGTTCCTTAGGTGGCTTTAAGATAAAATGAATAGATTATCGTGTAATATGGAATTGGAATTTCTAAATTTACCTAAAATACTTTGTTGGTTGCAAATAATTTCGTCAACATTTAAAAATAATTATATCTAGTGAGCTTTTAAATGTAGCAAGATATTCTCGTTTCTATGACATTAATATTTCCGACATTAACATTTCGGTGACGTTTTATTGACATTTTAATGATTGAAATTTCAACGACATATTGATCGATACATTATTTGGGAATTGCTTCATAAAATCGCCTTTAAAGGTATTATTTCTGAATAATAAATTCTTTTGGTATTCAAAGTCGTATATAAATCCTAATAGCAAATTACTATGGGAGGCTTTAAAATAATATCATGCCACTAGAGTGGCGCAGGTTTAGAAGAGCTGGAAGATATATAAAATGAAATGCTATATGACAAGGAGGTGGGATTCGGTAACAAATGATAGTTAACGTTAATTCTAATTTTGTATTGTTTGTGTATTTTATTTTGTATTTTCGAAAGGTTCCGTCCAGGCTGAAGCACTGAGTAAAGAATTATTTCGGCCTATTTCACATTGCTCAGATAATATTGTGATCTGAACAAACGGCACAAATTTTCAGAAAATAAATTTTTCATCATTCTGGATACTCTCTGAATGGAGTAAATAAAATTCTTAAGGACTTTCAACGGTATACTAGATATGTATAACTGGCTCTAATTGTTAAAGGTCGAAGATGAAAAATGCCAAATACGACTTTGATTGCTGCTCAACACGTGTCAGTTCTAAATAGTTTAACGTTATTTATGGATCTGTGATTTGGCGGTATGAGAGTAAAAGATTTAAATGGTCTTGATCAATTGTGATATTGGAAAAGAGGTCTCCAAATTTAAGAAAAGCCGTGCCATATTGTGCCAGCCCAAAATAACGCCTGAAATGTTTGTAAAATATAAATGGTTGGTTTGGTGGTCTTTAACGGATGCTTTATGGGAAAGGTTTCGTCCGAGAGTCGGATAGACCCAATTTTTTTTTAATGTCTATAATAAAACACAATCATTTTGATTGTCTCACTTTCTTAATGTGAGTTTTATTTTGATTTGAAGTTGATACGATTGTTGTTGTGTTTTTGGTCGGTTTGGTCGGCTTTGAACAGGTTCCATCCACTGTGCAGTGTTGTCCATTCTGGCGTGTTGTGATGAACCAATGTTTCATCAACTGTTATTAATCGACGCAAAATCCTTATTTTGCTCTAACATGTCCAAATATTAGTATGAATTGGTTATTCGTTCGTGTTTTTGGTCGAAAGTGCATGAACAAGGTCCATCTTGCTTTAATCTTTTTCATTGAAGCAATTGTCATTCAAGATGCTTTATATACGTCCTTTTGAAATGTTTATGATGTCAACAATCTCATTCAACGTCACTTTACGATCACTCAAAACAATGCCATATATTTTTCGATCATATCTGGTACTTTCATCACTTTTTTTGGCCTTCATCAGAAACACTAGTGCAACCAAGTTTAAATTCACCTACCTAAAAACAGATAATTTCATAGGATAGTGTGGATGTGGACCTCAAAGTTAAATCCAAATCCCTTTTAATATCGAATACTGATAAGTCTTTCAAATAAAGATAATGAAATGCTGAAGTGCACCACCAATTTGAAATTTATCCATTTTTCACAAAATATAGGATTCGTCAATTTTGTTGCTTGTGAAATGCAAACTAAATGACAGATCGACTTGTAAATGTAAATGGCGCCTAATAAAAGCTTGTATTTTCGAGATTTAATAATGTTAACTCGGTACAGCGCCATCTATGTATCAATAAAGGAAACTTTTCAGCCTCAAATACGGTTCATGTATGCTACTATTGCAATCGTAAAGCTTTTATTTGGTTTTTTATATTCTTTGGCGAAGGGACTATCACGACCGTTTATGTGTTTATCTCAACAAGATGAAAAAAAAAAATAAATAAAAATAAAAATGAAAAGGACAATTTTTTCATTTTATTTTCTTCTAGTTTTTATTAAAATTATCTTGGGGAGTGTGTATAGGCAGCCCTTTTCAGTTTGGTTTTATTATATTATTCGAGTTCATTTTGCTGTGAAGTTTATAGTTTGGTAGTTGGACATATTTTTATGTTTTTTTATGTTTTTCATTCCATTTTTTATTTGATGAAATGAAATTTACATTAGGGTAAATATATATTGTGAAGTCTTAGGAGGATAATACCATATACAATTTTAATGAAACAAATATATTTCCAAAATAAACTTGTTATCCTCCATCTCCTACATTACAATCCACTTCCGATGAAACAAAAAAAAAAAATTTTCCGAAAAATCTAAATTTTCCTAAGGTAAATATCAAATCCTCCCTTTTTTCGACATTTATAACAAAAAAAAAAAAGACAAAAAAAAAAATTAGAATCATTTACAATCATTTCCGTACATAAACACAATTTTTCAGATAATCTTTTATTCTTTTTTCCGTAGTTTTTTTTGCGTCTTCAAGTTCAAAATGAATTCTTACAAAATTAAAGTTTAAAGATACATAAACATCAAAGGTGAACAATGTGGTTTTCCTGTTTGTTCCTGTTATATTACTGTAATGCAAGAAAGACAAACCACAAAAAGTGAGTTGAATAATAAAGCTTTTTTTGTTGTTTGTTTGTTTGTTATATTAGAAAACTTTTATTTTTGTTTCTCAGTTTGGTATCCCATACCTCAAATCAAAACGGCAAACGACACAATACAGAAACATAAGAAAGTCAACTTTCCTTAAGTAATATTTTTCTTGTGGAAATTATCAAAAAAGATATGAAAATTTTACAAATCAACATAAATCATATCTTAGGTAATACGCATATTTAATTTATGATTGTTCTTTCCTTCGTACAAAGTTCCATACTTGTCTTCAATAACAACTAACACTTTTTTTTATCATCTCACGTTACTATCTATAATAATACTACAAATACAGAAGATAATGTTATACGTATCTATATCACCATGTGGTCTGACGTCATTGGTGACAACGAAATATATTTTACATGAAAATTGGGCGATTTTATTAGAAAATAATTAATATTTGAATAACGTAACTCGGTATTTATTTTAAGCCCGAATTATTTCGGGACGGAGTCAGAGGGCTCCGACACAATTTTTTTTTTGGGAGAAATCTCAAATGTCTGAATAAATAGTCTATAGAAAAAATAAATGCCTAACAATTATAAATATTGAAATTAAAAATATTTCAGCTTATAATGAAGTACATCTTGTTATCTCAGCTGCCAGTATTTTCTCTAAAAATTTTAAAGTGGTCCTACGCCGGGGTCAAGAGACTTCCTTAAATATTTTTTTTAGAGAAACAAAAATTCTTTAATGTACATTTTCCACTATTTATCATCTTTTTACTGAATATTTAGAATTAAAAACTTTGTTGAATACAAGGAAGAAAGCGGATTTTTTTTTATTTATAAAATGTTTCATGAACAAATTGATTATCGTGGTATTTTATCAAATTTTAGATTACATGTTCTTCCGAGGATAACTAGATCACAAAATTACTTCCATGTTTGCAATAGTCCATAGAACGAATTAGGCTTTTAACTCAATAGCCAAATAGATTGTCGCTTGTTTGTAATCAGTGGTGTGGTGATGTTGACTTATTGAATAAAAAATTATTAATGAACTGCATTTCTGCAGTGGCGTAACTACAAACTTCGAACCACCTATCCCCCCGCAAAATTTTGCTTGGGCCTGTAAAATGTTTCTTCTACATATGAACAAGTAAAGCGATTAGTAAAAACTTATTTCTGCCTATTGTCCAGCCCCGCATTAATTTAAAGTTTCTGACTTCGAGAGTATAGTATAGAGGATACAGTTGAATGGCTTAAAAAAACCAAATTACTTACAATCAACTCAATGTTATGACGATTTCTAAATACATATATCAATAAAGCACCATAAATTTCGAATGTAATTTGGAAAATATCAAAAATTTCAAAATAATCTGAGAATATAAATTTGAATTTTCAAAGCATCTTGAATATCTCGAAAGTTCTCAAATATCGAATTATCCGTAAGTATGTGCCATAAAGCCAAAGGAAATGTTATATCTAAGTAAAACGGAAATAACTTGGTCATTCTTGATTAATTTCGAGTAACGTAGGAAACTGAGAAATATCAAAATTTTGGCATAATCTCGTAATGTTATATCTAAGTAAAACGTGAATAACTTGGTCATTCTAGATTAATTTCGAGTAACGTAGGAAACTGAGAAATATCAAAATTTTGGCATAATCTCGAAAGATTTATATTGTGTAAATCTGCAAGTTTCCAGAGCTCAAAGAGTCAAAGCTAAGCTCAGAACATTGCCAAACAAAATTCGAATAAATTTGAAAATCTTTAAAAATTTCGAATAATCCTAGAATTGTCGAAAAACTAAGGAAATCTCTATTCAGACAAATTCGAATAATCTCTATACTATGTGAAATTCTATACACTATAGGAAAGCCTTTAAAATTCAAGAAAATTTAGAAAATTCGTGTAAATATCGAACTATTTGTCAAGTAGCTTAATGTTCCTAATACTACTAAGGAAAATGCTACTATGGAAGTTAGGACTAAACTCAATAAAACGGTATGCAATAAGAATGAAATCCTCAAATATTACTGGATAATTTCGTAAATATTCTTCGATTTCAATCAAACACACCCAACAATCTTTAAAATCTCGAGTAGCCTGACTGCTTCGAAACACCGAATCATCAATTATGTCTCGAACATCATGCATCCGCCATTTCCCTGCTACACTCTAATAATCTCGAGAAATTTTAAAATGTAAAACCATGAAATCCGAGACAAGGGGATATGAAACTGGAGAACCCGCTGAAAACAACCAAAAAAAAAAACACCATCACTAATTGCAAATTTAATTTGGAATTTGCAATTTCCTTGTATTTAAAATAGTTTTCTAACTGACCTTACCAGGTTTACCGGTAATTTAAGTTTTTATTTACCGTTTACCGATAATAAAAAAGATTTGGTAAATATATAACGAATTCATTATAGAGACTGTCTGGTTTGGCTCAGGAATCCGTTGATTCCCTTTCTAAAGACAAAGGCGCTCTTGACGCGCGAAAGAGAAATTCTGTGGTCACAAGAAACAACAGCTTAAGTCAAATTTGATAATTTTTCTATGGAGGTCGAAAAAGTTGAATATTTAATTAATTTTTCACTTATACCAACATGCTATACGGCTTGCGACCACAGCCTTTGGCCACAAGGCATTACCACTTAAGCCAATTTTAATGAAGTAAGAGGAAAGATAGAAAATGTTGATTGTTGAATATATTTTTTATCTAAAGTCGACTTAAGTGGTTTTGCCTTGTGACTACATAAATATTTTCCGTCACAGTAAGGTATTTTGTTAGGAAGAAAGTTTCAACAATTTCTTGTTTTCTTTATTAGTATTAGCTCCCTTTAACAAATCAGATTATTCTTTTTCAAATCTCAGATCGAATTCACTTCACCTTCAGCAACTTCACCTTCAGCAACCTGTCTTAAGAAAATATTTAAAACCAACGCGAATGTTTTCTTTTTTTTCCAAAAACTAGACCACCGCCTTTTCTTAAAAATTTCCTAGAACTGTCTGTGTCTCGTTCTACAATTTTGACAGGGTGGCCTACTTTAAGCTTATTCTGAGCTATCATCTATCTAATCTTAACTTTGAACTAAAATCTCGTGAACCCCAATAACCGTCAGTGCCCCCTACGCCACTGCCTTTCTGATAACCTTTTCATACTTGTTTTCTTACAATTTCTTGTAATTTTTAATAATTTGTGATTTGTCGAATAAGTAATGTACTTCAATCAATTTATAATTTATATCATAAATTTTATTGTCGTATTATATATTAATTTAATCCTTTACATTTAAATGTCATTCAAATATTTCTATTTAATTAGAACATCGGAGGCATTGACTACTAATGTTAATAACAAGTTAATATTAATCAGTTCTTATTATACCCAATAAACGTATCGCACGGAATTCCGTAAGAAAATCAGTACGAAAGATTCACTCGGAACGAGGATTCCAGTAATATTCTTACACGGATTTCCGTGTTGTTAGCCAAAGAAAAGTGGCACAAAAATTCCAAGTATGTCAATTACGAATATCATGTGGATTTCCGAATATAAATTGTACTAATTTCCGTGTGGAAATTACACGTAATTCTTAGTACATTTCACACAGATTTCCTTGTAAATATAAAACGGATTTTCTTATGAATTATAGAACGGATTTCCTTAGATTTATATTCTCATTTTCTTCATTATATAAATAAAAACATATTGCAGAATATTTTTTGAAAAAATATTTTATTTATTTAATAATTAATTCATAATATATTATACATACTATACGATGTACAAAATTCAAAAATAAATCTTGTAAAAAAAAATATTGTTTAATTCATTCATTCCACCACCTCTTGAATTAGGAAAATGTCGCAAAGCTGAATCTACAAAGAATATTTAAATTACAAAAAAATTAGTAAAGCTATAATATTTTAATGTAAAATAGTACCTTTTAATAATTTAATTATTAAATAATTTTTTATTGGTATATTTTTTTGATGGCCAAACCACGAAAAATTTGCTGCGACGTCATCTAACATAATTCTTTTTAAATTACACATATCTTGTTAAATCATTTATGTTGACATCAAATACGGTTTTCTATAAAAATACTAACAGATTTACACAATTATTATATCAGAAAAATATAATAATTACCTTAAATTACACAAAACACAAATGGCGTCCAGTCTGTAAGTAAATATGGCGGAAATGAGAGTACGACTTTCAACTCGGATTTCCGTATTAAAACTGCAGTACTAATTCCGAGTTGGAAATAAAGTTTATTGAGTAAAAGCCAATTTATGTTTAATTTCTTTAAATTATGCTTATGTTTAATTTTTTTAAATTAAAAAATATCCATCTTAGGGTACATGTTTATGGGTTAATCCTGTGTTGTATCTTTAAGACTAAATAAATAAATATGTATATAAATATAAAATGGGTATTTTTCGCCTAAGAATTATAAATATTGAAATGAAAAATATTTCAGCTTAGAATAGAGCTAGGAGCCTGAAAATTTACACACCTAATTATTTCAGTTGTCAGAATTTTTTTTTAAAATTTCAAAGAGGTGTTTCATAGCCGGTCTCCACTTGTGTATTTTTCTCTTTACAGAAAAAAATCTAGTCCATTATTTTTCTCGTGACAATTTTTAGTACATTTTGCAAAATACATACACAAAAATGGTTTTGAACATGCGCATTGAAATTTTATCAAGCGAGGAAAAGATTAGAATATTCAATATTCTTGTCAAGACGTTGTGCCAATTGAGCATAATTTGTATTTTAGGCTCAATTTCTTTTTGTCATTTTATGTTGAAAATTTTGACAATCAAAATGAAATTTTTGTGTTTTTTTGGGAAAATTTAGCATTTTAATAAATTTTAGGTGAAAATAAAATAAAATAAAATAAAAATTGTGTTATCAAACTAAAATATAAATAATAAATTGTGGAATATAAATATAATATTCCAAAAATTATATTAATCGAAAAAAGGACCAAATTCAAATTTTTTTCGTATTCTCAAAAAGAGAAATTTGTTATATTCTTTAATGTTGTAGTTGTACAAAAAATGTCATGAGCCGAATGTCATTTATTTTTTGTCAAGAGAAAAAAATACAAGTGGAGACCGGCCATTAGAGGGATTTCGATACAAATTTTTTGAAGAAAAAAATCGAAATCTTTAAATAAACAGTATATAGAAAAATGGTTTATAATAAGTATTAATTTAGCGATTTAGAATGAAAGAATGATTTTTAGAATGAAGTTAGTGGCCTGAAAATTTGCAGGGTAAACACTTTGAAATTTTAATAGAAAATACATGCACCCGAGATAACAGGATGAGCAAATTTTAAAACGCTTGGCTTCATTCTAAACTCATTTCAATATTTATAATTGTAGGGCATTTCCACGATAAGGACATGGTAAACTTGCAAAAAATTGCGTAAAAATTAAAAACTGAGATAACAGTTCATTCTAAGCTGAAGTATTTTGCATTTTAATATGTGTAATTGTTAGGGACTTTCACGTAAAACATACATTTAAAATGTAGAAATGGGATTAAAATAATGTAAACACTTTTTTCTATAGACTGTTTATTTACACATTAAATTAAAAACGTCTGAGGCCTCATAACTACAGTGGTTGGCGTTCGTTTATACGCACCATATTTTTTCAATGTTTCAGAAAAAATAAAAGAAAATTTACCATTTTAGGTATTTCTGATAACTATTAGTATTTTATTTTAGCAAAATATTTATGAATTTTGGTGTATTTCACAAAACTTTATTCATTAAAACTAAATTTGTTACTACGGTGCAAAAAAACCTGTTGCTTTCGTTTATGCGCATCTGCGTTTTTTTAACGAATAAATGAAAAATGTACCCGAGAATGATTAATTAGTACTTCGTTCCATTCCCTTATTCTTGATAACTTAAAAAATTTGTGTTGGCATCGACTGCCATAGATTTTGGAGCACGATCGGGCCGAAATCATCCCAACATTACTTAATGCACTGCTTCAAATCATTTACTGGCGAAAATTGTCGTCCATTTGCATACACATTTGCAGCCAATATACCCCAAAGATTCGCAATTGGATTGCAGTCAGGACTACATGCAGGCTAGTCCATTAATGGAATATTTTTCTTTTCAAACCAATCCTTAGCTTCTGTGAAACGTGGATCGGAGCATTGTTTTGCTGAAATATGAACTCGCTATGCATGTGGTGACCAATAAATGGATTAAATCATCTTTAAGGTGCTCACATTGTTTGTCTGCATTCATTTTTGTAGTGATCAGGTGTCTTAAAATCCCCAGAGAACCTGCTCAAACCATTATCGTCCCACCAGCAACATTTCTCTTTGACCGAACTACAGTATGATTCCAGATATCGTGCCATTAACAACAACAGCAGTCTGGTCCGTCCTAATTGAATTTTTTTCATCAGAAAAAATCATTTGAACTCATTCTTTTGTCCAATGAATGACTTTTGGGCAGGTTTAACCCATTTAATGGTTTTTGTTACCTTCAGAAAACGTGCTACAGTTGATTTAACTACTGGGAGGCTAAATTTCGATATAATTTGGCTACAGTACATTATATTTTTGATCGCTTCGTATTTAATTTGAAATTTTTGGCGTGCAGTAAGCTTTGAATTTCCTCTTGGAGGATGCTTGATGCCATAACTTTTAATATTTTTTAAGTAATTTCTGATTAAACCTTCAGATCTTTCAATTTCCCTAGGAACGTGACGATAAAAGTATCTTCATTTCTTGTAAACTTCAATTTGCGCAATTTCTTTTGTGTTTCAACGTTTCTCCTTCCCCATCCCTGCTAAAACATCTCATAATATTTTCAAATTGTATCAGTTTGGAAGTTAAAACTTACCGATAAATTACAAAAATTACGTATTGCCAAAATAATTTGTTTTTCGTTAAAAATATTTTTTTTTACTGCACTGCGTATAAACGTATGCAACACTTATAGTTGGTATTTTCTCACTAAAAACCATATTTTAAAAATAACCAGGGTTGTGCATTTACGCGTAAAAAATAATTTTTTACTTTTTTACGTAAATAATAGTAAAAAATAGTAAAAAATTGGTAAATGTAAAAAATATGTAAAAATTAGTAAAAAATCAAATAAAGTGACATCTGTTATGAACTACGGCAAATTGGTATTTAAATATAAAGTTCCATCTATTGTAAAGAAAATTACTCATCAAGTCTGAGAATGTCTAGGGTGGTGTATTTCGTCTACATAATATTATAGCGCTGTTGTAGTTTGTTTTTTGTGCATATGTATTTAAAATATTGTATGTTCGGAAATTCGTATTAGTGATTTTATTAATTACCAATAAATACCAACAATTTGGCTATGCAAATGTAAATAACTATTTATTGCCATATTTTTTTTACACAACAACAATGGTTAATTATTTTATTTATAAACAATTTTAAACGATTTAAGAATTTTTGTCCAACATTTTCAAATACAAAACAAAATTGTTATTACAATAGTATGTATTGTTAATAATTAATCAAAGTAGTTTTAAACCACAATTGTTATTAACAATTTTTTTTGTGTTTAATAAATAATTGTTTGCATAAATAATGGCTCGACGGATTGACAC
The DNA here is from genome assembly GCA_963556165.1 of Tipula helvola. NCBI lineage: Eukaryota > Metazoa > Arthropoda > Insecta > Diptera > Tipulidae > Tipula > Tipula helvola. Next base: position 229,784,676 of record OY744483.1, read on the forward strand.
TGTGTGTATGTGAGTGTATGTGTGTATGCATATGAATTTTTGCAAAACCCGCTAAAATTCTCTGTAGAAGACTCTAAAGAGTTTTAGCAGGTTTTGATTTTTGGCAAAACCAAAAATAATGTACTAAACACATTACATTACACATATACACGTTATTGTTATTGTACTCTCATTCTCGCTCAATTATTTTTGTTCTCTTTTTTCTTAAAGTTACATACATATTTTAATTGTATATCTCACTACTGAATATTATATAAGATTAATCTCTTCAGTACAATTATTATTATTATTATTATTACTTGAGGGCCATGTGGGGGCTCAAGCCACCCCGCACTGCGACCTAAAAGATCTTTTGTGCATAAGCCCTACTTAATTATCCGTCCAGTCAATATTCAGGCTCTTAATGAACCTGATAATACTGCCTAACGGTACGTGATACATACTATCTGGGCTCATTGCTCTCCCTCCTAGATGTTTTAATTATCCGTCCAGCCATATTCAGGCTCTTAATGAACCTGATAATACTGCCGACCGGTACGTGATACATACTATCTGGGCTCATTGCTCTCCCTCCTAGATGTAATAACATTTACTTCTGCTAGAAGAGCGGTAGCATTGGGACTCAAGGACTTCGAGAGGGCAGACCCACTCCCGTATATTCCTATCTGTGCCTCGTCTACCGTTTTGATTTAACTCTTGCGAGTTGCTGGGACATACTATCTGGGCTCATTGCTATCCCCCCTAGATGTTTACTGTTGGAAGTACTTCTACACGTGATACATACTATCTGGGCTCATTGCTCTCCCTCCTAGATGTCTACTGTAGGAAATACTTCTACACGCGTTACATACTATCTGGGCTCATTGCTCTCCCTCCTAGATGTAATAACATTTACTTCTGCTAGAAAAGCGGTAGCATTGGGACTCAAGGACTTTGAGAGGGCAGACCCACTCCCGTGTATTTCTTCCCGTGTCTCATCTACCGTTTTGATTTGACTCTTGCGAGTTGCTGGGAATAAAAAAGTCGCCTGTAGGTCACCCAGGTTTACTACAGGAAGGCTAAATAAAACTGGAGGGTGCCTGGTATCCAGAGTCCGCATATATAGACTGATTAACCTATCAGCCATTCATCCATCGGCATATGCTGTTCCACCTTAGATTAGGGATTTTTTGTCAAGGTTTTCTCCTTTAGCGCCGTACTTTAGCCTGTCACAAAAGTCTATATTCAGCCTAATGGTTACAGTTACCGGTGGTTGCCACGAGGAGGCAGTACGTACACTTGAGCCTACTGGAAGGATACGGAGCCCCTTCCAATAGACGCCAAACCACCTCTTCAGTACAATAAAATGTCAATCAAAATTTGAAAATGAATTATTTTATACTGGTTCAACTTTGGAGTCATAAAACTAGAAATAATATACAATATATTTATATCCTTTCTTAAAACATAAAATAACAAAACGTATTCGCATAGTATAAAATATAAGTACATGAATGAAACACAAAAACAGGTCATTAATTTGGTAATTTTATTTACTTTTGTGTGTTTTAGAGTAAAGTATACGTATGTATATACAGGTGTATATACACGTGCAGCTGATCAGTGATTATGATTAATCAATCTATCTACCTATGTATAATATATGTACATACACATATACATTTTATATTAGAAATCTCCTCCTATATGAAACAAACAAAATGTTGAACCCTGAAAATGTTTTCACCTTGAAATTACACAAGGCCAAACGGCAAATAATAACAAATCCGAGTGCACAAACACTGCTGTTAAAAAAGGAATACAAAATTATTTTATTTACATACATATGTATTTGGTTTTTGATTTACTAACAGTAAAAGCATATGGTTGGAATGGTTGAATTTATTTAGGTCAAATCAAATGTTTATTGTGTGTGTGTGTTCATATCCATTTTTTGGCGCAAAACCAATTGAAACAAATTGTTCACATCACGTGTTAACTTGCTCGATCTCTTCTCTCGCTTAATTATTTTTATAATATAGTATAGATAGACTACACTCCATAGTCCATAGATGATAATTTCTGTGAGAGGGTCGGTGTAAAGAGCGAATGACGGCTTGTATATAAACATTTTTGTTGGTTTTGACCTACATACACATATGTATTATTTTATATTTGAAATCTATACTGTATGAAAACTAAAAAATTTTTTGGATATAAGTTTGTACATGTTTTTTTCTGAAATAATGAGTTTGGGCAAAACCAACACAAATGTATAAAACATTTGTGTTGGTTTTGGTTTGGGTCATTCACCTTTTCTATATTATTGTCTTGTTGTTTATTTATCTTTTTTTTTAAATGCTTTCTAATGTATTTACCTAGGTGCAATAAACAAATCCAATAATAAAAGGGATAATAAATTTGATTAAAATATGCATTGATAACAATCTCATTTTTAAGGATATGCGATGCCACAAAACATTCTTTGTTTCTTTGCTATTTGAAGAAATAAAAAGGTAGAATAATTAATTATACGCAGTTTTCCGTTATGAATGTGTTTTGTTTTTACCGACTTGAGGAGAACGGATAATACATTATTATTTATGTATGTATATTGAATATGATCACGATCAGACACTCGCTCGCCACACGACAATCATTTGTCAAAAAAACATTTTGAACCTTTAATCTGTGCAAAGTTATTTTAAAAATTGAATCAACTTTTACATTGTACATAATAATTTTTATGAAAATTTTTAGTACATAATTAGAATTACGAATTCTGTGGCAATAATCCTAAGTGAGGTAACTCGAGTTACTTACTATTTATTAAAATTCAGAATAATTGCATGAAAAGATCATTTTGATAAAGGTGAAACAAACTGTTAGAAGAGAATTTAATTTTATTTATGAAAACAGGTTTAGAAGGGAATTTATAAAAGTTTGAGTCGCCGTTTCATAAATTATATTATGCTATTGCTGGGGTAAAGTGAAAGGAAACGATTTCGTGGTCGACAACACTTCGATTGTTCGGTATTCGCCACTTCTTTCCAAAACATTCAAGGTGCATTGCAACGTGGAGTATTGCAAATCAGTGAAGTCCATCAAATACATCTGCAAATATGTCACGAAAGGGAGCGATATGGCGGTTTTTGGCATTCAAACGATGAAATCACGCACTATCAAAGTATCTGGAGAATGATCAACGAGTTTATTTCAACGCATCGAATGTTGCTTAACGTGCTGAAGCACCTCTAACGACAACATTGACCAGTTTCTTTTCGATTTGTCAAAGTGATCGTATGCACGAACATTACTCTACTCTGAGATGCCACGTTATTATACTTGGAACGGTTCATCGAAGAAATTTTAACGTCGGAAGCAACGCGATGCGGTTCCTGATCATCCATATGGGCATTCTACTGATGCTCTTGATCGCATTTACACAGTTCATCTGAAGAATGACAAATGCTTCTACTTGCGGTATTTGCTGGTGAATGTTCGTGGGCCGACATCATTTGAATAACTTCGAACTGTCAATGGTGTAGTCTGCCCAACATTTCCTGCTGCATGTCAACAGCTCAATTTGCATTGGAAGCACTCAATCGAACTATGAAATATCTGCGCAATGACTCAAGATGTTTTGGAGGAGCAATAATTCTACTGTTTGGCGATTTCCGTCAAACACTACCAGTCATACCAAGATCGACTGCTGCCGATGAAATAAACGTTTGCCTCAAATCATCGACTCTGTGGCGCTATGTGAAGAAACTTCAGCTGACGACAAACAAGCGAGTTGCATTGCTAAACGATCCATCTGCCGAAGATTTATCCAAGCAATTTCTGACGAATCGAATGGATTGATTTCGTTTCCGCCAAATTTTTGCAATTTCGTCTCAACAAAGGACCAGCTCATCAGCAAAGTGTTCCCGAACATCATTGCTAACCAAAAAAATTACAATTGGTTGAGTGAACGAGTAATTCTTGCGGCAAAGGACAAAGATGTGGATCACTTAAACTTCACAATTCAAAATCAAATCGTTGGTCCACTGCATTCCTTCAAATCTATCGACTATGTGTGTCACAAATGAAGACGAAGCAACCAACTATCCAACTGAATTTTTAAACTCACTGAGTCACTGGATTTCTCTGGCCGCTTGCCATCGTACAATTTACAACTGAATGACCCAATTAAAACTATGTAACGGAATGCGTTTGGTGGTGAGAAAACTCATGGGCAATGTGATTCACGTGACGATACTCAAAGGAAAATTGAAAAGTGAAGAAGTTCTCATTCCGAGAATTCCGATGATCTCAACCGATATGCCATTCGAGTTTAAACGAATTTAATTTCCGATCCGTCTTGCATTCGCCATGACGATCAACAAATCACAAGGCCAATCCTTGAGTGTTTGTGGCCTGGATCTATAGAAAATGAATGTTTGTCTCACGGTCAATTGTACGTAACATGTTCACATATCGGCAAACCATCCGCTTTGTTCGTTTTCGCACCTGACAACAAAACGAAAATAGTCGTATATCACAAGATGCTTCAATGAAGGGAATCGACCCGAGCGCAACCCATCCTGCATCCAGCAAATAGCTTAACAGAAAGTAGTGCAACAATGCCACGCGAATCATTTCGATTCACTTCAATAAAGCAATTGCCTTGTTGCCACGTGAATTACATTCATTTTATCTTAATAAAAAACTGAATTTAATTCAGCTAATAAGTTAACACAACATTTATTAATTCTGAGGCGGTACGAAGTTCGCCGGGTCAGCTAGTTTTCTATAAATTGAAAATGATAAATACATAGCTAGAAAACAAATTGAATTAATTTACGAATGCACTCAATCTCAAAACCTTCTACAATTCTCTCTTGAGAGAGAATTTTAGCAGGTTTTGATTTGAATACACTTAATAACAAATGTTTGTTGTGGATGTGTGTGTACTGTGTACATTAAATACATGTTGTGGGTGTGGCGCCCGCGCAAAAAAGAAAAAAAAGAAAAAAATTGTTTGCGTGCTTAGGTTAACTTTGTTCGCTCTCTCATTCTCAATAATTAATTTTAGTTTCTATTTATAATACTCTCCTTGATATTAAATAGCAAAGCAAGACAGAGTTCACCTTGAACTTGAATACGGTGAAATAACCAAATGAAAAAAACCAAAACATCTATGTACATAATAGAAATTATATGCTATAGATTTTAAAAGCAATATGTAACCACATAGCTACATAAGGTAGATTTTAGTTTTTTTTCACGTAAAATGACAATAGCTATGTATGTATAGTGAAAATAATATCTCAGCGAAATTCTGACAGCTCTCGCGCATCAAAACAAATGGCGTAAACACAGCGATGTATTTAGGCTAAATTGTTTACATTTTGAGGTTAGAATTTATCTATTTTGAATTATGTTTTTCCTCAAATTTATTCACAATAATTAATGTAATTTTAATTTAGATAATACACTAGCACTAGAACTTTTGATAACATTTAAGATAATTTTAATTTCATTAGCTTACCTCGAACAAATTGAAATTTAAAATCGAGTTTTTTTATTGTTTTGCTTTAACATGAAAACTGACATTTTTTTCTAAATATGCCCAGTTCGTACCTTAAATGGGTATAACGTTACATATCCAGTGGTGTTGTTAATATTTTTTATATTTTTTAATTTCACATATTATTTTAGAATTTACCTATAAAATAATGAGAATTTTTAATATTTTCCAATATAAATTAGATTATGAAATGGAATCAAATTTCACATATCTTTATTTATAATTTTTTTTTGTTTTTAAAACTATTATTCAGGCGACCCTTTTCTGAAATTTTAATTTATTTTAACTACTTCACTGTTGGCTGCGCACAACGATGAAAAAATGAGTTTCGCTGAGATATTATTTTCACTATACTGTGTTGTACTTTATTTATTTTCTAGTTTTTAATTTTTTTTTCTGTGTTAGACATGCTGCGATGTTGCCGTTATTTAAATTGCGATGTTGCCGTTATTTAAATTGTTGTCAGTCATATTTATATAATTTTTGTTTTTGTTCTCTTGTATGTACATAAGGCCAAAAAGCAAATAAATTTTATATTTTGGTTATCCTAAATAAAAAACAAAGGAATACAAAATTACTTATATGTATTTGGTTACTAACAGTAAAAAATCATATGGTTGAAATGGTTTCCTCTTTCTACGCTTTTCCGCAGTCAAAATAATAATACATCAGCTGATTTTGTTTACATTTTTATTGTGTTGATAAAATTATGAATGGATTAGGATTTTTCATCCAAACAGATATTAACAACATAAAGAAAATTGTAATGTTTCGTATGTATGTCGTTTTCAGTTTGTTGTTAATTTACAATAATCAAACAAAACTGTTGTTATGTAAAATATGTTTAACAAGGCAGAGGTCAAATATTTGTATTATATGTATTCGCCATGATTAAGAAAAATAATGCTAAAAATGTAGTTAAACCACTGATTAGCTATATAAGATTAGTTTTTTCAGTGCAAAAAAATGTCATTCTAAATTTCAAAACGTATTATTTTGTGATGGCACCGACAAAGCGAGAGATATATATATATATGCTTCTTTTTTTCGCATTCTTCAAAAAAATACAAAACAAAAAATAACAAAATAGTAGTAAAAAAAAAATTCATGAATGAAACACAAAAAAGGTCATTAGTTTGGTAATTTTGTTTGTATATTTTTGTATATTTTCGAGTATGTATGATGCACGTGCAGACGATCAGTGATCATAATATATATATACCTATTGTATTAAATACATTCATACACATACATATTTTATATTTGAAATCTTCTTTAAACTAAACCAAATTTTGGAATAATATTTGGAATAATCCAGTTTGGTAATTTTGTTTGTTTTGTATATTTTTGTATATTTTCGAGTATGTATGTATGATGCACGTGCAATAATATACTCCGATGTTTCATTTTCGATCTGTTGTAATTTTCTGACATGCGCAATATATTACCTTGCATAAACTGTGAGTGATCATAATCTATATACATACCTATTGTATTATATATATATATATATATATATATATATATATATATATATATATATATATATATATATATATATATATATATATATATATATATATATATATATATATATATATATATTATACACATACATATTTTATATTTTGAAACAAAACCTGCTAAAATTCTCTCTTGAGAGAGAATTGTAGAAGGTTTTGTTTTGAAATCTTCTTTAAAACTAAACCAAATTTTGGAATAATATAGCTATGTACATATGTATATCTATTTTTTACTGAAAATGAGTTTGTTGATGAATTTTTTTTTTTTTAAGGTCATTCACCCTTTTGATTTGGATGTTATTTACCTTGCTTTTGAAATGCTTTCTGATGCGTTTTCCTAGGTGCAAGAAAGAAATACAATAATAAAATGGATAATAAGTTTGATTAAAATTTGAATTGCTAACAATTTGACTACATAGGCATATCATTTTTAAGGACGTCCCGCAAAACATTCTTTGTTTCTTTGCTAATTGAAGAAATGAAAAGTTAGAATAATTATTTTCAGTTTTCTATTATGAATGTGTTTTTTCCGACTTGAGGAGAACATGACAATCATTTATCATAATAAACTTCATTTGTTCCTGGTGAATAAGTTTAATGGGATACCATCTACGCAAGAATTAAAAGGGCGTAAATCGACTTATGCCGTAATCGGCTCTTGCTCATTTTCAATCTAATTTTCTGTTAGTACGTTTTCATTCCAATTTTTAGGTAATATAAAGACAAGAAGATATCTTACTTTCTTCAATATTACCTTAGAAATTGGCATAAAAAAAATAAATGAATTGGTAATAAAAAAAATTTTAAATCCGATTTCCTTGGCGTAATTTTGCAATTTGGAACAATACAGGTGACGTGTTGTTTCCTAGTATCCAACTCCGTTTTCGTTCTAAATTTTTTTAAGAAAATGAATAATACACTCAAGTTTTTTAAAAATATTTTTGAAAGATCCGGAGGATTATTTGTGAATTTGATTCAAACGCATTCGAATCTTCAAAGTTCATATCTGAATTGAATCAAATTCGTTCGTTTCTTATTTAAATCAAATTCGAATTTTATATTTCGTAACTACATTTGCCTCACCCAAAAGATCCCCATTTTTTTAGAACCCCATTTACCACGTAATGATGGAGAGGAATTAAGTACTCATCTACAAATTATTTACAGTTACCTGAAGTAACTAGTTCGTTTTCCCTCTTCTCTCCATCATTATAGAAACGTTGTATTCTATCGGTCAAGGTATTATTATTATCATACACATACACATCCATTTTCCCCACTACTCGTCAGGGCGAGTAATACAATTTAGTTATTAATAAGAAAAATTTCGTGTGTCAAAGGCACTTTTTGAAGGAAAATGTTACATGTACAAATCGTTTAACGAAAAATGCTGTGCCAATTCTACATATAGTTCAAAGGTCTAATATTAATGAAAAACATTTCTCATCTAATAATTTGAATAACTTCGATCTGGAACAGGACATTCCATCATTGGTTCAATCACAATCGCTAGTTTTGGAAACAATCGGTACCCAAGCTGACCAAACTGACGAAGAAATACAATTTTTGAAATTTATTGATAAAATCAACTGTCTCCACTGTGAGACGCCGAAAGAAAATTCATATATTTGCCTGAAATGTGCTAAAAGTGGAAGAGCAATTCAATTATATAAGAAGAAATTGAAAAAAAAGTCAACGAGACTATAATTTATTGAAAGCCTCCTACAAGATTCTCAAGCTTTGCTTAAGTAGAATGAAACTTAAACATAATAAATTTAAAAAAATTGATGATCACATTGATAATTGAAAAGTAAATGAAACCACGAAAAGTGTTTGTAAACGTCTTGTAAAAGAAGATTTTTACTATAATGAGAGTGACAAAATATTTGCTCAGTCATTATTTTATAAATCGGCTTCAACGTACAAGTATTTGAGGGACCAATTGAATTTAAAATTACCATCTACCTCATCTATATATAAATGGTCTCCCATTAAATTTATTAAACCAGGAACAAATGAAGTTTTGTTAACTCAACTAGAGAAAGTATTCCAAAATATGGCAACAAAATCAAAAATTTGTGTATTATCTTTCGACGAAATGTGCATAAATAAAGACCTAACCATAAATATATTTTTAGCCCGTGTTGAAGGGTTTTGTGACGATGGCCGTGAAAGAAAAAACGAATTGGCAACGTCTGTTTTGTTTTTTATGCTGCGCGGACTGGTGGATGACTGGAAATATGTTCTCAGCTATATTTTAATTAACAAATCTGCTGATCCTTTTTATTTATCAAATTTAATAAAAGAAAATATAAAGATTTGCAACGATATGTTGAAATTACATGTTGCTTTGGTAACCTGCGATCAAGCAGCTACTAACATCGCTACCTACAAAACACTTGGAGTGACTCTAGAAGCACCATATTTTTTTGTTAACGATACACAAATTCTGGCGCAGTTCGATCCTCCGCATCTAATTAAATCGGTTAGAAACGCCATTTTAAAAAATAAATTTCAACATTTGGATTTTGGAGTGGCCGATGTTAATGTTATTCGAAAAATATTCGAATTTGACACAAAACAAAATGTTAAACTGATGCCAAAACTTACCATCCATCATTTCGAACCAAATACGTTTCAGAAAATGAATGTCAGTTTGGCAGGTCAAATATTGAGCAGTACAGTAGCCAGTGCAATTAGGACAACATTGAAAGTTAAACCGGAAACGTTTGGTGAATTTCTGAACAACGCTATACCAACCGCTCAAATGGTGCAAAGATTTAATGATCTGTTCGATTGTTTAAATTGCCGACATTTCAAATCTTCAGCTCAGACCACTCAAGATTGGTAATAATGTCTACACATTTCTTGAAGACAGCTTAGCATTCTTAGATATAGTAACCATTCTTTCAATGGTTTCAAATGCGTTAGTATACTATACAGGCTACTGTATTTTAAAGAAAATTAATTGCCAAAGCTGCCAGGAGAAGTTGGCGATGAAAGACGACGAAATAAAAATTTCGGAAACTTTTTTGACGGAAAATTTTTTAAGAAGAATGAAACTAACTTTGGTTCATTGAGTGCTCCTTCTGATGAATTTACCAACATAGCTCGATCTTTGGTAGAGGTCTTTGAAAAATATTACCATACAAATTGTTGTTCTCCAAATGTGATTAAATTTTTAACAAATGAATGTTTGAATGAAATTAGTTCATTTTTTTATTCTTGTTTTTATGAGAAAGAACTGCAAATGGTCCACAGTAAATAATGAATTTTCCAAAATTAAAACTCATTTCGCTTCAAAACAAGCATCAAGAAAGCTTAAAATATTAAAAAGTTGATAATAATTTTTTTTTTATATATTTTTATGCAATTTTATTACACTTATGTCTCTTCATTAACACGATGTTAGCGCGAATATAATTTAATTTTAATCAACGCGTTTTTGTCTCAAGCCACTAAATATGCCATTTTCACAAAAACATTCAAAGTTTAGACAAAGTGATGGGCACGAAATTAATAACCTTTACACAACAACCAAATCCTATCTGTAATAGAAATTGAAAAAAAAAGAAATTATCTTTGTTTGTTTATTTTTTTTTTTGCTTAGGCCGGTATTACATTATCACATTTGAGGAGTGTCTGATCAAAAGTGGTTATTTACGATATTCGAAAAATATTTTGTAATGATCTGGCATCTGGCTGTTTTAAACGCACATTTAAAGATTACTTTTTTATATAGCTTGTTTTGACTGTTTCTGATTTTAGGGACATTTTTGATAGAGAAATAGCCACTTTTGGTTCATTCTGATATCGAAAAAAAATTATGTATAGAAAAAAAATAATTATGCATGTTGAAAAATGTAAATAGCTACTTTTGATCAGACACTCCTCATTTATATAACTATATAAATATAATTATATTTTTTTACGAAGAAAATACTGTTATATTTAGGTTCAAGAAGCTAAATATAACAGTATTTTCTCTGTAGAAAAATATAATTATTAAAATGTGATAATGTAACATCCGCATTAGGTCGACTAGCATTTATAGCTGTATATGACCTACTATTATTATTTAAATAACGGTTATTCCAGAATCTTCTCGAAAGAAGCCATGGACATCCCCGAATATAATTTTAATCTCACTGAGTCACAAATTTGTGTTACCTTCGCACTGCACGAATATTATGGGCCTTATACGATTATACATATAATAAACATTTTCAACTGTTAGTTATATCGTGAAAATTGTTTCGTCTATATAAAAATGCTCCTTTCATGCAGTTGTTCTGAATTTTAATAAATTTAAAAAACCACATACCTTGCTTAGGGTTATTGCCACAGAATTGGTAATTTCCTACTTAACATTTTTATAAAAATTATTATGTACAATGTATTATTATAATAATGTACAATGTAAAAGTTGATTCAATTTTATAAATAGATTTGCACAAATTCAAGATTATAAGGGATTGTTCACACCAAGCACGAGTAGCGAATTACGAGTAACCATTTTTCAGAAAATTTTAACATAAAATACAGTTAAATAGAACGGATTTTTCCATTTATAATATAATTACGATTATTTAATTCAAAATAAACTAAATTAAGCCCTAAAAATGCTTTAAAATAACAAAAATACTAAATTCGTACAAAGATGAAATATTCGCGCATTCGCTAAAAAATAAAATTAGGTTCCACTCGTGTTCTACATAATTTTTATTCGTACGAGTATTGACATTCGTACGAGTATCTTTTTATAAATCATTTCAAATACGATCAAAATGACTTTTAAAGATTAAATTAATATTATTTATATCGAATTATGTATTTTAAGCTTTGTCAAAACGAACAATATAAAAAAACAGGTTTTGGAAATAATTACCGTATTATTAAAAATATTTGATCATGTATGGTATTGATTTTGACATATAAATTCGCTCGCGTTTAGTGTAAATTAAATTTGCGAATTCGTGTTTGGAATTTATTCGCAACTCGCAGTTCGCGTTTGGTGTGAGTAGTCTCTAATAGTTCATTTTATTCAAAATGTTTATTTTGATAAATGATTTTTGTGTGAGTGATCTGATCATATTCAATATAAATGATCCGTTCTGCTCAAGTCGGAAAAAACACATTCATAACAGAAAACTGCAAATAATTATTCTAACTTTTCATTTCTTCAAATAGCAAAGAAACAAATAAAGAATGCTTTAAGGCACATAATTATGTTACTTAAAAATGATATACCTAGGTAGTCAAATTGTTATCAATTCAAATTTTAATCAAACTTATTATCCTTTTATTATTGTATTTGTTTCTTGCACCTAGGAAAACGCATCAGAAAGCATTTCAAAAGCAAGAAAAATATGTAACATCCAAATCAAAAGGGTGAATGACCTTAACCTTCATCTGTCCCTTAAAAAAGTAACACTTAAATTCCTTTGTGCAAAAATTACCAAAATAAATTCATCAGTAAATTTACGCTAAGCAAATACAAAATTCACTTTTATTTTTAATTTTATTTATTAAAACGAAAGATAACGCAGTAATTTAATAAAATATTTCAAAAATAAAATTCGATTTAGGTCAAAATGAAGCGAGGGACGGATGAAGGTTAAAAAAAAACAATCATCAACAAACTCTTTTTCACAAAAAAATGTATATTATTCCAAAATTTGGTTTAGTTTAAAAAAGATTTAAAATATAAAATACGTATGTGTATGTATGTATTTAATACAATAGGTATATATATTTTGATCACTGATCGTCTGCACGTGCATCATACATACTCGAAAATATACAAACAAAATTACCAAACTAATGACCTTTTTTGTGTTTCATTCAAAACCAACATTAATGTACTACAAGCCTGACTATCATAACTGATTTTTCGCTTATACATGAAAGTATTGGTGATCGGATACACTATATAAATTGTAGGCAAAACAAAACATACGAAGTTTCCCACCAATACTTCCAAGTATAAGCGATTTAATGTAAGAAGGTATCTGTGTACAAAAACATCTATAATTCCAAGACGAATTATAGTTTGTTATTGAATGAAAACGACCACGGAAGGTAGTATTGGTAAATAAATGACGACGGCAACGTTGTATATTATTTGACATTTATTTTCATACAAATACATATTTACTTTTTATTTTTACACTCTTGACAAAAATATTGTATTAGTTCAAATTCATTTTTGAATTTAATAAAAAAATAATTAAGATAATATAAATTTACAAGATGTCTTGATGTTGAAAATTGAATTGTGCCTTAATACTTTTATATTTAACGTGTTTAAAGCATTTAAATATGTACGATTATTGTGTTTTCTAAAACAATGAAATGTGCTACTTTTTGGTCTACTAGTGTTATAAAGGTAGGTTAAATCTTTTTCCTGTCAAACACTTAACATAGTAACACACTACGCACAGTGCATTATCGAAAACATCTGTACGACAAAATGACATCTTGTTTTCTGGTGTACAATTAATTAAATTATTTCATTAAAACTAAATAAATTTAATTATTTATTACACTGACATGTTTAGGTAAAGGGCAAGCGAATCATTGTCTTCAAACATTTATCTCGAATAACGAATGACGAACAAATATTTAGCGTATTTTGTACGCTAAAAACTACTTTAGTACTTTTGTAAATTACAACAAAAATTGCACTAACCAGAAAAATTAATTAATTCAAAACGTAATTTGAATTATTTAATTCAAGCTCAAACAAATAAAATACTATTTATGTTAACAGAAAAACAGGAGAATTAACAACATAAAACCTATAAATTAAATCGAAAAAATAATTCTCGACTTATATTCTAGAGAAGAAAAAAATATCCAAATGTTTACATCCATACATTACAAATTTTTCTCATCAAAATTGAAAATATGCTGATTGTTGTTGTAATTTATTTTGTTGTTCAAACATACACATAAATAGGTCTTGTTTTATTCGATATTATTATACGGCGTTGCCGTGATGTAAATTGTTGTTGTTTCTAATGTATTTTTTGTTTTCTAATACCAAAACAAATTATATTAGTGTTGGTTAATTTTATTATTGAAAGTCTATATGTACACAACCAACACTATAACCCGTGGTCACTTTGTACCTTTAAATTTTGAATAGTTTGTCTTGGAATTATAGATGTTTTTGCGCAAAACCAATTGAAACAAATTGTTCACATCACGTGTTAACTTGCTCGCTCTCTTCTCTCGCCTAGTTATTTTTATATAGACTACACTCTCGTTTTTTTAATTTTACGACTCTCTTTGTTTTTATTTTCGAACATGTGGCGCTGCCAGCTGATAAGTGATCAATCTAGTTATTCTATTGTATAATACTTACACATCCATACATATTTTATAATTGAAATCTTTTCCTGTATGAAAACTAAAATAAATTTTGGTTATACATATGTATGTATTTTTTTCTGAAATAATGAGTTTGTTGATGCGCTTTAGCCTTTAGGTCATTCACCTTTTCTAATTGGATGTTATTTTATCAAATGCTTTCTGATGCGTTTTCCTAGGTGCAATAAACAAATACAATAATAAAAGGGATAATAGATTTGATTAAAATATGGATTGATAACATTTTGGATAGGCATATCATTTTTAAGGATATGCCACAAAACATTCCTTGTTTCTTTGCTATTTGAAGAAATAAGAAGTTAGAATAACTAACTATATGCAGTTTTCCGTTATGAATGTGTTTTATTTTTACCGACTTGAGGAGAACGGATAATACATGATTACATATTTATATTGAATATGATCAGATCACTCAACAACACTCACACGACAATCATTTATAAACATAAACATTTTGAATAAAATGAATTATTATAACCTTGAATCTGTGGAAAGTTCTTAAAAAAATTGAATCAACTTTTACATTTTACATAATAATTTTTATGAAAATGTTATAGTAATTAGAATTATCAATTCTGTGGCAATAATCTAATTTACGTGTCTATGACACAAAACCGTTGTAATACTATAATACTAATTTTGGCATAAATTGGAAATTTACCGTTTCCAAATTTCAGTTATTCTTAATTTTATGAATCTGAAAAATAATATAACTTAATTTATATTGCCAAAGAAAATAAAAAATTCGACTGTATTCGAGCTTCACAAAGGTTTGATCTGTTTAGTAGATTTTTAGCATAATTTCGTGCCCATCAATTTGTCTAAATTTTGAATGCTTTGGTAACCTATACAATAATAAACATTTATTTATAATAAATATGTATGTTTATTAAAAATATATAATTGGTTTTAACAATAACTACATTCATCGAGACTAGATTGCAGTCTCTGACTATAATAAATGTAAAATTTGCAGTAAATTAGGAAAACATAAAAAGTAGAATGACTAAAAAAAAATTGGTATTACTGTCGTGAGATCACACATTTTTAATTTCATGAGACAGGCTGTGAAAAAAATGGAAAAATTTTTACTTTTTGCTTACAGGTTTGTATAAATTTCCAACATAACGAACAACAAACCTGTAAGTAAAAAGTAAAACGTTTTTTCATTGTGATACATATTGGCCCAAATGTTATACTGAAAGCATGCAAGAAATTATCGTCTATGGATGGGTTGGCATTTGTGTATCGATGAACCAATATGAACATATTTTTTCGTAAATTCGGTGGTCCCTCCATTAACACGATAATTGGTTAACGCGAATATGATTTAATTATAGTCAATGCTATCCAAATCCTATCGTTGAGGGAAATTGAAAGAAAAAAACAGAAATTATGTTAAAATTTTACAATCTGATCCTCCAACGAAGAAAATCCATTGTAAACTAATTATAAGTAGAAATTATGTACTACATAATGGGCCAGATACTCGATACTCTAGCAATTTGCAACTCTGCAAATATGGCGGATTTGCTAATCGAAAATTTGCTTGCATAAACTACTAGATTATTTTAGCAAAGTAAAATATATTTTTGTATTCAGCACAAACGTTAAAGTGCATTAAAGTAGCCCATTTTCTAAAATTCAGAAACAAATTGGATTGCTAAATTATCGTGTTTAACATTTCTAGCAAATTCGCAAAAAATAACTGCTTATCTGAGTATCGAGTATATCTAGCCCATTATGTAGATATTATGTAGTTTGTATTTAAAATTTCAAGATTGAAAATTCAGTTGAAATATTTTGTAGCTCAATAGGTCTTGACTTTTTTTCGTTTATGTACTTCAAATTGTTATGACGTATCAATTACCTTCAAAACAGGTATTTGAAAACAGTATTAAAAAACATTTACGCCTAGGTAGGTAGAGGTAGGATTAAAAGTGTAGCCTAGCAAATAGCAATAGGTACGTCCATTTTTATAATCGTAACAAAAAGGCCAACTTTAATACCCAATAAATCTGTAGTATTAAAACAAGCTATGTACATTTAAGACGTTTAGGTCCGTTGCACATTTCAGCTAAGCTAAGCGAGAAATGTAGTTTTCGTTAGCTTTGTTAGCTCGCCTAGCTCACCCCTTTGCACTTTCCAGCTGATAACTAGCCTTATGCAAACATACATTGCTGATTTTATATCTTCCCATTAAATTTTTTTATTTTCAACCGGGGGATAAGAATTTAGCTCACATCGCTTAGCTTAGCTTAGCTGAAATGTACAACGGGCCTTAGAGAAAAAATGTATGTACTTATTTATAATGAAAAATCTAAATTTCAAAAATGTCGTCGCAACAACACGTCTACATGGACAGAAATGTTAGGTTTAACTACATTTTTAGCATTATTTTTCTTAATCATGGCGAATACATATAATACAAATATTTGACCTCTGCCTTGTTAAACATATTTTACATAACAACAGTTTTGTTTGATTATTGTAAATTAACAACAAACTGAAAACGATATACGAAACATTACAATTTTCTTAATGTTGTTAATATCTGTTTGGATGAAAAATCCTAATCCATTCATAATTTTATCAACACAATAAAAATGTAAACAAAATCAGCTGATGTATTATTATTTTGACTGCGGAAAAGCGTAGAAAGAGGAAACCATTTCAACCATATGATTTTTTACTGTTAGTAACCAAATACATATAAGTAATTTTGTATTCCTTTGTTTTTTATTTAGGATAACCAAAATATAAAATTTATTTGCTTTTTGGCCTTATGTACATACAAGAGAACAAAAACAAAAATTATATAAATATGACTGACAACAATTTAAATAACGGCAACATCGCAATTTAAATAACGGCAACATCGCAGCATGTCTAACACAGAAAAAAAAATTAAAAACTAGAAAATAAATAAAGTACAACACAGTACATACATAGCTATTGTCATTTTACGTGAAAAAAAACTAAAATCTACCTTATGTAGCTATGTGGTTACATATTGCTTTTAAAATCTATAGCATATAATTTCTATTATGTACATAGATGTTTTGGTTTTTTTCATTTGGTTATTTCACCGTATTCAAGTTCAAGGTGAACTCTGTCTTGCTTTGCTATTTAATATCAAGGAGAGTATTATAAATAGAAACTAAAATTTATTATTGAGAATGAGAGAGCGAACAAAGTTAACCTCAGCACGCAAACAATTTTTTTCTTTTTTTTTTTTTGCGCGGGCGCCACACCCACAACATGTATTTAATGTACACAGTACACACACATCCACAACAAACATTTGTTATTAAGTTCAAACTTTAAATTATTTTGGTATATTCCAAATTGATAAATATTTATAAGAAGAGGAGAAATTGTTAAGAGTTTGCAATTCAGTTTCGATCTGCGAGCATGTGAAAAATAAATCATCTTTCAGTACATCTCATCAGGCTATAGCGACTGAACTGCTAATTTATTACACTGATTTTTTCCTATATATAGGAATCAACCGTGCACTTGTAGTATTAGCGAATTTTTACATTCCCCTTTCTAAACTTTTAACAATTTCAATGTTATTGTATTTAACGCATACATGCGGTTACTATGTTCAAACTTTAAATTATTTTGGTATATTCCAAATTGATAAATATTTATAAGAAGAGGAGAAATTGTTAAGAGTTTGCAATTCAGTTTCGATCTGCGAGCATGTGAAAAATAAATCATCTTTCAGTACATCTCATCAGGCTATAGCGACTGAACTGCTAATTTATTACACTGATTTTTTGATTCTATATATAGGAAAAAATCAGTGTAATAAATTAGCAGTTCAGTCGCTATAGCCTGATGAGATGTACTGAAAGATGATTTATTTTTCACATGCTCGCAGATCGAAACTGAATTGCAAACTCTTAACAATTTCTCCTCTTCTTATAAATATTTATCAATTTGGAATATACCAAAATAATTTAAAGTTTGAACATAGTAACCGCATGTATGCGTTAAATACAATAACATTGAAATTGTTAAAAGTTTAGAAAGGGGAATGTAAAAATTCGCTAATACTACAAGTGCACGGTTGATTCCTATATATAGGAAAAAATCAGTGTAATAAATTAGCAGTTCAGTCGCTATAGCCTGATGAGATGTACTGAAAGATGATTTATTTTTCACATGCTCGCAGATCGAAACTGAATTACAAACTCTTAACAATTTCTCCTCTTCTTATTTGTTATTAAGTGTATTCAAATCAAAACCTGCTAAAATTCTCTCTCAAGAGAGAATTGTAGAAGGTTTTGAGATTGAGTGCATTCGTAAATTAATTCAATTTGTTTTCTAGCTATGTATTTATCATTTTCAATTTATAGAAAACTAGCTGACCCGGCGAACTTCGTACCGCCTCAGAATTAATAAATGTTGTGTTAACTTATTAGCTGAATTAAATTCAGTTTTTTATTAAGATAAAATGAATGTAATTCACGTGGCAACAAGGCAATTGCTTTATTGAAGTGAATCGAAATGATTCGCGTGGCATTGTTGCACTACTTTCTGTTAAACTATTTGCTGGATGCAGGATGGGTTGCGCTCGGGTCGATTCCCTTCATTGAAGCATCTTGTGATATACGACTATTTTCGTTTTGTTGTCAGGTGCGAAAACGAACAAAGCGGATGGTTTGCCGATATGTGAACATGTTACGTACAATTGACCGTGAGACAAACATTCATTTTCTATAGATCCAGGCCACAAACACTCAAGGATTGGCCTTGTGATTTGTTGATCGTCATGGCGAATGCAAGACGGATCGGAAATTAAATTCGTTTAAACTCGAATGGCATATCGGTTGAGATCATCGGAATTCTCGGAATGAGAACTTCTTCACTTTTCAATTTTCCTTTGAGTATCGTCACGTGAATCACATTGCCCATGAGTTTTCTCACCACCAAACGCATTCCGTTACATAGTTTTAATTGGGTCATTCAGTTGTAAATTGTACGATGGCAAGCGGCCAGAGAAATCCAGTGACTCAGTGAGTTTAAAAATTCAGTTGGATAGTTGGTTGCTTCGTCTTCATTTGTGACACACATAGTCGATAGATTTGAAGGAATGCAGTGGACCAACGATTTGATTTTGAATTGTGAAGTTTAAGTGATCCACATCTTTGTCCTTTGCCGCAAGAATTACTCGTTCACTCAACCAATTGTAATTTTTTTGGTTAGCAATGATGTTCGGGAACACTTTGCTGATGAGCTGGTCCTTTGTTGAGACGAAATTGCAAAAATTTGGCGGAAACGAAATCAATCCATTCGATTCGTCAGAAATTGCTTGGAGAAATCTTCGGCAGATGGATCGTTTAGCAATGCAACTCGCTTGTTTGTCGTCAGCTGAAGTTTCTTCACATAGCGCCACAGACTCGATGATTTGAGGCAAACGTTTATTTCATCGGCAGCAGTCGATCTTGATCTTGATGACGGAAATCGCCAAACAGTAGAATTATTGCTCCTCCAAAACATCTTGAGTCATTGCGCAGATATTTCATAGTTCGATTGAGTGCTTCCAATGCAAATTGAGCTGTTGACATGCAGCAGGAAATGTTGGGCAGACTACACCATTGACAGTTCGAAGTTATTCAAATGATGTCGGCCCACGAACATTCACCAGCAAATACCGCAAGTAGAAGCATTTGTCATTCTTCAGATGAACTGTGTAAATGCGATCAAGAGCATCAGTAGAATGCCCATATGGATGATCAGGAACCGCATCGCGTTGCTTCCGACGTTAAAATTTCTTCGATGAACCGTTCCAAGTATAATAACGTGGCATCTCAGAGTAGAGTAATGTTCGTGCATACGATCACTTTGACAAATCGAAAAGAAACTGGTCAATGTTGTCGTTAGAGGTGCTTCAGCACGTTAAGCAACATTCGATGCGTTGAAATAAACTCGTTGATCATTCTCCAGATACTTTGATAGTGCGTGATTTCATCGTTTGAATGCCAAAAACCGCCATATCGCTCCCTTTCGTGACATATTTGCAGATGTATTTGATGGACTTCACTGATTTGCAATACTCCACGTTGCAATGCACCTTGAATGTTTTGGAAAGAAGTGGCGAATACCGAACAATCGAAGTGTTGTCGACCACGAAATCGTTTCCTTTCACTTTACCCAAGCAATAGCATAATATAATTTATGAAACGGCGACTCAAACTTTTATAAATTCCCTTCTAAACCTGTTTTCATAAATAAAATTAAATTCTCTTCTAACAGTTTGTTTCACCTTTATCAAAATGATCTTTTCATGCAATTATTCTGAATTTTAATAAATAGTAAGTAACTCGAGTTACCTCACTTAGGATTATTGCCACAGAATTCGTAATTCTAATTATGTACTAAAAATTTTCATAAAAATTATTATGTACAATGTAAAAGTTGATTCAATTTTTAAAATAACTTTGCACAGATTCAAGGTTCAAAATGTTTTTTTGACAAATGATTGTCGTGTGGCGAGCGAGTGTCTGATCGTGATCATATTCAATATACATACATAAATAATAATGTATTATCCGTTCTCCTCAAGTCGGTAAAAACAAAACACATTCATAACGGAAAACTGCGTATAATTAATTATTCTACCTTTTTATTTCTTCAAATAGCAAAGAAACAAAGAATGTTTTGTGGCATCGCATATCCTTAAAAATGAGATTGTTATCAATGCATATTTTAATCAAATTTATTATCCCTTTTATTATTGGATTTGTTTATTGCACCTAGGTAAATACATTAGAAAGCATTTAAAAAAAAAGATAAATAAACAACAAGACAATAATATAGAAAAGGTGAATGACCCAAACCAAAACCAACACAAATGTTTTATACATTTGTGTTGGTTTTGCCCAAACTCATTATTTCAGAAAAAAACATGTACAAACTTATATCCAAAAAATTTTTTAGTTTTCATACAGTATAGATTTCAAATATAAAATAATACATATGTGTATGTAGGTCAAAACCAACAAAAATGTTTATATACAAGCCGTCATTCGCTCTTTACACCGACCCTCTCACAGAAATTATCATCTATGGACTATGGAGTGTAGTCTATCTATACTATATTATAAAAATAATTAAGCGAGAGAAGAGATCGAGCAAGTTAACACGTGATGTGAACAATTTGTTTCAATTGGTTTTGCGCCAAAAAATGGATATGAACACACACACACAATAAACATTTGATTTGACCTAAATAAATTCAACCATTCCAACCATATGCTTTTACTGTTAGTAAATTAAAAACCAAATACATATGTATGTAAATAAAATAATTTTGTATTCCTTTTTTAGCAGCGCTGTTTGTGCACCCGTTTTTGTTTTTATTTGCCGTTTGGCCTTGTTTAATTTCAATGTGAAAACATTTTCAGGGTTCAACATTTTGTTTGTTTCATACAGGAGGACATTTCAAATATAAAATGTATGTATATGTGTATGTATATTATACATAGGTAGATAGATTGATTGATCACTGATCAGCTGCACGTGTATATACACCTGTACTATATACATACGTATACTTATACTCTAAAATACACAAAAGTATATAAAATTACCAAATTAATGACCTATTTTTGTGTTTCATTCATGTACTTATATTTTATACTATGCGAATACGTTTTGTTATTTTATGTTTTAAAAAAGGATAGAAATATATTGTATATTATTTCTAGTTTTATGACTCCAAAGTTGAACCAGTATAAAATAATTCATTTTCAAATTTCGATTGACATTTTATTGTACTGAAGAGATTAATCTTATATAATATTCAGTAGTGAGATATACAATTAAAATATGTATGTAACTTTAAGAAAAAAGAGAACAAAAATAATTGAGCGAGAATGAGAGTACAATAACAATAACGTGTATATGTGTAAATGTAATGTGTTTAGTACATTATTGTTGGTTTTGCCAAAAATCAAAACCTGCTAAAATTCTCTTTAGAGTCTTCTACAGAGAATTTTAGCGGGTTTTGCAAAAATTCATATGCATACACACATACACACAAAGTTAATCCGTCGAGCCATTATTTATGCAAACAATTATTTATTAAAACACAAAAAAAAAAAAATTGTTAATAACAATTGTGGCTTAAAAAATAATTTTTTGAGTAATTATTACCAATACTATTGTATTAACAATTTTTTTTTGTATTTGAAAATGTTGGACAAAAATTCTTAAATCGTTTAAAATTGTTTATAAATAAAATAATTAACCATTGTTGTTGTGTAAAAAAAAATATGGCAATAAATAGTTATTTACATTTGCATAGCCAAATTGTTGGTATTAAATGAAAATATGTAAACGTAATTAATAAAATCACTAATACGAATTTCCGAACATACAATATTTTAAATACATATGCACAAAAAACAAACTACAACAGCGCTATAATATTATGTAGACGAAATACACCACCCTAGACATTCTCAGACTTGATGAGTAATTTTCTTTACAATAGATGGATTTTTATCAAATGGTTTTTTTATCGACTAAAATCATATATTTAAATAACTAATCCCGTAGTTCATAACAGATGTCACTTTACAATTCCCGTAGTTCATAACAGATGTCACTTTATTTAATTTTTTACTATTTTTTACATATTTTTTTACATTATGTAAATTTAACTTGCATGTAAAAAATAATTATTTACCTCTAAATTTACGTGTAAATTACACGATGTAATTTACGTGCACAACCCTGAAAATAACGCATTATATTTATACTCAAAACATGTCCCGTCATTTCTATTCCTGTTAATAAACAACAAAAGTATTTATAGAAGAAACTAGACACAGAAAAAATTGACTTTAAAGAGAAATTTAAAGTGCGTATAAACGAACGCCAACCACTGTATGTATGTGGCAAATATTATGTGAAAGTTGAACTAGGGGAGATGTCATTCTATAATAGACAACAATGGCCACTGAACTTTATACTCGTAGAGATAATTGCAAAATTCGTATATATACTAAGATAATTATTGCAAAGACATTAACTTTAACCAAAAAACATTATTTGTAATTATTTCAGTTAATACGCCTTAAAAATGTTGTTAACCATCGAACATTACGGAAAGATTATGTAAAACAAACTGTTCCTATTAGGTAAGAAGGTCTTTAATTTAGCCAAATAACGGAATAATAATAAGTTTAAAAAGACCTTTATCAAATAATAAAAATAATTTAATCGGTAAAATAAAAAAAATTTCCTTGCTTTATTCTTGTGTGATGAAATACAAATAAGAAATCACCAAAAAAACACAACTACGACAGCTACGAAAACTCGATGAAATCAACTAGAAAATGATGTAAGGTGAATTATGTTTATTTGGTTGAGTAATTTTAAGGATAAAACAGATCGGCAGGGTGAATACACCAAAATGAATATACAAATTGGTAAAGCTTTTAATTCCCATTTGGACAAGCTTTGATGTTTTATTTTTGTTCGGTTGTAAATACGTATTGTACTTCTTGATTGAACGATGTGATTTGATAGTTAAAAGAAATGTGGTCAAGGGGGTTTTCAATTATCGACGAAAAAATTTGCTTACCTTAAAACAAGTGGTGCAATTATTTGTGAAATCCAATTCTAAAACATCATTTTTGAGGATTTTTAATTCTCCCCAAAAAAGCTGTACAGAAAAAATCAAAGAGCGTTTCAAGGAGCAGGTGACTAGAAAAAATATTTCCAGCATGCGCGGATACAAGAGTAAGGGGCGGGGGGAGGGGAAGAGGGGTGATTACCCCTCCCAAAATGGAACTAAACCCTCTAAAAAAACAACGAGCAAGTTAACCCTCAACTCGCAAAAGATGTATGTGAAAACTTTTTTGTATAAATATCTATTGAATCATTTCAATCAGGCTCAGAAACCCCTCCATATAGACGGATGTTGTTCGCTCAGTATTTATTTAAATTAAGTTACATTTTTCTATTATTGTTTGCCATGTCGTTATATGAAGCTTGATTATTAAATAACGTGATTTTATAGCATTTGATGAACGATATTTGACTTTTTAAAAAAGCAGAAATATAGGTATTTGTTTGAAGAATTCAAATACGCCCCTAACGCGTTTTTCGACTTTTGGCGCTTATGATTATTTTTCTTAGCACGGCAGTATTCTATTTTGAATTTATCAAACAATAATTGAGGATGAGCAAAGTACAGTTCTGTTAAGTTAATCACCTAAACCTGCCATGCACGCTTTAAAATATACCATTAGGCTGCGGCCAGAGTGCACGCGATAAGCGATGCGAGGCGAGAAGCGATGCGAGAAACGAGCACTTGCGACAAAACTGCACACATACATTTAAATAGAACTGTCCGCAGTTAAAGCGATGCGATATGCGAGTGAATGCGAGTTTCAAAGCGAGAAGCGATAAAACTGAACATGTTGAGTTTTGTCGCTTGTTCTCGCGCGGTTTTATGTAAATTTGCATACTGTTCTATAATTGTGTGCGTATGTAAATTTGCATACTGTTCTATAATTTTTTATTTTTTTATTATTTTAAAAGTTTTAGAGAAGTTTTACTAATAATAATAAATATTAATAACAGTAATATTATTAATATGTAATCGATAATTAAATAAAAAATTAATAAATATTTGAATTTTAAGTTAATATTTTGTAAATTAAAAACAAATCTTTCTATAACGATGATAGAAAAATATTTGATTGATTGATTGATTGATTGATCAGAGTGTACGACCAAGCCTAAGCAAGACTCCCGGATGACACCGGGCCCTCCGTACACCCTTTACAAATAACAAAACCGAAGGAAAGGAAAGGTATGTTAGTAACAAAGAATCAACCCGGTTCCAGACACCTAAGTAGTTGATAATTAGTAAATTTGTTAGTAGTATATTTTAGTAGATTATTTATCACAAGACAACACAAGTTTACTGCTTAAGTTCCTAGAAAGTAGTTCCAGGTTCTTCAAAAATTTCCTAAATTTAAAATCTTTATTAGCCTTTATAATAACAATTCTAAAATTAATTAAGTATAAATTTAATTCTCTGTAATAAATTTAAATTAATCGTTATATAATTAAAATAAATTAATATTAATAGTTTGTATAACAATAATTATACAAACTACCACCCTGCCTATTGCGCTATTGCCTCAGCCAATGCCAGTTTAGTCGAGTTCCTCAGGTGTTTCTAAAGCTAAACTAAAATCATGTTAACGATTATTTATTAATTTTAATTATAAATACCAATATCAACATAAATACCAATACTAATACTAAAACTGACACTACCATTAATACCAATATTAACACCAATAACAACAGCAATACCAATACCAATACCAACATAAATATCTAACATTATGACTTTAATGATTTGATTATTCGAAAAATTAATTTCACTAAATTTAATTTAATTTTAATAAAATTAATTTAATTCCACCAAATTCAGAGAAACCCACAACATAATTTACTTCCTAATTAATTCTTTATTTAAAATCAGCCATTAACACCCTTAAATAAATTAAATTCGGCATTTAAATTAAAAATACAGAAAATCAAATAAATAACCTGAGATGCATACAAATTTTAATTCTAAATTATTAATTTTAAATAATTTTTTTTTTTTTTTTAATATTTTAAATTAAAATTCTAAAATTAGAAAACAAAAATCTGAAACTCTATCCATTTACAAATCTGTAACTTAACTAGTTATTAAATCCAGAAACTATCTATATAATCAAAATTAAAATAAACAATCGTCCATGGCCACTCTGCCCAAAATCCCACTGTAAAACAGTCCAAATTAAATCTGGAACACATTAAATATGTTACATAATAACAGCTCCAAGCTTTCCACTCTAAACTAAATTAAATAATTGGGGTACAAATCAACATTAGCATATTCTTACAAGTACCATATATACATATATGTATGTTAAACAATCATCACAAAATTTTTGATGTGGCTCATAATCTTAATTACAATTTTCAATCACACAATCTGCTTAACAAAATTCCCGCTAGTAGAAGATATATGTATAAATTTAAATTCAAACTCCTTTTAACCTTGCCCCAACCAACAATGTTATGAACAATTCTTCTAAATCCAAAAACTCCTCATTTTGGATGATTAAAAACAAATTTTAAATTTTATCAACACATTTCATTAAAATAAAAATTGTTTTTAATCCATGTCCAAACACACTTTTATTTGTGAGTATTTCATGTACGTATTTATTTATTCAACTACGTATGTATACACATAGTACTTATAAATATTAGAATAGAAGAAAATAAAAATTATTATAGAAGTCTATTCACATTAGAATCCAAACCAAATACCCGCGTTCGCGATTTTAGAAGGTAATAGTATCAACATATTACAAGCAATGTCAGGGTAATCCAACTTTATGCATAGAAGTTTTCAAGTCAGTTTAAAAGTCATTAATGTGTGATCCACCGGTGAGTCACGTAGCAGCCAATGTGTTAAAGAACAAGCAATGTATCCAACAAAACACAAGATTCTTCAACAATATAACAATCAATAAATATTTATACACACACACACACACACACACATCAATCTAAAAATAAATACATCCAACCTCAACATAAGTACATACATATATAATAAGTACATATAATATTTCTTATGCATGCACATTGCACATGCACCCGTTCTGAATCCACACAATACACTTGTGGCAAACGGGAGAATTTCCAGTTTTACACAACACAGCCAAGCACATAGAGTAGAAAATTAAAATTAAACAGAATAAAATATTCCACAAACTATGTACATGTACATATATACCAGAAATTTTAACTACGTGTATTTATATATAACCCTTAACAAAGCAAAATCATAAAATAAAATGAACCAAAAACAATGTTTACAAAATTCATATCACATGTATGTATACAGACCAATACATGTAATATGAAAATACCTTTGTAACGATAACTGGGTAGAACCGTTATTTTTTTTTTACACACGTTTCTCCTTCGATTCCATACATATATAGATATATAAATAAATTCACTTTTTTTACACTACACTACAGAACACAACACAATGAATACATACACTATTTAATTTGCAAAAACACTACTTTAAATTAAATTAATTTTATTTTATTTTATTTAAATTTAAAAATACAAATTTAAAATAAATTTCAATTATGGAGACAGACTAAAACACGTCCATCTCCATCGAGCGTTCATCGCGCCCCATCATGATTACTATTTTATAATAATTTAAAAATCTTTAATTTTACGTTGCGTGTTTTCTTTGTTTATTACGATTAAATTTTCAACGATGATAGAAAAATATTTAATAATTAAAATACAAATATAAGGCACAGAAATTCAAAATATTTTCATATTAAAAAAAGTTTTATTCAACTTTATAAATCGCTTCTATCGCATCCACTTTGGACAGCACTCGCTTCGTGGCTCGCGCGAAATCGCATCGCTTCTCGCCTCGCATCGCTTATCGCGCGCACTCTGGCCGCAGCCTTACTCATACACAGTAATCTTTCATAGTAGTAAATGATCACGGTAAACTCGCTGAACAAAGCAAAGTCGCATCGCTTTATCACTGATCAGTTTAAAATAAAAAATTGAGGTGTGGCCAACACACGATTTTCTTTTGCGAATAGCGAATTTTGAGAAACTTATTATGCAAATTTCTTGCAAATTTTTTGTTTTTTTTTTTCATATTTTTTTTATAATATTTTAATTTTTTTTAATTTTTTTTTTAATTTGAGTTTCAGAATTAAAAGTTTAGCTGGATTCAACCCTCCAGGAACAACAAGTAACGAATAAGATGCAGTTTAGAAATTGTGTTGTTCTGTGCTAACTATTTTACTATATTATTACTAACAATTTTACTAATTTATCGAGATCGTTTTCTGCAACCGGATCGAAACTGTCCCAATTAACAATCCTATCATATTCTTCGGTTTTGTTACATGTAAACGGGTGTACGGTGTGTGCCCGAGAGTCCATGAAGTTCTAATGCTTGGCTGTACATCATAATCAATCAATCAATCAATTTCGATATATTTAAATACATAATTTCTAATATGGGTATTTGTATAACCTACTGATTTTCTGACGCTGGCTGCTGAAAAACATATTCATCAGATTCCTTGATGCTAACGTTTTGAATATTTCCTTTAATAGGTGGTGGATATCTATCTAAGTCTGGAAGATAATTTAATTGTTAGCTTTTCGTAATAATTGGGTATCTTAATCTTGGTGCTGTTTTGCATATTGGAACCGTGGAGTTCCTATTTGTGGGAAACTAACTGTTTCAGGAGCTTGCATTGGAATCTAGTTGGGTGTCTATGTTAGTTTAGATTAGATTGTGCTCATTGGTTTATTTTGTTTTTTTTTATTAGGGATAAGAGGAGGAGGTTGCTATTTGAAGAGGAGGGTAAAGATTTTAAATTTATCTATATTTAAAGTTCTAGCGAAAAGGTAGTGAATTGGATGTGGATAGGCCTAAGAGGCAATAACTGTCGTACTTTTTATACTATCTGCCGTGGGCATTTGGCGAAACACATTTCGTATTAAGTGTGTTTCGCCAAGTGCCCTTGGCAGATAGTGTAAAATGTATTAAGTTGGCAGATTTGGCCACCCTCGCCGTAATATACTCCTAATGATGGTCTAACAAGCCGAAATAGATCGAGTGATTTTTTAAACCTTTTGAAATTTTGCGAAATATTTAACAAGTGTTTTCTAAAAAATTTAAAAAATGTATGTAGGAATAATTGTCTTCGAAATTGCTTTACGTGAACGAGATGTGTTTTACTAGGCACATATCAGTGATTCCAGATTTAATACATTTTTTTGCTGTGGTAGATATAAATTAATTGCATTCGAGATTATTGCTGAATATCTGGATCAAATACTTGATCCAAGAGTTCGATTTCCGCCGAATTGGGTAGTCGTATGCAATTTTCATAACAATTTCTGCCTCCCCCTGATTTAACGTATGTAAGTAAATCACGTATTAATTAAAGACGTCTCTCGTTCTTTCCACATAATATTGATGCCTGATCGCTATAATGTGAGATAATGTTGGATTCTATTGTTGTCCAGTTTACGTTTATTTCTTATTTGGTTAAAATATTGCCTGCTTCGTCGACTATATTATTTCTATAATCGCTCGCAAGAAACTGAGGGTTTTTTTTGACTAGCCCTTATTTGCTCCGACTGTTTATTAATTTCATCTACATTTGTAATGAATTCGTATAGTGTATTATTTTTACCAGTGAATGTTGTTAATGATTTTACAGGGTCTGGTATTTTGAACACATTTAGTAATAAATTTAATTTTTCTACCTGTTCTTCCTGGTTTTCGGTCATTTCGGTATTATTTATGGATAGTTTTTTATTAATCTATCTCGTCTAATTGTCCTTTATCTCATATACTCATGTAAGCTTATTATTTTCGAAATTTTCTAACTTTTTGTCGTTGTCAATTTAGTTATTTAATCGTATACCGCGAAGCGTAATAAATTGATTACGCATTAAATTTTATACCAGTAATTAATTAATTTTAATTTTCTTCAATGTTTCAGTTTTTTTGTTAAAACCTGCAATTTGTTCTTAATTATATTTTTAATTTATTTGAAGTTAATATTTCCGTAAATTGTAAGAGAATTTAATCCAGCTTCGAACTGAAGAGCTTATGATTATAACAAAATAAGTCTTCTTCATCAGGCCGCGGCGACTGGACTGATTGTACCATAATTTACCTTCTATATATCAGTGTTTAAATTCAAATTTCGTTCCTTTATTTATTCTCTTTTTGCGAAAGAAGAGAAAAAATATTTTGTTTTGTTTCTTTCCTCCGGAACGAAATCCAACAAAATAAAATATCTCTCCTCTCTTATCTTTTGTGTTTTATATGAGGATTGAGGAGAAATATTTTACTTTTGTCAATTTTGTTCACGGGGAAAGAAACAAACAAAAATATTTTTTGTTTTCTTTCACAAAGAGAGAAAAAAAAGATAAAAGAAGGGAACGAAAAAATGTTTTTTTTTTTTTTTTATATTTATTATAAACGACTTTATTAGAAATTGTTACATGGTTTGTTTTACATTTATATATACATATATTTTTTTTTATTTTTTTTTATACTTATTACAACGAGCCCTATTCTATTTACAGATATTTGCCCTGAACTGGATTTGTCTTTTTTTTTATTTTTTATTTGTTTAGGTGCAATGTTATTTTTATATAATTGAAAGCTTGGCGTCTGCAATTCTTTATTCTGATATGTCTTAACTTAATTATTATATTATTATTTACATGAGGCACGCTTTACCCCCTGTGTACATTAGCTTTACATTTTATAAAATCAACAAAGTTGATGTTGCTCACTTGTCTTAAATTAATGTATCTGTTATAATTATTATAATTATTTAGGTGTACTTGAGTCATGAGCTGGTTCGTGTGCACATTCATTCTCTGCATTGATTCTTTTATTAGATTTTCCAGAAAATGGCCAAGTTTCTCGATTTTAGTGCTTGCATACAGTTCTGTGTTGCTATAGTAGTGGTACCTATCTTCGTACTGATTGTATTTTCTAATTTTCCCCGTCACGTGCCTGAGAATGTTTCTTTCAAAAATTTCGAGTATTTTGTAGCTGGTGGGTGATATTGTAAACCATGACGTGAAATCGTATGTTAATATGGGTCTAATTAGTTGGCAATACATAATTTCTTTTGTTCGTTGTGATAAATCAAGTTTAATGTTAATTGGCCTTAGCATCGCGTAAGCTGCTCTGGCTTTTACTAAAGTTTTTTGACAATGTGAATTAAAATTGAGTTTATTTGTGAAGTGTACTCCTAAGTATTTCACTGAGTCTGTAGTTTCTACTTGTTTTCCATTAATCAGAATCTTTGCTTTTCGACTTTTTGCTACTGCTGTTTTGATGCATCTGCCATAAGGTGGTCTAAAAATTATAAATTTTGATTTGGTCTCATTGATTGAAATGCCCCAGTCTTTATAATAGTTTTCCAAACTTTTTATATGTCTCTGTACCTTTTTGGTTGCGATGTCTGGACAAAGGGATGTCGCGAATATTATTGTGTCATCTGCGTAAAGGATTGTTTCCGTCTCTCTACTTGTAGGCTGATCTGCGATATAGAGGTTATATAGAATAGGCCCCAATATTGACCCTTGGGGTACTCCTCGACTTGAGGTGTGAATTTTTGATTTAGCTGAATTAATTTCTACATAGAACTGTCTTTGTTGAAGGAAATTGTGGATAATTCTAATTAAATTATGCGGAATATTAGATTTAATAAGTTTGAAGATTAATCCTTTGATCCAGACAGAATCGAAGGCGTTTCGTATATCTAATAGACATGCGGCTGTGACTTGCCTATGATTTAGATTTGAAGTTAAATTATAGTGCAGAAGTGTGAGGGCATCCGTAGTTGAATGTCCCTGTCTGAAACCAAATTGGAATGGGGGAATCTTAGATGGACCTTCTTCCGGGTATACTAAGGTCCTGAGTGATCTCCATATAATTTTTTCGAGAAGTTTACCTTGGTTTGAGTTTAGGCATATAGCTCTGCTATCTTCTGCTCTTTTTAGGTTTTTGACTTTTGGGATAGGAATTATATGAGATATTTTCCAATCTATAGGGAAGTAGGATACATTTAGGCAGTTGTTTATTAAAATTGATAGATGGTTAAAGTATGTTATTGGAAGTTTTTTGATGATAAAGTTCGAAATTTTATCAGGTCCTGATGATTTTTTTGTGTTTGTAACTAAATATTTGAGTTCTAATGGATTGGTAAAGTACTCCTCTAGTGGTTCGATGGCTGAGTTTTCACTCGAGAAGGTAGTTAGGGGATCGGCGGAGGAGGAAATGAAGTTATTGACCTCTTGGCAAACAGTATGGGTTAATACTGAGTGAGTATTAGGAACTTGTTCAGCATATAGCGATTTGTAATAGTTTGCGAACTCGTTAGTTATTTCGTTCATGTCATATGTCATTTGACCACCTCTTTCAAGTTGCTCAGGGGTTACGAACCTTTTCCTTCCTGTAATCCTATTAATTTCTTGGAACATAGAGTTTCCAGGTTTGATTTCAGATATTTTCTTTATGAATTTTTCTTTAAGATGTTTTGAGATATGATGTTTAATAATGTATGTGAGGCAGCTGATCTGAGATTTAATTGAGAGGTACCTAGGATCTTGGTTATTTAGTGTTCTGTTATATATTCTACATAATATTTTTTTTAGTTTCCTACGGTATTCGAATAATTTTTGGAGTAATGGTGGGAGATTATTGTAAGTGTAATTTTTTTGCTTTACTTTGGGAATCAGCATACTGATTGAGTTTTGCACAGACTTTGTCAGTGCCTGAATATATTTGTTAATCTCGGCTTCTGAAAGGTTTCTATTCTTTGGTATTACTATCTTTTGAAGTTCTTGGTCTATTTCATTTTTAAAATTGGTCCAGTTTGCAGCCTTATAGTTATAGTAGCTAGGAGGGTCTATTCTTAAAAAATTAGTGATACCTAAGAGATCTATCGATAGCTCCACCGCACAGTGGTCTGAAAATGATGGGATCGATCTACACACAAAATTATCTTTTCTTGCGTAACTTGTGACCATGTTGTTTGTAACTAGGTAGAAATCTATGATTGATCCTGATCGGGGAAATGTTGCTTTTTTGGGTACGACTTGTAGAAAGTTATGGGATGAAGAAATGAGCCAATTTTGGAGAGCGTTACCTGTTATATTGTCTGTTCTATCCCATGCTTTATTGCGTGCATTAAAGTCTCCCCCTATTATTGCCATTTGATAGTTATCGCTTTGCTTGTTAAGTATATCTAGGTCATGGTTTAAGTGCGTAAAATTGGTACCATTTGGAATGTAGACGGAAACTATTAGTATTTTTTGAAGGTTTGCTCTTGTGATAGTTATTGCTGAATAGTTAATAAAGTTTATGTTAGGTATTAATAGCTGTTCTGTTTTAAAATTGTCCTTTACTAAAATTGCGGTTCCTTTTGATCTATCCGTTTTATTGTGTCTAATAATTTTGTAGTTATCTACTACGAATTTGTGCCTATCTTGAAGATTTGTTTCCTGTAGTAGGAAAAGATCCGGTTGCTTTTGTCTCACCAGATGGTCGAGTTGAGCTCTATTGACGTGGTTCGCAATAGAACAACAGTTTAACGTGTAAATTTTTAGTTTTTTTAACCCTGACATATCGTAAAAACAAAAGAAATATATGCTGCCTGTCTGTCTTCAAATGTTTGTAATTTCCTGTATTGTGGCAAAAAATCGTTAACTCTTTTAATGAGGGTTCCTAAATTACATCCGAAAAGCTCATGACTCTCGTTATTTACAAATTTTGTAAAATTAATGCTATTGTTACTATTACTACTGTTACTATTATCTACATTATTCTTATAATTATTCACCTTTTCTACTGCCGACGGTACTTCTGCCCTGCTTCGCTGCTCTGGTTTATCGATTGTTTTTGTTGTGGAACTGCCGAACAGGTCGGCAAATTTTATATTTTGGGATATTCCGCGTTGTGCCGATTTTATGGCAAATAGGTTGTGCTTGTGTTTTTTAACCCGTTCTTCTTCTTTTTCTCTACGAGCAGCTTCCATTTTGTTTTTAATTTTTAGGAATTCATCACAGCCTCTATAGTTGGCTGGATGTCCGTGTTTCTTGCAGTTTACACAGAAAGGTTCTGATTCTCGGTCGACTCTTTGGCAACATCCCGGTTCGTGTTCTTTTTCGCATTTTATGCATCTATATTGGTATGCACAGTTCCTTGCCACATGCCCAATTCTTTGACACCTCTTGCACTGAATTACTGATGTTTTCCGTAGAGCTTCCCATGAAATTTTGTGATGACACATGAACTTTATGTTACGTAGCACTTTAACATCTTCTTTATTATTCACTGACACTATATGGCAATTCATTTTTATTCCTTTTTTATTTATCATATTTTTTATCACTGCTGTTATGCCATGAACTTCTTTTATTTCTTCCTCTATCTCAGTATCAGAGAAGGTGTGTTGCACTCCTCTCATCACTATATTTGTTGTTTTTTCGTCGTCTCTAGTATATGTATGAGCTGCTACATTATTTTCTTTTAAGATTTCGAACATCTTTTTGTGGTTATCCACATTATCACAGGTCACTATTTTTTTATTTCTTCTCGTTATTTTCACTGTATATTTAACACTTGGCACTTTTTCTACATAATCACTTAGTTTTTTTGTGTCGAGATTGGGCACAATTATCGGTGGTACTTTCATTTTTTTAACCGTTTTCTTCGGTGGGCACTGTCTATTTAAAATGTTGCTATTTTGCACTTGTTTTTGTTGTTGTTTTTCTTCTAATTCTGCAAACACAGAGAATTTATTTTGTAACGGTATCGGTTCTGAGCGATCACTTTTATGTTTTTTGTTCGCTACTCCTATGCTATGACTGGAGCTTATCGACCTTTTTGTTGATGTAGATATTATTGATGTCATTGATGTATTTTCTTCATCAACTGAACTGTTGTCATCTTCTTGATATTTAGATATTGATTTATTTACCATATCTTCGAATGAAATGTTTTGTTGCTCACAGTGCATTCGCACTGCCCGCTCAAAATCATCCAGAGACATCCTATCTCACCTTTTACACTACTATTATTTTTATTTTATTAAATTTATTATTTAAAGTTTATTACACCACTGTGAAACGATTATATGTTTTGAAAAAAACAGATTTTATTTTATTTTATTCATATACTTGTGAACACTATGAAGTACACTATGAATATCGATCTGATCTGATCGATCATACAATCTGATCGGAATCAATAGTCAATAATCGAAATCGAACGAAAAAATGAATTTAAACACTGCTATATATACAGAATGTATGTGCGGTTGTATTAGCGAATTATACTAATACAGCCAAATTC
The DNA here is from genome assembly GCA_963556165.1 of Tipula helvola. NCBI lineage: Eukaryota > Metazoa > Arthropoda > Insecta > Diptera > Tipulidae > Tipula > Tipula helvola. The sequence continues at coordinate 229,820,140 of OY744483.1, forward strand.
TCTTACAATTTTTCTTCGTCACATCACACAGCTATGTATATTCCTGTGCTAGCAAATTTTAACAATTAACAATTTTTTTTTAAACTCTAATTTGAATTATTTAATTATTTCGGATAATTAATTGAATTCAATTTCGGAAATATGTATGTTATTAAAAATATTGTAAGCCTGTCTCTCTATGGGTGGTGAATAATTGTTTTTTTTTCTAATGTTTTCAATCTTTTTCTGGGGCTCAAGGCACTTCCGACTCTTTCGCAGTTCATTTTCCGTCCTACTTTACGCCATAGTAGCCAAATCGATGAAGTACGACTATGGACCTGTTTTCGTTCAAATCACCACTGGCACATTGCCGGTGGGTCGGCCCATGGGTTCTGCACTCTCAACAGGGGGTGATAAATTGTGTTCATCTTCATCACCAATCGTAATCAGATAATGAAACATCCCTTTTGCATCATGCCCTTATAGGGATTCGAACCCGGTGCCTCCCGATCCAACCGCCGCTACTTTAACCACTGCGCCATTTGGTCAGTATGAATAATTGTTCGTAAATACTAATATATACATAAGTACTGCTACGTGTTATCTGTAAAACATATTTAAATGTTCTTAAGATCGGTTGAATATAAGAAATACGAATTAAATAATTAATTCAAATTAGAGTAAAAATAAAAAAATTGTTAATTATTCTTAATTATTTCAGGCATATATTGTATACGAATGTACAGAATAACCTGAATGTCAAAATCTATGGAATTTGACCTTTTTGAGAGATATTCAATATTAACGAAAAGTATATTTTCAGATAGGACTGGCCATTCAATTTCATAAATAATAAATTCATTGTTTCCGGCTTATGTTATATATGTTGCTTCTTGATTTTTAACTATATGTTGATTCTCGATTTTAGTTTTTTGTATTTTTATTTTATTGCACTTTTACCATTTTTTTTTTCACTGTTGTTATGTAATAATGTTTAAATGAAGTATCACTCACTATTAATTTTGTTTAAAACAATAGCTGAAGCGGTGATAACAAAGAGAGCCAATAATGTAAATAAAACGCAAACCACATGAAAATTAATATTGAGTACTAATCAAATTGGCTTCCTAAACTTTTGTTGTGCCTTCTGGATCAATAAAAAAAGTTTGCTTGAAAAATATATTAAATTAATAATCATAAAAATTATTCCGATTGTAGTTCTGCCAAGGGTAGTTTTTGTTCGCAAACATACTCATAAATAAGCGCTAAGATTTTTACGTTTTTGCTATAGGAAAATTAGCAGAAGAGCTCCCATTAACATTCCATAAAACATATGTTACGGTCATAAATTATCTACAGCACTACACATATCAATGACAAGGATGACGCTGATAATAATTTTATTGGATGAAAAATGTTTTATTAAAAACGAAAAATTCAAATAAAAACTTCTTTAAGTCCAACCCCAATGTTCTTGTATTCCTTAAAAAAAAATTCAAACCATTTTCCTTGAGGGTAAATTTCAACATGCAAATAAAATAATGTAAAACTTTACAACTAAAAAGGTTCAAAGTGTTTTTGTTTTAAATTTGAGAATTGATTTTATTTAATAATTTCTTCGGCACGAGAAATACGAAGTTGATTTTTGTATGGAAAATACTTTTTTAATGCTTGAAATGAAAAAAAAAACATTTTCACTTTTGAAAAATAAAACTAAATATCAAAAAACTGGAAATATTTGTGTTGAACAAAAAATAATAACAAAATTTCTTCATTTTCCAACTGGAGTAATTTTTGTGTTGAATATTGTACAGATTGAAGAGAATTTTATTTTTTATTTTGTCTATTAATACACTGTAGGGAGCTTTGCTTTTTGAACTAATTTGTTTTAAGGGAACATAAAAAAGACTTTGTAAATATTTTTATAAAGCTATGCAAATTTAATGATTTTTGAAAGAGACTGTTGATTAAAAGTTAAAGGGATATAAAAATATCTTAATCATTCCAGCAGGAAGCTGGAGAATTCGTTTTATATTCTTATGATCGTTTACTACTTAATTCAAATATAATTATTTTGGTATATTCAATGAATGGCTTTTAACGTACGATTATTTCTCTCTAAATATAATAAAAATTAAAATGATCCACCGAAAAGGATCTATTCGAATTGATAGAGTGATCACGTGCTATCTGTATTTTTATATGTTTTCTATAGATACAGTGAAACCTTTTTACCAAATAAATTATATGAAAATGTTTCGACTTTTTTATAGACAATATATTACTTGTAATTGTAAATGACATTCACTGTATTTTCGATTTGGTAAATCAGAAAAATAACAGAGGCCAATCACTTATAATATATCTACAAATCAAAGTAGAAATATTATCCCCTCCCCCTTTTATTTCTTTACAAGTAATATATTGTCTATAAAAAAGCCGAAACATTTTCATAATATTCAGACAATTGGTTAAATTTCGCAAATAAATTATCATATGTATACATATACTAAACAGAGGTTTTGTTGTTGAGTGTAAATATTTTCAGGGGTGATTCCTTGATTAATTTCAAGAAAAAAGTCGTTCCTAGAGGGAGGGGGGGGGGGCATTTTCAATATTTACTGAGATACAGTGCGTTAAAGAAAATTACTTTTAGGTGGTACTTTAACGCATATTTTTCTTAATTAACAGATAATGAATGATTAACCAGCCGTGATTTTTTCATCACCCGCCGGGAATCGAACCCGGGACCTCCGAAGCTTAAGCAAGCATGCTAACCGTTGTGCCACCGCCACCGGGGCGGCACGTAGCCCATTCCGTTGTTTAAATATTAATGTTTAAACTTTGAATTTTATTTGAATACCACTAAAATTTTCCGTTTTTCATAGTTTTTTACTCTTAAAACATAAAAATAATAAGTCATTTCTAATTATTGCTTTTTCCTCATACAAATACCTACAAAAATCTCATAGAAACATTTGATGTACGTTTCTAGATAACATGAGAAATTACAACACAAATATGTCTTGTCAATTAAAAATCAATCAATTTTGTAGCTAGTTTATGATATTTTATTAGTTTTTCGTAAATCTTTTTACAACAAGTGCTCAAATGGCCACCACTGTTATAAATGCATTAATAATTTTTTCTGAATTTCTATTGATACATTTTTATTATCCAAAATCTCCGTTACTTTTATTGCAGCCGTGTCAATTCTCTCATTTAGATCTTCCATAGTTACAATTTTAGATGAATAAACCAGCTGTTTCATTGTTCTTCATAACCAATTTTTTTATCCCACGAATACAGATTATGGAAGTTTATAATACCGTCCCTCGTAAACTGTGATTCGTCCGTCCATAGAATATTGGAAAAAAGTTTCCGTCGTCCCTTTGTAAAGGTAAGTCACAAAACCCCCTTCGTTTCTCAAAATTAGCGGGCAAAAGACCCTGGACAGGTGTATAATGGTATGGGCGAAGATTATTGTCATAAAAAATACTCCAAATTTTATAGTTTGACATAAAACATAATGAACCGTAAAGACAAACGTTTGATACTGATTGAATGTTCATTTCTAGCCGCTCGAAGCACAGCATCATCGCTATAAACAGATAAAAATGGTACCAGGTTAGCATCCACCCGATGATTAGCAACACTTCTAGTTTTAAATGTAATCTTCTAAACGTGTTGGTAAATGTTTAAGTAAAAAGTGTTTACGAAAAACTAATAAAATATCATAAAAAAACTACAAAATTGATTGATTTTGAATTGACTTGACACATTTGTATTCTAATTTTCCATGTTATCTAAAAACGTACATCAAATGTTTTTATCAGATTTTGGACGGTATTTGTATGAGTAAAAAGCTATGAAAAACGCAAAATTTTAGTGAAATTTAAATAAAATTCAAATTTTAAACATTAATATTTAAACAACGGAATGGGATACATACTTAAATAATTCATTAAACAAAGGTAATCCTGATCCCTAAAATGTTCCATTTGATTGGCTTAGTCTACTTAACTTTGGAGTAATTAAGGAAAATATTCGTTAAGGTACCATCACAAAGTAATTTTCTTTAACGCACTGTATCTCAGTAAATACATATTGAAAATGGGCCCCCCCCCTCCAGGAACGATTTTTTGCTTGAAATTTATCAAGGAATCACCCCTGAAAATATTTACACTCACGAACAAAATACCCTCTAAAAGGGAAAGCGGATTATGTTTCCATAGTTAAGTTATTTGTCCAACATATTTTCGTTAAACATTTTTTTAGAATAAACATAAGGTGTCGCGCAGTGAGGCCGATTACCAAAAACCTTATTATGGTTTTATGCAAAGGGGTTAAAGGGGGTTGTCAATTAGGGTATACAATACCGATTATTGAATACCCGGGTATTCGGCTATTTTGACCTTTTATTGAGTACTCGATTACCCGGGTAATTTGATCGAGAATCCGGGTAACTTGATTCAAACGAAATATGGAAGGGGTGAATATTATTTTGTTTCGCTCTGGGATAAATTGCTGGGAGAAAAATTGCTTTTTTGCTTTTAATTTGTTCGCTTGAAGAAAAAATGTTGTTCTGATACCAAAATATGTTTGCTCGAGAGCACACTCTTTAGCATAAGTATGGTATGTTTTTAGGTTGATTTTGAATCTTTCATTTGGCTAACTGGCTGATGTTTTCAGTTAGACAGTTTTATTGTGGTTATTGTGTTTTGGTTGAAATGTCATTAAATTAATCTCAACATTGCTTTGCAAATAACTTTTTAAATTTTATATGTGCAATTTGCAAGTTTGTTATATTTTGCCAGATAACCCACAAACATGAAACATCAATGAGATTTTCTTGTTCGATAGATGCCGAAAATGCGATTGCTTTTTCTAAAGGGGAAAAAATCAATGGAAAACTTTTGTTTTTAACGGAGAGGTTTTGGGTGTTTGGTTGTCTTTAGATTTTTAGTTTGTTTTATTATTTAAATTAGGAAATCACGAGTAGATGATGACAAATATTTTAAAAAGATGAATACCTAAATTCTTCACGCATCTGAAGAATTTTCAAATAATTGTTTTAATAATACATGGTAAAATAAAAATTAACTGGATTCAACTAAATTTAATCAAGTATGTAGGATGATTTAATTTGATTGGCCTGTAATGATGAATTCATGAGCACAACAGAAAATAATTAAAAATTTATTTATAAGGCATTACCGAAAATTTTAAGTTATGAAAAAATGTACTACATATTTATCTGTAAAATATGCATATTCTAATATGCTTTCACGCCCGATGGATGCTATTAACAAATCATTCCTATGTGACCATTTTAAGAAGGAAGGGAAATATGAGTCAAAATGTATTATGTGCACTCATTAATCCAAAGAGCGGGCGGCATAGCCATGTTATATGATTTTTCTAAAGGTTTCATGTATTTTTAAGTTTTTTTTTAAAACGAGTACTTTGAAACTCGGGTAATTTGGATTCCCTATTGTCAATAAAGGTTTTAGAGGGTGAAATTTTGTAAATGTGATTAGAGATTCGTGATAACCCGGGTATTGAAAAAAATAATACTCGACTACCCGAGTACTTTGAAACTCGGGTAATTTGGATTCCCTATTGTCAATAAAGGTTTTAGAGGGTGAAATTTTGTAAATGTGATTAGAGATTCGTGATCAGCACCCCAAAATATCCAAATAAAGAATTTCAGAATTTTGATCAGCTGTTCGGCAATCGGCCCCACTGTGTGTCGCGCTAATCGTTTATTTGATTTTAACCAAAAAATATGTCAACATTTTAACGAAACAATTTTTGCTGATGTTTTTTTTAACAAATGTCAAAGAAAATGAATGTTTAAACCGTAACGAATTTATCGCATTTAAATTGTTTTCTGTCTGATTTTTTTTAGATGGATCGAGCTAGAAAAAAATGCAAACTGTATAACAAAAAGTTGTTTTATTTATGTTATGTGTATTGTGTTTTTATTACTTAAGTTATATATGTAAGAATTTGCAAATTTCGATAAAGTTGAGGTTATGTTCCCTACATCACAATTTTAATTTGTTAAAGCGCGAAAGCGCTCTAAATGTGCATTTTTTTTAAATTAATTCGGGGCACACACATTGGTTAAAGTGAATAAAAAAGTAAATACTTTATTTGAATTTTTCAAGATTTTTCTTGATTATCGTGTGTGTGTAATTATTAATTTGTTAGACAAGGAAACATTTGAAGGTCATGGTAATGCTGTGTCAAGCATTAAGTATTTATATTTGAATTTTTGTAGCAAAAATATTGAAAAATTCAAATATTTACAATTACTCTTTTTATTAAACACTTCATTCAGTGCGTATGCTCCCGAATTAATTAATACAAAATGTTTATTTAGGGCGCTTTAAAATAAAATTGCCATGTGGGAAACATAACCTTAACTTTATCGAAATTCGCGCATATACCTACATATGTTATAAATAATCAAAACACAATACAAATAACATAAATAAAACAACTTTTTATACGTACTATAATTAATAATAATAATAATAAATAATAATTTTTCACATACATAAAACATTTTTAAAAATTTAAACAAAATAGACATTTCGTTAAAATAAAAAAGCTTCGTTGAATAAAAAAAATCCGAATTTTCGTTAAGCAGCTAGTGAGGCCTCTTAAAGGTGGATTTATATTATCGGCGCGGCTCAGCACATTCATGCATCTTCTCATACATCAACGATTTATATTATCAGCTCAGTTCAGTTCATAATAGTAGTTCGTATTTATTTCGGTGTGCATTCGTAACACAATAATATGAAATTAATAATTTATGTTAACAGTATCTAGATGCAACTATTTATTAATAGCAACATTAGCAACACGTGTTGTTAATGAATGCAATATCACAGCGAATTACGAAAAAACATTCGAATTTAGTATTTCGTTTTTCCTTCGCATCTTCTCGTTTGCGTTTTGTTTTCGCAATATTTTTTTTGGATGATACGATATGCGCTGTACTGTGCTGCACGGAAACGTACTGATAATATAAATACTCTCATATTAAATACATGTAACAATAATTTTTTGGGATGAGCTGTGCCGAGACGAGCCGATAATATAAATCCACCTTAACCCAGTTGTACTTTGAGTGAGCAATCGAGCAATTTTGTTTGAGATGGCACATTAAAAACATGAAACAGAAGTATAAAGCATAAAAAAAGAAATCTTCGGCTTCTTAAATTTGTTTTTCATAGAAGTAAATTACACTGTTCGCATTATTTTCGTTCTTTTTGTACGAAATTTAGTATAAAGTGATGCTCACGGTGAGCTATAAGAGAGCATCACCGTGATTGATCAATGATCGTGTAGCGTGTAATTTGGCAGAACAAAAAAAAAATAAACAAAATCAATTTAGCTCATACAAAAAAATTAGTTTATTAAATTTAAAAAAAAACAAAAAAAAATATTTGAATTAAATTAACTAAAATTAAAATAAAAAAAAATTATAACCAAAATGACCGAACAGTCAAAAAAAAATTATGTTGCCTTCATTCACAACAGTTTATTGTTTCTTCTTCTTTTCCTTTTTTTTTTTTTTTTCCTTGTCTCCTTCACCTGCTCGTTGGATTTCTGAGCTCCGAAAAACTGATTAAATTTTATCCCGGAAGAAAACAAAATTCTGAGGAAAATAAAACAAAAGAATAATTAGATATAAATCAAAACAAAATAAAATCAATAAACTTTTGCTTTCACAACAACAAAAACAACTGAGACAAATTCCAAAAATATCCGCAACTTGGTGATGTTAATTAAAAAAAATATCCAATCTTTATTTTATTTTTTTTTTGAGTTGGGCGCCATGACATCGTCTCTCGGAACAATCCACTCTGGCGTAGGTTTTGAGGTTGCTTCTATTTTATTTTGGAATTTAAATGTATATAATTAAAATATGGCGAAAATATGGATAAAAGAAAAATACAAAAAAACTAGGAAAATGTTGCTGGACACTAGAAAGGAATTAAAAAAATTTCACTTTTGCTAATTCTTGGTACAACTCACTGATTTGCCTTTCAACTAGTTGCAAATTCCCATGCTTATTCCTATTCTCGCTGGTGGTCCCTATCTTCCGTTTTCTTCGCCCGGCGTGGCTCCAATATCCTCGCCTGGCGCGGCTCCGCTATTCTTGTCGCAGCACACACACAAAAAAAAATTACTACCAGAAATCACCGGCTAGCCTTGTTTCTTATTTTATGTTCACCACAGAACTCTCTTTTTGTGTCTTTATATTTTTTTTTCCATTTTCAGACACGTGGCCCAATTCCACAAAATGGACACTTTTCTTTTTTTTTTTTTGAAAAAAAAAAATATTTTTATTATTTTTTTCTTATTAAAAAAAAACACTTCAATATTCTTATTTTTTTTTCGTTCTTTAGTTTAAACTCAAATTATATATTTATCTTCTTTTTTTTTCCACCTGTAGTTTCAAAAAACCAATTTATTTATTTTTATCTTTTTTTCCTCCCTCTTCTGTCTAGTTGTCCTCCTTATATAGCCAATTTTTTCCGCGATTCCAGTGGCAGTACCAAAATAAATGAAAATTTTCTGGTTGAGGAAGGACATCTAATGGGAAAACGACCAATGGATCGTTCCGAAAAATTAATATTATTATTTTTTTTCGATTAATAACGTAGCCAATGGCTCATAGATGCCGCTCAAAAAAAAAAAAAAGTCAACGCAAAAATTATTGCACCAAAAGACAATTTAAGGCGTTTCATCCCAATTTTTGATGTTGTTCAATTCAAAGAAAAATTGATCATAAAAATACTAAAAACTTTCGTTGCTCTGAAATCCACCGGTAATTTAACAAAGAAAATAAAAAAAAACAACAACACGTTACAATCGCTTTTGGAGCGCTCTAACAGGGAAGGTGGATTTATATTATCGGCTCGTCTCGGCACAGCTCATCCCAAAAAATTATTGTTACATGGATTTAATATGAGAGTATTTATATTATCAGTATGTTTCCGTGCAGCACGGTACAGCGCATATCGTATCATCCAAAAAGAATATGTATTGTGTAAACAAAACGCAAACGAGAAGATGCGAAGGAAAAACGAAATACTAAATTCGAATGTTTTTTCGTAATTCGCTGAGATATTGCAATCATTAACAATACGTGTTGCTATCAATAAATAGTTGCATCCAGATACTGTTAACATATTTATGATATAATTATTAATTTCATATTATTGGGTGTTTTCTTTTATTCATTCCATAGAAAGAACTGAACGAATAGAATATTGATCACGTGACCTCGGAATATTCCGTATATAATGTAATAAAAGAACGGATTGGAATAAATGGAGTACATTTTCCATAGCACGAATTTTTTTTTTTTTTGAAAATTAGGAAACAAGTTAAGTTTATTAAATAAATAATTTTATTATAATTAATTGAAGTTGCAAATAATTTGTACGTGAAAACACACAATGCAATATTAATTTTAATTTATATATCTTTAAAAAAACTGGGATTTTTTGTATCTGCCAAGCTCTATTTAAAATTATAAAACTAAAAATATTTTCAAAAATGTCTAAATTTAATACCTTAAATAATTTATTTTATCATAATTAATAATATTATTTTCCATAATATCTATCTAAATTGTAAGCATCGCGCATAATTACAAAACGTCAAACGAAATATTCTTTTTATTCCACCTTTCGATGTAGTACAAAAAGAATGCATTCTGAATATTCCGAATAAATAAAAGAATGGAGTAAAAAAGGAATGGAATGAATAAAAGAACGATTTACGTCACTTTTGGAATGTCCGGAATATCCAGAATGAATAAAAGAAAACACCCATGTGTTACGAATGCACACCGAAATAAATACGAACTACTATATGAACTGAACTGAGCTGATAATATAAATCGTTGTTGTATGAGACGATGCATGAATGTGCTGAGCCGCGCCAATAATATAAATCCACCTTTACAGATTGTCCCCGATCGAGTTGCTGAAACATAACCTTGTATTTTATTTTTACTACATTTTCATTCGTTACTGAAAATACGCTACTATAAATTAGTCGGATGATTTGCAAGCGTTTTATATTATCGGAGGTAATTGTAATACGAGTGTATTTATGGTATTAAAAGACAAATGCATACACTAAATGTAGTAATCTAAATGATGTAAAACATTTTAATTTAGAAAGTAAATAATCAAATTTTAGAAACTTATAAAGAGAAAAATTATTTTTTTAAAAATTTTAAATAAAATAAATTCGTGAATCGAACAAGATAATCGAATTGCCCGTTTTTATATATGGCAGTGTGTGTGTATTTAACGTCTTGAAAAATATTATTGAATAGATATGTATATATATTATATGTATATATGATATTTCAGTTGAGAATAACAACAAAATGACAGTTCTAGTGAAAATGACAGCAAACGGACAGTTGTTGGTATTTATAAAAGAGAGATAAATTGGTTGATTGATTTTTTTTTTGGTGAATCGAAAACGGCATTAATTAACTAAAATTTTTTCTAAAAAATGGAGTGTTGAATAATTATTTATTTATTTTATTTATTTATTCATCAAACAATCTGTGGATGCATTAAACTCCAGTGTTGACTGCTGCTATACATTACAATTTTAAAAAGTTAGAGGATAAAAGTTTTCATTTTAATACAATAAAAAGTTTAAAAAACAAAATTATACAAAACAATAAATAAAAATTTAAAATTGCAATTACCTGCACTTGAAATTGCACCAAATCGCTCACACTATCACATTCGAATAAAAACATTTTTAGACCGGATTGAAAATATTTCAAATTCCGACAAATTTTCAATTCATCCGGAAGGCTATTGAACATTTTGGGAGCCAAAAGTAAAAATGAGTTTTGTAAGTTTGATGTGTTGAATCTCTGAGGGCGATTATACTGAGGGTTCCTCAAGTTGGATCTAGTACTATGACCTTCGTCTGGTTCATAATGATAACAAAATAACAATGCGTGTAGCCTCTACGCGCGACAGAAGTGAAACTGGCATATCCAGTCAAATGTGTAGCTTTTCCGCAGCAAGTGTTGAAGAAATAGTCAATTGATCCTTATAGTGTTATGGGAGTATTATACAAAGTCAGAGTAGATACATCCAAATTAGATAATTGCACATTCTACATTATCTAGTTATTTTTCTCATTCTGTTACTCCATGATCTGGTAGAACAGGATTATCACAACTCGATACAAAATCTGCTTATAGAGATCCAAAGGCACGATAAACGGACGATAAAGTGCAGAGGCACGATAAACGGAATAAAAGCAATATTATTTACTAATACATACTGATATTAAAGCGACATTTTAGCTTGAGAATACAATCGAAATTGTGATGGTGCATTGTTCGCTTTATATTTTAAAGTGAATTTTGCTTAAGACAAAAAATTTTTTCAAGATAAATTCAGAATACTAAATAATTTACCTAAAGTAATGCAACCAGCGATCGAGGCATAGGTGCAGTTTTCTCATATCATTTGGAACTATTGCAGAGTATAATTTCCATGTCTCTAGCATAAACCAATTGTTTCATTTTTGAATTGCTCGAGAAAAAGAAATACATTTTGTATTTAGTTTAAAAGTATTAAATTTAATCTTAATTTGCCAACTCTCATTGTATGATCCTTTAAATATCTTTACAAATTTATGTTTTATAAACTTCACTTCTCTATTTATTGTAAATTTATAACAAGTTATTTAACATAATAACCACTTACATCTAAATAGTACAAAAACATTAAGTTTGAGATATTTGTGTACAAGCAAATTATTTACAAACACAATTTTTATACTTGTTTTATATAATATATGTACTTGTAAATTGCAATCAATACCTCAATATACTATAAATCTAGGAGGCATTGATTCGACTGTTCGTAATATGTTGTTTTTGTATTACTTGCAAATTCATTCAAATTCGTTTCAATATTCTTTTGTTTTTTTCGAATCATACCCTGCCTAAAAAAATTTCACTTCAAAAATAAAAGAAATACTGTCGCTTTTTTCGTTTCATATCGCTTTTTCATTTTTTGCTTGTGATTTTTGTTTTGTTTCATCGATTTTAAAAATCACCTCGGTACTAAAGAAGTTTCACTTCAAGAAAGCTTTTAGTACTTTAAGCAGAAACAGATGTCTAAGTGGAAATATCTAGAGGAATTGAAATAGAATAGTTTTTCCAAAACAAAATTGAAATAGAGCCCTTGAAGCAGAAGTCCTCTTCGTATTAAGAATAATCCTAACAATATGCTTCGGCGCAATAATGAGTGGTTGAATTTTGGAGTAGTAAGTGCCACCCCAACAAACTAAGCGATAAGACAATTACGAGTCAACTAATGCAAAGTATATATTTCTTAAAACTGCAGTCGGGCATGCTCTACGTAGTATGTAAAATTTCCTAATCTTTATATCATTCCTAATCATAATCGAGGCACTATATTTCCGAAAATAAAAGCTTAGGTGTTATATTCTACTAATAATACTCTAAATTTTATAAGTTCCTAGCCGATAAACCCGGTATTACCCGGGAAAATATTATTAAATATTTATAGTATCATCAAAATATCAACTGTAGCGGGGAAATAACATAACGTAACGTACCACGGCCGGACTGATTGTACTACAATTTTATATATAATGTACTGTGTCAAAACCAACACAAATGTCTTATACAAGCCATATTATTTCCTTGACGCATGCATATTATTAAATCCAAAATCTGCTATTTTATGTAAGTGTTAGTGATATTTTATACTGTTTTTGACACAAACTACAATTTAAAATCAAAGTATGTAAAGATTATACTGTATTATGACGCTAATACTTAGAGAAATAGTAGGTTTTATTTTGAGTTTGTATGGCGATAATATGGCTTGTATAAGACATTTGTGTTGGTTTTGATTAGCGTCATAATACAGTACAATCTTCACATACTTTGATTTTAAATTGTAGTTTGTATCAAAAACAGTATAAAATATCACTAATGGGCTAACCAGACATTATTTCCTTACAGAATATTTGACACATCGGCCACCGAATACAGTATTAAAATTGTAATATGAATATCAAAATTTAATATTTTTAAGAAAAGTATGCTTTGAAAATTTTGATGTAGTCTGACATTTCCTTCAGTTTGCGTGTTAATTTTCGTTCTGTTAAGTGACAGCTGAACTGAACGGAAAAGTTCTAAAAGATTCGCTGGCCAGCAACATGTACTTTCTGTATATCGCAGTATTACGTTAAGTTGTTACTGATTCGCTGCTTGGGCCATTATACTTATAGAAATAGTAGGTTTTGGATTTAATAATATGCGTGCGTCACGGAAATAATATGGCTTGTATAAAGATATTTGTGTTGGTTTTGACACTACATTATATATAAAATTGTGGTACAATCAGTCCTGCCGTGCCATGTTACGTTATGTTATTTCCACGCAACAGTTGAAATTTTGGTGATTATAGTATCTATAAATATTTAATAATATTTTCCCGGGTAAAACCGGGTTTATCGGCTAGGAACTTATAAAATTTAGAGTATTATTAGTAGAAAATAATACACAGGTTTAATACACGAAAACTTACCTTTTATTATCTTATAATGGGCCTATCCACACGAATATTTTTAACAACACCGTACCAACAGCATTCTGTATTCACACTGTTGTTATTCTTGATTCTTCTTTATGTATGGGTAAATTTACTTAATTTTTGGATTGCAAGATACGAACTACAACCTACAAGGAGAAAAACAATTTCATACATATTTCATTTTGTGCGTTAAACAATAGAAAAACACGTGCCAATGCACATTAACCTTCCTGTCAACACGACACACCTGGGTGTGTATTTAATTTTTTGTAACTGAATGAATTTTTTTTTCTAATAAAGTTAAATGAAATTTTCATTATGATATCGTTTCTATATTTAATGTTTATCCGCCTTTGATGAAAAACTCTTGATTAAATTCATACACACCAGCGGTTGGACGTGTTGGTAAAAGTGGTTTTATTCTCGTGTTGACACTAAGATTAAATTATTTATTTATTTAATTTTATATTTGTATTAGTGTGTAACAACACGAGAATACCAGAAATTTCATAATGCAAAAGTGCATTACAAATCCCCACCACAAATTTAAGTTTGTAGGCAGAGAGGTAAAGAAACGAGGGTGAATACGGTTGTTAAAAATACTGGTGTGGATAGGCCCAATAGCCTTCTAAGTTAATTTATGGTGAATATTTAGACCCGTATCTGTGTAGTTTTAGATATTGCGGACTTTTCGTAGATTTGACAATGAAATGATTTGTTAGTTGTAATAAAGAATATTTATTTTAGTTAAATAATAAGAAAATTAATCATTTTTAGTAAGTCAATTAGAAACCCCGCCCCGGTGGCACAGTTGTTAGCATGCTTGCTTCAAGCTCCGGAGGTCCCGGGTTCGATTCCCGGCGGGTGATGAAAAAATCACGGCTGTTAATGTAAGGGTCAATGAACTAATCACTCATTATCCGTTATAAAAATGATTATGAAACTTCACTATGAAGCGGCCAAGTCCCTCTATGGGATGTAGCGCCAGCGGGAAAAAAAAAAAAAAATTAGAAACCCTCATTAGGTTTAAGTAATTTCTATGATAGTAGTATCCAATAGTAGTGTATTTGCTAACTAGATTTACGTTATTCAATTTTCAAACTTCATAACATTTTGTTGTTATCATTTTGAATTCGCTTTACCTTATAGGCTGGTTTAGATTTTGCATTCAATTTCATATCGCTTGTATTCCGCCAGGTCGCTTGTGTTTTCTGCTAGTCGTTATTGATGCACAGCTCAACCCAATTTCAGCTCCATACTCGTGGCACCATCAATCCTTTTACCAGTTTAATACGAAAAATTAAATAACAAATTCTTATTAGGCGTTTTCCCATTACGGAAGCATTTCACGTTTGCCTATTAATCTCATACACTATACAAACACAAAAAGCACAAAAAGCTTTGCAAATAAATACAAGAATCCACCATAAATTTTATTACCAAAACAATTAAATTTATTTCTCTTTATACCATAAACAATATATTATTTTGTCTTCATGCCATCTCTATCAAAAAAATAACGTCTACAACAACTTTAAGCTCAGTAAACAACAACAACAACGAAATCTATATTTAACAACAAGACAATGTTTAAAGCGCCTCAATTTCTTTATTTATATTCGCTCGCCCAAAAAATAGAAATATAATAAGACAGTATGTTTAGACAACTTCATCCATCTCTTCCTCTATATGAGGAACAACATTTTTTTTCTCTGAAAGCACAAAAGCACAAGACAACAGCAGACCAAAAAAATTTAAGTTTATTTGTGATGACTTTTATTTATATTTATTTATTCCTCTTATACAATTTATATTACTGTCGCTTATATGTATGTTGGCATTGGTGTTGTTATTGTTGTGTTGGTTTTCCATTAAATTTTCTTTTCTGCGCAAAAATGGAAAGATTTAGATTAGAATTTTTCTCGTTTTCTGCTGAGCTTTCTTCACATGATTTGATCAATAAAATGTTTGTTATAGATTTTAATTTGATTAAATTGTTTGTTTGCGAATATTATAGAAGAAAGCGAAAAATGGATGTTTGGAAAATAGGGTGTGCATTTTTCTTTGTATAAGTAAATAATAACTCAATGCCTTCTACAGTATGAAAGTATTACTACAGGCTACGTCACTAAATTTACGTAGAAACCATTATTTTTCTGCAAATGACTATAATGTTAGAAAAATTAAAGATAATAACATTTCCATGTTATGTAGAGAGTACAGAATTTAAACATGCGAAAAATATAATACAAACAAATAAATTGGTGATAATCTATCGCAAGAAAGGAATAATGTATGTCGGGTGTTTTTCATAATTTAATGTGGTTTTCCAGTTGAGAGAAAAAAAAATCCGTGCGAAAAGAAATGACAGCAGCTGTCATTTGTCGCTCGGTACAATTTTTCGGACAAACACGATTACATTTATATGTCATCGAAATACATTTATATGTCATCGAAATATATTTGGAGCATTATCTGTGAAATCGGCCACCCGGGCACATTCTAGCACATTTATTTTTTGAGATAAATAAACTTTTTTGGGCTTAAAATTTTCGTTAAAATTTGTCGAAAAATTTGCCAATTTTGGCGGTCATTTGAGTAAATTAACAGAGTTAGAATTACGTTCTTATAACAATTTTATTAAAAATGATGGACTAGTTTAGCCATTTTGAAAATCCAAGGACGCTATAAAAAATGTCATACGTCATTAAAAAGTAGGCTAACGAAAATTGTAAGCCAAAGAAAGTTTATTTATCTCGAAAAATGAAATGTGCAGAGGGTTGCCGATATCACAGAGAATGCCCCATTTATAAAATAATTAATAAATAAGAAATTATTTTAAGAATCAAATTTTGCTATGGGAAAGTAGAAATGTCAAAAAACTATAATTTTTCAACTTGTATTCGCACCGGAGTCGGTTTTTTTGTTACAACTGGAAAACCACATAACAGTTTATAATAAAGTAATAGCATTGAGGAAGAACAATAGAGAAGTAATTTGTATGAAAGAAAAATAAAATGAAATAAAGTTTTGTATCCTTATCTAAACCATTCAGAGCGATAAAATGAAAGAAAAGTATAAATTTCTAATATCTCTTTTTATCCTATGGTGTCTCTATGCGCATTTAAATAGATTGGCATAAAGTGAAAAATGATCAAAACAAATCATCGGCAGTAGGGCGTGGACAAGTTTTAATTCAAAACACACAACCAACACGAAATAAAAAATACGAATTTAATTAAGGAATAAACGAAATAAAAAAAACAAAATTCTTCTTTTTACATTTTGGCATTACTACCATATCATAAGAAGGTGGATTTCAATAATATACAAAGTGTGTATAAAAAAAATGAATTTAAACAGTTTGCTTTATATTTTATAGACGAACTTGTCCTATTGCGTATAGAAAGAAACGATTGAAATTTATACATTCTTTTCATATCTTTACAAATAAAATTTCAAAACGAAACAAAAATTATTTCCATATGCATATTTGTGTCATGCAAAATCTCTCTCTATGTAAAGTCTTTCCTCAATGGCAATAGTATAGATATGTATGTATATGTTTTTAATATTTACAATATTTCTGTTTAAATCATTATTTTATTAACAATTTTATTAGTTTAAATTTATCCAGGAAATAAGGGGAAATAAAAATATGTGCAACCCATGATTCAATAAATACCAGGTTACCTCGATCTTTCGAGACACATGTTCGTGACGTCATGCAATTTCACTGAATTCGCCTTTTAACGCGAAGTGGCTGACATCTGGCAGATTATTCAAGAACTAGAGCCAAAGGGGGCCAAACGTCAAAAAAAAAATATTCTCATATAGCTCAGTGATTTTGTTTCTTTGTTTGTATTTTAAAATAAGGTTTTATTGGTAAAAATGAAATTTATCGAGTATGAGCACCCGCTAAAGTAAAAAAATATGTAGTGTACCAAAGTTCAGTACTTATTGTTACAAACGACGCACGTACACATTGTAAACGCACAAACACAAACGCATAAACAAAATTATATTATTATAATATACATTTGAACGTAAATAAAATAGGTTTTACGTATTAAATTATTGTAAAATAAAAATATTTTATCAATAATACTTACATTACACCATTTACCAAAGCATTTTGACGTATAACCCCCTTTGGCTTAGAGCTATTGTAGCGCCTCTTGCGGCGCTTTAAAGGCGAATAAAAAGAGAAAAAGCGAATGAAACATTTTTGTTTCAAAGTATTGTTTTTTTTTAATTTTTCGTTTTTTACTTGTTGTTGTAATTTATACGGTATGCTAGAATGTGTCACAAAAAAAGATGGCCATTTGTTTACATATTTCGAGCTAATTTATTAAATTATTTATGCTTATATAATAAGTCGCTAAGGAAGATTGTGAGCATGACTGGAGTGACGGTTAAACACAAATTTTTTTGGAATTACGGGGATGCGATTTGCGGATAATAAATAAAAATTGGAAGCAAATAATCACTATCTCTATTTCTCTTTAATGTACGTCTACAAAATGCTCTAAAATCTAAATTAGCACATATTCAGCCGTGTAACTGTATATTACATCATTTTATTTTCTTCTTCGTTCATAAATTTTCATTGGGCAAATCGTGTAGTGCCGCATGAAAGTGTAAATCTACATACCATTGAGCTGCGCGCGCATTTTCGCTCTCTACCTCAATTTTTCTATTTTTATTCATTTAATTTCCTCAATTCCATTGTGAAACAAAGTTTGTCAGTCAAAATAACAGTCAAAAATATAAAATCGGTGGTTGCGTGAACGAGATGCCCAACGGAGTCAGTCAAAATTCTACTTACAAAAAAGGTGTGTCTGTGTTAGTGGACTGATATCAAAATTTAAAAAAAGTATTAAATCGAGAACATTTTATGGCAGTCCAACTAATACGAGCACATAAATATTGTGTACCGATGAAAAATATTTCTCGCATACATTATTAATTTTAATAGTATTGTACTTTTATGGGAAAGATTTTTTTAATTTTGTATTTTAAGACAGAAAATATTCGAACAAAATAATTCTGATATGAGTAATAATAATAATTAATTTTTTAGATAATTTTGAGACTTGAAAACTAAAAATAAAAAATATGGGCCCAGATCATCCGAATGTGGTAATTATCAATAATAACTCCAAAGCGTCAAACAGAAAATTCAACAAAGAGTGGTTTTAAAAAAAAAATGGTTAACTGCCAGTTTAAAACTTAAAAGTTTGTATTGCTTTTCATGTGTACTATTTGGGAGTGATCGTGTGTGGACGCGGTAAGGATATACCGATATGAAACATTTATCTACGGCTTTAACGCGCCATGAGTTGGCGGCGGAACATATAGAAAATAATATTTCATTACAACGTTTTGGAAAAGTAAATATTGCCAACAGGTGGACACAGCTACAGCTTATATAGAAGAGCTCATGAAACACAATAAACTTGTTGATGGTAACCGGTATGTATTGGGAAAAATTCTGGGTGTCATTAAAATTTGTGGTAGCTGTGAGGTGGCCCTTCGTGGAAAAGGTTCACTCAGATCGGCCCGGAGTTTTTAGAACCATATTTGAATCATTTTGTAAAAGTGATCCAAGTTTGGACGTATATTATGCTAGTACGCCTATTTTTAAGGGAATCTCTAAGCATATTCAAAACGATTTGTTGAAATGTGTGTATGCAGTATACAAAGACTTCGTGTATGTTGAAATCCAAAATACCCATTTTATTTCTATTGAAGTCGACGAAACAACCGACGTTTCGAATAAAAGTCAATTTGTAATTATACCTCGTTATATTCCAACCGGAAATATTAAAACTGGGGAAGTGGTCGAAAGGTTTATTTCATATATTCCGATTCAAGACCGATCAGCCAATGGGTTAGCCGGAGCCATCAAAGGATTGCTGCAACAATTTAATATCACCAGTGACCAGCTTATTGCCCAAACATACGACGGCGCAGCGGTAATGAGGGGAAGTAAAGGAGGAGTTCAAACCATTTTAAAACAAGATTTTCCTCATGCACATTTTGTGCACTGCTATGCTCATAAGTTAAATTTAATCCTTCAATCGGTATGTTCAAAGGAAATACCAGAGTTACGTATATTTTTTGCTAATTTGTCAGGAATACCATCACTTTTTTCGAGTTCGCCTAAAAGAATGGATAAATTAATTGAAATTTGTGACAAAAGATTACCACGGCCAAATACCACTAGATGGAATTTTCAAAGCAGGACCGTCAACGTTATCCATGAAAATATCGAAGATTTAAAGACTGTATGGAAGCCACTCAGAATGATTTAACGTCAGATATGAAAAGTATTCGTGAGGCAAGTGGTTTTGTGTCATTGTTAAATAATATCAAGTTTAATACGATATTAAAGTATTTTTCTCATGTTATGCCACAAATCGACATTTTATATAATGTACTCCAGAAACGAACGAGTGATGCAATTTCTATCTATAATGCTACAATAAAATTTTGTAAATTTATTTGCAAATTTCGTGATGAAGTATATGACTATATGTCATTGTTGACAAGGTTGCCTAAGAAGAGCTTGAAGTCGACAGATCACGTTCAATAAATAAAGTAAATTTGAAGCGAATTCTTAAAGAAGCTTGTGACGTGATAAGAATATATGTATTCGATGAATCGATTGATTCGATGAATCGATCTGATCGATTTACAAATTCGGAATATTTAATAAGTAGTCAAGTTTTTGACTGTACACAATTTCAGTTTTATGCTCAAAATTTTCCTTCTGATATACTGAATACTATCGTGAATTTATATCCATTCTTAGATAAAGAGCGTCTAAAAACTGAACTGCAGGCAATTTATCGTCAAACAAATATTTTCGCTTCCGCCAAAACAATAAGTGAAATGGTCAAAACAATTTACGATAATAATTTAGAAGAAATATTTCAAGAAGTTCTAAAACTAGCTGAAATTATTATCACAACCTGAATCAGAACGATGTTTCTCCATTTTGAAACGCGTCAAATCTTATCTAAGAACTACCATGACGGAAGAAAGACTGAACGATTTGGCTGTATTATCAATTGAACGGTCCGTAATTAATAAAATTGATGATTTCAATAAGAAAGTAATCGACAAGTTTGCAGCAATGAAGGAACGGCGTTTAGATTTTACTTATAAAATAATTAAGTAGATTCAGTTTCCTCAACAGGTTTTGATTTTCAAGATCTTAGTTTAAATAAAGATTTTTTTTTCAAAGTTCCTCTGAGTTTACAATACTTTTATTTTTATTGAAATTATAATAATTTATTCTTTAAATTTATGTTTTGCAATAAACGGTTTTATGATCCTAACTATGTAATATATTTTATTGCTCGATTTTAACCACCAGTTTTAAAATTTTGCACACCCTGAATTAAGACCCACGGACCGCTACAGTATGTATGTCATATGAAACACAAGCGTTTATCAGATACGCCTATGTATTTTATGTAATACTTAAATTAAATGAGAATATGTGCCACTTATAATGCACAGTTGTCTTGGTTAAACCCGTGGTGCTTAGGACAAGCAAAAGGTTGAAGAATTAACATTTTGTTAAAATTTCTCGAAAACAAAAAAAATTGTGTTTCACATACTTTTCCATCGATATAATACACAATCTGTCAAAATATTTATTTAAACATTAACATAAAGTTTTTTGTTTGTCCCATTTCAGATATAATATAACGCCGGTCAATAAACAACGAAATCTTATTTTGAAGAGCATAAACAACACGTCCCAACGTTATAGATTTAAAGTGAAACTAAGTAAAAGAAATAGCAACTCCCAAAAACCGTAACAAATGATAAATTATTATCTAAACTGTACAATGTTTCGATGAACCCTTTTTTTGTGGTTCTTAGGACTAATTTTAAGAAATGGACAAAATAATTTATTAATACATATATGGAAAAAAACGATAATAAGATGTAACGGTTAAAACTTCGGAACTCTACTGCACTAAAATCAAAAGTTCAATTTTTTTATGTGGTGAATGTGATTTTGAATGCCGATAGTGGTTTTTTTGTATTACTGCTGTGAAGCTATGTGTTGGTTTACAGGATTGAGAAAAAGACAATGTTTTGATGCAGAATGGATAATAATAAAATTAATAATTTTCATTATTCTAGTATTTATACAAAATGGAAATGGTAAGTACAAATTGTTTCTATATAATTGTATTTTTGAATATGTGCGCCGTTCCTTGATATTTCAGCATAATATGTTTGTCATTTTCCGAAGTCGACCATACCGATTCCATTCCGATATCTGTTGTTTTAAACTTTGCGAATATCAGTTGTTTCGGCTTTGAGCTTTTTTTACATTTTCAATTTCTTTTATTAGTGGTCAAGGTCATGTAATACAAAATTATTGGGTTATAATTATTGATCATTTTTTAAAAGTGCTACCATTCTAGAGGCCTAAGATCAGCGATGCCCAAATTTATTTTTTCTCGTCCCAAAAAATAAAATTTATCGTACTTTTAAAAGTCTTTTTAAACGTAAAAATCATGATTAATATGTATATTATAGTGAGATTGTTGTGCCTTGAATTCCATGAGATATATTCAGTGTTAGAATCAACAAGATTTTGCACGCGGTTCGTAGTTAAGGTTTGCTGCCCTAGATAAAAGTAGGCCTTAGTAATCAATAAGTAACTGATTTTTTTAAAGTGCCGTTAAGCTTGTTTCATGGTTTTCGTCGTTCTTTCATTCGTTGCTGCAAAAATCATAGAACAATTTTGTCATCATCTAATGTATTGGGGTTACAAATAAGTTTTGAGGTTTTTTGTATAACTTCAAAGCTTTATTTAGAGAAATTGGTGCAATGAAATTTATTCAAAGTAGTGTCCTACGACTTTTTCCCATCTTTCAGGCAGCATCGGATTCCGCGTCGAAAAAATTTCTCGTCTTTTGAGGTGATCCAAGAATCGATCCAATTTTTTACTTCTTCGTAAGCATTGAAGTGCTGCTCGGCCTGGTCATGAGTAGGACATCCCATTTAAGCGCCTCCAAAGTTTCCTTAACGACTTGTACAATATGTGGCCGAGCGTTGTCGTGCTGAAAGATCACTTTGTCATGTCTCTTGGCATATTGCGAGCGTTTAAGCTTCAATGCCCTTCTTAATTACATCAATTTTTGTTGATAACGTTCTCCAGTGATAGTTTCGTTAGACTGGAGTAGCTCATAGTAAATCACTCCGAACTAATCCCACCAGATGCACAGCATTAGCTTCTTGCCATGAATATTCGGTTTGCCCGTTGAAGCTAATGCATGACCGGATTTCCTCACGATTTTCTGCGCTATGGGTTGTTGTAGTGGGTCCACTTTTCATCACCCGTGACGATTCTATGCAAAAAACCATTTCGATTTTGTCTTTGGAGCAGAAAAAACTGCGGTCGACGTCTCTTGGCTTGAATTCATACAGAACCAATTTCCTTATTTTTGCACCATACCCATGGTCTCGAGACGATTTGCAGTCGCTTGTTGAGTCATTCCTAAAGTTTCAGCGAGCACCTTTTAAATCACCGGAAGCAGTATTCACATTGTTTTATTGATATCTATCGATGTCCATCACCTGTACTTTTCTTCAAATTAAAACAAAAAAGCAGCGCCTCCCGCATATTGTATTTTGTTGGCATACAAGTTGATATGGTTAGAGCACAAAAAAACTATGTTGTTTACGCTTCAGCGAAATAACACATACTGGTTTTTAGAGGGCAATGATGACGCTTTAACATGAATATAGTTACAAGATGGTACGATGAGATTTAGTACTAGTTACGCCATATTCTGTAAATCCCTCAAAACTTATTTGTACCCCCAATATGAATAATTAATTATGTACATATTATATGCAAGAAATGTTTGTGTTATTTGAGCCGTTTATTTTGAAAGTGGAATAAGTCACTTTTTCAACAAATCAAGTTAATGATAACAATAGATAAATGACAGTATAATCTTTCTAATGGTAAATAATCTATTGTCAAAACGAGAAAAAATGAATCCCTAACACTTGTGCAAAAAATATGAAAATTCAAAATTCCATATGTGTTTTCATTTATTGTTTTTCTATTCTTTCATTATTTTGTTTCAACAAAACATTCCCAAGTAACAATGAAATTTCTTTTTAGCTTCTATAGCAAAATTTTGACACTTTATGGTCACATTGACCAGTTTCTTTGACTAAAAAGTTAATAGCTATTTAGCGTTTTTTTGACCAAAAATATAGCTAATTTTCTAACATGACTAAAACGCATTTGTACGGGCAAATTACCCACAAAAAAAAATATCATAATAGTCAGTGCGACAGCAGTTTGGCTTTGTAGCAAATAAGTCATCATAAAATTTATTATGCTATTTTGTTGCTAATTTGCATTAGAAAATAAAATAGCACAATAGTGACCACCGTAAACGTTAGTCATAACAGCAAAACAGTCATCTCAAAAGATTTTACGCTATATTATTATTTTCGTGGCAGCTAAGGAGCAAAAATGACTATATGAGCCGCTAATTTTGAAAGTGGTGCAAGTCCATTTTTCAAAAAATTTAAGTTAATGATAACAATAAATAAATAAAAGTTTAATCTTTCTAACGGTGAACAATTTATAGTCGAAATAAAAATATAATAATCCCTAATACTTGTTCAAAAAATAAGAAAATTCAAAATCCCTTATATTTTTGCATTTATTGTTTCTCTATTCCTTCATTTTCTCGTTTCAACAAAATGTGGACTTGCCCCACTTTCAAAATAAACGGCTCATATATCATTGTTAGAAGTTATTTGGTTATTTTAGCAAATTAGCTGTTTAGAGAACAAAATTTTTGCCATCGATTATTGATCAAATAGGAAAAAAAATACTGTTTCTGACTTGTTCTTAGTAGTACAATTATATTTCGGTCTAGTATCATAACATACTTAAGCATATTGAATGGCGGACATTGCTTACCGTGAACAAGTTGTATTTTGCAAGGTTTAGTTATTAAGTTTCGCTCATTAAAAAAATTTAGATACTCTTCCACACACTACAGAAATGTGCCCAATACATGAGCATAATATATTAACAGTTAGAACCACAACGAATATCAAATTAATTGTTTAATGGGAGGTTCTCATCAAGCGACCAAAAAGTAAGGTGATTCCCTCGATTTTTTTTTTTTCATCGAAGGAAGTAAATAAACAACTTAATGATTTTGGACACTTATCTATTGAGTTTTAAAGTACAAAAAAAAAATTAACAATTAAATACATAACAATTTTCTTTTCTTATATCCATATGGTCATTTTAGATTCTTAGCCATGTAAAATGCTGAAATACTTGTTTGACTGAATGGCTACATGAAACTCTATCATGCAAAATAATTATTTTGCCTTTCAAACGACTAATTTTCCATAAATGCTATTTTGCCATTAATGTATCAAATTAGCTATAGAACCTATTTAGCTATGTAAATACTAGTATACTTTATAACTAGAATTGAAAAAGTTAAAATCATTCCCGATTTGGTCAACGTGACACGTTTTTGTCAGTCATTTTGACATAATTTTGACTTTTTAGGATTTATAGCAATGCTATTTAGCCCACAAAAACTGGTCAGCGTGACCAAATTTTGGACACAAATTGTTACTTGGACTTATTCCACTTTCAAAATAAACGGCTCATTTATTTATTCAAGTATTTTACGTTGGTGAATATTCTTCTAAAATATGATGTGAACTCGATAAAAACTAAATATTTATCAACTAAAAATGTTAGAGATATTTCTTTAATTTTTATTATATTACCTCTTTCTCTTTATGTTCATTCTGTTAAAAGGATTTTATATGCATTTTGAAGATGTGAACTCGATAAAAATTATTTTGAACTAAAATTATATATACATTCCTTTGGAATGGGTACGAAGGGCCGAATTTCAAAGGGCCGAATGGGTCGAAGGGCCGAATTTTTTTGTTTTTTGTTTTTTTGTTTTTAGAAATATAGGGCCGATTATTTTTTTTTTCAGACCATTTTATATTCGTTAGAGTGAAGGAAAATTCTATTTAGACGAATAAAATAATTTCATTGTGATTTAGTGATGTAAATTAGTGAATATTAAAGATTCGGCACTTCGACCCATTCGGCCCTTCGACCTATTTCGGCCCTTCGACATTCGGCCCTTTGATATCATTCCATTCCTGGAATGGGTACGAAGGGACGAATTACAAAGGGCCGAATGGGTCCAAGGGCCGAATTTTTTTGTTTTTTGTTTTTTTTGTTTTTAGAAATATAGGGCCGATTATTTCATTTGTTTTTTCTAGTCTCTTTCTATTCATGATCGTTCTGCTAAAAGTTGGAGATAAACCATCTCGTTAAAATTGTAGAAGAAAAAAATGTCGAATGACGAGGAATATGATTGGTTTAAAAAAATCACTGAACGAATGAATCAAGGAACGATGGCAAACATGAAACAAGCTTTAGAGTAGGAGTTTTATAAAATAGATTTACCTAAATGTTATATAATATAGATGTACCTGTGCTCTATACAGGTGATCATCGGTACTAATTTTAAAGATTAGTTCATTATCTTTTAAAATATATTCCCAATACAGTAGTAGTACCTCGCTTACCTTGTACATAATTCGTTCCAGGATATTATTCGTTACGTTTTTTTTTAGATTACGAAATATATTTATGTAGTATATTAAGCTCACAATCCTTATCTTCCCCTTTCATCGCTCGTTAAGATAGTCCTTTTTTTACAATTTTTAGTGGATGTTCGCTTAACGAGCATAATTCGTCCCAGGTGTAGGGTTTGCAAAAAACCCGGGTTTTACCCGAGTTAACCCGGGTTTAAGGATTTTCCAAACCTGGTTTTTGTAAACCCTATTTTGAATTGAATTTATTTTAGACCAGGTAAACCCGGGCTGCAAACCCTAGCGCCAGGCACTCGTTCATTTTTTCACCTCTTCCTCAGCTCGTTATGTGAGTCATCTTTTACAAGTTGTTTTGCTCGTTATACGGCTCGTTAAGCGAGGTATCACTATAATTAAATATTTAACAATACTTCCTAAGTTTAAGCGTTTTTTAATACGGAAAAACTCACAAAAAATAATATTTTTCAACTTTAAAGCAATGTTCTGGCCAAATTAGGCCGTGCACATCCGTTGTACATATGTATATTAAATGTACTTCTTCATAGAAAAATAGCTGTGTCGAATTGGGAGAAGCTATCCAGCGAATTTACATTTGTGGGCGTACAGACGATTCGAAAAAGTGAAGGTACAGACGATTCGAAAAAGTGAAAATCGATTCGAACAAGTAATGGTTGGCATGTTGGCATTTTCGACTCCAAAGTGATACGTCAATACGGCAACCATTTTTCAAAGATGAATAATTTTAATGTGATATTTAGTAGTTATACAAAGCGTTAAATAAATATTAATTCTTAAAGATTTTAGTTAAAAAAAAAAAAATTATGATGGATATTATTATAATATATTTTGACGAATCGCTCGTATATCACTTTAAATAAACTGATTGATACTAAAGTTTCACTATCGCGATTCGAAAATTTTACAACATACCATTTTTCGACTTTCAAAATCACAACATCTCACCCCTCAGAAGATTACTTTAAAGTTGAGCAATTGTTTTATCGTATTTCCATACTAAAAACGTGTAAAAATTGGGAAATATGTATTGCAGAATATGTTATGATTGGCGATAGATTTTGTTAGACAATGGAACAATCTTTAAAATTAGTTTCAATACTCAAATGTTTGACCGGTAAATGATTCAAATTCAATTATTTTTATCAATTTTTCATACTAAAAGACGTATAAACAGATAAATGCTATAAACTTATAAGATTACGCTTTTTAAAGTATAAAAAGTAGTTAAAAATAATTTTATTTGAATTTGAATTATTTACCGGTGAAACAGTTGACTACTAATTTTAAAAATGTAGTTAATATTTGTCAAAATCTACCTCCAATTTACAATAATAAATGCTTTAAGTATGGCAATAAAAACAATTTTTCAACTTTACAGCAATCTTTGGTATGTACTACCGATCAAATATGAAGGAACGTTTGAAACAAAATGAAATAATTAATAAAAATACTTTGTTTTGTTTTGTTTTGAATCATGCACCGGTCAAACTAAACATTGCACTTTTGAGTATTCGCGCTCATTTTAAATATTACTTCGTTAACAGTTCGATTTTGTTGGAGAAAGTAAACGATAAAAAAAAATTGAAATCGGTGAGGTCGACATTGGACTCTTGTTGAAATATAATGGAATGGCTGCTTAAATATATTAAATGTTTTCTTGAATTTTAAGTTTAATGAATATTAAATACAGAATACCATATATACATACACTCAAACCTGTTTTTACACGGTGTTTTTTTACACGATTTTAATTACACGATCAACTAATTATCGTGTTAAAAAAAAGCCATTTTAATTACACGGTAAACCAATACTCGTGTTAAAAAAACACGCAATTTATTTTAAAAATGTTTAAATTAAATTTAGTACATATTTAGTACTCCTCTTTAGTTTCTGATTATTTTACAGTGGTATTATGCACATACATACACATATTTATTATATAATTGGGGGATTCCCATTTCATAGTTTATTAATTCTTTTTAACCATATTGCGGCGTTCGTATTTCGCAGTTTGTATTCAGTTGTTCAACGATGAACATCGAAAGATAATTTAATTCTTTATTTAATAAATTGTTACAACTTTTTTAACGTAATACAAAATAAAATATCTTAAAATTGATTTTATAAATCCCTTGCAAATTGTGTTTTCATGTGAGTTTTATAACGTTGTCAACTAAGTTTTATAATTTTACGTTTATTAACTGTATTTTTATAGTGAAATTGAAACTCAGGTAAGTCCAAATTTTAAAATATAATTTATGTAGGTAAGAAAATAATTTCAAATATTTCATTAATCCTCTCCAGAAATGACGGATAAGCCATCAAAACGTAAAACTATTTCTTTAGAAACGAAGATGGAAATTTTAGACCATCTTGCTCAAGGTAAAGGTTCCACATCGGTTGCTAAAATTTTTAAATTACACGAGGCAACCATTCGGACCATTAAAAAAAATGAAGATGCTATTCGACGTTCCGTGTCGTCTGGTACCAAATTCAGTTCAAAGTCTGGTTCATACACCAGAGAAATAATCATGGAAAAAATGGAAAAAGCGCTTTTCACGTGGATTGAGGATCACAACCAAAAACACATACCAATAGATGGGATTACCATTAAGGAAAAAGCTTTAAGAATTTACTCAAAATTAAAGGAAATGGAACCATCAACGTCTTCTCAATTAATCCACGAAGAAAAAAATAAATTTGCTGCAAGTAACGGATGGTTACAGGGATTTTTGAAAAGACATGCGATACATAGTGTGAAAATTAAAGGCGAAGTAGCTTCCGCGGATACTGCAGCAGCTAAGGAATATCCTTTAAAACTTGAGAAAATCATTGAAGACGACGAATATACGACTGACCAAGTATTTAATGCAGACGAGACTGGCCTTTTTTGGAAGAAGATGCCCAAAAGAACGTTTATTGCCAAATCAGAAAAAGTTGCTTCTGGTTTCAAGGTTGCTAAAGACCGCATCACGTTCCTATTCTGCTGTAACGCATCAGGAGATTGCATGCTAAAACCGTTGCTTGTCAATCGGTCACTTCGGCCAAGAGCATTGAAAGGTGTAAATCTAAAAAATCTACCAGTTCATTGGATGGCAAACAAAAAAGCATGGGTTACGATATCAGTGTTCAATGAGTGGTTCAATTCGTGCTTTGTTCCTGAGGTTAAACGTTATTTAGAGAAAAAAAATTTACCTTTTAAAGCCCTCCTGTTGATAGATAATGCACCCGGACATAACATCGTTTCAGATCATCCGAATATTAAAATTGTTTTTATGCCTCCTAACACCACATCTTTAATTCAACCACTGGACCAGGGTATAATTGCTACATTTAAAGTGTATTACGTACGACGCTCATTTCAATACATTTTGAATAAAATGGAAAATGATGAAACGGTAACTGTTATTGATGCCTGGAAACAGTTTTCTATTATGGACTGCATAAATCATTCAGCTTTAGCACTATCTGAAATAAAGCCATCGACTTTAAATGGTTGTTGGAAGAATATTTGGCCAAAATGTGTGAAGAACAAAGATACTGCTTCATCAAATAGAACTGAGGTGTATGAAGAAATCATCTCATTGGCCCAAACAGTTGGCGGTGAAGGTTTTAATAATTTATCCATGAACGACATAGATGAAATAATTGTCGATAAACCTCTAAACGACGAGGAGTTATTAGAAATCGTACAGGAGCAAGTTGACCTGAAATCAAGCAGTGATGAGGACGAACCATCACCATTGGGAATTAATTCAATCCTTGAAGGTCTTCAATTGGCCAATAAATTAAGAGATCATTTTATGTCGAATGATCCAATGATAGATCGAGCTCTTAAATTTCAATCCGATTTAAATAATTGTATGGCTCAATACAAAAAATTGTATAATGAGCTGTCCAAAAAAGGGGCACAGCGACATATTACTGAATTTGCCTATAAAATTCATCAAACTGCATCTAAAAATATTGGTGAAAATGTCTCTGATGTAGCAGATGGTCAATTGTCGTTAAATGCAAATGAAAGTGCTATACAAACTATTTCAGATGATGAAAGTGATATTGAACCAATTCCGCACAAACGAACGCGAGTGCTATCGGAAAGCGACTCGGAATAAAATTAATAAACATAGAAATTAATTTTAACAAACAAACGAAACAAAAAAGTTCCTGAACATATTGTGATTATGATTTTTTTCTTTTTTTAAAAATCTGAAGTCTCATTAATTATTTATTTTAGTTTTTAGTTTTTAGAAGACTGTGAAATGTGATTTTTTTGTTACCTAATATGCACTGAAATAAAATAAGTATGAATGCATTATTGTGCATAATAAAACCAAATTTATAGTTCGAATGTGTATTTTTTGTACATATTGTTTTTTTTATTATGTAAATTTATTAATGATTAAAAGTTTGAAGTCAAAGAACAAATAAAACTACTGGTTTTAAATAAATACGTATGTTTATCTTTTTTTACACGATTTTTTTTTACACGATATTCTCTGGAACCTATCCACCGTGTAAAAACAGGTTTAGGTGTATATTAAATTATTCATTTTCTCTGTCTTGGATAATTGTAAAAATATGTAAGGAAATCTTTTATTTCACGAGAAAGCTTTTACTACAGAAATAACTCAAAATCAATAAAAACTTTTATTTCGATTCGACCCAAATAACTATTTCTTTTGGAAGAAATGTTTTTAAGTAAAAATATTTTTTTAAAAGCTACAAGAGCTTTTAAGGGCGTATTACAGGATTTGTTTGCATTAGCAAAGTTGTAAACATGACGAAGGAATTGTACAACAAAAGTTAAGTAAACATGTATGAAGTTAAAATTGTTCTTTGGGGAATATTTTTGTCAATAAGAAATACTCAAAACTGCAGAAAGCTTTTATTAAGATTTGTTTTAGAATTTCGACTTCAAAGGTGGTTAATTCATTGACCTTATACAATAGAAAATGCCGTATTTGACCAACAAACATTTTTTCGCATGTTTGCAACCATATTATTACATCAGAAAAATAATTAGGCGCCAAACAATTTTCTGAAGTTCAGCTTTTTTTTTTTTATGTTTATTATTCCTATTATTGTTTCTGAAATTGGAGAAAATATACACAATATTTAGATAATGGAGCAAGAAGAAAAAAAGAAACTTTTATATTTGAATAAATCGTAAGATTTTTTTTTACTATTACCGTGGAGGGAGACACAATAACAACGAAGACAAAAAATAAGCAAAAATCAACAAATTAAAATAAATCGTTTTTTGTTTCGAGCTTTTGCAGATAACGAAAAAATATTTTTTTATAGGTCGAGCAAAAGCATTTCTTTGATTGCTTAATCCTATAACGATATTTTGATAAAAAAATGTTACGTCTTTAATTCACGCATTCTTGCTTTGTCAGGCGCGATTTTAAGCTGTCTATCTAAAATTATATAATATGTTATATACTATTTAAGAATTTGATGCTGATTTTATTTAATTTGTTATAATTGTATCGAATTCGTATTAAACAAGTTGTATTTATGAATAAGACACGTTTAACAACACGTATTAGAATAGATGGGAGGAGAGCTATCTTTAGACGTATGAAATTATTGCGATGTCCTGGTTAAGAAAATCATTTTTGTTTTTGCAACTATCCCCACATCACTAGAATATGAGGCTATATTTGTTTTTTCGAAATTGGAACTCTAAGTTTTCCTAATGAGCGTGATTTTTTTACTGGTAAAATAATAAGGGAGTTGCCAGAAAATGTCTACAACGTCATTCATATACAAAAATTGAAAATATTTATAATTGCATTCACAAACATGAAACACAAATTTCATCATATCATCCAAAGTTTGTTGCTCGCAATCTCAAAGCCATTCGAAAAATGTTTCTAGTGAAATTGAAACTAGTAATGGAAGAAC
Organism: Tipula helvola; assembly: GCA_963556165.1. Lineage (NCBI taxonomy): Eukaryota > Metazoa > Arthropoda > Insecta > Diptera > Tipulidae > Tipula > Tipula helvola. The sequence continues at coordinate 229,852,371 of OY744483.1, forward strand.
GACATATTGTACAAGACCATCAATTTGGCTCCGAAACAACCTACAGCAAGTACGCAGAATGTAAAGGCAATCAAATGCACCTTCGAGGAACTAAAATATTGTTCTGCTGTCTTCTTCGATATCGCACAAGCCCTTTGATAAAGCTTGGCACGATGGACTAATGTATGTACAAAATTAAATATCTTTTACCTAAGAAATTTCACTCAGTCCTGGAAAACTATCATCTTCAAAGCATAATACATGGTTAAACAAGATACTACAACTACTTGTTTAAATGATATTAACGCAGGTATATACCTACCTAAAATACCGGTTATCTCCAAAATTCTTCTTAATTTTCAGTAAAACAAGAAGTTAAATTTAAATTCCCAACAATAAGTTTTAACAATCCTAGATTCAAAAATCTAATTCCTAGGGAACAATTGTTGGAATTTGGAAGGTGAATTAACCGTAGGACAATATTTCTTCCAAATGTCCGAAATTACCTCGGAAAACAGATCAACAAGTTTATATTACTCCTTTTGTTAAAATGACCCCCACGAATGCTTCAATCGACTTCAATTGTGAACAAGTAGTTGATGAATTATCAAATTTATCATCAACATACAAAAAAAAATCGTCGGTCTCGCTTTTGAGAAAATCTGTTTGGCAGTTTTCTCTTCCAACAAGTTAACTCAAACTGCTTATTATTAAAATCTATCTTTGTACAAAATTTCGACCAAAACTATCAATATTTGTGAGAATGGGAGGCAAAACAAAAATAATGAAGTTCGGGGTGGCGTTACGTTGACCATTAGGTAGATTCTGGTTGTGTGAAATTATTTAGTGAAACGGTATTTTGTTCCAAACGAGAGTTTGCATTTCGGTTAAGTGGAATGAGAAAATAAATCCCGCTCATGGAATTTGACTTTAAAACACAATTATTAGTGTCGTGGTATTTATCCTTAGATTGTTTAGAGCAAAGTGTTAATTTAGCTCGAGGAAGTTAAATAATGATTTATATAGTTATAGTAAATGTCTTGACGGTATAACTAATTGGAGCGTAATTTGATTTAGCGGTGTAACATTACACAGCAAATGTTAAATACGAACATAATTTAACCATTTGTAGTACATTTTAGTACCATAATTTATTATCTTAAATATCCATAATTAATTGGAATAAACTTGTACTTCTCAGAAAATATGGGTGGATTGCTTCACTCAGTTTATCAAAAAATTTTAAAACTGAATGTTTCCTGTTTTCTGTTGTGTATGTGCGCGTTTGTTTTATTTTGCAGGCCCAAACATTCACTGACTAGAAATAAGCCAAACTCTTTAATTTTATGGCTTTTCGATTTTTGGGTTTGTTAATCCTTTTCAAATACAAGTAAATAACATTCATTAACGCCTAATTCAAAATTTGATGTCTAATAATAATAACAAATTATTTAGTTCGCACCCCTTAACAAAAGGAGGGAGAGTGGTAGTTTACTTTTACCGTCAAGACGAAAACTTCAAAATTATGATCATAAAATTAATTTTGAGAACTAATTAATTTTGCCGTCAAGACCAGGCTATAAACACCTTTATGTGCAATAAATAAATAAAATTAAATATTTATTAATAAAATTTTATTTACATTTAATAATCTGGACAAACAATTATTCTAAGACCCTATGGGTATAAGAATTTTAGTCCGCCAACGCTTCCCTGATTCTTCTTTGTTCATGAAATTGCTATACGGTATTATGCTGCACGTAGTTTTGACGAACGTTATCCTTATTTCGAAATCTTGTCTTTTAAAATATAATTCGTTTACTAGATTTTCTGACATAAATTTAAAATCATTTAACTAACGCACTATTTTTTGAGCAAGAGCTCATTCATAAAACAATGCTTAGCTAATGCTGCAAATAACATAATTAATATAAAACACAACTGTAAAAATATAATTTAGTTTCGGTCTAGCAATTTAATTCCATTCGGTATCGGCATTATTTTGCTTCTTCGGTAAATTCTTTCCAGTCTCCTCTCTCAATGCTAAATAAATTACTCTCCAATGCTTGAACGTGCATTTTGTGGTTTGGAATGGTTTCTAAATACACCAAGAGCATCTCCGGTTGGGAAATTTTGGCATTGCACAGCTCATACTTATATTAAACATTTTGAATTTGAACAACAATATTTAATTTATATTTTTGTAAAGAAAACAAAAAATTAAACGGATTGAATCGAAATTCAAAGCCTATTTTCTCGATTTAGTATTAGTACTAAAAATAAATCCCACAAAGAGAACTAGAATACAAATTTGTGGAGTGAAATTATTCAGCGAGAAAACGAAATGTGGAAAAATAAAAATTCCGTTCCAATCAAAACCGGAATTTACACACATATATCTATTTGTATACACAAACATTCACGCTTAATATTTTAATTAAATAATAAATGCGTGCATTCTAATAAATCACGACAAAAACATAAATAAAATTACGGAAAATATTTCACTTTTGACATATTTCCCCGTATTAGACCTAGTACTAAAAACTATATCTTGCAAAAAGAACTAGAATACAAATTTGTGGAACGAAATTATTCAGCGAGAAAACGAAATAAATGTGAGAAAAATAAAAATTCCGTTCCAATCCAATTCAATTCCCAAAACCGGACTCTACCGGATACAAGTAACCTAATTCGTCGAGAAATGTCAAAATCTGGAACAACATATTTTCGCGATTACAATACTTACCCAATATAACTTCTTTATAGTGGGAAAAGTAATAATTAAAAGCAGTTTTTAACAATTGTGGGAATGAATACTACAAATCGATTTAAATTACATCAGTTGACACCACAACATTTAGTTTTAATTTAAATTTAAAAAAACGAAGGTATAAGAAAGTTATGAGCAAGAGAGAAATGTAAACAAATTGTTATACAGTGAAACCTCTTTATGAAGAATACTAATTTAAAGAAATTTTCAATATAACGAAGTTTCGCAACGAATTTCCATTCACTAAAATGGACATTTTGTCATATAGAAATGCACTGTGGGTGGGTATTCAAACGATTTATAAGGAAATAATATTTCAATGTAGCGAACTAATTGCTCCGGTCCCTTTCGGCTTCTCTGTATTATGATTAAAAATTAAATCTGACAGTTTGCAATTTTTGATTATTTTAGGATAATTTAAAAAAATTCACAAACTAACTTTGAATCAAACAATTTGAGAAATTTATTTATTTATTTTACAAAATTTTTAAATTTTGGAAGTTGTGTTACATTTTAATTGAACAGCGGTACACTTTACCTTCGATTGTTTAAGAATTGGTATGTCACAAATACATATGTCTATTCCGCCAAGTGTGTAGTTAGGTTAGGTTAGGTTAGGTTGAAGTGGCTGCTATCGCACACTTAGGCCAGCAATGGCCCGTTGTGATACCACAGGATCCCATCTCCCCATTACTCCCGTTGAAACCAACCAGAGCTATTTATATAGCGTAATAAATCTCGCACTCCACAGTCCGCGAGTTCCGAAAGGCTGTCCATACCGTACACACCCAAATACTTATGCCTTCTGTATGATAGCGCCGGACATGAGCATAGGAAGTGTTCCAAAGTCTCCTCCTCCTCTTCGTCCATGCAACTTCTACAAAAGTCATTCGTCTGTATCCCCAGCCTTCTCGCATGCTCCCCAAAAAGGCAGTGACCTGTCATTATCCCTACGACCAATCCTATTTCTTGTCTTCCCAGGGATATTAGTACCTTGGAGCGCCGCAAGTCCAGTTTTGGCCAAACTTGCTTTGCTACCCTGCACGTGAGAGTGTTGATCCACCTCTCATTTGTCAAGGCGATTGCCCTTTTACTGAGCGCCCATTTTAGCACTGCCATAGGCCTCCCCAGACCTACCATTTCCGGCTGCATCTAGAGAGTCGTACCGTACCTAGCTAGTTCGTCCGCCCTGCAGTTCCCCGTGACGTCCGAGTGACCCGGGACCCAGATTATCTGGATGCTGAAATACTCGCTCATCTCGTTAAGAGATGATCGGCAATCCAGCGCCACCCGCGACTTCAGACAAACTGCCCCAAGTGACTTGATCGCTGCCTGACTGTCCACATAAATTGCGATATCCCTCCCGGATACCACATTATGCTTCAACCATGTCATGACTTGCCCGATCGCCACCACTTCAGCCTGATACACGCTGCAGTAGTCAGGGAGACGAACAGAAATATTAACATTAAGTTTATCACAGAAGACTCCGGCTCCTACCTGATCGTCTAGCCTCGAGCCGTCCGTGAAAAATTGCACTGCCTCGTTTTCCAAGATTGATCCGTTTCTCCAGGATTCCCTTGAGGGAAAGATGGTACGGAAACCCTTATCGAAGCACAACGTTGGTGTGATATAATCCAGATTCGCCAGTTCTTCGCCAGCGAATCTACCTATCGTCGAGTGTCCCACCTGAAGACACTTCCATTGAGAGACAGCCAAGAGCCTCGTAGCCACGTTGGCTGCCATCTGTTTACCATAAAGGTCGATTGGAATAAGGTGGAACATAACCTCTAAAGCGCGTGTAGGTGTTGTCCTAAGCGCCCCGCTTATAAGCATACAGGCCGTTCTTTGCACCTTCTCCATCATACCTCTATAAGTTACCTTATCTAGAGCTGGCCACCAAACGCCCACCCCGTACATTAGCACAGGTCTTACCACGGCGGTATAGAGCCAGTATACCAGCTCCGGTTTCAAGCCCCATCTCTTACCTATAGCGTTTCTACACGAGTATAAGGCTACAATAGCCTTATTCACTCTTTCCAAAGTGTTAGGCTTCCAGCTGAGCTTACTATCAAAGATTATGCCCAGAAATCTCGCTCGGTCAGCAAAAACTAGTCCGCTGCCGTTTATGACAGGAGGGCTAACCACCGGAATTTTATATTTCCTAGTAAATAGTACCAGCTCTGTTTTGGACGGGTTAATCCCCAATCCACACTTGCTGGCCCATTTCGTAACGATCAGGAGTGCATTCTGCATAACATCCCTAATCGTATCTAGATATTTGCCTGAGACAGCTATCGCTACATCATCAGCATATGCTACAACCCCTATCCCCTCTCTCTCTAGTTCCAGCAGCAATCCATTAATCACTGCACTCCAGAGAATGGGGGACATTACACCTCCTTGTGGGGTTCCTCTAACCACCCGTCTTCTAATCTTGGACTCTCCCAGCTCCGAGGTAATAGTCCTGCTTACCAGCATCTGATTTATTAACCTACTTATAGAGCAGTCCACTTTCAAAAAAGACAATCCTTCCATGATCGCCTCCGTTTTTACATTATTAAAAGCACCCTCAATATCGAGAAATGCTACCATGCAAAACTCTTGCAAGTAAATTGATTTCTCAATTGTGCGTACTAGATCGTGCAGAGCTGTGTCCACCGACTTTCCCTTACAGTACGCATGCTGCGACATTGCCCAATTCCTGGGTTCAATTCTTGATCGAATAAACACATCTATCAACCTTTCCAGGGTTTTCAGCAGAAAGGATGATAGAGTTATAGGCCTCAAGTCCTTTGGACGAGCATGTGAGCTCTTTCCCGATTTCGGAATAAAGACTACTTTGACCTCTGTCCAATTCCTAGGAATATAGACTAGTTTCAAACATCCCCTGAAGATAACCTCTAGCCAGGGGATGATGGCTGCCGAGTTCTTTTGAATCTCTGCTGGTATAATCCGATCCGGGCCCGCCGACTTATAAGGCTTAAAACCCTGCAGCGCCCACCTGATCCGCTCTCTATCCAATATGCCCTCCATATCTATTGGAGGTGTTCCTCGATGAGCTCCAGGCTCCATCGAGTCATCAAAGCTTCCCGGAAAGTGGGTATCGATGAGAAGCTCCAACGATTCCGCACTTGAAGCTGTCCATGACCCGTCTGGTCTAATTAAGTAACTAGGACTAGTTGGGTTAGTTGATAGAATCTTCCTAAGGCGGGAAGTCTCAGAGACTTCTTCCATTCTACCACAAAAGAGTCTCCAAGATCCCCTCTGTGCCTTCCTCAATTCTTTTTTGTACTTTCTTAGGTCCTCCTTATAGGAGTCCCAGTCCCGTACATGCCTCGTGCTCTTTGCCTTATTAAAGGCTGTCCTACACGCCTTCCGAAAGGTCTCCAACTCCATGGACCACCATGCCGGTTTCTGCCTGCCCCTTGGCTTTATCAGGGGGCAAGAAGCATTAAAGGAAAGATTGCATGCTCTTGTGACAACATCCACAATGCAATTCAATTCTTCCACTGTCTCCGGAGGTCCGGGGACCTCCGGCAATAGTTCCTCCAACACCTCCCCATATTTCTCCCAGTTTGTCCTTCTAGGATTCCTGAAAGGCTTCTGGGTAACCGGGTGAATGTTAAGGTTATAAGTTATATATTGATGATCAGAGAATGAGTGCTCCTTCGCCACTCTCCATCCCCTAATCAACTGAAAAATAGTATCCGAGGAGAGGGTCACATCTAGAACCTCCTGCCGATTGCTAATGATAAATGTCGGTTCCTGCCCAACATTGCAGACTGAAAGGTTAGTATTTAATAAGTAATCAAAAAATAACTCACCCCTCTCATTAATATCAGTGCTCCCCCAAATTGTGTGATGCGCGTTTGCATCACATCCGAGCATCACACCAATCCTATTTTTCCTTGCTTCTCGGATCAGGTCCCCCAGGTTATCCGGCGGGATCTCCTTCTCCCGATCCATATACGCAGAGACCAGCCAAAACTTGTCTCTGCCAACCTCCATACTGATCGCAGTAACGTCACCACTACTGTATTGAGAAAGTAGAAAAATTTTTAAAGTATTTTTCACTAAAATCCAAGATTTCTCTCAGAGTTACTTGAGTACAAAGTTGTATACCCTTTCACCTTAAGGCCACAGATCCTGTTTTTGTTAATCCATGGTTCCTGGATTAACACTAGCTCCTCTCCTGATCTAGTCAGTCTGAGAACGAGAGCCGCCGAAGCAGCCTTCGTATGGTGAAGATTAATCTGCACAATATTAATCACCATGCATTATCTCACTTACCTCTTCATGCATTCCCTGTTTCAGGCTAATGCTACCTTCCTCCGGGGGGCCGCTAGTATCCGCCTTGTCACCCCCCATAATTGATGCTTCGCTGCCTTGAGAATCCCCAGCCTCTCTTCGTTCAGATTCCGACAGGGTGTCCCCATCGGATCCAAGCGAGAGAAGGCCGCCTCTCTCCAATAGCAGCTCCACGTCATCGTCTGTTATAACCCCATGCGCTTGCTCGACTGTCTGCCGCTGGGTCCGTCCGACGTCCACCTCCGGCCCGTCCTCCGAGCGCATGCCTACCTCATCTTTTTTAAAAACGTTGAGAGTGATCGACCCGAAACCGAAGCTGATCACCCCCTTTGTCTCTGCCAGGGGAGTAAGGGACTCCTTATTGAGCAGCATGATTGCCATTCTGAAGCCCCCTTTAGCCTCCTCCTGTTTGACAATCTTCCAATCTTTCGTTGGAAGATTTGGATTACTTGCCTGAATAATCTCAAGGATCTCTTCTGGCTTTTCTGGTTTGGTTGGTAACCAGACGCGGGCCCTTGGTCTACTCGGAATTTCTTCCTTTCGAACTGCCTCAAGCCTCGCGCCTTCCCATACCTCACCTACTTCGGCTATTGCCTTTTTATAAAGATCCACCGATCTTTGATCCGAGCACGCAGTTAACTTAACGCGCCCTTGATGCCATCCCGCATCTCTACAGAACGGAGGGGGTCCTGGATTTTCTCTCAGGACCTTGATGAAAATGGAGTTTAGTGCATTATACACTTCCCTCCACTTTCCTGCCGTGATGCTCCCATCTTCTTGACTTCTGTCAATTACCACTAGCACCAGTACGTTCTCCTTTACTATTTCACTGAACAATTTCGGTTTTTCCTTTGGATCTCCCGATATCGCTCCAGTGACGGTCTTGGCTCGTTTGCTGTCGCCCCCTTCGAGCTCATCCTGAGACCTCGGCCTTTTAGGCACAAGGACCCTATCCGAGCTGTCGCGGCCGACAATCTCCCTCGCCCAAGCCACAGATTGCTTCTGTTCTACTGTAAGCTGCCCCTCAGGGGTTGCAGCCAGTTTATCCAGAATTTTATGCGCCGACCGTTTCTCCCTGTATCGTCGCTTTGCAGGAGGGATCCTTCCCGATCCCCCGCTCTCTTGCCTGGCATTGGTATCGCTGACTCCTGGCTTTGATGCCATGGTGCCACTTACCCCTGCCACTGATGAGGTAGCTCCACCTTTAAGGTAAGAGCCACTTTCTTCCTTCATTGTTTCCGGTTTTTCAAGGGTACCGGCTCCCTCATTTTTATTATTTAAATGATCCATAAAACTCCCACGAGTGTCGGAGAAATACTGGTCCACCTGCGCAGAGATCCGTATACGCAGGTAAGGCTAAATACAACTGGAGGTAGCCAGGAATCCAGAGGGCTCCGTTAACGACTGGGCTTTGTTAAATGGGCCCCCAGCCTAGCTGATCATCAGCACGGGTCGCATAACACCTTAATCCAGCCCATTGGCTCACCAAGCATCACATCCCAGCACCCCCGCCCCTATTCATCTTTCACCCAACCATTCACCCATCCATATGGATATCCTAAACCAATAGGACCCATTTCATCATTCAAGGGGGTAACCCGTTTAAAGGGGCCCCTCACTCACTACCTGGAGACCCCGGAAATGTGACGCTCAGTTTGCCTGTGGTTATTAGTTGATGGTTTTATGGCGCCATCAGTTCGCCATTCCATACCGGGTATCATAGGCACTCAGAATTTATTAAACTGAGGTTAACCACTCCCCAGTTTCCTGAGACTCTCCTCCCAGCAGGGCTGCGGTTGGGGGCGGCTTATTTAATATTCACCGCTAACCTATCTATCGATAGGTCGTTCACTATCCACCACCTGTGACCCCCCCGATAGCTGCAGCACGCCCCGGGAAGTGTGTAGTTAAATCGTAGATGAAATATGGAAAAAATATTATTATTTAAACTTACGTTCGTATATCGAACCAGGTTCGTTAAGGATTTTGCTGGGTTTAGTAAGAAGTTCATATTTTTCTAAATTTGTCATTTTAATTAATTTAAGAAAATTTCAGCGATAAAACAATTCTAGCAAATGGGATGATTTTATATTCTGGAGCCGATTACGAAATATTTTGATTACGTTATCGAAAAAATCCGCCCTATTACGAAACAAAAAATAGTAAATCTGAAGGCGGATTTTTATTCGCCCTATTACGAATATAAAAATAGTAAATCTAAAGGCGGATTTTTATGAATACAAGTGATCTTTTATTTTGGGAGAGGTGAAGTTAGGCTCACGACATGAAGCGAATGGTAATTCCTTATATGGAATGGCCAATTCGTTGTATGAAAGGAACATAGAAAATATTGGTAAGACGGGACAAACAAATTTAGAAATAAGTAGCTTTCTGGAATTACTAAGTCCATCTTTAGCAAATGACTATTTATAATCGATACAATTTCAAAGTTGGAAACAGGAGCCATATAAAAAGCTTTTCTGGGCTGTAATCATACAAGAGATCATACTTACTTGGAATGATAAATTAACTAAAAGAGTTCTATTATCCCACAGAATGTTCGAAATCACCATTCTAATTCTAAATAGCAAGCCTATTGGCTGCAGATAGTTTGCTTAAGTAAATATTTTCCAGCTGTGCAAACAAAGACCAAGTGCAGTCTCCACAAAAATAAAATATAAAGGGCTGACACCTCACGAGGTGATCAGAACTTCAGTCTTTGGTGTTTTCAATGGGGATAGCATTCACTTGTCCCCTGTGTCATAAAGTTGGTGTGTCAGTTTTAGCCAACATATATTTACTTATACAACAAGCTTTTTTAACCAACATATATTTACTTATACAACAACAGCCAAAAAGGTCAAAAGCTTAAGTAACAGGGCACAGGCATCCAATATAACACGAAAAATCGTATTCTAGAACTTTATACCGAAAGTAGTATACAAATTATACTGATATTTCTAACCGTGTAACTGACCATATTCCAGAAGTTTAACCAAAAATCATTTTAGAATTCCATTCCCAACACACATGTCAAACTTGATGATACCCGGTTAAGGAATTGCCAAGTTCCATCCTACTTGGCCATATTCCAGAATTTCATCTAAAACTCGTTTTAGAATCCCATTTCCAATACACATATCGAATTTCATCATAATCGGTTGAGAAATGGGCTAGTTCCATCACCTGGCCTTATTAAAGAACTTCATCCAAAACTCATTTTAGAATCCCTTTTCCATTCCATATGTCGAATTTAATCATAATCGGTTCAGAAATAGCCAAGTTCCATCATACTTTGCTATATTCCAGAACTTCATCCAACAAAATTTTAGAATTACATTTCCAAAACACATGCCGAATTTCATAATAATCGGTTGAGAAATAGGCAAGTTCCACCATACTTGGCCATATTCCAGAACTTCATCCAGAAATCATTTTAGAATCCCAGAATTTCATCCAAAAATCATTTTAGAATACCATTTCCAATACACATGTTGAATTTCATCAAAATCGATTGAGAAATGGGCAAGTTCATGTTTCATCATACTTGGCCATTTTCCAGAACTTCATCCAAAAATCATTTAAGAATTCCATTTCCAACGCACATGTCGAATTTCATCTTATTCGGTTGAAAAATAGGCAAGTTTCATCATACTTGGCTATATTCCAGAACTTTATCTAAAAATCATTTTAGATTCCCATTTCAAACCCACATGTCAAATTTCATAATAATCGGTTGATAAATAGGCAAGTTCCATCATAAACAATTTGTTAACTATACGCACTACATCCTAATGCAACCCCAACTCAACGCCAACTCAACTTCAACTCAACCCGCAAATTGACCCCTAACTTAACATTCAAATCAATTCCAAATTCAATGCCCAATTCAATAATCAAACCAGCATATATAAAAAAATCGTAAATATTTATAAAAGCAGGTATTTTGGCTCAATTCGTATGGCAGGTACGCAACCCTCTTGACGTACAGTCTCCAAAAGCTTCTCAAATCTCCGCCTTGACCATGAAAACAGATTGGCGAAAAAAAATCCAAATCGGACAAGCCGTTCTCGAGATACCATGGGTCCAGACATCCAGACAGACGGACGGACATTTTACTTTCTTTTACGTAAGTAAAATAAAGTATAGTAATCATGAAAATTTTCGACCTTGAGATTATTGAAGATTTACCTGTTTTGAGATCCCCTGAGTCCGAAAAAGTGGGTTTCGAAATGATGTCTGTCTGTCAGTCTGTCCGTCTGTCCGTCTGTCTGTCAGTCTGTGTCCTCTCTACAGCCCAGATGGCTTAACCAATCGAACTAAAACTTCAGATTTAAGCTTTTTTGATAAATTGGGAGGTCCCAGTGAATTTTACTTCAAATCGGTCAACCGGAAGTGGCCACTCCCTTGGGCCAGAAAATTTGTTTTGCAAATATCTTCAAAAGTATAAGGTTTACAAAAAACTTCTAATACAAAATGTTTCCAAAAAATAAAAATAAAAAAAAATAAACAAATTAAAAATTAAAAAAAAAAATTTAAAAATTAAAAAAAAAAATTTAAAAATTTAAAAAAAAAAAATTTAAAGAAAAAATTAAAAAATTTTATAAAAAAAATAAAATTGATGTGTGGCCAACACATTTCTTCTACGAAGAGGGAATTTTGAGAAACCAATTATCCAAACTTCTTACAAATTTATTATTTTTTATTACTTTCTTTTACATAAGTAAAGCTTAAATCTAAAGTTTTTGTTCGATTGGTTAAGCCATCTGACAGATAAGCCGACTGACAGACATCATTTCGAAATTCACTTTTTCGGACTCAAGGGACCTCAACACAGATATATCTTCATTAATCTCTTACATAATATTTCGGGTTCCAGGTCCCAGATTCCGTGAAACAGAAAATTTATTTTACAAATATTTCAAAAATATACAATTTACAGAAAACATGAAAAAATAAAAACAATCTTAATAAAGTTTGCAAGAAATTTGCATTATAAAAGTTTCTTAAAATTCGCTGTTCGTAAAAGAAAGTCGTGTGTTGGCCACACCTCCATTTTTTACTTCGGTCTAAAAAGACCAAAGTATTGAAATCCTATCAAAAATGACGAAAAATTTGGTTGGTCCAAAAACCACTTTTCTCGACGTTTTGAAAGTCCCTGAGTCTGAAAATGCAAAAAAAAAAAAAAATGTCCGTCCGTCTGTCTGGATGTCTGGATGTCTGGACCCATGGTATCTCGAGAACGGCTTGTCCGATTTGGATTTTTTTTTCGCCAATCTGTTTCTATGGTCAAGGCGGAGATTTGAAAAGCTTTGGGAGACTGTACGTCAAGGGGGTACCTGCCATACGAATTGACCCAAAATACCTGCTTTTATAAATATTTACGATTTTTTTATATATGCTGGTTTGATTATTGAATTGGGCATTGAATTTGGAATTGATTTGATTGTTAAGTTAGGGGTCAATTTGCGGGTTGAGTTGAAGTTGAGTTGGAGTTGAGTTGGGGTTGCATTAGATGTAGTGAGTAGATAACAAATTGTTTATATGATGGAACTTACCTATTTATCAACCGATTATTATGAAATTTGACATGTGTGTTGGAAATAGGAATCTAAAATGATTTTTGGATAAAGTTCTGGAATATGGCCAAGTATGATGGAACTTGCCTATTTTTCAACCGATTAAGATGAAATTCAATATGTGCGTTGGAAATGGGATTCTAAAATGATTTTTGGATGAAGTTCTGGAATATGGCCAAGTATGATGAAACATGATTATTTCTCATCACATATGCGTTGAAAATGGGATTCTAAAATTGTTTTGGATGAAGTTCTGCAATATAGCCAAGTATGATGGAACTTGCCCATTTCTCAACCGATTATGATGAAATTTGACATGTGTAATGGAAATGGGATTCTAAAATGAGTTTTGGATGAAGTTCTGGAATATGGCCAAGTAGGATGGAACTTGGCTATTTCTTAACCGATTATGATGAAATTTGATATTTCAGTTAGAAATGGGATTCTAAAATGATTTTTGGATGAAGTTCTGGAATATGGTTAGTTACACGGTTAGAAATATCAGTATTACTTTTGTATACTACTTTCGGTATAAAGTTCTAGAATACGATTTTTCGTGTTAAATTGGATGCCTGTACTCATGTTACTGAAGCTTTTGAGCTGTTTGGCTGTTGTTGTATAAGCAAATATATGTTGGTTAAATTTGAAATCAATACTGTCAAAATTGTCACACCAACTTTATGACACAGGTGAATGCTATTTCCATTGAAGATACGATAGACCGAAGTTCTGATCAGCTCGTGAGGTTTCAGCCCTTTATATTTTGTTTGTTTTGCTTTTTCAGACTCAGGGACTTTCAAAACGTCGCGAAAAGTGGTTTTGGGCCAACCACATTTTTCGTCATTTTTGACAGGATTTCAATACTTTGGTCTTTTTAGACCGAAGTAAAAATCCTTAGAAGTGGTTTTCTCCGTAACCTTAAACTAAAGTAGATAAAACAATTTTCTATTTTATAAATTAAATGAAGCTTTAAATTTATAAAATATTTAAAAAATTCATTTCTTCGAAAGCTTTTCATAAATGATCTATGTATTTCGCTTGGTTATACATACATATATACTATATAGATTAGGAGTACTGTATAGTATATTCCGTTACATCATCTGAAAAAAAGAATTCCTGTTATTTTTCATTATTCCAAATGACTTGATACAATATTTTTTTCTTAACATCACGGTATGTTAGCATTCAATTCAAAAATAGCGTTGGAAAATGATAACACAAGATAATTCGAAGAAAATATATATCTTTTTACACAAGTAAATTAAAACAACAACAGAGCCATCAGAAAACACTCTATACATGTGTACATAGGATTTTTTTATTTTTTAACAACTTTGATCTGCTGTTGTGTAAAACATTTTCACAGGTGAAAGCTTTTTGTAAAAAATTAGAGGATAAAGTAAATAAATATTATACGTAGGAACGATTTTATTAATTTCTCACCCCTCGGTTTAGTTATAGATCTTTTATAATCTTCTTAACAAATTACGGAAAGCATAATAAAACCATATAAACAAACCAGGCATATAAACCCTCAGGCCCTTACATATTCACAGTTCAAATATATAGATACGTAAAATATAAGTGACGAACACGACAAAAACAAATGTCCGCTGGTATTATCAGGAGAGGACGGAACATAAGTAAATTTACGAACTAATTTATGTAATTTCAATTGGAGCTCTCTTATGACATCCATTTGAAATAGTAAAACTTCACAATGAGACTCCTTGAATATAAAAAAATGAGTATGTATAAGACATTTTATGCACTCATTTGACTATGAATTGGGTATACATAAGAAACAATTTAAAAGAATTAATTAAAAACGTTTTCTATATAAATAGTGAATTTCATTAACTCATTTAACATTGCCAGATAATAAAGAAGTAATCTGGATTTTTTTTATTGCATCAAAACTTTTGGGAAAAAATTTTGAGATTTGTGATTTCAAAGTGTTTACTCAACCAAACTCCCTTTATTGCACTGCATCCATTGAACATCCATTGTCTGGTAACATTAGAATGGTAATTAAAAAGCCTATCAAATTTAAAATGAATATCTAATTTGACTCTTAAAAGACTGCTGTTATTGTGATTTGTGGCCGTCATGTTTTTACGTGCGCCTGGCGCGTTCAGTTGTACAATCATATCTTCAAATTCTCGAGTAATTAGCTATGTGAAACGAAATAAGTTAGTTCGCATTTTAACAACTTTTCGTTATACACCTCGAGGAATATTTCTGGTTTGGCAGTAATTACCGCCTTTACTGCCACGTTTGGTGTTTTATTTGGGTCCGGGGCGTTGTTAACTCCAATTCTATCACAAGCCACTGTTTTATTTTCAGAACTTCGTTCGATTTCTGCGATCCCTTCGACTTGTTGCGGGATAAGACTGGAAACAATTCCCTTCACTGTTTTGGCACAGATTGGAGCTTCATTTTGTAAACCCCTAAGCTTGCCCATTATCAACTTATTATTATCATATCAATTAAGGTCTACCCCAAGGATCTTGATAAACCTCCCCGCACAGTTCCCCAAAACAGCGTGTGTGTACTTGTGTGTATGTGTGGGTGTGTATGTGTGTGTTTTTTTTTTGGGGTTGGGTAACGTGCGGAAAATTTTCAGAAGACAATCCATCGGTGAGACAAACATCTCAGCAACAGTGGCGGATTTCTACCACCTAAAAACCACACAACCGCCGCTTTCACATCCTCCATGCGGAACTATCGTTAGACATTACTTCACATGGAAGTGACTAGCCATTTGGTTCTTTATTCTCCCTGTAGCGCCTCAATCTTAGATTGAGTTTGTCACCGCTATCTAAGCACGGCATGTTGTTCTTCCCTTGCGCGCTCTAAGCGTCTCAGCTTATTCACTGTCGCCGTATCACTTACAGCATTCCATCCTTCCTTAGAAATAAGCATTAATTGTGTTATGTTTTCTGGTGTCGGACGCTGCCCTAGATAGCTGTCAGTTCCCTACGAGTATTCTCAAACCGCGGATATTGGAAAAAAATGTGCCCCACATCTTCTTGCGTATCATTGCAAACAGTACAATCTGGAATATCAGTGTGCTTGAACTTGTACACCAAAACAACCATGTCCACTTAACAGTTGTCTCAGGTAATAGTTGACTTCGCCGTGTTGCCTATTCAGCCATTTTTCGATGGATCGTATAAGACGGTAAGTCCAGCGACTCTTTTCCGAGCTATCCCATCGTCTTTGCCTCTCTATCATTGTTGATGCGCGTTCTATTGCTCTGCTTCCTGATTGTTTACGATTAGGGGACCATTTCTTCCTTTCCTTCGCGAGTAGTTCAATTGGGATCATCCCCGCAATAACGAGTGTCGCATCAGTAGATACTGTGCGAAAACCACATATCACTCTTAGAGCACTTAGGCGGTACACCGATACCAGATTGCGTCTATATATTTCGAAGTTCATCGCTTAACCCCATACAGGTGATCCATAGAGAATGATGGAGGTTACTACGTTTGCCAGCAGCATTCTACGACACGGTCTAGACCCTCCAGTGTTGGGCATAATGCGAGAGAGAGAGAGAGCTACAGATACTGGCAGCTTTTCTATTCACTATCCTTAAGTGCTCCCTAACATTTAAACGTGCATCTATTTCCACACGCAGATACCGTAGTGAAAGCTGTGAGTGAGTTAAGATTCCACCTACATCAATTGGTACGGTTTCTTTCACCTTCCACCTGGTAACTAAAACGGCTTCGGTTGTATAATCAGCAAGTTCAAGCCCAAATGACGTCAACCACCATTTTATAATTATGATCGTCAACCTACTTATCTCCATTATTTCTTCTGTGGTTTTTGCAACAAATACGACTGCAACGTCGACAGCAAAACCCACAATTTCCACATCATCAGGTGCACGGAGCATCAGGATACCATCGTACATGATATTCCACAGTTGGGGCCCCAAAACAGATCCTTGTGGTACACCCCTCTTAACATTGTATGTCATCACACCGTCATCTATATCATATGTCAGCACTCTATCATTAAAATAGTCTGTGATGATACTTCTTAAGTACATTGGTACTTGCAATGCCTGCAGTGCATTTAGGATATAACTCCATTTGGCCGAGTTGAATGCGTTCTTAATATCCAGGGTGATCACAGCAAAGTATTTTTTTGAGCCTCCTTTCCATATTTTCCCATCTGTTGCGTTCTGAGCTATTTCAATAACGTGTTGAATAGCGCCCACTGTCGATAGAGCCTTCCGAAAGCCATACTGGTTCTCTGCGAGATCTCCAGCCTTTTCGATAGCTTTCTCCAATCGGCTGTATATGATTCTCTCTAATACTTTACCAGCCGTAACAAACATGCATAATGGTCGGTAGGAGGATGATTCACCCGGTTGGTTCCTCTTTTTCCCAACAGGACCAGACGCTGCGTTTTCAATCATTCGGGGAGAACTCCCTCTCTGAGACAGGAATTATATAGTTCCTTAAACTCATCCGGTCTGGCCTGAATTGCAGCCTTTAAAGCAATAGTAGGGATGTTGTCAGGTCCAGGAGCATTTGAATTCCCAAAACGTTGACACGCGTTGGTGAGCTGAACAGAGCAGTTACAATTCGAAGTAATATCGCTGGGCAGGTGGGCGGTGATTCCTTTGCCTGCTTAAGCCTTTTCATGACGATTATGTAGGGTCTCCCCCACACCCTCGTCAATCTGCGTAAGTATTTGGATTTGTGCATCACTACCAATTGCGTTTTCTATTGCACTTTGAGATCCAAGTTCCTTGGAGTGTGCATCTTTCTCTAACTTTAGTAGAAGATCGCCTTTTTCGGTTCTATGAATCCGAGCCACCTTACCAGAGAGGTCATTAAGCTTTGGAGCCTGTTTCATTTTTATAAGCATATCCGCATACGACATTGCTCCAGTTTTCTTTATTTTAATAGCATCAGGACGATGATACGGAATTCTTTCATGTGGTTTCTTCTTGTTTTTCCCCCACCAACTGCCAATCAAGGTCCTTCACATTATCAGGCTTCTTAGGTTCATCTATACCTGAGTTTGAATTTAGGCTCGTAGCTCCCAGGGCTTGGGTTTCGCCAGCTCCCTGTTTCCCTTTCTTTTGGATATGGTCACTGGGTGAGTTTTGTTTTGATCTCCTCCTTTTGCTATTGGTGGCGGCTATCATTTCACTATCCAGCAGGAGAATTACCTCCTTATTATTTCCCTGGTTAGCGATAGTTGGGGAAGTTTGAGTCTCACAGCATACTGTTATCTGCTTTGCCATCCTTGCAATTACCTGCGTTTTCTCCACTATCTTTTCATCATTCAATTTTCCAACCTGCTGTGCGTGTTCAACAAACAGGTTCTTAATTGTCGTGACAAGCATCTTAATTTCGTAGTGTACGTTGCTCCTTGGTTTGACGTAGCCACAAAGTGCCTAAATCTTCTTTCCCAGCCGGTTAAGAGCATCAGAATCACCAGGGCCCGATGTTGAACTAGTTCTCCCAAGCCTGGTTAGAATTATTTCTTTGCCTTCTGCCCTGTTACCACCCAGAGAAGGTGATGAAAAACATCTCTCCAATGTACTGATCACCGCTAACTTCTTCGGAGATCTCGGTATTATAGCACTCTTTTGGGTGTGTGTGTTTGTGTGTATGTGTGTGTCTGTGTGTGTTGATATTTAATAAAAAAACGAAAACAAATAAGTGGCAAAACAACGGCAGATTTAGTTATACCGCCGTTTAATTACGCCCTACAAAAGCGCGTAAGAAAATGCCTTCAGCAGCAAATTTAATAAATTCTAATGAGAATGAAAATAAAAATAATGAACAGTACGATGAACTCGGCTTCAATAGATAATACAAATTGTGAAAATGACCTTCGTGAGTATACTGCACAACCAATAGTACAAATCGGATTTGCAAAGTATTTTACTGTTTAGTCCAAGCGGAAACGAAGTCCAAGATCTGTGCAACTCGCTAGTAGAAGCAAAGCGACAAGATTAAACAAGGTGCGGACTAAATACTTCTCAATAACAGCTTTTCCAGTTTATAGGTCGGCACTAAAATTGCTGCAGCAAACATTGTTAAGAACTAGAAGGCAATTTATGTAAGAGAGCCATCACAAAATAAGATTGTGTAAAAAATCAAGTCAATGATCGACTAAAAATTGTATATTACGAGAAAAGAAGGTATATTACGAGAAAAGAAGGTAAGCCCTACTTCACCTCCCACTCTCCCAGTTAAGAAGTCAAAAGGATCTAACTACATTATTATTACGAGAACAGAAAGAAACCGTACTTCACTTCCCAGTTAAAAAGTCTAAAGGGTCTGACTGTAATCATAAAAAAAATTTGTGTGTGTACTTAAATACGCGCGTTACAAGTTATGTTCTTTGGCGATAATTAAAAGTCTAGAGTATGATTATAGATACGGCTGGTAAAGTCTAAATTCAATCAAATAATTTAAATTTCAAAAATGAATATTTATTTTCTCGTACAGATGATTAAATAAATTTTATTTTATTATCTAAGACTACAATAATTATCATTTAATAATTAAAAAATTGATAATACATAAACATCTAATAAATATTTCTATAAAATATATTTTATATTAATATTGATGAATTATTAATTTAAAAAAATAGAAACAAATATATTTAATTCCTAAGTTACCTCGGCCTAAGGCGTCAAGGTATCGCGTAAATACAGCATCAATGCTGGTATCATGTCGTGTTGTTGAAATCTTAGGATCATTACTGATAGTAAAATTCACATGTTTTTGAAGAAAGTCAATACCAGATTACCAGCATCTTGTCGGGAAAAATTGACGTTGAAGTCTCCACTTAGATTCATTGGTAACTTACATATCTTCTCCTCTACCAAGGAAATCTCCTCCGGCTGTTGTGTATGGCCATACTAACCGTTTCAAAAAATAAATAATATCGTCCATTATTTGATCTGGAGTTATGTAAATTACTATTAAAACAATTTTTTGTCGTCTTCCATTTTGCAATCCGCAACACAAAACTCACCAAATGATGACACTGCGGATCTTGGAAATTCAGATTATCTTACAGTCATATCGATATTTGGAGTAATGATGTTGGTAGTGGTGAATAAAATCTAACATATCTCTGCTGATACCCGGTAAGCGATTAAGCGAAAGTCTACGAAATTCATCTTGAAGACTACTTATAGCTGTGGACACTCTTCGACCATGATATAAAATTTTGTCATTGTTGTTATATATAAACCTTGAAGACTAGTCACCCGCGTAAAAGCAACATATACTATTGGCAATTGATATTTTTGTCACATTCATAAACGATTTCAGGTTATGTGCTTCCCTGAGATTTATGAATCGTATAGTTGCACAAGCACAAACTAAAGGTACATGCGATCGCTTAACATTTATAGTTTTGTTGTTATTAAGTGGAATAGTTGCTGATCTTCTTCCTATCGGTAAGCAGCGTTACTAATTTGATTAGCAGCTACATGTCGAGCAACTGTTTTCTGTATTTTTTGGACAATCTTTGAAGAGTCTAGAAAATCCAGTCATACAACGTTTACTTCTCCTTCATCATTATATTCAAAATGAACTAATTTGTCAACAGCGCCATTTGCTAAGCCATCTGACACTTCAAGGTTTGTTGTAATTATATAAAAAACATCAGGCACAAATACTGTTTGATAAGGCAAATCTCCATTATGTTAAACATAGATGTTGCTAAACATAGCAGATACTTAGATAGATTTTATACCAACCTTTTTTTTCTTCCATAGGAAAAATTTTGATGTTGTTTTTGTAGTTTGTATCTATCCGATCCGATACAGATTCAGTTGATAGTTTATGTTTTTGCACTTTTGTAGATTTTGACACTTTTTGTTACTAATTTTTTTTTTATATTTCGAAATTTGTATTTTATTTCACTTAATTGAGTATTGTTAAATTTTTTAATTTATTAAAATTTTTTGTATATCTAAAATTTGAAAACTTTCAGATTCTTTGATTTGTATTCACTGATCACTTATATTTTGTCAATAATTGTTATGTTGGGATCCCTATTGGAATCATACGTTTTTTTAATTTCTATAATATGGCGGTTGTCAAAAGTTTCAATTTTGTTGTATACACCCATACCTCACTTTGCGACGGTAATTCGTTCCATAAAAATGCGTCTTGTAAATAAAATTGCAACATAACTAAATAACCTTGACGTATTTCCAGAAAGAAAACATTTAAGTAACGATGCAACAAATAATTTAAGCGATGCAAAACTGAAATTTGGTAGTAACAAATGTACCGTCGCAATTCGAAACGTCGCAACTTGAAACGTCGCAAATCGAGGTATTGGTGTATTGTATAATTCTACGGGTTGGCTACAAAATCTCGGTGCTAAAAAATCTCGGTTTTTTAAAATTTTGGAAAATGAGGATTTTAATTTCAAAACGAAAATAACCAAAACTTATAAATTCTGGAAAATGGGAAATTTAATTTTAATTTTAATTTTGGATTAAAACCGAAATATTTTAAAACCGAGATTTGGAAACGCTCCCTAATTTTCAATTGCAATATGGAATTGAAGTTTCTAAATTTACCTAAAATACTTTGCTGGTGGCAAATAATATTGTTAACATTTAAAAATAATTATATCTAGTGAGCCTTTAAATATAGCAAGTTATTCCCGTTTCTATGACATTGATATTTCTGTGACGTTTTATTGACATTTTATAACATTTTAATGATTGAAATTTCAACGACATGTTGATCGATGCAATATTTGCGAATTGTTTAGCGAGCAACTTCATCCTGTTAAATTTAGTTGCATCGTAAAAATTCACTCTCAGTCATCAGTTTTTCATAACGCGCCTAAAGAAGTATAACTTCAAAAATTAAGGTCTCTGTAGATGTAACCGAAATATACTCTGATATCGGCAAATGATTTCGCGCCCAGTTGATTACTAATATTCTAAACCGAAAGAAGAAAGCTCAATCAATGTTTCTCCTACCACTAGAGCTAGATAGTGAAAAAGAAAAAGCAACTAAATATTTACTCCGCACCAGTTCAGCGCGTCAAGTGTGAAGAATATGGTCATCACATATTTATAAAGCATTAATTTGAACGCAAAGCTGCTTTATCTGCGTTCTCGACTGAATTTTTGAATGAACCCAACGTCTATGTTTAAGTCATCTGGGCCCGTATTCTTGAAATTCACCGAAAAAATCGACGGTGACTTTGGTATAAAACAATTTAAATTTTCGGCCGAAATGACGTATTTCACTAGAAAATTATCGGCGACTTTTTCGGGTGAATTTCAAGAATACGGGTACTGGCAATGCTTATATATCTCGATTGGTACAAAAATAGTGTATAACGTTAATATGTAATTTTTGTGGTAAACTAAGGATGCCACAAATTACGATTTAAATAAAGTTTTTTATAGAGAAACCATTAAATTATTATAATATTGAAAACAATTTCCTGAATATTCCGTTTTAATTATTTTTTTTCAAATTAAAACCTTACAAAGAATCCGACAGTATACAATAAAAGTAAAGCCGTAATTTAATGTACATATATATCGTGACTGACCATTTATGTGACTGCACTTTTCTTTAATCGGGTATACTCAAAGACTGGAGGGTCTTTGTCACATAATCCTAGCGGACACACCATACATGCAAAGTCGAACAAACAAACACAATATAAAAGGAGCACCCTTTGAAACACATCACACATCATCACCAAATAAGTCCATTAAACAAAAACTTTAATTTAAAGAATTTTTGAAAAGCCCGTAACAGTCAACTAAAGATTAACGTAATTTTTCAGTAGGAAAAACTCAAAATGACATTTAGTAACAAAAAAAAAATTATTTAAAAAAAAACTCACCACGACAACGTATCCAAACTGTGCTCTCTGTCACTGCTTGTTCGCGAGTTGAAATTTCTAGAAAAATACCAAACTAAATAGCACTATTAACTTTCCTCATGAAAAATTTTGCAAATTTTCTTTTGTTGTTTTTAAAAATCAATTTAAACCTATTGTTTTCTTTTTTTAGTTTTAGTTTACACTTCAATAATATAATAGCGCCGTTTGATCTTATTTTTAGGAAATTGAAAAAAAATAAAGTGAGTTTTTTATCTATTTTAGTTTTAAGTATTATTCTGTGTATTTTGACAAGTCAAATTTGTTGACTTTTTATCTGAAAATAAATAAATAAAATAAATTCTATCGAATATAAAATAAAATGCGTTAAATCCCTTGTCCGTAATTCCAATAAACTCTAAAATAAGTCTAAACTTTATTTCCTACAAAACGTCAAATGGTGATCCACTTGGCCTCTCAAGATAAAACTGTTATCATGAGACAGATTTAATTACACAAACAAAACGAATTCCCGTAAAATTATTTCTAGAACTATTTTGTCTTCCCAATCACGTTATTTACCAAATATAACCGCAAACCATTTAATACTATTGATAAATTTTATATTACATACCTATATACATATACAAATAATATATTCGAACGAGATTTCGTTTATGACTCACGTTTTATGGATTTGCATAGCAATAAAAATGTACTTGGTTAAATGTTATGTCCATAAAATAAAAACTACGGTTAATATGGCTAATAAGTAACCAAATATGCCAATATACAAATTCAAAAGTAAATTAAATTTGGGCAATGACCGAAGATGCGATCATAAAAGCACTATATAGTATGTAAGGGATTTGGTTTTTGTTGCAGTGATATGATTATCGTTTAACATGTTTTGATCGTCACGAGGATCGTTATACATTTTTATAATAACTAGAGGGCCCGGCAGACTTTGTCCTGCCACAGACCGCCTTTCATGTAGACCGCATTTCATGTAGACCGCCTTTTATCTGGTGGCACTGGTGTCTTATATTATATGCATTTAACATACATAGAACACATGCGCAAGTCATATGCAATATCTTAAAGTTTCGGAACAGTATGACAGATTGTCGTACAAATACGATCGATTTAAAACACTTTCGATACATATTTTTTATTTTATTTGTTAACCATCTAATATTCAATTGTAATTAACTGTAATTATAATAATGAATTTAATTTAATGTAGCGCTATTTGGTGAACAATATTTTTTGTCAATCCATATTTTGTCAATATGAATAGTTTCGATGGTTTACCCACACGTGAGCATGCAACGTATAATTGGCCATGGGAGAAACATGGATTTTCTAAGTCCAGTCCACAAATGGACATTATCTGCCCTTAAGATGTGTTGATTGTCATTACGAATGCCAAACGAATTGAAAATTGAAGCCGTTTGAATGGGATTGTCGTATCCGAGGGAACGACTTATCCCTTAAACTTTCCGTTCAAAATGGTTGCTTCAATAATATTTCCAGTGATCCGCTTGATGACCAAACGTGTGCCATTGCATAATCCGGGTGGATTTAAACTACGAAGCAGAATTATCGGCCAACCAATCTTTAATTTAAGATAATTGACATTCCTGGCATGTCTAGTGAATTTAAAAATTCAGTTGGATAATTTACTGCGTTGTTTTCGTCAACGACAGTATTGATTGATTTGAGAGACATTAGTTCCCCTGGCAACGACTCTTGTATCTGAAAGTTAATTCCGTTAACATAAACATTTTTTGCTGCCATAATAGCACGTTCACTGAGCCAATTATGGTTCAAGTAATTTTTCTGCAGAGATTGTCTGGCAATTTGATGCATTGTGTGTTTGGAGGCAGTTCGATACTACCGTTGCCAATATTCAGCAATTGTTCAGAAAATATTTGTGTCGACAGATCATTTTGCAATTCTACTCGCATGTTGATGGTCAATCGAACTGTCTCTACGCTTCGCCATAGAAATGATTGTTTTAAACATGCGTTAATCTCATCGGCATAAGTAGAGCGCGGAATAACTGGCAATGTTTGTCGGAAAGCACCGGATAGTAATAAGATAGCTGTAACGTAACACGCGGCACACAAAACTGCAACTAGTTGACCAGAAATAACAACACTGTATTTAAGGTTCTAAACCCATAAAAAAAACACAAACAATTTTTATTTCCTCTTTTTAAAAATGAGTGACTTGACAAAACTTAGTTCTTTTTTCCTTATGTCCATGTCGGCGGACCTGCCCAGTTGGTTGACTGTGTTTTGTATGGCTCTCGTAGGTTGCCTGTGTTGTTCCCCCCTTTTGCCTTCATACAAATACTTATTTCCTTCAGCTGTTTGAGTCACCACAAGAAATGAAATTCGAGAATGAAACGAAAAGAAAACAAAAAAATACGTACTCAAACAACCGAACAATAAGATTACTAAAAATGGTGACGTGATTTTCCCGCAGGTAAAGTGTAAAATTTCAATTGGGCGCCACTCCAGTAAGCTGGAGAAACCTGCCGCGCGTTATGGTTTGACTGACTATAGCTCAGCCTAGCAATCCACTCGGCGTGGGTTGTTTCGGAAAATCGGCGTCCCTATAAGAATTATTTAGTTGGAATACAAAAAGAAATAAAAAGGAGTCACTCACCGCTGCTTCATTCACCTCTGTCCTTTTTGACCCAAAATAGGGTATTTAGCGTATGGCAATCGCACACGAGCTCATATGCAGAGGCGCGTAGGTACTTATGGTTCAGCACCACTCTCTCGTTCGCTATTTTAAATCTAACCGTTTGTACAATATAATATCCCGTTTACTTGTATACACTCGGGTCCAAGCTACCAATTTATTTGCTTTTTTTTTACTTTTATTTTTATTTTTTATTTTTTTTTTCTAACCAAAACACTTATGTCACTGGGATTTTCACTTTCTAGCACTACTTAATGTACATAATATTATTGTGTCCATCCCGACCAAACACAAAACGACAACGTCAGCGTCACCAAGCTTTCAATTAAAATTTCTTTTTATTTTTTTCACTGAATACTTATGAGCGTTTATCAAAGAATTTGTTTCAATACACTATTTCTTTTTTTATCAAAACACACAAACGCTTTTTTTATAGTTTCATATCTATTCATCAACTTTTCATGATTTCATGCCACTTGGCAAATCACAACCGTTATTTTTATTCCGGTATGTCTTTCGACTGATCCGGTATAATAACATGCACGCGCACAGTAAAAACTATTTGTATGTTATCTTGTGACTATTATTGCACAAGATTTAACATCTAAGTTATTATTTATTTATTTTTTTTTTTTTAGATTTAAATATTTTAATCAAAAATCACTTTAATTATTTCATTTCTCCTATTTTATGACTCGATCAAAAACAAACACCGCGACAAGCTTTAATTTTTTCATCTTTTTTTCACTTCTAAATACAAAACTGTTCTCCCTCATCATGTGCACCTCGTGCGCTTTATATTACCTCTCCTTTTTTATGTATGTGTGAATTTAGTATTCAACACTCGGCATGCCAAGCATGTTTTCACTGTCCCACTGACAGCCGATGAGGAAAGGACAGGGATATCTTTGTGGTGAGGAATACTATCAATTTGCATAATTGTGAATGGTGGAGTGGAATAGTTTAGCCCAATTCTCTTTCCCACTCCGCCGGTTGCACTGCCTGCCTGAGCTTTAGAGAAATTAGCATTGAAACAACTAAAACAAAAAAAAAACGCCACCCATAATGAAATCTCCCACTTTACTCCGTTACATAGCACCACCGAATAGTTTATTGTTGCCATTTAAATCTTGCATAGTTCTATGTAATGCTTCGAGTGAATATTTATGAGCCATAGTACATTCATCCCAAATAATGATCGAACTGCATGTATGTGCCCATGCAATTTGCTGCTGAGAACGTATCTTACCTAGGATAATTGTTAATAAAAACGTCCTGCCAGTTCCGCCTGGTGCCCTTTAGAACACTTTTGAAAAATTGTAGAATCAAGGAAACGTAGGTAGCACTTAAAATGAATGTTTTTCCTCTCTGCACTGTATGTTATGTATGTTGTTTTGTTGGTTGAGGTTTTTCTTTTCGATACAGTTTTTTTTTTTCACAAACACTGTTCAATTTCACACACTACGAATTTTATTCGCAATATTTATGATGGTTTGGTAGATTACATTAAACATAATAGAAAATTGATTAAGTTAAATGAAACATTTTATTGCACTATATTTTTCATAAACTTTTGGTATTTTACATATTTTTCCCAAATTTGCTTTCTTTCTACATTTGACACGTATAGAAAACAAATTAATAATATTCAATTACAATCTACAATACTGTCCCTCTCGCGCAAAACAACTACGAATCAGTCACGGATTGCTTTTTAAATTTTTGAATTTTTCGAATCAGTCAGTGAAATTTTATTTTTTGTTGAAAAAATTAAAAGAATTTTTTTAAATGTCGACAACAGTGCTACTTATCGGATCCAAAACTGTCCTATCTTTTAAGCGTGAATTAACCATAAGTATATATTCAAAAAAATTCATTGAAATCGGTTGAGCATTTTTGGCGTGTACGAACATCGCTATAGTCCACATTACTAATGTTTTATTTAATTTTACGTTTCACAAATTGAGGAGCAAATTTTGCACAAAAACCTCTTCACAGCATCGCTTTATGGATGAATTCTAATGTGCATCGTTTGACCAACATCAAAGGATTTCTTCTGCGATCATAAATTGTATCTGTTGGAACTACCACATCATTTTCTATATGCACTTTCTATATTCTTTTTTACTTGGTCGTAAATTAGTGAAAGTCTTGCCGGCAGTGGTAACATTATTTCGACCTTATATTACGGCCAATATCAATCTGTTAACTCGTTTGGATAAATTAGAGAGAGGAGAGAGTCCATGACACCATATTCTTGAAACAGTTGTTTATATTCAGTACTCATAAACTATGGACCATTATCGGAATGAACAGTTTGCGGCACTGCGAACACACAAAAGATATTATTCTTCAGGAAGTATCCTGCTCATTCGTTTTAGAACTACAAACTTAGTTAAATGATCTAAAACAATTAGAATCATCGTATTTCCTAGACTTAAACGCGGATTAGGCCTCAACAAGCACACATATACTCTCTGCGTTGGTCTGTCGATGTGGAACATTTTGCCTAGTAGTGGTTTCATTGTGCGTACGTGTCTTACCATAACTGGCCACAAACAGAATCTAAGAAGTTTCTCTAAGGTCTTCGCCGCTCTTCCGTAAGATGATAACGGGTCATAAATATATTATTTCTTTCTCTATTTTTGTACGAAATTCCAAATATTTCTTCAATCTGAGCTGTTAATTTTATTATGCTGGCAAAGTGCCCTTTTTATTGTCGCATTATATTCTGGAAAGCAGATCTGGAACGACGTTCAAACCCCTGGTATTTCAGACTCCAACGGGCCAATTGTCTCCTGGAGCCCCATTTCAGACTCCCGCCATTTTAGGGCGACGTGGTCGTCTAATGGTGATCTAACGAAGGTGTAAAAATTCAGACAGTTTCTCACGGAACCATTTGGTATCAAAAAAGAACTTTCGAAAAAAGTCGGATATGTTAATTCACTGTTAGCTCGACGAGATGTTTATTTCAAAAAATAATGTTAATGAATAGTAAATACAATAATACCCTATAACCAAACATTTATAATAAATTATGTGTTTATTTTACAAAACAAGATCGTAAGACATTGATTACGTTTTTATAAGTTTTGACGTGATAACGTTTTATACCGCATGTTCAGAAAATTGACTCGAAATTTAGCCCTTGGTCGTAAGCAATTACTCATCAACTATAAGCATTACCTTTAATTTAAAGATACGATCACTTAGATTGGTCCTTCGGCTTTATGTGTCACGCATAATATTATCGAAATGACGTCATTAGTCGGGGAAGGAACCCACGCCGTGAACCTCTGATTTCGACCGATTTAAATGCTTAAACCAGTGTAGCGTGAGAAAGACTCATCCGATCGGAGATCCGATGGTGTCAATTTTTGCGTAAAAAGCCAGTGGTGGTTAATTTATTTTAAATTAAATTAATTAATCACAATATAAATTTTAATTAAAAATTCAAACGACAAAATAGCGATTTAAAGAGATTGAGTACACTATAGCGAGAGAATTAGTCATCAATATTTAGTTAATTTGTGCTTAATAATTCCAGGCAAACAAATTATTTTAAATTTAAATAATTAATCTCCACATGAATTTTAATTAAAATTACAAAGTACAAAATAACGATTTACAATCAGCCATGAGAATCCCCTATCTGACCGGAGTAATTCTGGTGTCAATTTGCACGTAAAGAAACTGTTGCGATAACTTATTGTTAATTAAAATAATTAATCTCCACATAAATTTTAATTAAAATTTAGATCTACAAAGTGGCGATTTACAATGCTAGAGAGCACTGTAAAGGGAGAATGCCTCATCTGATAGGAGCAGATGAGGCACTCTCCCGGAGCCAGTACGTACCGCCATATGTCAGTGTGGACTCCGATATACCTCTTGAGCTCTGCGGCGATTTCAACATCGATATCATCGCTAAACCCGAATTCGTGCACTTCATCAAGGACCTGCAACACACTAGCCTCGACGACTTTGGGAGGCACTTCGTCAGGTACATCACCGCTGAGACCCTACGCTTCGTATCGTACTTCTCATACCATCACCCAGTACTTAGTCGCTTGCAAGCAACTACTGTATTCTCATTTCATGATGCTAATAATAAAGAAATTTATTTTGACAAACCCATACATCGTGGCATTTTTCCCACCGCATACAAACGTTATCACGGAAAACACCTACGGCCGTGTAGAAGACACAGCCTACCCCGAATTTTTTACTGCCTTTTTTAGATAATTCACATAGTTCACTTAATTTTATATTAATTATATTAATCAAATAACTTTATTGGTACCAGAATATGTTGTTGATTTATAAAAAAAAATGAAAAATATTTTATATTACAATTAGTTTTCATTTAAACAAGTTGAAATAAAACAGTTTAATTTTACATGAGTCCTTATGGGAAATTGAACAGTATATCCTTAATCCTTAAATTTAGCTAGTTTTAAAATTGATCGGATAATTGCAGCTTTTACATAATATAGGAGGCTTTTATTAAACATACAAATAGAAAGTTCTTGCATCGTCCCGGCTGATGATGAAGCACCGGTGCACAGCCCGTTTGACGTGAAATTGAACGAAGAGAGCGGGGAAGTGTAATTTTGATTATTGATTTTTTTTTTGTTGATCGATAATCTATCGATAAGAATTTTTTTTTGGGAGAGTTAACATTTTAATCTCGAGGGAGACGGTCAAGTTGTTTAAATATCGAGGAAAACAGTCAAGTTTTTTCATCTCGATTGACACGTCAAGTTTATTTTTTTTATCTCGAGTGACACGGTGAAGTTTAAGATTTCGAGCCGTGAAGTTAAGTTTTTTTTGTTGATCGTTCATCAAGTCGATGTGATGCGATATATATTCTTGAGTTGTGGTCAAATTTTTTTTTCGTTTGATTTTTTTTTTTTTGTGGTATGGCCCAACAGTACCGATAAAAAATATAGATATGTACATATATGTATACATATAAAAAAATGATTTTTGTTTTAATTTCGCACGGTGTAATTAATTATAATAAACTTTGGGTGATTTATTGAATATTAAATATACATATAAGTTTATATACAATAATTAACTTATTAATTGAAAATAAAATTTAATTATGTATTTGGCAAAATTTGTGCTGTGAAGAAAAAAATACCAATAAATGGACCATTATAAAAACAAAAAAATATACATATACATATGTATACCTAATAAATAATTTTATGAATTGGAAAAAAAAAGAATTAAACAGACCAGTGTTGTGTATTTATCCCTGGTGCCATTGTCTTTATATGGTATGATTTTGCTGTTTTGTTTACGGAGTTGCGAGACGAATTAATAACGGATTAGCCAGGAAGGTTATCCTGAAAAACAAAACAATACTTTGAGGGTCAAATGTGTAAGCAGCCGGGAGTTACATACGGAAACCTTTCGGTCAGTTTGGTGTTTTATTTGTGTTTGTCTTTTTATTTTTGTAATTCTTGTTTTCTAGAAACTTTAATTTTTTTTTGATTTAGAATTTATTAGAATTTTCATTTTGATTTTTAGAAATTTACTTTCCTTTACAATTTTTTTATTATTATTGTTGTATAAGTTTACAAGCCCATATGGCATATATCAAAGTTCATTATTCTAAACAAATAGTTTCCGTATCTCTAATTATTAATTTTATTATTCAAGTTATTATTATTCCGGGTCATCATTTTTGATATACATATGTATATAACTATATACATACATACATAATATGTCTCTGCATGTTTTTTTTAAATTATTAGATAAACATTTTCTTCAGCTCTTCCTCTCTCTCTCTCGCTCCCTATCATTCTCTTCGTTTTGATCTTATTCAATGTTTAGATATTTTTATTCTTCATTAATTTATTCAATTTTTTTTGGGGTTTTTTACCTGATGTGTTGAGAATGATGAATTAATTCTCGTGGTGTGATGCTGAGACTGGGTTGAGGTTCGGTGCTTGCCCAAATTCTAGGGATTAATTAATATTAAAATATGGATCCAATGCGCTAGTTTTTTTAAAAATTTTTTTTTCTTGCATTCTGTTCGTACGCGGTTAGACAAGCTCTCGTCATGCTTGGGAAATTTTCCACGCCCTAACCCTGAAGCCTAGCCAGCTAGAATACCGCGTCCCAAGCCTATGTCGAGAGATTTCTGCTAACGACATTCTGGTGTGACTTGGAGTTTAAATGGTAGGTGCCACTTCAGACCAAGTTGTGTGGTACCGCCAAACCCAAGCATACCAGGGTTTCGTTACACACAAAATGTCTAAAATCCTTCTAAGGATATCAATATCAAAAGGATATCAAATATTTATTTATCTTGTTTTTTATTATTATTTAAACATGAAGATATTTTAAGTGTTTCTGTTTTGGTTTTCTGTACTTGAATTTAATTTTAAAAAGGAAAAAAAAAAATAAGTAAATAAATGATTTTATAAACATATCCCATACCATGTTATATACATAAATTTTTATATGTATACTACATATGTATGTTTATAAAAAAAAAGAATATGTACAAGAAGCTTTTATGCATGGAATACTTTATTAATTTTTTGGATTATTATTCTGCTGAGAATGTTATAAGGATATTAAATTTAACAATTGTGTATAGTATACAAATTTAGGTAAGTTGCTTGGTTGTTGACTTGTTTTTTGAGATATTATGTATAAAATTAAGCTTATGTAACATACATAGTTTTAACGATGATATACGTAATATATATTGTACATGATATACGTAATATATATTGCAATGTAGTGTAAAATAAAGATTACCACATCTTAATTAAGATAAGTAGTTATTCTCATTGCTAATATACTATAAGCTAAGGGCATACAATATTTGTTTCTTTTGAATATTGTACTGGAGCAGTGGAGTGTACAACTTTCTGGATGGTTTGAACCTTTATGTTAATGAATAAATACAAAATTCATCCGAATGAAAAAAAAAGAGTTAAGTATTTTCATTCCTTGGCATATAGTGGACTACTAATCGTAAAAATTACTACACAAATTTTCCGAAAAGTCTTATTTATAGCATAGGCAGAGCGTTACCAAAAAAAAAAAAAAATTGGTGTGACTATCGTAGACACAACCGTGTTTTACGTGAATACGTGTACGTTACGAGTAATATTGAGCGTATTGTGTGTATATGTCATAATCATTTTTGAACACTAAGAAGTCCTTAGATTTCTATGTTTTATTTGTGATGGCAACATTTTCCTTTCGTCGGGTTCAGGAAAGAAATCAAGTAAACAAATAATTACTGTGTTATAAGTTTATTAATGATATAGGTCTGTGATACGAAAAGTACGAAACAAATGGCATAAAGGATACATCGAGATTTCTGGTACACGTTAAATCAATACATGTATTACCTAGCGTTGTTGAAGAAGTTTCGATGTAAGACAAATTAAACTCGCTGAGCATGTAGTAGGTCAACGAGCGGTTTTCCGAGACATTAACATTAAAGTCGCCGACTATCATGATTGATGTAAAGATGTTTTTAGAATTCTTTAACAGCGATTGTACCATTCAAATTGTGTCCGAATAGACATACCCAAGTATGAATTTGAAGATTGCATTGACTGTTACCTTCGTTTACTAGACAGACATCACCAACCTTTGGCTCTTTGATCTGCAAATTCATCTCGGAAATGTCAATGTTAGCTCTGTTACAATCAGTGAAGCTATTGATGTTGCGATATATGGCGACTCCACCGGCTATGCAACTTGATGATGATGATACCGCCGGCGATGATGCAGTTGCAATTTTTCTGCGCTTAGCGGTGTTACGATATGATTTCAGATCAAAGCCAGGAACCTGCACCGGCTTGAAATCTTCCATCCACGTTTTGCAAAGTAATCAGATCGGTTGAATTTATACTAAACATACATTATGTGACGCAGTGACTCGCAAGAGTAAAATCAAAACGGTAGACGAGGCACGGATAGGAATATACGGGAGTGGGTCTGCCCTCTCGAAGTCCTTGAGTCCCAATGCTACCGCTCTTCTAGCAGAAGTAAATGTTATTACATCTAGGAGGGAGAGCAATGAGCCCAGATAGTATGTATCACGTACCGGTCGGCAGTATTATCAGGTTCATTAAGAGCCTGAATATTGGCTGGACGGATAATTAAAACATCTAGGAGGGAGAGCAATGAGCCCAGATAGTATGTATCACGTACCGTTAGGCAGTATTATCAGGTTCATTAAGAGCCTGAATATTGACTGGACGGATAATCAAGTAGGGCTTATGCACAAAAGATCTTTTAGGTCGCAGTGCGGGGTGGCTTGAGCCCCCACATGGCCCTCAAGTAATAATAATAATAATAATGTGACGCAGTGAAACAACTTCAAAAAATTTATAAAATTCTTCGTATTATGAGCAG
This sequence comes from Tipula helvola, assembly GCA_963556165.1. Taxonomy (NCBI): domain Eukaryota; kingdom Metazoa; phylum Arthropoda; class Insecta; order Diptera; family Tipulidae; genus Tipula; species Tipula helvola. Next base: position 229,885,992 of record OY744483.1, read on the forward strand.
AAATATAATAGGTAAATAAATTCAGGAAATTTCAACGCGACAACAAAATTAAATGAAAATCAAATAAAAAAATGTATACGGCACTGTTATATTTTGTTTGTAATAAAATAAATAAAATTATAAAATACAAAAGCCAGCTATGTAGCTACGAGTATATGAAAAATATTTTTGTCCACGACTAACGTATAATATGTTCATTATACGTTTGTTTCATCACTTATAATGATATCCATTATTCACTGCTAGTTTATCTAGTAGTCTCTGCATTCATTATTCAATATTTCCAAGTAAATTATTTGATTTTTGAAATTTTATCTAGTAGTCTCTTGCCATTTTCATTATTATTAAACTGTGACGTCAAAATATCGACGAAAATTATTTGAAGAGTATTTAAAGGATTTGATTATAAAAAATAATGATATTTGTCGGTCGTGGACAAAGTATCGTATTCTACTCGCATATAATGGCTGTTATTCACTCATTGCAATCCTTGTTAATATTGATCCAAAAATATTTAGCTGAAATGTTCTTCCGAGTTGCGCGAATCCCAGTATATGGGATAACCCATATATCATGTCGAAACCCTGTTTTCTAATAATTTTGGGTACAAATGGACGACATTTGACAGTGAAGGTTTCGCACCAAACGTTTTCATTTAAATCGGTTGATTGAATTTGTTCGAGTTTTAATTTGGAACTTGTTTTCCGATTTTTGTCAGATAAAATTGCGTGTAGCTCTTCATCGTCCTTCTGTAGCTCGACGAGAACTTTATTATTCAGCGTTTTATCTGCTAAGCTGGCTATATCAGGGCAACCGATTCGCGATCCCGATGTAATCTAAATGACATTCCTGGCGTGGGCTACACTCTGTTTTTGATGCTATTGCGGTAGTTAGTGGCTTGTGGTCGGTATAATATACTATTTCTTTACGCATAAATTGAAACCAGAATTGTTCCTATCAGATGAGCCGTTCTCTCGTTAGAGCGGTTCAAGCATTATAAATCGCTCGAAATCAGAGGCTCCCGTCGCGGCTTTCCTTACTGCTTGATAACATCACTTCGATACGTGAGACACGAACCCTAAGGACCAAACTACGCAAGCGAATATTTAAATTGAAGGTAATGCTTATTGTTGTTGATGATGAGTTATTGCACACTTTGAGTCGGTCACTTTCCGAACATGAGGCTCTGAGGTGTAAGATGTTACCACGGAAAAAAGTAACAACATTGAGAATATAAGTAGAGGTAGATTAAAATTCACTTTCGTAACAACGACAACAACACTATAAAATTCAAATAAACTATAAATAAGAATACCTACTTAAGTGCGTACATATACATATTACATCTCCTAGCCCTACTCGTATTCTTTGTTTTGTTATTATACATTTATTTTATTTACGAAAATTTCTACATTAAAACCAAATTACAACAACCCAATATACAGGTATGTTCTAACAATGCCCTCTATATACCAGTCCGCAACATAAAAATCGTGACGAAACGAAAATTCGATGTCACATTAATTTTTTCTGTGAAAGTAATAAGGTGCATATTTCCTGTGAATAAAAAATAATAATTTTTTCTCAAATCGGATAAAATACGTCAGTTTTCTGGTTTGTTATCTGTCAGCAAAATGAAGTATTCCACGACACTACATCGTTGCTAGGCAACTTACTAAAAACAGTACTGGAAAGTATTCCTTGCCTAGGCAGAGAATACTTTCTAGTACTGATTATCATCTGTTTTTAAGAAATACATGATATAATGTATAATCGCACGCGATTGTTATAATTCTAAGGTAACTTTGATAGTGAAATCTATTGAAAATATAAATTGGAAAATTTTGCGTATTTTAAAGAATATAATGAATAAAATGGATAATCTGATATACTGCCGATTAGAGAAAAAATCGTATGTGCAACTCGTGGAAAAACTATAATTCCCGGACTCTTATGGTTGCAACTTCCATACTCGTCCGGGAATATATCGTTTTTCCTACACGTTACACAATATACTATTATTGAGTTTAAATAATAAAAAAGTGGTACAACATAAATTTAGGTAACAAACTGTGTTTATTTTACATATGTGAATAAAAATATTATTGAAAATATGTTACATATACATATGTAAATTGTTTTGAAGAAAAATAGATTTTAATTGAAGTAACGGTGTTTTCATTTCGTTCAAAATATGTGTTCTGATTGTGATTGATTGGCGTATTTTTTAATTTTCCCACTTGTTGAAAAATAATAATAGTAAATATATAGAGAATATTAAAAATTCACATTAATTCCAATTAATGGAAAATTATTATCTTTGAAATAATTAGATAAAAAAACATAACCTAAAACAACCCTTCATTTATCACGTATTGTCAATGTTAGCGAAATGAAAAAATAAGTAACCAAGTTTTTCATGAATTGACTCTCTTAAAATCATTTAAAAATCCATGTGTAGTTTAAGATAAATTATGTTGATGAAATTCTCTAAACTTTAAAAAGTTTTGAAATCCGTTAAATAATCGTTTCGTTCTTCGAAGCCGCCTTACTGGGTGTTTGGGTTGGTAAGCATACAAATCAAATCCGCACTTTCATGTTGACTAAGGCGCTGTACGTGTTTCCTCGCATATTTCTTAATTTCTTCACTGACGTACTCTAGTTTTAGATCCTTATGAATGTTATCATTCCTTATATATCATGGTGCATCGACCACACTACACAAGACTTCATTTTGAAAGGTTTGAATTACTTTTGCGTTAGTTTTCTTGGCACAGCCCCATTGCTGCATACCATACGTCCATACAGGTTTCAATATCTGCCGATATAAGAGCAGTTTATTATATACAATACATTTTTCTATATTTGATGTTTGACGATTGCTCAAATTGAAAATGATACAAACAGAGATTTGAGACAAGAAAAACAAAATTCAGAAATAATTTTTTCTCTAATAATCAAATTAAAGTTGCCGTTTTTATTACTAGTCTATAAATGTACGTGTTGCTGCTAGGCTACACTTTTAATTCAAGATATACAAGTACTTTTAAAATTAGTATAAATAGTACATTGTGTCATTAGGATTAAAAGTGATACTTTGATTGCGAGTCAAACAAAGTCACTTTTAATCTGAATAACACATACTATTTTTTCTCCAAGGAAGAGTTCATGTCGTGTCGGTTGTATATTACTAATTATACAAGTACAAATTATGTAATTAAAACTTCAAAATTGAAACTAATTTTGTTGAAATATTTTGTGAAACTATGGAGATCATGACTTTTGTTTTGTTTGACTATTGTACGCGTCAAACTGCAAAGCATTACAATATTTTCTTTCTTGCGAACAAAATGTTTGAATCAGAAGATTTATCAAATTTACCACCGGATGTGGTTCAAACAGCAAAAGAAATTGTGTTAAACCTATTGCCATCAAAATCACGTAAGATTTATGAGTGCGCATATAAGCGGTTTTTGCAGTGGTGTACTGAAAAAAATGTACAATCTGGATTATATTCAGAAAGTGTTCTATTGGCATACTTTGCCGCAGTATTCAATGGTTAAGGCCACATTGAATTATAAAAATTGCGTAGATATCGAAAAAATTTCCAAATTGCGAGCATTTTTAAAAAAAACAGAATATTGGTTATGCAGCAAAAAAATCCAGGGTTCTCGATAAAGCACAAATCGACTTATTTTTAAATTTTGCTCCCGATAAGACTTCCAAAATAAAAAGAAAATACTTATTTCATATACATTATACATATTACATATTTGGTCTTCACTATAATATTTTTCTCCTAGTATTAAAAATACCTACTTTTACACCAAGGATTAAAAGTGTAGCTTAGCAACACACACATTTTTAAAATAGTAAGAAAAAGGCCAACTTTAATACCCAAAAACAGTATTAAAACAAAAGGCTTCTAAGACGTTGGGAGAAAAAAGTACTTGCCGCGTTATAGCTTGATAATAATAAGCGTATTTCCTTGAAAAATTTACCACAACAATTGCATAGGATAAACCCTCGCAAGAATAACATTAACCCAAAAAAATATTGGGTTAAATTAAACCCAATTCTAATTTTTGGTTATGATACCTGCCACCAGGTCATATTACATATTAAATTTATATTATATTTTGAAAAGTTGGCTTTTGCCAATTAAATCAAATTGGCTATTTTCTTGGGAAACAAATAAACCCAAAATAGTTTGAATTCAATTTTGGTCAACAAAATACGCTAAATGTAAAATACTCAAACGAAACAAAATGCTCCTTAGCTTCACAAAATATTTTCACAAAATTTTCAACCTTGAAATTTACCTACATTTTTAATGTAGGTATAATGTTTGTGAGAATGTGTGAGTCGCAATCTTTGTACTTGCTCTGCTACGGTGTGCCTCACCGCACATGCAAACATAATTGCTCGTAAAACAAAGTATCACTTTTCATCCTAATGAAATAATGTACTATTTTTCGTCTTATACATTTCGTCATACTTATTTTGTACATAGTTTACTCTTTTCTTCTGTTCGATGTTAGTTAGGAAACTTTATCACTTATTGCAAATTTATGCAGGACCCTTTCCTGCAAATGAGTAGTTTTATGAAAAACTTGAGCTGTTTTATATACAAGTAAGCGATGCACAAACGCCTCCCTTCAAATCTGTCATAGATAACGAGAAAATTCAAGTATCCAACAAAAACCCATTTAAAAAATTATATTCAGACTTTAAAACTTTTTGACAAATAAAACATATTCAACCAAATCAAATAAATCACATCAAATTAGAACCTAACAATTAAAACTGTATATACACAAACCAAAAACTTTCCAATATAAAAAAAAACTCGTAAACCAATTGACATCAATTAAAGTAGCAAAAAAATAACAGAGGAAGACAAACATTCAAATAATTTGGAAAACAGCCAGAAAATGTATAAAAAAGCTTTCAATTTTACGATTACATTGAAAATGAAATAATCGGACACAGAAAAATAAATTGTTTCAGATTGTTTTTTAAAAGAGCTTTTATCTTTTTCGAGCTTAAAATTGAGTGGGGTGGTTACATTTTATTTGTACTGAAATTACAATTTTGTTTATTTAAAAAAAAAAAATTATTTTAAAAAACGTCAATAATGCAAAAAAGCGAACTGTAGTAATTTTTGGTGATGTTTTTATTGGCAAATTAAATGTTTAAGTATTCGGCAAGTGGAAAATTAATAATACGATTGTGTATAATGTACTATACACATTTAACATCTTTTGTATACACTCATATTTGAGATGAATACAAATAAATCGAATTAGCAGCGACGAGAATATTTGGATTGGGAAGTTCACATATTCTTATTCGTATACATACATTGTTTCAATTTGATACTTTTTACAAATATAACAAAGAAGCTCTAACTGATAACATGGCTTTTGTTTGTTTTATCATTCATGCATAGAGAAAAGACACAATGGAATTTAAAAAATCGTCTCTTTAATATTGGACACATGGAGCGAGAATACACAATAGAAATCATAATTTTATCTACATATTTCTAGAGATATATATTTTGATTAATAATTATTCGATTTTATATCCGTTTAAAGCTCTAAGGACAGTTCAAATTGTTCGAGTTTAAAACAACACAAAAATATTCGATAGTGACACAAAAATTGACAGAAAATCCTATCCTAATCCACATTTTGATGCTTATTTGGGGATCAAAGTTTTTCCTTCTTCTTGGATGTTGTAACATCATTTAGTCTTTTTATTGCCAATTAAAATATCCTTTACTCTTTCGAAAAAATAAAATAAATGCTCTACATAAAGTTATTACTTTGACATCAAAAATAAAACGCAAACATGCCTTAAGGGATTATTTGACTTTTTGCTGGTGAAAATGATGCTGATGATGATGATCATTTCAATGCCTAACAGTTAAATTATGGATTGGGACTGATTAAATTGAGATTTATTTTTATAAAAAATTCTGCAAAGTCCTTGCAATTAAATTTTAATCGCAAGAATAATTGTGCGGTTATTTTTGTTTGCTGTCACAAAATTTTACTGCTTGTCACTAGATTTTATTTTTTATGTGATGCGGTTATATTTTTTTGATAGGCATAAATCTGTTTACTTTATAACACATTACACAAAATAAAATTCATGGGAATATAACACATTACACAACATGGAATTCATGAAAGAAATAAAAATTTGGAAACATTTCTTTCCCATCAATATAAATTGAAAGTTTTGACAAAACCACAATATATGTACATCCAAATAGAACAGCGTGATATCAGTTTACTTTATTTACTTTTATGGAGATTTTTTTGTTTGTCGAAGAGAATTTAAAATTAATTCCCCAATCTTAGCCTACCGTGACATATGTATGTATGTAGTCTAGTGCGGTAAAAAAAAACGATAAAAATAAAAATTCCTTCCTACAGAGTTCAAACATAAAAACGTAATTTAAATATAAACAATAAATATCTTTTTATCAAACCAATTTAAATTCTGGAAAAATTTTATTTTTGGTTGACATTCTTCTGTTATTTCGAGAGTTTAAACTTTCCGTGGAAGGTTTTTTATTTCAAAATTAAGCGAGTTCCATTTACATGAGCTTACTACTCATAGCTACTTATATCTGTGTAACAACAACTCATGCTCAAATCATGGTGTAGTGTTAGAAGCAGTTACGCATACAATTAACGGAATGGAATTTTAGTTTTAAAAAATCCAATACATGGCTTTATAACAATTTTGATTATGTGAAATGTCATTTTTCAACAACCAACTTTTTATCATGAATGGTATTTTGTTGAGAAAAATTTAAATACATTAATTTTTTATTTATTTTTTGTACTACTATGGTTTATGTAAATAAATTTAATTTTTTTTGTTTTATGTATTTAAATCATGCGATGCTTTATATTATATGCCATATGCAAGGAAATACGCTTGTTGTTAAAATGATTTCCCAGAAATGTTTTTTGTTTCTGGTCTTAAAATACTCCTCTTTCCTACTGGCAGACACATTGATAAAAAGATTCGGCTTTTCTACTATTGCTATTACTATCAACGCTTTTCCATCATCATACGTTCAATGCAGTGTTCAAATTCAAGTTTCGTTCCTTTATTTTCTCTCTTTTTGCGAAAGGAGAGAAACAATATTTTGTTTTGTTTCTTTCCTCCGGAACGAAATCCAACAAAATAAAATATCTCTCCTCTCCTATCATTTGTGTTTTATATGAGGAGAGATATTTTACTTTCTTCGATTCAGTGTTTAAATTCATTTTTCGTTCCCTTCTTTAATCTCTCTCTGCGAAAGAAAACAAAAAAAAAAAAAATTTTATTTCTTTCCCTGGGGACGAAATTCAAAAACATGAAATATCTCTCCTCATATAAAAAACAAAGGGAAGTGAATGAAATAGCGATCGATTTATTTCTTTTCTAAGGAGAGGAAACAAACAATTTATTTATGAACAACTAAACAAAGGAGAGAAGCGAAAAATAAACAAAAAATCGAAATTATGAATATTAAATTTGTTCACTGCTTCGATTTCGTTCCCGGGGAAAGAAACAAACAAAAATATTTTTTATTTCATACTATACCGAAAATCAATGATTACGTGATTGATTTCTGTCCGGGAAATGAATTATGACGGTACAGAACAAAAGTGTCCGGGAAACGAGCTATTACAGTACAGAAAAATATAAAACCAAACAAACACAAAAAAAAAATAACTAAGGTAACTTGATAATTTGAAAATCATTTGGATTGATTTTCTTTAAATTTCAAATTCATGTGTTTACTTTAAAATTCAATTTTAAATGAAAAAATCGAATTAATGTCCCTTGTAGTATGAAATAAAACGTTGTACGTCACACGTACGTTAAATGATCGTTACAGTACTCGTTCAAAATTCAAAACGTCAAACTCGTACTGTGATTACTCATTTACCGCCCTTGTGACGTAAATAACTATTATTTCCTTTCACAAAGAGAAAAAAAAGATAAAAGAAGAGAACGAAAAAATGAATTTAAACAGTGAGTTATTTAAAGAACAATGATTTTATAGATAAAAAAAATTAAAATAATAAAAAAATATTTTAGCAGTTTTATTTAAATTGCGGTTATGTTTTACTACTTTTACAAAAATTCGCATTCCATTGAGTATCTACTCACGTATATTTGGCAGGAGTAAATTGTTTCGTTTCCAATGGAACACAGTGATTGAATACTACATCTTAAATAATTATTTGTTTTTTAGAATATTAAAGTTATTCTAAAGAGGATTTTTTATTATAAGTATATATTCGTAGTATAGCTATTTTCAACACGAATAATTTCCTAAATAAATTTATAGGATTCAACAGAAATATACATAAGTACAGAATAATATTAATTGAAATGTAATTTATTTGAGGTAAGGCTTCAATTGAAGTTAGATATTTAGTTTTGTTTTAATACCTTTGAAGAGCTCATGGTATTACTTACGAGCATATCTCGATTTTGGCAAGTGGTGGTAGATTTTTATCTGTACAATGTCAGCGGCTAAGGTACGACTATCTAGAAGTGCAGCTGATGTTTATTATTGCGACATTATTAATATTCGTTTTAAAACAGAGAAACCAATTTACATATTTAATACAAATGCGTGCTGTTTTATACTATAAAGATAACATTTTTATCCGAAAATCTCATTAGTATTTCATCAACGGTCAGGACACTATCGTTTTTCAAGAGGAACGCAAGGTATGCTTTTCAAAAGTATAGGAAATAAACATAATGATTCGTTATTATAATCGCAACACAAACAGGAAGAAAAATATCTAGGCTTAAAAATATTCAGTTGAGCGACGATTGTCTGGTCGCTATCTACCAAAGTAGTTGTTTCTAAAGAAAGTTCCGTTCTTTTTCCTTCCGTCTGGGAACCTGCAGTGCCCCTTTTCCATTGCCAATTTTTTTGCTTTCTCAGCCATGTTCGTGTTGCCACGAACTCGTTCATAATTCTTACTGATGACCAGTGCTTCGGTATAAGCGAGAGAAGATACATTTTATTTAGGTAGCTTTTCTCCCGATGTTCTCCCGATGGCTTCTTTAATGTTTCTCAGAAGATCATCTTCTTCCTTTTCATGATCTGCTTCATCGTTATCGATAAATACTGGAACATTTGGAACTGGAACTCGGAGAACATTTTTGCAAATTAGCTCCACCATTTTATTAAGCTGCTATTGCTTAGAACCAGTTTCTGATAGTTTGAATATTCTCAAAGGTTATCCGCCCAGTTTTAAACACGCTTCAGAAAAATAATTTTGATACAATACTTTAATGGCTTCTATTGGTGGCGATACTCGTTCCGACTGAGCTGGAGTGCAATCATATGGTAAGGTAATTCTATTTTCGTTTAACCTGTATACTTTAATGTTACATTTGGCAAAATTCGTTTGTTTGTTATATCAAGGCCTAACTATTTTTTACAATTTTCCGCTATATTGTCACTAACACTTCTAGTTTTTAATTTCATATTACAATTATTAACTATGTTAAAAATATTACAGCATTTGTAATTACTCATTGTATCTATGTATGTTTTGGTAAATTCGAAATCACTCTTAACTAATCTAGAAGAGAACGAGACACTTCCAAGCACAATTTCTAAAAAATAAGTAATGTTTGGTAGCAGTATACAAAAAATTCAGAGATTCTAAAACTTTAGGCACAAAACTAAAACCAATTTATTTATTTTAATACGTTACGCAATTCTACACACTTGTTATTAATATTTTCTTAGTTTCACTTCTTTCAAAAATCCAGCAATGCAAAAGTCTGATGAGAAAGTCGCAAATCGATGTATAGTTATAGTTACTATGTAGATGATATACCTTAGAGCACACAAGTGCTATGCGCAGTTTACCATTTATGGTAAATACAAATTTAGGCTTTCAGAAAGGCATTCTTTATCATTTATGGTTCTGTTGATTGGTACTATAATCATTTATAGCACTATTTTCAAGGCATTGAATGAAAATTCCAAATATTTTTTAATTTAGAGACATTCCAAATATGGACCTAGCTCTTGTGTGCTCTACATAAGGTATCGATATGTATTGTCACAATTGTTTAGATATTCTGTAAAACCAAATAATATTGTACATTAATTTATTCGTAAATTTATAAGAAAATTTATATTACCTTTATGTATTGATATAATATGTGTCTGTCATGTTGACATACGCAAAATCTAGTACAACAATTGTTCACAACAAATTTAGTTTTGAAAAATTTCGAGAAATTTGCTTAATATAATAAAACAAAAGAGAAGAGACAAATATAAGAAAAAGAAGAGATAAGTAATTACTAATGTTGGAAGGAAGCGTAAACAGTTTTTGAATTTTTTCTGTGTCTTTATGTCGACCGCGAAACAACGCACAATCAACAGTACACAATTTTAATCAAAAACGTATCTTAAAATAAAAATAATTATATTTTGTTTCTAAGGTGTAATTCGAAGTATGTTTATCTATTTTAACAAATATAATCCTTATTTCCGTCATGTGATCTTTTGGTACAGATATGTTGATGACATACTATGTCTATGGAAGGGAACTGATAGGCTATTAACCTCTTTTCTCACTTGGTTAAATTCTCAGTATCCCACCATAAATTTTACGGTAGAAAAAGAAGAAAACAAATCTATTAACTTTCTAGATATAACAATAACCAGAATTAATTCTTCATTAGAGTTCAAAATTTATTGAAAACCCACGTATACAGACGCCATTATACCTAACTCTTCAAACCATCCCCATAATATTAAAATGTCAGCTTTCCACTTATTCTTAGATAGATTAATAAACATTCCTTTGACCAAATCTAATTATAACAGAGAGCTTAATATAATTTTAGAAATTGCAGCGAATAACGGTTATGCAGCTAAGACTATATTAAAGCTATTAAACAGAAAACTGAAACATAAAGCTTTAGCTAACATTTATCCACCTGATATCCCAATGCCGAAAAATTGGCGCCGCTTAGAGTATATAGGAAAAACTAGCCAACGGATTAGTAAAATCGTAACACAATATACAGATAAGCTTTGTTTTTTATAACAATAATACAATTAAGATAATGATTTTTAACAACAAACCAAGAATTGATCGCCTTTCCAAGTCTGGCGTTTATAAGATCAATTGCAATGATTGTAGTTCCTCTTATATCGGACAGACTGGGCGCAATTTGGAAGTTAGAGTTAAAGAACATTAATCTGGTAGCCATGAATCATCCCTTTATAATCATTTAACATAAGAAAATCACACATCCAGTTTAAACAATTTAGAAATATTACATGTACAAGCAAAAAGCAGACGTTTAGACAACTTAGAATCTTACGAAATCCGAAAAGCTATATTTCTTAACCAAAATATCCTCAACGAACAGAGAGAAATCCGTTTCTCACCAATTACCGACCCCGCATTGTTTTATTCACATAGTCATACCATTCCATAAAATTACTAATACGTCGGGCTATAATAAAATAAAAGAGAAAAAAAAAATCAACATCTGGAATTTTGTTATTCGACCGTTGACTAATCAATAATCATATATAGTGAAAATAATATCTCAGCGAAACTCATTTTTACTTCGTTGTGCTCAGCCAACAGTGAAGTAGTTAAAATAAATTAAAAATTCAAAGAAGGGTCGACTGAGTAATAGTTTTAAAAACAAAAAAAATTATAAATAAAGATATGTGAAATTTGATTGCATTACATAATGTAATTTATATTGGAAAATATTAAAAATTCTCATTATTTTATAGGTAAATTCTAAAATAAAATGCGAAATTAAAAAAATATAAAAAATATTAACAACACCACTGGATATGTAACGTTATACCCATTTAAGGTACGAACTAGGCATATTTAGAAAGAAATGTCATTTTTTGTGTTTAAGCAAAACAACAAAAAAAACTCGATTTTAAATTTCAATTTGTTCGAGGCAAGCTAATGACATTAAAATTATATTAAATGTTATCAAAAGTCCTAGTGCTAGTGTGTTATCTAAATTAAAATTACATTAATTATTATGAATTAATTTGAGGAAAAACATAATTCAAAATAGACAAATTCTAACCTCAAAATGTAAATAAATTAGCCTAAATACATCGCTGTGTTTACGCCATTTGTTTTGATGCGCGAGAGCTGTCAGAATTTCGCTGAGATATTATTTTCACTATACCTTTAACTCACCCCCTTTTAATTTTTAATGTTTATTGCTCTCTCCAATTTTATTGTTTACCACTCCCACATTTTTTTATTTGTATATTTTGGTTTCACTTATTGCTTTTTCCAACTAAGTATATATATAAATAACTACATTTTTATTTTTACAGTTTAGTAGATACTCCTGATGATGGCCTAATAAGCCGAAATCGATCGAATGATTTTTTAGACCTTTTGTAATTTTGCGAAATATTTAACAAGTGTTTTTAAAAATTTTTAAAATGTGCGTATTAAGTGTGTTTTGCCAAGTGCCTACGGCAGAAAGTATAAAAAGTATAATTTGTAAAGTATAAGATACATTAAACCTTTTATTTACATGAATCAGCGATAACTAAAAAAAAAAATCAGGTGTGGCCAACACACGACTTTCTTTTACGAACAGCGAATTTTGAGAAACTTATTATGCAAATTTCTTGCAATTTTTTTTTGTTTTTTTCATATTTTATATTTTAATTTTTTTTTTGTAATTTTTAAAATTTTAATTTTTATTTTTTTTTTACTTTTATTTGTTTTTATTTTTTGGAAACATTTTGTATTAAGTAGTTGTTTGTAAACCTTATACTTTTTAAGATATTAGCAAAATAAATTGTCTGGCCCAAGGGAGTGGCCACTTCCGATTGACCGATTTGGAGTAAAATTCACTGGGACCTCCCAATTAATCATAAAAGCTTAAATCTGAAGTTTCATTTCGATTGGTTAAGCCATCTGGGCTGTAGAGAGGGCACAGACTGAAAGACAGACATCATTTCGAAACCCATTTTTTCGGATTCAGGGGACCTCAAAACAGATAAATCTTCAATAATCTCAAGGTCGAAAATTTTCATGATTACTAAACTTTATTTTACTTACGTAAAAGAAAGTAATATACATATGTCCACTTGTGTACGATCTTTGGGCTAAAATGAGAAATTTGTTAATATCCAACTTAATGCAAACTTACTTCTAGATTTTTGAATGTTGTTATTATTTATAAATTGGGGAGATTGCCCTCTATCCGTAGTGAAGTCTTTGTCATGTTTTTTGGATAGAGGGGACCTCCGACTATCTGTAAAATATGTGTGCACTTAGTTACCATCTTGTGTGCTCAATCTGTAATTTTTATATAACAAATTTTGAATAAACTTTGATTTTGCTAAATTCTTTCTTTAGACAATTGAAATTAAAACTTAAGTTTATTTAGTTGGATTTTTTAAATAATTTTTTACCTAAAAATTCTTAATAACGAGAGATTTATTATTCGTACTAATACATTCACAGGAAAATCATTTTTTAGGAAAAATGTTTAATTTTAGGACAAACTTCACGCCCGTCCTTCAATACATAAAAATTATGCAAATATAATAATTTAGCTGACTGTAAAACTTATTTCCGCGAGAAAAACTGCTTGTATTGTAGAATCATTGTGATACAGGTATCTGATGCAGGTACAGTATCGGAAAAAGATCAAGGTTAAAATGTTAAAGTCTGTTGTATATTTTGGTTAATATTATTATTATTATAAATTTTACTTTGTCTTGTTATTATGTTGACAAAGAATGGCTTAATTATAGACCAATGTGTTTATTCAGTATCTCATACCATTTTCGAGGCTTAATTATATTTATATTTTGAAAAATATATAAAACCATTGTTTTGATTCGTGGAAAGTTTATTCGTTAGGGAGAATATTTTATTATGAAGCCTCAAAAATGGTATGAAACACCAATATACCGGCAATAAATAAAATATATTTTAAGAAACTTAATTGGGTCTTTGGCATTTTAACAAAGCTGATTTTGATGGTTTACGGTCATTTTTTCAACATTTCCCTTGGGAACGCCATTGCCTACATAACACCCACATCGACGACGCCGTTTTCAGTTTTACTGACACCGTCTTACATGGAATGAATAAATTTATCCCCTCATCATTTTCCAATCCCAATCAAGATTTTAAAATATTTTCAAAAGATGCCACCAAAGCTGCCAAACAAAATAAAGCGACACACAAAAAATATAAACGCAACGAAATTTCCTATGAGGAATACAAAACTATACGGAACACCTGCAAACAAACCTGTGGTAGAGAAGCAAAAAAAAACCGACATCGAGAAAGTCAATGAGGCTTCCGAGTTGGAAATCTCCGATCGCAACTTTTACCACATGGTCGCATCGGTTGCAAATATTTCGAAAACATCTGTGCCAGCATTGAAACATGCTGACGGTGCCTTGGTGGTGGATCCACATTTACAAGCCGACTTATTGGCGAGCGTCTTCAAATCGAACTAGACATTAGTTGTCCCAGATGAAATTGGACCTCCATTAATTCCATATTGTGGTTCTAACGATGACGATGGATCTCGGAGGAAATTGTCTTTCCTAATCTGAAGTCAATGAATGGAAACAAGGCCACCGGACCTGATAGAATTCCAGTTCGAATATTGAAGGAGTTTGCCAGTGAATTGGCTCCAATATTATCTAAAATTTTCCTACTTTCATATAAGCAAGGTGACTGACTACCCGAACGCCTGAAAGAATGCAATGGTGCAATCCGTGCTGAAACGGGGTTGTGACAAAACTTACCCTTCAAGCTACCGGCCAATATCAGTTGTGTCAGCCGTCGCTAAAGTCCTTGAGAAATGCGTCAATCAACATATAGTTAAATATCTTCACAAACTAATTTCGGATAGATAATACGGCTTTCGTGAAAGCCGATCCACGACCGATCTCCTGACGTATATCACGAACAATTGGAATCTCGCCCTAGAACACCAGGGAGAGGCCTTTGTGATCGCCTTGGATATATCCAAGGCTTTTGATAAGGTATGTCATGAGAATCTTATTTGTAAACTTGTGGCATATACGGGCTGGACTCGATGACCACCAGGTGGATTAAAAGCTATCTCAATGACCGAAAAATCAGCGTCGTGATTAATGGGAGATCATCATCGATGCACTCCCCAAATCCCGGAGTCCCTCTGGGATCACCTTTGTCACCGACCCTGTTTTTGCTATACATCAACGATTTGCTGGATAGCACTGTAAACCCTATTCATAGCTTTGCGGATGATGCCACATTGCATTTTTCTATTTCATTCCAGGCGGAGCCCAACATTATATATCTAAATAATAAACGGTCAGAAGGCGTAACTTCTCTTAATTCCGATTTAAGTACAATATTTGAGTGGGGTAACAACAACTTAGTGGCACCCCGCCCCGGTGGCACAGTTGTTAGCATGCTTGCTTTAAGCTCTGGAGGTCCCGAGTTCGATTCCCGGCGGGTGATGAAAAAATCACGGCTGGTTTAATGTAAGGATCAATGAACTAATCACTCATTATCTGTTGTAAAAATGATTACGAAACTTCAAAAAAAAATGAAGCGGCCAAATCCCTCCATGGGATGTAGCGCCAGCGAAAAAAAAAAAAAAAAACAACAACTTAGTACAATTTAACGAAAAAAAGACACAAATATGCACATTTTCTCGTAAAAAAAGTCGCAACGACTACCCATTTGTGGTAAAAAAACATATCCTTGTGGGTTGCGACTCAATTCAACTGCTTAGTGTTCAAATAAGTAACAAACTCAAATGAAATGAACACATTGTTGCATTGGCTAAATTAGCTTCAAAAAAACTCGGGTTCCTGAATCGATGCAGAAGGTTTTTTAAATCGCATCAAGTTCTCCAGATATATAAAACCTTCATCCGACCATGTATAGAGTATTGCTGTTAAGTCTGGGGAGGTGCGTCTGGTACCACCCTCCACTTATTGGACAGGGTTCAACGCCGCGCCATCAGAATAATACGGAATCCCAGACTTACTCAAGAACTAGACAGCTTACAGCATCGCAGAGATGTTGCAGAACTCTGCGTCTTCTACAGATGCATACATGGTAAATGTTCTCCAGAACTATCGGAGAAAATACCACCATTCGTTACAAAAATAAGAGTAACAAGAGGAACAACCAATGCACATAGGTTTACGGTGAAGCTCCCGAAACCTCAAACTGAAGAAATTAAGCGCGAATTTTTATACCGAACAACAAAAAAGTGGAATTCTCTAATACACTTCAAATTTCCGAAGGAAAACAAAATGAATAAATTTAAGGTAGCTATTAATCTTTTCTTGCAGGATCGCGCATTGGGTGCAGAAGCTCTGACAGTTACAAGGAGCTAGGACCGTTAATAAGTCTGCTCTGCACCCAATTAAAAAAATGTATAAAGAAAAAAAAATTTATACATCAGCATAGATCCTTTATCCAGATTAGATCGAAATTAGTTTATCTAAATACATGGTTTATTACAAATTTTCAAAATTGATAACACTGATCGTGGATTTTTCTATATTTATTTATCAATTTCATCCACAAAAGTAGTCCATTGGCTATTAAGTAAAGTGGAGAGAATATCCGGATTAAGAGTCATATTAATAGCTTGATGAATATTTTGCAAACATATTCTGGAAAATGGCGATCTAATTCTAAAATTAGAAAGGATGTTCTCGAAAGAAAGATTACATTTCTAAATATTCGGGAAAAGGAAATTTTCAGATACATATCCTGGAAAATGGGAGTTTAATTTAAGAATTAGAACGGAATTTCTGGAAAAGACTTCATTTAAAAATAATATTCAGGAAAGGCAGATATAAATTAAAATTATATTGGAAATATGTAGTTCCCAATTTAATATTTGAAGCTACTTCTTCCCAGGGAAGGATAATAGGGAACAATTGCGTGGAAAGAATTTTGCAGGAAAAATTGTGCTGGAAGAATTGTGTGGAAAGAATTAAGCGGGAACAATCAGCCGATTCCCATGATTTAATAAGTCAGTTGTTGATCTAATGGTATTTATTTTAATTGTTTGTTAACGATTCTATCACTATCTAGTGGGTTGTTTTGTTACTAATTTTAATTAGTCGTTTTACCGCTATCTAGTACACTAGAAACTTCTTAAAAAGAAATCTACAAGATAAAATTAACGGGTTGAGACCTGAAGGCAAATAGTTAATTAAAAATTGAATGGCAATGCTACCACAACTTCCAAATGTCAAATTACAGACTATAAGAGAAATACTAAATAACTAGTTAAGAGCGTTGTACTCATATCCTTGAAGTGCCAGAATTCACAGTGTATACAACATAAATCTTTACCATAATACAGCCACTTAAAAACTTTAGCTAAATTACAAAAATTATCAGAAAATTAGAATTAATATGTTCGAAAATAAAGTTTAAATTATGAAAATTGTTTCTAAGAAGCACCCCACTTAAATTTTGTACGTTCGTAAGATTATTAAATTTTATTTACTTGTTGGCCAACCGTATTTTTGGCTCCCCATATTCCTTTGATGTAAAAATATATAATGCAGATAATAAATTTTTATTTAATACAAAAAATTAAATAAAAACAAATATGATGCTTAAGAACAACTAACTAAACCCAAACCACTTTGTGATTCGAACAGAAATAACAACACCAAAAGTTCGCTAACGAAAAAGCTCATTCATTTTTATTAACCGAAAGTTAAAACAAAAAAAATTATAATTTCATTTTGTTCAAAGCTTTTCGATTTTCTACTTTATACCAGCAACACGAAAATTGCTGTTTCTTCTTTCCGCGCTAATGCTTACAAAATTATAAAGTATATAAACGAAGGGGCTTTTTTATTTTCAATTGAAGCTTTCACTTTGTAATAAGAATTTTATTGGTGTTTCGTTTGTTGCCAGATCTCCTTGTGTGTACATACAGATATACTTACATATTTTATAAATACATATACATAGATTGAGATGAATTATTTAAGAAGAGCGAAACTAATTGAATTGAATCTTCTCTTATTTTGTTCTCTTGTATTTTTTCCGAATTTTTTCCATGAAAAGTAAAATCGAGAAATAATAACAACAACAAAACTTTGATTTAATATTTGTTTTTATGCACAGATGTATTTAAAAAAGTTTGTTTATAACAAAAACAAAGCTGATAAACGATTTAACTTTCACGAACTTAAAGATAAGAAGACTGCAAATATTGAATTTTTTGTGTATTCAATTTATATTAAAAGCTTGATTTTTCTTATAACCCAAAAATGGAAAGGAATATCGTTATTTTTTAACAAGGACATTTTCACCATACAACTCAAACATACCAACAAAACACCAAAAAATTATCAAATATGAAACATGCAATCAAGCTTTAGTAATGCTTTTTTCCAGTGAAACGGAAAATGAAAAGATGTCGGTACAAGAAAACTAAAAATAGAAGGAATATTCCTATAGTATACAAAATATCTTTTAGTGCAAATTTTCTAAAGTTCGTCAAGTTCGTGTACCTACACAAGAATACCAAACCAATATCGAGTCTTCTCCAAATGATCGTGTTTGGCGAAATGGCCATTGTGAAAACCGTTCTGACCATCTTCTAAATTCTTTCGCGCGTACATCACTCTTCTTATTGAAAATTTGAGTGAAATATGTTTTACTGGTTCCTATTATTTGGGTAGTTTACATTCTCAGTAAATAACAAGAAATCTTAAAAACCCTAGAGTTTGTTGTAAGATGTTTAGTATATTAAATCAGTTATGTGCCATTTCCAAACGAAAGGGATGAAAATCATTTTTTGTTTCTGTACGTCGCACAGTGGGACAAAACTGACGTTTTTTGGACAAAATTATCCACAGATCGCAAAAGCTACGTATCACGATAATTTTTTCTTTAAATAAAAGCCTAATTGATTTACAACAAACCTGCCGAAGCACATTTTGTATTCTATCAAAGCAACCTTCATTATACAAGCCATAATCTAAAAAACGAAGCTTTTATAAGGGAATTAGAAACGAGGAAAAAACCAAAATTTCCATAGTAAAACACATAAAACATATCGACGGTTTGCGAGAACAGTGACACATCTCAAAATATCATATTTTAGAGGAAATCGATTTGAATTTTTTTTTTGGTGTAAAATAGTTGAATTCATCAAATTCAACGTCACATCTATTGAAAACTATGGGTAGTTTAGAAGTGACACTATGCCAGATAAAAGGTAGTTACATTTAAAGGATTTTTTTCCTATTATCTCAAAATTGGCCATTTTTGAGATGTGTCACTGTTCTCGCAAACCGACGATATGGGAAATCACTTTTTTCCCAAAGACAAATTTGTAAATGAAAACGTTACAAATTCTCTATTATGATTTGTGAAATATTTTCATAAATGTTTGAATTTCAACATATATGAATATCGTTTAAGTAAATCGTTTTCATTTTCTTGTAATAATTGATTTATTTAAAACAAAATATAAAAAAAAGTTCATAACAACAGCATTCTGGTCAAATTAAAAAGAAAAGCTTACTACAAATCGTGTGCATTAAGTCAATATACATTACATAGATGGCAGTAAACGTTTTGAAAAATCGTACGAAAAATTGCCACCTGGGGAAATTTCAAGTTCAAAAATTGTAGGAAAAGCAAAAAGAATTCTCAATATATTAAGAACGTGTCATAATTTTGTCATTAAACAATTTTTTTCGTATTTTTCTGTATAAATCTGAGATATCTAACGTACACTAGTAACACTAAAGATAAATGTAACAAGTATTATTTTAATTCGTCAGAGCCAACTTTGATGTATTTTACAAAATGAAAGTTCGAAAAATATATTTTAGAAATAATTTACTTTTAATATTTTTGCAATTAATATTTACTTAATACCAATATACCCTTCCTGTATATTGCTGCTAAAGATATGTAGAACACTTTTGTATAAAAATTTTGTAACATTTATGTTTTTTCATTGAAAAACTTGAAGCTAAAAAACATGATTTTTACTATTTATTTATTTATTTATTTATTTATTTATTGTACTTTAACAATAATTTAGTATTAAAAGGAAAAGCACAGATGGAAACAGAGTAAACGGAACAAAAGAACAAAAATAAAATGATGAAGCTGCTTCCATTAGGCAGAAAAACCTTTTAAATTTTTTCAAACAATTTCCATCTCATGCATACACATTCTATTTTGAGCAATAGCTCATTTACAATAAAATGTACAGCAAGAGGTGAAATAATATTAAAATTAACAATAATAATAATAATATTAAAAATAAATTTAAAAAAACTACGTATTGCCCATCAATCACGCCACTCCAAAAATGTTGACTTAAATAATTTGGCCGATCCTAAACTCTTAATTTCCAATGGAATTGAATTCCAAAGAGAAACTCCCCTAACGTAAAAGGATTTGTTTAGCGACCTACAACTATTTTTGGCCGGAATCAGGCGGAAGTTTGAGGAATGAGACCTGCTAAAAAGTAACTTTCTATAAAGATAACAAGGCTTCCTATGGATTCCTATGGAAATCAGTGAAAAGTTATACCACTAAAAAGTCTTCTAAAAAATACGTCATAATGATTATGGCTCTATACTCTAGAAGGCTCTGATTTTATTCTTCAAAAAATTATACATAACCTTAAATTTATATCTTTTATTAGAAATGGATTAGAAATGGATTGGTAATCTAAAAGAATTATTAGTGTATTTAGCAGGTGATGCCATTTTTTGACTTTTGAGGTTAGAAACAATTGTTTTTAAGAATAAAATCTAAAAATCTGCCTTGACGGATTCGTTGTAAATTAATTAGGCTTTAATTAAGACAGACGTGTGCTGGCCACATCTCAATTTTTTTTGTCGTTGTTTTCATTAGAAGCAGAAACAGCACAACGCATTTTAAATCAATTTTATTAACAATTACAATTATTAAAACTTAATTTAATTTAGGAATTTCTGACATATGCGCAGAAAAGAACGAAAATAAGCCGATGAGTATTATACCTCTGTTATAAGTATTGGGGCTTAAACTAACCACACAGTTCTTATATTTTTGTTGAAATTATTCAATGAAAGGGAGAGCAATAGCAAAACAATCTCAAATATTTCTTGTTACAAATGAATTAGTGTACGGATCCCTATTTCCAAATTTCCATAAATTTAGGAACAGATTAATTGATTTAAACAAAAAAAAAATTGGGCCTATCCGACTCCTCGGACGACACTTTTCCCAGAAAGCATCCGTTAAAGATCACCAAACAAACCATTTATATTTTACAAACATTTCCCGTTATTTTGGCAAGCAAGGTCCTTCATATTTGTCACGGCTTTTCTTAAATTTGGAGACCTCTTCCCCAAAACGACAATATAAATCTTCTACCCACATACCATCAAATCACAGACTCACAAACAATGTTAGATTATTTAGAACTGACACGTGTTGAGCATCAAAGTCGCAATCGCCATTTTTCATCTTCGGCCTTTAACAATTAGAACTACATAGTTATACAACTCTAGTATATCGTTGAAAGTTCTTAAAAATTAAATTTACTCCATTCAGAGAGCATCCACAATGTTCAAAAATCTATTTTCTGAAAATTTGTGCCGTTTGTTCAGATCACAATATTATGTGAGCAACGTCAGAATTGGTCGATATAATTCTTTACTCAGTGCTTCAGTCTGGACGGGGCATCGCTGTAAATCATTCGAAAATACAAAATAATAAAACACAACAATGCAAAATCAGAATTAACGTTAATTATCATTTGATACCAAATCCCTCCTTTTGTCATATAGCTTTTTATTTTATATATCTTCTAGCTCTTCTAAACCTGCTCTACCCTAATGGCGTGATATTATTTTAAAGCGTCCCGTATTAATTTGCTATTCGGAGTTATATACGACTTTGAATACCAAGAGAATTTATTATTCAGAAATAATACCTTTAAGTCCGAATTCGCGACAATATTCTGCGGAAAAATTTTCAGCAGGATTGCATGCGATTTAAAAATATTTTATTCGGAAGGGGAAATTTCTCTACGAAATAGACTACTTTGATTGGTTGCTTGCTGAAAATTTTTCCGCAGAATATTGTCGCGAACTCGCAGTAAAGGTTGATTTACATATGCGACGTGTGACAAAAGGAAATAAACGTGACGCTTTTTTGACAACAATTTATATTTGGGACGAGTTCCGCCACGCATACTTTATAAAATTTTTTATATTTTAATTTTTGTTCTTCAAAAAATCTTCGTCAAAGCCTACTATTTCCTTTTATACATGCAAAAAATTTGTGTGTGTTTGTGCGACCGTGACGGAAAAGATAAAATTAAACCATCTCTCGACATGTGGCGTGTGCCGTGTGACGAATATCAAAATATTCGTCTCTGATTGGCTAGAAGCTCCCGTCACACGTCACATATGTAAATCAACCTTAAAGGCGATTTTATTAAAGCAATTCACAAATAATGTATCGATCAATATGTCGTTGAAATTTCAAACATTAAAATGTCATAATGACAATAACAAACGTGACAGAAATGTCAATGTCATAGAAACGGGAATAGTTATCTTGCTATATTCAAAAGCTCACTAGATATAATTATTTTTAAATCTTAACGATGTTATTTGATACCAGCAAAGTATTTTAGGTAAATTTAGAAATTTTAATTCCATATTACACGGTAATCTATTCATTTTATCTTAAAGACACCAAGGGAACAATTGTTGGAATTTGAAAGGTATATTAACTGTAGAAATATATTTCTTCGGAAAGTTCGATATTGCCTCGGTAAACAGATAAACAAATTTATATTACTCTTTATGTTAAAAGGACCCCACGGAATGCTTCAATCGACTTCAAATTTTGTGAACAAGTAGATGATGAATTGTCAAATTCATCATGAACAAACAAAAAAATCGTCGGCCCGTTTTGAGAAAATCTGTTTGGCAGTTTTCTCTTCCACCGCAACCCCCTCTATTCTATACTCGAATGGACCTAAAAGTTAACACAAACTGCTTACTACTAAAATCTATCTTTGTACAAAATTTCGACCAAAACTAAAAATATTTATGAGAATGGGAGGCAAAACAAAAATAATAAAAATGGCGACTGGAAGGACGGAAGGATGGACACGTCATTTTTCTGATCGATGTTTCGGGGTCCTGGTAACCTAATTCGTCGAGAAATGTGAAAATCTAGAACAAAATTTTTTTCGCGATTACAACACTTACCCAATATAACTTCGTTATAGTGGTTAAAGTAAAAATGAAGAAATTTGTTCACAACGTTATAAATTCAACGTAAAAATAATAAATATTTAATCCACAAATTGTTTTTAATTATTCTTATAAAAATGGTGTAGACGGCTCTTGTGACTTAAGAAAAGTGACCGAGCAATTTTATTTTGTAATAAACTTAATAGATGCGTGAAATAAAAATAAATTTAAATCCGCGGCAATTTCAAACTACCGCTGAACAAAATTACCCATCTTTTAAATAATAAAAGGCGGTAATTGATCATCCCAGTCTAATTTGGCTAACCACAGCTGTTAAAAAATAATTTTTATTTTGTAGATCAAAGACCTTGGCTGACTCCGACAACATGCTTCTTTTGGTCATTTTGCAATCGTTGAGTTTCACTTTAAAACAGAATGTGTCTTTATTTGGGCAATATCTTAAACCAAGTACAGACACAGGTTGAGATTCTTCTTCAAAGATAATGACTGAGAATTGCCTATTAAATTCTGGAATCGTTTCCAACACTTCTGCGAATTTGACGTTCATTTTCTCAATTTAAATCCGCTTTTATTTAAGACCGTGATTACGTCTAATACTTTCCATCAAATGGCGGAATAGTAGTGCGTAGTAACTTAACTTCCGATCCACCTGGTTGCTTGTTGTTAAGCGTTTGATCTTAATTAACAGCACGAAAATTGTTAGCCTCAGATCGGAGTAAACCTTTTAATTTTGGTACCATAAAATAATATTGCACGTCTACTGCATCTAGGTCGCTTTCACAGCAACCTTTTCTAACATTTTATTTTCGAATTCAATAAATTCCTTATATCTGTGGTAAAGATTTATAAGGTAATAACTAATAACTCTAAATTCGCAATTTTTAGAAAAACGTTCTTAAACTTTTCAAGTTACTCAAAATCGTATGAGTTTTTAGAATTCTGATTTTTGTAAACAATTATTTCGGTTGTGTGTAGTTGTCGAAATACTACAAAAAATTGATATGATATGAAATCGAATATGCAGATTTCGAAATTGAAATAATGTGTAAATGGGCATAACTCGAGTTATTACCTTTTAAATATTTACCACAGATATAGCTCATTGACTCTTTCTAAGGCGGATATTACATTATCACATTTATATAATTATATAAATAATAATATAATTATATTTTTTTACAAAGGAAATACTGTTATATTTAGCTTCTTGAAGATTTGAGCTTTAACATAATCTCTTTTCTTTTTTAGATTCTCCATTTGGAATATTTTTTTTTTCTATTTTTTTTATTACGACTGAGACTGCGCTCATCTAGCAATTTTTCTTTCAAATAAAAATTTTTATATATCTAGTAAAATTCACATTTGTTGGGGTGTAACCCAGTGGTTAGCCCCATAATCAATTAAACCTATTTACTAATTTTAGTTTGGTGAGTTCACTAGGTCAAGTGGCCTCGTTCTTTGGAGTCTTCTTTCAACGACAGGGTTATCTATCATATGGCGAATATAGGGGTTTCCATGTTCCTGGAGCCTTATTTCGTGTTTTGCGGCATGCATTTTAATTTCCTCTTTGATGTATTCCATCCGTAGGTCCCTGTGAAGGTCTTCATTTCTTGCGTACCACGGAGCATTGACAATGTACGAAGAACCTTGTTTTGAAACGTCTGTATCATTTTGGTGTTTGTTTGCTTGGTACATCCCCAGAGTTGTATGCCGTAGGTCCATATCGGCTTCAAAATTTGCCGATATAGCAGCAGCTTATTGTGAATTGTAAGCTCAGAGCCTCTACCTATGAGCCAATACATTTTTCTGAACTTTATGTTAAGTTCTTGTTTTTTCTTTTTGACATGCTCTCTCCACTTAAGCTTGGCATCGAGGGTCATGCCAAGGTATTTAGCTGTATTTGCATATGGCACGAGTCGCGAGTTAATTTCTATAGGTAGGTGGTAAGTCTTTTGATAAGTAAAGTTAATATGCTTGCATTTTGGTTCATTAAGTTTGATTCGCCAACGCTTTGTCCAGTTACAAACCGCATTGGTCATCCTCTGGAGTTTGCTCGTTGCATCAGCGACATTATTTCCAACTGCCATAATTGCTGTGTCATCTGCAAAGGTGGCTATGGTTCCTTCATTTGTGGTTGGTATGTCCCTTGTATATAGTAAATACAGGATTGGTCCTAAGACACTCCCCTGCGGGACACCGGCAGAGATTTTCTTTAGCTCAGAGTATTCATCCTCATATTGCACTCGAAAGTGTCTATTGGATAAATAAGATCTTAGTATGGCATAGAATTGTCTCGGTAGATCTCTATGCAGCTTGTATTCCAGACCACTGTACCAGACTTTATCGAATGCTTGCGCGACGTCCAGGAATATGCTTGAGCATACTTTTTTACCTTCTAACGTTCTTTCAATTATGTTGGTGATTCTATGGACCTGTTCAATTGTAGAATGCTTTTCTCTAAATCCAAATTGATGTGGAGGAATTAGGTCGGTCCTCAATTATTGGTTTAAGTCTCTTTAGTAATAATTTTTCAAAGAGTTTTGTTATAATTGGCAGCAGAGAAATTGGCCTGTAAGATTTTTTATCGTTAGGTGGTTTATCAGGTTTTGGTATCATGATTACTTCTGCTACTTTCCATTGATTCGGAACATATTTTAACCGAAAGGTCGCATTGATTATGTGTAGTAGCTTACGAAATCCTTTGTCTGGTAGAGCTTTGATAATTTAGCAAGTATTCAAGTCATACCCCTTTGATAGTTACTGGCCGTATTTCAAACTCATCCAGCTTGTGAATTGATATTATATTTTCATTGGCAGTTTGTCTTGGTAGTGGTTGGAAGGTTTCCTGGAGATACTTCGCAAATAGATCAGCCTTCTCTTTGTGGCCTCTTGCCCAGGTTCCGTCATCCTTTTTAAGTGGAGGCACTTGCATTTTGGGTCTATTGAGTCCCTTCGTCGCCTTCCACAGTGAGTAATCAGAATTTTTTTCATCAGTTAGGCTAACTAGATATCTGTTGATTGATTCATTTTCAACTTCTTTAAGAAGGGATTTGAGGCTGTTACATAAATTGTTAAGAATTGTTTTGTTCTCCGGTGTTCGATTAATTTGCCAGGTTTCACGAGCTCGTCGTTTTTCTCTTACCAACTCTCTAACTTCCATTGGGTAGGATATGTTAAGCGTCTTCTTATTTTGCAAAATGGGAGTGCTTGCCAATGCAGCATAGTGAATTATTTCATTGAGTTGTTCCAATTCGTCTTCCAACTGTCGAGAATTTCTTATCGGTACCTGGAGATTGATTTTGTCCTCCATTATTTCACGAAAGAGATCCCAGTTTGTTTTTGAATTTGTTAATCTGGGTGGACTTTCCCTTTGAATTACAGTTTCACTGACTGTCATGATAACCGGTAAGTGATCCGATACTAGAGAATTGCTGTTTTCAATGTGAATATAGTTCTGAGATATACCTCTTGCTACATAAAAGTCGATTAGGTCCGGTATCTTAGCTTCGTCACTGGGCCAGTATGTAGGGGAACCACCAGAGTAAAATTCACATTTTGATGTCTGCACTGCTTGAAACAATTCTTTACCCTTTGACGTCGTAAGTCGCTAGATCCCCAATATGTGTTTTTTGCATTAAAGTCTCCTCCAATAATAAAATCACGTCCTAGCGATTTAAATAGTTTAATGTAGTCCTCCCTTTTCAAGTTTTTCAACTTTTGGAATATGTCAACCAATTTAAACTATGAACAAACTTATGAATATGGAAGAAATGAGTCTATTAGCTCTTTATGTGATTTAAAACACGTGACGAAGGAAAATTATGGCGGAACAATGTAATTTTAAATGGAAGGATGGACTTTTATTCTCCTTTACACTACTGCCCGACTTCAGAACAAAACAGTAATACGCTTAGTTAAATAATATTTCCTCTCTTTCTCCTTTTATAAAATTGCAATTTGTTTCATAATTCAAAATCAATGTTATCTGATTAAATTTTTTTTTTACATGAGCAATTTTAAAGAGAGAATTAAATATTTATTTGAGCGATATTGAAAAATCAAATATTTAATGAGGGATTTTCCCAAAATCGATTTTAGTTCATTTGTCCCCACGCTTGGGCAGCGCTGACTACACTTTTTTTTTTACATGCAAAAATAAGTAAAATCATGTTTACAAATACAAGTTTCCTGTCTAAATTAGTGGATGTCCCCGTACTTTTTTTTTATGATTAATAAAGATGAGTATGTTGCGATTAATAATAAATATCAAATTTTAAAATTAATTTAGTCGAAATTAATTTAATGAAACATTCAAACACATGTTTGACCATATAAAACTACATACGAAATTTTTTAGCCGCCAGTCAGTAGGCGTTGGAATTCTATTTGGGAAAATCCCTAATTCTCCCTTTAAAATGCTCATGTAAAAAAGAAATATAATCAGATAGCATTGATTTTGAATTATGAAACAAATTGCAATTTATTAAGAGAAGAACGAGAGGAAATATTATTTAACTGGTGAATTGCTGTTTTGTTCTGAAATCGGGCATAAATGTTTTTCCAGTTTAAATAAATAATGAAAAATTATACTTAAATCTTTGATTGTCCAGTGATGAGTCCATGTGCTTGCCCACGATAATGTTCCAATGGAAATTTACTCCTTTAAGATTCGGAATCCGACTCGAATGACCAAACAAATGCGGATCCGTATTTCCAAATTTCCATAAGTTTAGGAATATATTAATTAATTTAAACAAAAAAAAATGAAACAATTTGTTCACAACGTTATAAATTCAACGTAAAAATAATATAAGTATATTTAATCACAAATTGTTTTTAATTATTCTTATAAAAATCTTGTGACTCAAGGAAAATGACCGATTGTGATTATTTTCGAATGATTATTTTGTAATAAACTTAATAGATACGCGAAATAAAAATAAATATAAATCCGCGGCAATTTCAAACTAACGCTGAGCAAAATTACCCATCACACCAAGAGTCAAGTAATATCTAAATATTTAATGTTTTAATCTAATTAATAATTATTTTCAGGTGATGATTCTGAACAATTTGTATCGAGCGTTTTTTATTCGCTATCTGGAGTTGCTATGGAGATCGTGCATTTCATTTATATATGGAGGCTCTCAATAGCAGCTACGGATCAGAGATGGGCGATTACGCGCCGACTACTAATTTTTACGCGAATGCGTCGACAACTCGTAGACAACGTCGATAACTCGTCGACAACGTCGACTATTCGTAGACAATGTCGACAACTTTTTTATGCCTGCAGTCGAAATATTTAGTAGCCGCTTCTTCTTCTATTTTTAGATAGATGTCACTACACGGAAAAAACTAGAGTTGTTACAACGAAGAAAACGGATTTTTAATTGAAGAAAATGTACTTTTTCTCCATTTAAAAGCTAATTTTCTTATTTCAGACAAGTTTTTCTTCAAGTAAGATTTGTGTTTCTTGAAATGATAAAAAAATTCTTGAGTTAACAATTGTTGCTTAGTTGTAATCTGAGATTTAGTTTCTTGCATCTATAACTGCTCAAAATTTTTGATTGAAGAAAAAAAAACAACGAATGGAGAAAAATATGAATGTTTTGTTCCCAATTTTCCCAAACTATATTGTCCAATTTTCTTGGATTTGCTTATTTTAAAAATTAAAAATTTTCTTGATCAACACAAAAGCAATTTCTTGTTTCAAGAAACTATTTAAATGTTAATGATAAGATATGATAATTTCCCCCTGAAGATGACGGAATATACCGTCGAAACGTAGGGGTATCTACAAAATAAAAATAAGTTAAAAAACAAATAAATCGTTTTAATAAATTAAAACAAAAACTTAATAAAAGAAAACCCGATAAGATTGAATTTTCTTAAATCTAGAAATAGAACCTTTTCTCAAAATATAGGTTTTATCCAATTTGCTTGAAATCATCCACTTAAAAAATTTAATATATTGAAATAAATAAATGAATTTCGTAAAAACATTTTTATTTTTTTATTCAAATTTAATTATTTATGGTTTGCAGACATTGTGGAGAGTATGCAATGAGAGATTAGGGCATTTTGTACACATTCTGTTAACTTTGTTCTCTTTTATAGCTGCAATAATTATGTTACAATACACACCTAAGTTGGATTTTTCGAAATTTAATTAGCGGTATAATAGTATGGTTCAGAATATGGAATAATTTGGAAAATATAGTACAGTATTCCCAATAATTTAGATTATTTTTAATTATGAAAAGTTTACTCTCTCTTCGAAACAACCAATTTTTTATGTTATTCTTGAACTAAGAAAAAAATCTTCAATTGAAGAAACTATTCCTTAATAAATTCTCTTAACAAGAAAACTATTATTTTGCGTCTCTCAGGACAAGAAAACATTTTCTTCTGTTAAACGATCTTATTTAAAAATCGCATTTTTCATTTGAACAAAAATTCCTTAATCTAAGAAAATATTTTTAATTCAAGAAATTATTTCATAATATGAAAAACTTGTTTCTCATATCAATAGAATAAAGTATTTCAACTAAGTAAGCCTTTCTTGAGACGAGAAAATTATCGTTAAATTGTTATAATTGTACGTATATAAATACCATTATATAATCGATGTTCGTACCGAAAAAAAAAGATTCTATCGCGAACCTTCAACAGTGAGAAACGTAAAAAAGTTTTGCCATTTTGAAAGTAGGATTTTGTGAAAATTTTCTTTTGTTAAAAGAACAAACTTAGATTTTTTTAAACGGTGGTGTTTCCACTTCAAAGTGGTGTAAAGTGACAAAATAAAAAGGATTTCTGGAACTAGAAACATTTAAAAATGTTTTTAATATTTTCTCTCGCCTTGCTCGATATTCAAAGGTCTCAGATGTTGAAAACATACATATGTAAGTATTTCTGTTATTAAATACAATATAAATAAATACTTTAAAAAATCATATTTCCTTTATTTTACAGAAAAAAGAAACTGCTAAAAATTATTGACATACTAAACACTACTAACAATTTTTTCTTATTAGTGCAAAGTTTTTGAATAGTCAAGTAATTATGTTGGCACAGAAGAAAGGCACATAATTATGAATTTATTATATGAAAAGACAACATACATTTAAATCATTTGTTTTACACTTCCAAATGGAATTAAAATATTTAAACTAAATTTATTATCTATTTAAAATCTACAAATTTTTTTCATATATTGATACTTTTTGTAATAATGATTGATAATTAGATTCTTAGTTAAAATTAAAAAACAAAAATTGAAAGTCTAAATTTAATATTAAATTATAACGATCATAATATTAGTTCTAAGTGAAAATTATTTATAAAATTATAATTATGTATATTCAAATATATTGAAACAAATAACAATCGAAATTATCAATTTTGTATTTAAATATTTTCTTTATCTGATGGTGAAATAAAAAAACACAAAAATAAATTGTCATATAATTGTATTATTTTATAACCAACCATTTTACAAATTGAAGAAATATTTTTGAAACCAAGAAATATTGCGTAACCACACCTGAAGAAATATTGCTTAGCCACAAGAAAAGCGTTTCTCTAGTGCAGAATATTCAAGTTCCCTAGAAGAAGAAAACCGATGCATACAAGAAAACGCAAACAATAGATTGGTAAATGTTCACTCTACTTAAGAAAATATGTGTTTTCCAGCAAGAAAATATCTGTTTATTTACAGAAAATGCTACTTAAATAAAGATACGAGATTTCTCACCATAAAAATTTCTAGTTTTCAATCAAAAGAATCGGTTTCTACAATCAAACAGATTTTGTTAAACTTAAGAAATAAGAATTAATCATGAAGAAAAACCATATTCCCGATGTAATCACGTTTTCTTGTATCAAGAAATTAGTTTTCTCATATCAAACAAATAAAGATTATTTTAATATTTTAGCAGAATTTCAAATTGAGAAACATAAAGTTTATGGTGAGAAAAATTTCGTTTAGCTGAAAAATGATGTACAAATTTTCTTGAACTAATCCGTTTTTTCTTCATATTAGAAATTATTTTTTTCCGTGTAGCTGAATAGATATTTTAAATTTATTCTCAATATTTTTATATTAAAAATTGAGGGTACAAATTTGAATTATGTCAAATTGTTGATGTAATTTATAAGTATTTTAGTAATTGTGCATAATTTACTCTATATTGTTGTAAAGAATCGAATGAAAAATAACTATGATAGTCACTTAGTCAGTTCATGTACCAGTGAGTAATTTATGTGATTTATTATCAAAATGTAACCTTTCTTGATCCCTAGGTTAATTAAACAATGACTTATTTATTAACAGACATCAATATGATCAGACCGGCTAAACAAATGAGGAAATTAATCATTTCGTAGGTTGTCGACGTTGTCTACGTTGTCGACGCCAAAAACGCAAAAAATCGCGAGGTAATCTACGTAATAGATTACGCGTCGACAACCGCGTAGATTACATCACGTAATCTACGTCGCCCATCTCTGCTCCGGATAACGAATAAAAAAAACTGCACTACAAATTTTGAGTTAAATACATGTTATGTTTCAATTCGACGAACATTGAAATTTCCGTTAATAAGTCGTCTTCGACCACCTCATAACGTTTAATTACTTTTAACAATAATTTTGATCAATTATTTTCCAATTTCATGAAATGATAAAAATGAAAAAAAAAAAACACTATTAAATAAAGATTTTTGTTTCATAAGAAAATTCTTGGAAAGTTAAAGTTTTTTTTCCAGTTTTTTTATTGGATCATTTTCCATTCAAAAGATATTAAATTTTTTTAATCTCAAATGGTTTTGAATAGAAATTGATTTTCTTGTTTGCTCCATAAAACAACAACAACAACAAGAAATATATATAATTGAAAAACGAATGTTTTAATTTAACAATGTATTTAGAATGATTTTTAGAAAAAGCAATGAAGGATGAAGTGAACTAGAGAAAACAGCTCAAGAAAATTGAGCACGTCTCATCAAGCTACATATTTATCACATTATTATGTACGTGTAATGTATATTTACAATATTACCATCGAGTTTACTAATTTGTTATGGAGAAAAGCATAAATATGTCGGCTTTTGCCAGGTAATAAACTATACATCTCGATTAAACTCATCATTTGAATCAAACAACAAAAGTAAACTCGCTGGAAACAAATCTAAGTTTATTTATACTGGTGTTCACAAACCAAATTCCGGTCCGTACGTAGATTATGTATTATTAATCTTTGTTTACTTTATTAATTTTCAAGAACAAAATCCAGGCTAATTGATTGTTTTTTTTTGGTAGTGGTGTGCATAATATATTCATAATTTTGTCGGAATGTCCGAAAGACCTACCGCCGGAAGCTTGATTTGTGAACCCACAGATACAGCATATATCATATATTCAATATCGAAGTTTCACAAATTAGGTAACTACATAATAGTATATTTATCTAATTTTTAATGATATGCATGCTTCCTCTCCATCCATTCGAATCTATAGCACAAAAAAATATGAAACACCACAATAAACAGTTTAAAAAAGAAAATATTAATTCACAAAAGCTTTAAATGGTCAACATAACATAGTTAAGTTTTTGGATCAAACCCAAAATATAAATATAATTTTTTTAATTTATAATATCGATTATTCGAATATTCGCGAACTTCGAAAAATATTAATAGTCAAAAAATAGTCAAAACAAATGCCGTTTACAGTAAAATTGGATCAATAAATCAATTTGATACATGAGCACTTCAAAGTCAGTTCAAAGGGTTGTATGGCCGAAACTTGTTATCCAATCCGATCATACATTCCAAATAAGGTATAGAATATTCCGCTGGGAAGATAATTTATTAGCACATAGAATAAATTTCCGCGACACAAAAACTTATTTTCTAGCGTCACTGAATTTCTAGAGGAAATTGCAGCACAGTATATTACCTGTGCCGGTCTTAAAAGATTCAATTTTAAAAATATTGAATTGATTAATATAAAATCACATTAAACTCAATTTAAAATTGTAAACTCTAAATTGTTTGTTCCAAACATTTCAATTTTTCCATTTCCATGCAATTTAAGTTTCTACTGAATCTAAACCTCATTAACCTCTTTATAATTTTAAAAGAACTTTCTGCATTAAGATAAAAATATTGAAATCATACTATATATCGTTTGTTCTACACATTTCACAAAACGTGTTGCTTCGACCATTTTCAATCACAAACCAATTTAACAACATACATTTTGTACCTATATTAACGTTACCGGTCATTAATTTCTTTTCACCTTATAAAAAAATACAAGAAAAGCTCGAATCAAAGTTCAACAAAATATAAAAAAATATACCTACTACAACACAAATCTAAATATGTATATCAAAACATATTTATCGGAGTGCCCTTGCATTAAATGGCTTTAACTTTTATTTGACCTTTTTTTGCTCGTTGGAATTGAAATACTGTTTTCAGATTTTCATTCATTCTGTGTAAATAGCCATTCATTTTCACAAAGAAAATGGTGAAAACAATGAAAATACTAGTTTCTGAATCAACAGTTTCCTTCTTTCATTTTAAATAAAAGTAAGCGTTTATAAGCGTTTATTGTAGCAATACAAAGAATTCAGAAGAAATACCTAAAGGAATAAATTATAAGAATGCATAATTTATCTGATATTGCTGTTATTTTGCAATCGTTATAGCGAGAGAATTTTATTAAATAAAGTGTCAACAATATAATACATATGTATAAGCGGTTGATTATTATTCTCCCGAACGTTGATAATACATTGAATTAAATCTCTTTCGTTTATCCTACTAAACCAAATAAAATCTACTTTTTAAATCTAATATTTTACAATGTTTTCTTTTTCAATTTCCGTTCGACTTATCGATTTGCCTCTATAGCATAAACACAAACAAAAATAAGTATTCAATTCGGAAATATATTCAACCAAAGCGACCTAATAAACGACACCTACATATATAAAATGAATAAAATAAAAAATCAAATGTTAATAAATTAACCCACCGTTCAACTTCACACTCGTTTTTTTTTTACAATTGGGAGCATAACAGAAACGTTTAGAAACTTAACTACTAAACTAAACAAAACAACTAAAAACTCAGATTTTTTTGTTGCAGGTCACGTTTAATATTTCGAATCCTCTAAAAAGAGGACAAGTAAAAAGATTGATGCGGGAAATCCGATTTCCTTTTATTCTGTTAATCTTTTTTTTACTACGGTGAACGAATTTTAATACCGAAGTAATAATACAGCTTAACTAAAGACAACCCTTTCTCGCACCCATCTAAAGTAATCTACATTCTATATTAATGCTATATGCCTTAATCGACTAAACTAACTAAACTAAAAAAAAATTGAAGCTTCTGCTATGCTATAGTCTCATAGGCGTCAACCGAAAAGTCAATTTACGAGTTTACTATTCAATGACTTTTCATGTATTGTGAATTTCTTTTTTCGACATTCCTGTTTATTTTTTGAAATACTTTTTTATTTAAAATAAATTTAAAATACCTTAAAATTACATTGGTTAATGATAAATCCGCCATTAAAATTGTAAAACAAACAAGAAATATTTAACTACTCTTATACTAGTGCCATCTTCAAGTAAATTATATTAACTATCGTACTTTAGTTTAGTTAGTTAGTTTAGTCGATTAACGCATACAGCCTAAACCCTAAATTAAGTTTAGCGGTCGGTGAAAAGTTTTCTCTATATTATTTTGTACTACGACGAGTGCTTTTCCCAGATCAACCTTATTACTTTAAAGGTATAGCCAATGATTGATTAAGTTTACTATTACTTTTTTCAAAACCACACCCAGTAAAAAGTTATGCCACTTTTTATTATTATCTAATTTTGTTTGAACCCTTTATTTTCCATCTCTCATATGTTTAAATGTAATACAATATAACAGTTCAACCGTCAAGTGTTATGGGTTCAGGAAAACAGAATACGTTCCATTTATGTGCGAAATAAAATTTATTGTTGTTTTGTTTATACATACATGTTTTCCAATTTTTCACTAAAAAAAATCCGTTTTTACCAGTATTTCTCTCCAAAACAAAAAAAATTAGACGTTTATTATGTACATATATACCGTAGTAGTATTCTATGTAAGTAAGTATTGTATGTAGTATAGGTGGAGTTAAAAGGTATTATGTATCATAGATTAAGTAGTAAGGAGGTGGGTAAATGAGTGAAATAGTTAGATAGTGAATATGTACTGTTACTGTAAAGAGTAAATTGATTTGTGATGGGTGGATAAGATAGTATAGGTAGTTATTTTTGAACTTTATTTGTACAAGAGAAAATTACTTAACTGTAACGATATTTCAAACGCTATAAAAAAGTACATACACACAAAGCCGCCTAAGGCTTAGGACAAAGGAAAATAAACAAATTAGTTAATAAATTAGTAATATTAAACATTTAAATTTAAACAATGCCATTATTGGTTGTTAAAAATAGGTTAACTATCTCAAGTCACAAGAAGAAGATGAGTATTGTTTATCACCTAAAAACCAGAATTAAATTTTTAAAAAAAAGTTTACAATTAATTTAATAAATTTAAATTATAGGACAGAATGTGTAGAAAATAACTTGACCTTTACTTCAAGGTCATTTGGAGGTTAAGGTATGATAATTTTTTTAAATTACATTTTTGATGACATAATCGAAAAGAGCGATAAATTTTACGTTCGAGTATATATTTTCCATGACCTCCCTAGCTAATCTGAAGGAATTTACAATATATTTACAAAGTATGGAAACCCCTAGAAATCTCGCGGAGTATGTCAAAAAAAAAATGAGCAAAGTTTAGTCTTAGGTAATTTTTAACAAGGAATTTAATGGTGAGCTTAGTTGAAAAATTAAAAAAATCATAAATACAGAATATTGTAATAATGCTTGTTGCTAATAAAATTATAAAGAAACAAAAATTAAATTTTAAAATGAAGAATTAATTTTTTTAATTTTAATTTTTTTTTTTTAATTTTCATAGCAAATGATTATTCCTTCAGGTGACCTTGGCAGGTCATGGAAAATACATATTCGGACGTACAATTGATCGCTCTTTGTGAATTCGATGTCAAAAAAAGGAGTTCCCCTAAATTCCTTGTTGAAAATTACCTAAGAATAAACCTTGCTCATTTTTTTTGACATACTCCGCGAGATTTTTAGGGGTTTGCATACTTTTTCCTCGCAATGGAAATTCCTTCAGATGATCATGGGAGGTCATGAAAAATACATATTCGGACGTAAAATTGATCGCTCTTTTCGATTCTGTCATCAAAAATAGGGGTTCTTATTTAAAAAACATGACCTTGACCTACAAATGATCTTGAAGATGAAGGTCAAGGTCCCAACCAAGATCGCCATTAAATTCCTTGTTGAAAATTACTTAAGAATAATCCTTGCTCATTTGTTTTTGACCGAAATCCGCTAGATTTTTAGGGGTTCCATACTTTTTCCTCAACCTGTATAAGACAACTAAATGAGGAAAAAGACAAAAGAAAAAAGTTTAAAAAAAATATGTGCGAAATTTGAAAAAGAAAGTGTCGACGGCCATTTTGACAAAGAAGAAATGAAAGATGGTAAGGAGAATAGTTTTTTTATAATTATTATAATTATTTTGTAACCCCTATTCTTTTATCTTAAAATTGAGTCCAATTTTATAATTTTCGGTTTATTAGTTTTTTTTCTATTGTAATAAATACAATACCAAGTGCATGCATGTTTTAAATATTTGACACCCTGTATCTTAAAAAAAAAACAACAACAACAACAACAAAATTAATTTCCATAAATATTTTGTTTAACTACTGCTACACATTTTTGCGATCATTTAAAAGATCAGGTTAAAAAGATTTGGTTAGATAACATCACTATCATTTATCGTTCAACGGTCAAAGTAGACACAACTAAAGAGCCAACCAGCCAACCTTTAAGAAACGTAACAGAATTTAACTAAAGTTTTTTCTTACGGAAAATTTGACAGATCGGCTAGCGAAGCTGTAACACAACTTGTCAATTACATACTTTGAAGTGACGGTAGATTAATAACAACATTTAATACAATAATATCAAACGATGGAAATCGAATTGCAGGAGGTAAATGTACTTTTTAAATTATTAAACTAATTTTTTATTACAATTTATAAGATCTTTGATAATTCGGTTATCAATTTACCTACATGAATGTAATAAATAATTTTGAATTTAAACATAAATTATATTTAATAAAAATTTAAAAAATTTACACCTACACAATGAGCCCGCAGAAGACGATTTACACAAATGCAGTGTTGTGCCGCGTAATCTACATGACGTAATTACACGATTGTATACACGTGTAGACAATGTATGTAGACAATTCAAAAAATGACGTCGACAATGTAGACAATGTCGACAATGTAGACAATGCGGCGATAATACACAGCAACACAATTTTTTGATAACTTCATATTTAAGTGGAATTAATTCAATAGGCACGTGCATAGTTTAAAGTGTAATATTTGTATATTTGATTCATTTGGCGCAGTCTAATCATTATAAATGCCAGAATACTGTGCTTAAAAATTACAAAAATTTCATATTAAGTGTCTTGTGTTATTAAAAATGTTTTAAAAATGTTAAAGTTTAACTTGTATGTATTTATCAATTGAAATGTAGTAAATTTATGATCTAATTTAATTTCAAAACGTTTAGTGCCCTAAAGATTTATTTATAGTGAATTTTATATTAAATTTATGCAAAGTTTAAGCACAGTATCCTGTTATTTAAAATGGTAAAACTGTACCAAATTAATCAAATATATAAAACTCACACTTTTAATAACGTATTGGATTAAATAGATTTCCCAATAATTACAATTTTTTACAAATAAAAATAAAAATTACTCGTACACTATTTCCGTGTAACTTCATAAAGCAAGTTTATGTTGCAGTTCACTTCTGTCCGCTGGAGCACATCGTAGATCGTACTATATTCGTCAATAGTTTTACTCAATTTTAAACGTAAAGACATTTTTGGTTTGTTTCTTTGGTTTGGCAAGTTTTCTGAAAACTTTGCTTCTAATTCTTTCTCGATATCTGTACACAATTCATCTTTAATCCTGGGGGAATAATATACGTGTAGCAATTTTTTCGATCGCTCGAAAGTTAGACGATTCCTTATTGGCGAATGCACGTGTGTCCAGCCAGAAAATAATATTTCTTCAATTTGTGCTGATGACGCCGGAATTTTAAGGAATTGTTTTGCCATTGGCGATAAAATGGGATGCTTTATTTCAGCCATGTTCAAATTTAATTGGCAATTTAAGATCTAACCACAAATTATCCGCATCGATAATTGAAAATGAAGAAGATTGGCACATTTTAATGATATTGCATATTGGTTCAAACATCTGAAAACTTTCCTTCACCCGTTCAATGAACTGATCATCAAAAATGAGTTTAACAACGTCTTGTTTGACTTTTTTAATTTTAGATTCAGCTACTACGATCTTCATCTGCTCCAAGTTCTTGATAAGAGAGCGGTAATCATCTCTGTATGAGCACCATCGTGCTTGTATTCTTTGAGTACAGTATGTAGTCACCTTCTCTGTTACTGCTATATTCAATACGTTCTTTGCCAATAAGTTGGTGGTATGGCTATTGCAACTGCAAGTACTATGCAATAAAACGTGGTTTTTAAGTTTTCCTATTTTGGCCATAGTACCTACTTGCATTATCGGAAACAACCGTATACTTTACTTTTAATCTTGCTCCTGTTTCGTTTTCAACTGTTAGGTACCAAGCTTGTAAGAAGGCCTGCTCGTCAATGGCATGATGCAGCATAGATGTGTTGCTAGAACTGTTTTTCCAACCATCTATTAATAGCACTGACTCATCAGAAATACTGGCTTTAGCACATGAAATGCATTTTAGATACGCATTGTCTAATAAAGTGGTTGATAGTGCTTTTCTTCCTGGAAGTTTAGTAGCGTAAGCTGGTCTTAACTATTTAATTAATGACTTAATATGTTTCGATTCGACCAATCTTAAGGGCAGGTTTCATCCGAATACTAATTTGGCTACTTCGTTTAACTCTATTTCTTCTTTTTCACTCAATTTGTCAAATTATTGAATTTTTTTAAAGTTCTGTTCTGAATTTATGAGGTTATGAAATTGTACTCAGTCCAATTGTACCAACAATCTCAACAATTATTCTTAGCGTTTTTTTCGTATCCCTGAGAAATTATAGCATATAGTACTTCGTTAAACCTAAAATGTTTTATTTTTGGTCTCCTTGCTCTAGGTTATCAATTCTAGCTATATGGTTCATTTAGGAACTTCAAATATATAAGCGTCGTACGCAGAAGTAATTAAATCTATACATAGGAAAAAACAACAAGAAAACTTTGATTGTCTACGACTTTTCTACATTGTCTACACATTGTCTATATTGTCTACACATTGTCTACATTGTCTACGTCAAAAACAATTGTCTACGCTATTGTCGACACTTACATGTAGACAATCTTAAATTACGTGTAGACGCACAACACTGCACAAATGACAATTTGGATATGACATTTCTTAAAGTTTTGTGCGATAATTTTCGCTCTGTTAAGTTGACACTTCAATTTAACGAAACTGAACGAACATTTCTTAAAGGTTCGCTGGCCAGTAACATGTAACCTCCATATACCGCACTGTTACGTTAAATCTCTTAAATGTTGGCTGGTTCTCTCTTAAACTAGATAATTGCACATGCTACATTATCTACAATAGTTATTTTTCTCCATCTCTGCTACTCCATGATCTGGTGAAACAGGATTATCACAACTCGATACAAAATCTATCTATAGAGACACAATAAACGGAATAGAAGCAGTATTATGTACTAAATACTGATATTAAGGCAACATTTTGCAAATTGTAATTGTGTATTGTTCACAACACTAATGCCCGTTGGTATGAACGCGTATAGACGATATAACCTCGCATTTATCGTCGTTTGCGTTGTATGAATAAGCAAATAAATCAATGGATTTTATGATATCCTCTGTTTCTATCTTCTCTTTTCGGTGGATAGAACAGAGGATACAAAATGTTGTTGTTGTTTTTTTTTTTGTTGACATTTTAAAATCACAGTTTGTTATCGTGTTATAGTGACGATAAAATTGATTAATTAATATTTATACTTAAGAGATAAGATGGAGTCAAATAATAATACACTTATTAAACATATGAAAAAGCAAGAATTTGAAAATTTATTTTCAATTACAAACGTCAAAGAAAAAAGTATTACCACTCAAATAAAAACTGCTCTAAAACTGCAATAAAACAGAGGATAGAAAAATATTTTAAATTGTTCATACAACAGGAAAAAAATAAAATTCTCGGATAGAGATATATCTGTACTCTCGGATTTTATTTTTTCTATCCTCTTTCATACAATCGGGCCTAAATAGTAATTTATACCTAAAGTAATGCAACCAGGGGTGCAGTTTTCTCACGTCATTTGGAACTACTGCAGAGTATAATTTTTGTATCTCATTTTGTAGCTAGCATAAACCAATTGTTTCATTTGCAAGATTACTTTAATCTTAATTTACCAACTCTAATTACACAATCCTTTAAATATCTATACAAATTTAAGTCTTATAAAGTTCACTTCTCTATTTATTGTAAACTTACAATAAGGTATTTAACATAATAACCGCTTATATCTAAATAGTACAAAAACTTTAAGTTTGAGATATTTGTGTACACACATAACGATTAACGAGTAAACATAAGACAAACAAATTATTTACAAACATACAATTTTTGTATTTATGTAGCTATGTATGATTGTTTCATATAATATACTCGTAAACTGCAATCAATACCTCAATATACTATAAATCTAGGAGGCATTGATTCGACTGTTCGTAGAATAATGTTATTGTTGTATTGCTTTGTAAAATGTGTGTTGTTTGGTTTTCGTTACACGATTTGGTTTCCGAATATAAAAATTTGTGTTACACATTCACGACCGTCACACAATTTCGTTTCAATATTCTTTGGTTTTTTTTTCGAATCATACCCTGCCTAAAAAAGTTTCACTTCAAAAACCTGGCTAAATGTGCAAATTAACCAATAAAGTGACTCATAAGCTTTCAAAAACCGCACACAGAGTTAAAATCGAGCACATAACTTGGGAGATATGATGTAAAATGTGAAAAGGGATCACCAACATTACGCAAAAAATTGAAAACGTAATAACTTTCAAAGTTTTATAGTTAGACCCCCACTTTAAAGGAATTTTACGATAATTTTAGAAAAATATTCGGAATTTTCCGGCCGGTCACTTGCCGACGAAACACACTGTTATATCATATTCGTACAAAGCAATACAAATTTTGTTCTCAATTGAAAAATTCCTATATACATATCGCACCTTAAAAACAAAACTGGCGTTATACAAAATTATGTATTTTTCAGTATGATAGTTTAAAGTTTTGACGCAACCTATGATCAATATCTAAACAAATAACTAAAATGAGCCTCCTCAAAAAGTATCCAAGCTATAGAGCACATGTCTTTACATTAGAACCGATTTATTTCAAGTAATCTATGTAAATGTCGTTCTAACTCAAAATTGGCGTCTTTGGCAAAGTGCCACTTTTGTCTTCAAGGTGCGATATGACACGGCAGTTTATAATGCTGTATTATAAGATAAATTTCTCAAAAATTCAATTTTTGGTTTGCCATTTCGTTTTTGTATGTACGCTCTTATATTTAAGTATATTTGGTTTTTTAGAGCAACTTACCTCTCCAGACTTAATTTTCTCCAGCCTATTTTTAACCGACAACACTATTTAGCCTGCGAAGCCAGGGCTCAACGTTATTCTGTGCCCTCGGAAAATCTTGCTCAAATGCATCAAATATCAACCAAAAGGTAGGACTATAATGTGGTTCCGCTGTTCCTGTACCTTCGATGTAGCTTTTATTATACAAAGCGGATACTTGTTTGGCCTCTGCGTTATCGAAAGTTGTGTGTAGCTCTACATAATAATATTTTACGTCTTCAGCTGGCACAGATGCTCAACATTTTAGCAGTTAAATTTGTTCTCTGAATGTTCGATCATTTCCCTATGGTTCTGGTCTGTGTACACGTCAAAATAACATAGAAAAATACACATCAAAATAACATAGAAAATAACATAACATATATTAACATTAAAATCGAGCGGAATATTTACATGTTATATAAAATGGTAAAATTATAACTTGATAAAATTTTGTTTTACTGGAATACCAAAACTCATTTTACATGTTATATATTTAACATAATAAGACGATAACATGATAAAATTTTGTCGCCCATTATTCTGTTAGGTGTTAAATTTATGTTATGATCGCCGGCAATGCGATTTAATTCAAAAAGCACTTCTCTTTAAGAAACTTTGTTCTTTGAGCTGACTAGGCAGTAGATCAATGGTATCGCAACCAACGACAACGCTAAATATTCCATCCCCTAACCAATTATTAGCACTGTTTAATAAATGAATATTAGGTAAACTCTCCAATCAAATAATTTGATGCTTCCCAAACTTCTTATGTGACAGCAGTGCTTCAGGAATAGCAATTTGATTTATGGTTGTAGGTTCCGCAAAAGCATTAGCGCGAACACGATACATTTTCCGAATTTGAGATTTTTTTGTTAATCACTTGTTACCAAAGTCTGTAGTGTTTTTTTTCCGGGTGTACACGCTACTCACCCCGTTTACCATAAAAAAAATAATCATTTTTCAAAACCCTCCAAACTCCATAAATATTTTGAAAGAGAGGGAAAAAAATAAAAAAAAATAACTCAAAAAATTTAGTTTAAGGAATAATAGAAAAACAATTTATTTAAATAAATCAGCAAAAAATTAGAATTAATTTTCACAAATTTTCACTAATAAACTATGCTAATGAAATATAATTTTTTTAAAAGTTACTGAATTTTGCGAAACAAAAAAATTAAACATTTTTTTCTTTTAGAAATGGAATGAAATTAAATCTTCAAAAATTCATCCAATCAGTTCTCAAACTTAATTTTAGTTTTTTTTTTTTTGAAAACCACATATACTTTATACCAATAATAAAATTAATACCTGAAATAAGCGTAATCCCGATGAAGCGCTTCGTCAGCGACTCTGAAACTATATTAAAAACACACCGCACTCCGATATACACGATAAACTACATATGTATATGCACCTACTTACAGCCAGACGCTGTTAAAAAAATAAATTAATCATGATAACCAAAACAAAAAAAAGTATGAATGATTGGGGAAAAAATTGAATAAGGACTTTATCGAAAAGAAAGTATCCACAAAAAAAAGCCATTTTAAATACAAAAAAAAATTTTTAAGTATTATAAAATGATGTTTTATCATAAAGCAGACTTCTAATTATAAGATTTTATGTTTAAAACATTTGAGAAATTATTTTCTAAATACATCACGAATTTTTAATTTGATGCCTTTACTTACATAGATTCTGCACAGTAGTTTTACCACCCACATAAATCTCTGACAGACATTGATTTGTTTTTGCGAATTTCACTTACAATTTTGGCTCTAATTTGGGATTGCTGGGACCTTGTTTTCGACCGCTTTTTCGGAAATCCTTTACCGTACCATGTTCCCCAGACTTATTAATTATTTTCTCACTGCATTTTTACTTATATTTTCGCGCTTTGCTACATTTCTAAACGAAACACCGATTTCAATGCAAAATTTGTGCAAAATTCGTTTACGCACTTTTTCTTCAATTCGTGGCATTATTACAACTGGGTAACAAATTATAAAAATCGAACGCAATATTTACCTACAAAAAGCTATTCTATCTAACGGCACTTTTCCGTTACAATAGAATTAGAGCAAGGCGAAGAAAACTAAATTTTTGTGTGGCTACTTTCTTTTCGATACAGTCCTTAATTTGAATAATACGCCGTAAAGCAAGAATTTAATCGCCCATCAGATAAAAAAAATACGAAGAAAACACAAAGAAAATTACTTTAACACTTAACTAAGAACTATCATAATATACACTAATTTAATATTTATATTATTTAATAAAAATCACAATTATATTTTTCCAAAATGGATGAAAGAAAAGCATGAACCATTTGGTATGTTGAACAAAATATATCCTTTTTGGTATCCAAATCTCTACCAAGTTGTACTCGCACATTGGTATTATAATGAAATTGCCTCCATTTGTTGCAGTCCGTAAAATGTATACAGTT
This sequence comes from Tipula helvola, assembly GCA_963556165.1. Classification (NCBI taxonomy): domain Eukaryota; kingdom Metazoa; phylum Arthropoda; class Insecta; order Diptera; family Tipulidae; genus Tipula; species Tipula helvola. The sequence goes on from OY744483.1 coordinate 229,930,624, forward strand.
TCTTAGATATGTATATCCTTTTAATTTTTAAATCCGAATATATGTAACTGTAACTATAATGTTGCGGCTGTTTATTCTTCCTGATGTATTTTATGACCCGTAATTGCAGATAATATATCTTCCACGTTTCTCAAATATTCGATCATGTAAAAATCGACGCCACACATTCAATAGGCGGTTGTACAAAAACCCTGAGCGAACCAAACTGGTATAAGAAAATTTTCCTTCCGTTTCGTTGTATTATTCTCGTCGCTCACGTTGGTGGTAAATTCAATCCCCGTAAAATTTCTCGTTCTTTATTGAATTCTTATATTTATTTCTTTGGATTAATTTCGTTTTCGATTATTATTTTCCAACTTTATTCAATTCCACTTAATTTTTTTTTTTGCGTCAACGTGTTAACGCTCCAAAATCTACTTTCTGTCTCCCTCCTCTAGCAAAACCAAAAAAAACTCGAAAAAAAATCTAAAGAATCGTCGAGTTCGTCAAAACCCGAAACCTATCAAAAAAAAAATCAAGTTCATCATAACAAACAACAATAGACCTAAAACAACGGAAATCAAATCAATGTAGCAAAAAAAAAAAACCAAGAGACCAAATTTAGTATGTCCCAAAAGAAAAAAAAAATGTAACCCTTTGCCAACGCAAAGTGAGCACCACAAGTAGCACATACAATTTGAGCCGGTGTTTGAAGTTTCTGTTGCTTTTCATTTCAGCTCTATATTAGCCTCATCTATAACCTTTTGGTGGGGGTCTGGCATATGTGAATATTCACCACTAATTTTTTTAATTTGAAGTTCGTCATTTATTATAGCGGCGATGACACGGGCTTTACAAAATTTTTTATTTTTATCAGCACATTCCCATCTTACTGTGGCTTTGCTGCTGGTGTAACCATCCACATTCAACTTATTGTCGCCTTTGTTATTTTGAATTAATTGAAAATTAATTTCTAGATGTAAGAGAATACAACTTTCACAAAATATGCCATGGGAAATTTTACGAAAAAGCGATTATTACAGCAATAGTATTTAGATTGCCATGCAAAATACGTACAACAATACGTTATTACAGCGGTAGTTTTACGATTTTCACCATAGCAACGCGATAGTTTTACGATTTTCATCATAGCAACGCGATAATTTTACAAATTTTACCATAGCAACAAGAAAATCCTAAACAATTATCTCTAAATTTGTAATTGTAGTTCAATTTTTTTTTATTATGATTGAATTTTTTATACACACATCAAAGGAAAAGTCATGCAAAAAAAAGCTTGTCAAATAATTTGCATACAACATGTCACAAACGGATGAATTGTGATTCAATCGCTGACGGGAAAGTTGTATTCTCTTACTAAATACAATACGTGCTGCAATTAATGATCTATAATTTTTTACTCGTTAAAACCGACGCAGATAATTCAACTCGTGCTGCGCACTCGTTGAATTTTCAGCGCGGTTTTAACTCGTAAAAAATTATCGATAATAATTGAGCACTAGTTGTATTACGAGTCAAAATATTATAATTATTACATATACATATTATAAAACACTATATTATTTAAAATTAAAAGACGATATCACCTGATTAATAAAAAGTTAAATTACAAAAACGTAGTTATCTCAAGTCTTTAGAGCGGCTTTGACATTCGAGTCAGTCAGACGTTTTTTTTTCTATAAAATATTAATTGCATTTTTTTCAAAATCTTCATTTTAATTAAAAATAATTTCAATTAAATTATAATTTGCTAATTATGTTGCTAAGAGGGACTTGCTGACAATAAATCCTTGGCACCATCACAGAGCTATGAATATTAAAACGGGAAATTGAAAAAGTAACCAAACGGAGGATCTAAACCAAGAAACATGCAATATTGATGGACCTGCAGCTCTTCTTCAAAATATATATTTTCAAAATTATTTTGTTAATTATGTATGTTGTCATCTCCTTTCTGCATACACTATTATGAATGAGCACATGCTCAAAGTAGGGTGTGTAGGTAAGCCGGAGGGAATTTAGTGATCAAACATCATAAAATTTTCTATAAATGGTCTAATTAAAAAATACTTTTTGTGGTTGTTTTATATGTATAAACAGACCTGAAGACTATCTTGCTGATTAAATAATAATTATTAACTAAACTAATTTTGTAATATATATGGATAAAATATGGTATTTAAACAAAAAAATTGGTTTTCATTTTAATTAATTAATGTTATTTTATAAAAGTATGTATAAGCAAAAAAAAACATTTTATAGTCATAAAGATTCAGAAATTATTTCAAATTGCTGAACTAACAGCTTCGTATGAGAAAACAGTTATGATAGTGTGGGACTACCAGAAGTAGCAAGAAGAATAATACAAATTCATCTATAACTCAAAAAACACTTTTTTGTTATTTTTGCAAGAATCCATCAAAAAGCCGTCGAATCCAACGTTTTTGTTATTTTTTACAAGCGGCTTGTAAAAAATAACAAAAACGATTGACTCGATGGCTTTTTAATGGATTCTGAAAAAGATGGATTTTGTCAATAGATAATTATGTCAAAAATGAATTTTGTCAAGATGGATTTTGTCAAAAAGGTTTTCGTGGGTAACCCTTCAACTCTATTACTTGAAGGTATAGAACTTTACTCAATGTGTTTAAATTGCCTATTCCTATTTTGGGAAATTCTGTAGCGAATATTAACGCAAATAGTAGCTATGGACGTTACATAAATTCATCATTATTGATAATTATTAATGAAATTTCTATGTATCCAGTACTCACTGCAAGTGTTGAAAATCATAGATAGATTATTGCAGGATCTATGCGATGAAAATGATAAACATTAACCATTTGGAGCGAAGACGTACTTTTATGCGGTGATTTTAGGCAAATCTTACCTGTTTGTTCCACATGGATTACGTGCAATATTAATTGAAAATTGTGTCATTTGTCGGAATATTGAAAAAAAATTGGTAATAATGAAGCCCCATAATTCCCTCAGTTTGGTGAAAATATGTATTATTGAAATACCGCAGCAATTAATAGGATATGAAAATAATATTATTAATGAGGTGTACGGAAATATTTCCGAAAACATACTGTCAGATAACATATTGAAGTCAGTTATTTTAGCACCTAAAAATGATGATTGCACTTTAATTAATACTAATATACTTAATCGAATACTATGTAGGTGAACGATGAAAGAGTTTTTACAAAAAACGTCGTTTACACAGAAGTTCTAAATCATTAAATTCACTTTCAAACTATTTTAAGTTCAATAGACAGTATTTATTTTTTTAAATGCCCGGTTTTTTTTGATTTAATGAAAAATGAAAAAATACGCGTCACGTATTTTTATTTCATTTTTTATTTTATATTAATTTTTTATTTAAATTTTATATAATTCGAAAAAGATAAGCAAAATAACTGTGTAGCCCTGGCGAAACCTGGTCAGTAATGATTATGGAGGCATACTCTTTGACAAAAGAGCCGCAATAATGTTCAAACAAACAACTAATTCTGCATTGCAGTTTTTGCCGCTAAAACATTAATTGCAGAATAATTTGTTTGCTGAATTACGAAACAGAATTTTGGTGAAACAGGATTTTGTAAAACAGAACAGTTAGTCTTAATTTTCATGTGTTTATTTAAATCAATAATTCTAGTTATGAATTAATATTTTATAATTAAAAGCACAAACTGACAAGAAGCTTACATTTCATATTGATTTATTTCGGTCTTTCTGACAACAAGAAAAATTTTATTTATTTGATTGAATTTTTTTATTCGTCTTTCACAAACCATCCCTTCTATTAGCAAATACTAAAATTCTAGATTTCCGGCGAAATTCCAACATCAGACACCCCACCCTCATAGAGAAATAAATAAAAAGAGCTTTTACATTTTCACAACAATAAAAACAATTGAAATAAAATAATCATAATAATTTGTATTTATTTATTATTTTGACGAAAATTGAATTTGTTTTCATCAAGTTTTTCTCATCTCTGCGATTCGTGAATAATAAATGAGAAACTCGTGTATAAAAAAATGTTAGAATACAGTTTGATATGCGGCGCTACGTTCTTCTGTGCTTACACTGCTATAATTTAATAAATAATATTAGTTCGTTCCGTGATAACCTCTCCAATCCTATAAGTAAGTATACATTTTTATATAAATTGATGTTTGCTATAAAAGTTGTTTAGTGAGTTGGGGATTGGAGTGGTGCGGTATTTAATGAATCTATAATGAATAAATATAAACATATATACTGTTATTTATAGTAAAACCTCGTAATAACAAACTTGAAGTGATATGCATTTTTGTATCTTATAGGCGGAGATTTATCAATACAAAATGTTCGTATATAACAAACAAGTTTGTAATAAGCGATTAATATTTCTCTATTCTATACCGTTATTAGTTTAGAAATCCATTTTTTTATTAAATCAAAGCCACTCCTTCTTTTAATATTATTAATATATCTATAATCCAGGTATACATCGTAAAGTTTGTTTAAGAAAGCTTCCGAATGTTTTTCAAAAGAAAATATATGAGGTGATATCTATGCCACTTGTAAGTTGTTCCACATTTGCATTATTCCAAAACGAAACTAAAAGAAGCTCTGTTTGGCTCAGTAGTGAAAAAAGCCATTTAAGATGGTACTTTTAAATGGATTAACATAATCCCGTGATTGCTTAGCTACATAAACTGAGGAGAACTTTGGGTAGATTGTGACACCGCAAATGTTTCTGTCGTCATATCGATGTTAATGCCGCCATGACTGTTTGCTGCTTCTAGGGTGTTGCAGCTGGGAATGGGAAGGTTGGCAGAGACAGTGAGAAGAGAGAGAGAGGGAAAAATGTTATATGTTGCCATGCGGTATGCGGTAAAAAATTGATGAGTGCGCTCATAAAAGGACAATAAAAATTTCTTACGTTATAAAAAATCAAATTAATTGTAATAATTTTACTAATACTGTAAATTAAAACTGTTTCATTTTACGTTATATAAAATAAAATAAATTGTAATAATATAGTAAATTAAAACTATTACCACAGAAAATAATATCAGATATTTCAAGCCGAACAAATTTTTGGCAATTCATTGTGGAACCCAAAACCTGACTCAAACCAATTTAAATTATTTTTACTGAGGTTCCATCTAACCATTAATAGAAGAAAGATAGTTAGTAGAGATACATTTTAATAAGCTCATTGTTTTTTGGGGGATTTTGCCTATTTTTGTTGTACAAAATTACAACTACAATTTTTGCTTTAATAATTTAACTTTAAAATATAATAGTATAACAAATAAAAAAGTTCAATAAAAGTTAATATTTGTTCAAAAAAAATTATATTTATTTATTTCATACTACACCGCAAATCAATGTTTACTTGATTGATTCAGTCCGGAAAAGGAATCATTACGGTACAGAAAAAAGTGTCCAGAAAACAAGTTATTATAGTACAGAAAAATATAAAACCAAACAAGCAAAAATAACGAGGGTAACTTGATAATTGGAAAATCATTTGAATTGATTTGCTTTAAATTTCAAACTCATGTTTTTACTCTAAAATTTAATTTTATGAAAAAAACGAATTAATGTCCCATGTACAATAGTATGAAATAAAACGTTGTACGTTACACGTACGTTAAATGATCGTCACAGGACACTTTCAAATAGATGATAAGAAGAATTCTCGGTCCCATTAAATAGGACCTCGTGGGAGACCACCTACCCGATGGATGGACGACGTTGAGAGGGACCTATACACACTCGGTCACCGTGTCAGGCGTTTTCTTGTGGCGGATCGAATTATTTGGAGGAGCATCGTTGAGGCGACCGAATCCCTTCATGGGATGTAGCGCCAGCGGAAGAAGAATGTAAAAGTTACTTTGTGCTGAATGGTATTGATATGTCTAACAAAATTTAATTTTGGGTCCATATGGAGACCTAAATAAGAAACACATTCTACTCGTTTTATAATTTGACCATTATATTTTATTTCGCTAAATTTATTATCAATTTGTTAATTTTGTAAAATAATGAAACTGGTTTTTTGCGTATTCAATAAAATTGAAAAGTTCCAAATCATCTTCCATTTGAACATGTAATTCATCGTAAGACCGGAACTACAAACTGGTGCAACATCATCGGCAAACATTTGCAAAGCTACATTGAAATTTTCTTCGAATAAATCAATAACATATATTAAAAAAAACAATGGTCCTAAAATGGAACCTTGGATGGAATAAAAGGTGACGAGCTTGATTTATATGTAGTATATTGTTTGCGATTCTCTAAGTATGTAACTGTTAATCAATTTTAAGCAGTTCCTGCCAATACCGACACTGATTAATTTTTCTGTTAAAATTATGAAATTGACACAGTCAAATGCTTTTTGCAAATCAATGAACAATACTGCTGTGTATTTTATTTTTTTGCTTTCAAGACTATATTGTATATTTTCTCTGTTAAATTCAGTGATGCCGACAACATGCAAAAAGATGGCAGGAATCCATATTAGTCTTTATTTAAATGTCTTTAAATGCTCCAATAGACGATTATAAATAACTCTTTCAAAAATGTTGGAGATTACCGGCAATACTGAAATAGACCTGTATAGTTCCATGGATTTGTTCTGTCCCCTGATTTAAAAATCGGAGTAACACGAGCTATTTTTAGTGAATAACCCATTAAAAAAAGACAAGTTTATCAAGGTCGACATAGAAATAGATACAGTGACTCTCATAATTGATCACTATTTCATGACTAATATTTGATTACACCAAAATAAAATTAAATTTTTTAGTTTTCTGTTTAAATTCAACAGTTTATATTTATTTAACAAATTAAAAAAACAATTCATGATGTGTTGTGATGTTGAAATCACAAATATCAATAATAAATTAACATAAAAATTATTAGGTGTGATCAATTAGTCACTGTATCTTATTTTGCAATAATTTCAGCATAGTAACCGACATTTTATCATACCCCTTAGCACATGAACTATATAAACTGTCAATGAGCTTCGAAATTTCACTTTCAACAGTAGGATCAAAATCCATTAAAAAATGTGCAGGCGAGTTTTTTGTAGAAATGTAATTTGGGCGGTTTGTGACTATATTTTTAACTAGTTAATTATTGGTCGTAGTGAAATATGAATTTAGTTCCTGTACTACAATTATGGGATCAGTAATTAATGCATTATCTTTGAAATTTTCAATTTCTGGAGCTACATGATTATCTGCGCGTATTGTATTTGTTAGGATTTCTTTTATAAGTAACCACATTATTTTTTGATTTGTTTGGCTAACTAAAAATTGATTTCAATAGTATTCCTTTTTCGATTCATAAATTTTGTTCCGAACTAGACTTGTGTAGAAATAAAATATCTCCTTAAAACAAACATTGTCTGAGTAACTTTTACAAAGTTTGGAAAATTTATTTCATTCTTTTATAATTATTTTAATATAGGTATTAAACCAAGGTTTTCCGAAGCTTGAATTTTTCGGCGACAAAACTTTTATTTTTGTGTTAGCCGAAATCAATTCCTGCTAAATACGCTGAAAAATGTATCAAAATCATAATATTGATCAGTATTCAGTTTCCTTATCCTATCTACAACAGCCCTTTCATCAATAATTTCTATTCTAGTCTTGTTGTTAAGTGGTTTATTTCTTAAAATTTTTATCAAAATGAACCTGTGATCACTTATTAAAATGTTATCTAACAGCATATATACATTTTATTATTCAAATCAGAAATGCCGTGATCTAATAGTGAAATTATGGTTGATTTTCTTGTGTAATATTCTGAGCTAATATTATTTACAATATGAAAACCATTATTAGCGAGGGCGCGATTATACTTGCCAATGCCTATTTTCTCTTTGTCAAATAAATTAGCATTAAGATCTCCAATAATTATTGCTTTATGAAATTTTCCTAGGATTGTATTAAAATAATTTAAGAAATTGTCTAGATCAGTATGACCCGGTCTGTAAACACCTATTATTGAAATATTAAGTAGTTTAGATTTTAAAATAATAAAATCATTTTCTAATTATGATTAAGAGCAGCGCTGTAGAAAGTGGAGCTTCGGCTCCAAAATGGAGCTCTAGAATATTTCGGGAGCCCAGGAGCCCAGTGGAGCTCGTCAATTTTTCAATTGGAGCTTTCAAAACAGTTAATAATTTTTATGTTTTTTTAAATGAATTTAATTTTTTATTTCAATTTTCTAATTCTACATGGTATGTATCCCCATTCTATAATCCGTATGTGTTTGTTTATTGGATTTTCCATAAACGCTGCTTATAGAAACTGCTTATAGGAACAAATGTACCCGTCAAAATTATAACTTAAATTTTCAATACCGATTAAATTTAATTGTAGCCGTTTTTTGTTCCTTCTGGATCTACAAAATAGTGACGCAAAGTCGGTTTATATTGAAATTATAAAATTTTTTGATCTTTATAAAATTCCATTAACTAATTGCTTGAGGTTTGGGGCGAACAATGCCAGCGTAATGATAGGTACAAAATGTGGAGTTCAAGCTTTATTAAAATAAGTAAATCCTTATTTGTACTCCCTGGGATGTACATGCCATTCCCTCCATATATGTTCCTCAGCAGCAGCGAAAAAACTTCCACAAGAATACGAAAGATTGGTGAGAAACATATGTTTACCTACTTCTTTTTGGTACATAGTTCTAAAAGGCAAAATGAAATTCGTACATTTCAGGAATACTTTAATATTCCATTTAGCAAAATCCTAAAAATAGCTAACACTACCATCTCCTCTCGAAAGAAAGGACCGGTCGCTCTATTCAAGACCAATTTGTTTACCAACATTTTAGAAGTTTGCAAAATAATTTGAATAGAAGGACTTTCAAATAAATGAACCAATCCTTCTTTTCGAATAGAGGGACCGGTCCTTTTTTTCGAGGGAAGACGGTACATGGCTGTCTCTTGAAGGAGTTCTCAATCGTATTTTAGAGCAATGGTATAGCCTCTTCAACATTTTTTTTTATTAAAAACATTTCAGGCCGATTCCGATTTAGCTTCATAAATTTTTGAAAATTTAAATAACATTAATTTGGCTTATTTTCTTTTTTTATCATACATTTTTAAAATTATAAATAATTTAAATAAAGAATTCCAAAGTGACCCTCCAAAAATGTATAGGTTGCTTCCTTCTATTAAAACATATTAAATGACAATCTTACCCAGTTTTGATAAATTGGAATTTGTCAAAGAATCCAATTTGAATTAAATAAAATGTCGAAGAATGAATTAAATAAAAATGTTCTACCTGAAGAAAATGTACACTCCGTCTCACTTGTTAAGAACGCTTATTTTTTTTTAAACATCAGATTGTTTCTCCAATACTATGTATAATTAAACAAATTCTAATTGTTATATCGGAAGAGGGCTCTATTAAGATATTATCCCATACAGTAATTTGCAGGTACTTTAGAGAATCGCTACTTTTTTTTAAATAAAACGGAGTGCACCTTTAAAAATTGCATATTCATTTGTCTCACTTGTTTAAAGGCCGGTATTCACGTTCAATTAAATTGCGCAATATAATTGTGTGACGTCATTATATTGCACAATACACTCAATTTTCATTCAAAATTTTTGGATTTTATTGTGCAATAGTGGGCGTAACACAATTATATTGCGCAATTTAATTGTACGTGAATACCGGCCTTAAGAACAACTGAAATATCTCGTTTCTAAGGCTAAAAATAAAAATAAAAGAGTGTAGGGTAACAGTTCGTGATGATTTTAGTGCGCAACTATGCCTAAAGGAAAGTTCTTGAATATAGAATAAAAAGCCAAATTCGAGCTTTTAAGGAGGACGGCCATAGTATCCGGGAAATTGCTGCTAAAATTGGAAGAAGTTCAACCGTTGTGCATAATTACCTAAGTAACATCCAAAGCTATGGAAACAACAGTAAAGGACGTATGAGCATGGCTACACTGAGAGAAAAGTCTGCTGATATCAAGCGGTATAGTCATGAAATTATGGATAAGACCTGATCGAATGTGCGCTAAGCGTAATTATTCTCAAATACAGCGTAATCCTGAAAAATGCGTCGATGAATTGTGATTTTTAATAATGTTGAATTTAAGAAGATTAATCATAGTTTAAACAAACGACGTTCCATTGTTCATGAATTGTATTCTTAAAAATGATAAATCTAAAGTTTAAAAATTATCAATATTTTTTTTTCTATAATCGTTATTTATGAATATGTTGCATAATTTCAGAATATAATTTCCTATAATTAAGAGTAGTATGTTTCAAATAAGTATTATTCTTTATCATTTTATTTCAATAGTACTTGTTTCAAAATTTCTATTCTTCATATTGTTTGTAATTATACTTGAATCAAGTATAGTTCATATTCATGTTGACAAAAAATAAGACAATTTTAGTGGGTAATAGCATAGACAATCATAATAGATCTCTCATTTGACTAAAAACAGAAAATAAAAACAAAAATTTTCCATTCAAATATTATCGGTGTATTGCATATACGTATTATATTTGCAACGCATTCTAAAATTATTGCCTTATAAAATACACAACACAACGATACATTGGAATTATCAGAAGTTTTTGTTTTTTTCCTTTAGTTACTATGAAATGAGAAATCTAGTATGAATGTCTATGGTAATAGTTCATTTGAGAAAAAAACTAATACAATTTAAGACTATAATTCTCATAATGTGATTAAAATTTCCACAATTTTAACCAGTATTCCTTCATTTGATAAGAAACTAATATTAAAATAAGAATATAATTCTTATTTTGGGACTAAAATTCATCAAATTTGAAAAGATTTGGCTTTATTTGAGAACAAAACCCTACTTAATTTAAGAATATAATTCACAATTTGAGATTGAAATTCACAAAATTTGTATTGGTATGGTTTCATTTGAGAAGAAACCCGATGTTAATTTTAGACTATAATTCTCATTTTGGGACCAAAATTCATATAATGTGCATAGGTAATAGCTTCATTTGAGAAGAAAGAGGTTCTTAATTTAAGAATAAAATCACTTTTAGTTTTTTATCCAAATTGTCTATAATAAGCTGAAAAAATAAACTAGTGAGTAACAATAAAAAGACAATAAACACAACACTTCATTAAGAATATAATCTTAAAGCAAATAAAATACATAATATACCTTTAGTTTTTTATTTTCTTTATTTTCCATATCATAAAAGTATGTTTTATATATACATTTATATTACATAATTTATTAATAAACATTTTAATCATATACAATTCTATTTTGTTTAATTTTCCTTAAATTTAATTGTTACAAAATTTTTTTTATATATACTTTATGTCTAAAAACAAAAATAATTGCATTATAATAAATGATATTTAGCATAAGGCATTCCTCGCTCTGTTTTATTCAATGTTGATAATTTTAAGCGCACTTCATTTAAATCAAAATATTCATATTCTATACTTTGTGCAATTATAGTCACTTGATTATTTTCAACTTAAATATGCCTTATTTTATATAATTATCATATTTATCACAACTTTTATTTAAATAAAAAATATAATTATTAATTTTATATTCAGTGTTCTTATATGATATATGAAAAACAGATACCATACTCTGGTATTTTACATATTGGTCTGGCTTACAATTATATTGAATTAGTTCATCAATTTTAATATGTTTATGAAGTTTAATAATCTTAAAACTATTTTTTTGTTTTTTCATTAAAATTGAGTAGATAAATTTTATATTGCATTTTTTTGCAATGGATTTTACCTAAGCCTTATCCTTGATCTTATAGGTGTATGGCATGTGGGCACATACGACCTATTTAATTTACATCCAGTTCACGGATAAAAAAAATAAATAAATAAATGCACGGCACTGTTATTTTTAAACTTTCGTTTTATTTATATAAAAAAAAATAAATAGAAAATTTTCCGAATTATATAAGCGGATTCTAATTTAAATAAATTCGATTAATATTTATATTTTTGAATATTTATTTAAAATTAGAATTTTTATTATTATTAAAATTTTCTTTTTACAAATTTTGTAATTAAAAAAAGAAATATTATTTTTTTCACACACTCTTTCTGATAGAAAGATCAAAACCTTAATGATGATAAAAAAAAAAATTTTATCCAAGAAACAAAAATCAAAAACCTGTTGTTGTATATTTTGTTCACTCTATTATGTTAATTGTAGTGTTCCATTGGAAACAATTTGCTACTTGCAAGTACTTGTGAGCAGATGTCCAATGGAACGCGAATTTTCGTGATATTAGTAAAACATAACCTCAATTTAAATAAAACTGGTAGATTTTGACAAAAAACACGTTGTTCCATTAATAATAATTAATAATAATAAGTAATAAAACATTAAACAACAAAATAATTAAAATATTTTTGCTATTTAAAAACTGCCGTGACGCATCACAAACATAAACAAAATTTTTTTTTTTAACCCTAATCCAACCAGCATATTTTTGTTATCAGTAAATTCAAATTTTAATCAAATAACTTAATAAATTTTTGCAAAGAATGCCAAGTACGTTGTATGCAAATGTTTCAAAATAAAATACATACAAGAATATAACTAAATTCACATTATTTTGAAAATCGATGCATTTATCAAATGAGCCAAAAGGCAAACCTTGGTTGATTAGGGTTAAGAAAAATGACATTCCACGCAAGCAAAATGGGTATAGAGTCATCTCTTAGAATTTTTTTTAACTAAAATCCATCTGCCGTAAATTTTGTAAGTAACTACTTCTCAACTACACCATCGTTTGAGCATGAGTAGTTGCGAGTAGATACAAGTACTTGTGAGTAGTTTACTCAGGCCAATGGAACACAACAAATATCTACTATTAACCGCATACACATGCGAAACAGGGACGACTATATACCTTGATAATCATTTGTTTAGACATAATGAAACGAAAATGCCGGAAGCACTACGTAGATCAAAATGCTAAATTTAAAAGCAAGAAGCTTAAGGCGAAAAATATTGTTGCACAATATTTTTCGTAGATGTCATTAGTAATAATTTTTAAAAAGATTTTTAACGTCGAAAATGTAATTATTTTCCGAAGATGACGAATTTTAATTAAATGACTTGTGAATAATATGAAAATGTAATACGTTGAAAATGAATATCATTTTCCGAAAATAACGTATATTGGAATGAAAATTAAAATACATAATGTGGTATTTAACAAACATAATTAATATATAAGAAACGAATTTCCTAGGCTAAACTGTAAGGAAAATTCGTTTTGTACCAAATATTTATAAAAACCAAAAGGTTGTTGTTGTTGCGGTTTGAAATACTTATGTATTACATAACTCGCAAAATAAAATAATGCACATTTCTATTCTACAGTGGAAACCAGTGTAGTAAAAATGTGTGTAATAGAAAAATAAACAAGAATAAACAAACTTTCATGTGGTATTGACTACGTATGTATCACACACATTAATAATATAATTATTGTAAATGAAATTGCTATTCTACAGTGGAAATCCCAGAGTAGTAGCAATTCAAAATAAAATTGTACGTTGAAATTGTTTGTTTATAATATTGTAGTGAGGGTTCAAATATTTCGGTTGAATATTTAGAATCGGTCGCTACAGGACTCCCCTCCAGTTTGATTCACGGTTTTTTCAAACAAAAAATCGAGAATCCTAAACTAAGAAATGCACTGCTTTATGAATGTGGGATATATCAGTATGAGCACCCGAATCGCGAATACCAAAAGCAGGCTTTAAACGATCAATTGAAATATTACAATTTTTGTCTTTAATTAGAACAATGAAATGTTTTCGAAAACGCCTTATAACTTTATAAGGCCCTTCGTATGGAGGTGAAAGCCCAATTCTAACTTTATCCGACCTCACGAAAACAAAATCACAGTTGTCCAATGATTTTGGAACAAAGATGTTATCTTGTACAGATTGTCGTGTCGGTGTGGGTATTAAATTTTTCATCGCTTCACGAAGTTGGTCGATCACTATATCACTACTGGGCAATGGTGAAAGAGGATTGTCCACGAAAAATTCACCAGGGAGTTTAATGGCTTGGCCATAAACCATCTCAGCTGGAGAACATTTCAAATCTTCTTTCACTGTAGCACGGATTCCTAATAAAATAATTGGAATTTCCGAACTCCAATTAATGGTATTACCTCTTGCCATGAGCGCGGCTTTAAGTTGCCTATGAAAACGCTCAACCATGCCATTTGCTTGCGGGTGGTATGCTGTCGTATGAATCCTGTGGACGCCTAATAGCTTGGTTAATTCGCTAAAAAGTTTGGATTCGAATTGTGATCCTTGGTCAGTGGTAATCTGAGAAGGAACACCGAAACGACTTATGTAATTATTTACAAAGGTGGTTGCAATGGTGGCAGCTGTCATGTTGGTCATACAGTATGCCTCTGGCCAACGAGTGAATCGATCGACACATGTAAGAATATAAGAACAACCATTAGATATCGGGAGCGGACCTACGATATCTAAATGAATATGTTCAAATCGGCCTTGCGGAACATTAAATTGTCCGTGTGGAGAAACAGTGTGCCTCTGTACTTTGGCACGTTGGCATGATAAACAAGAACTAGCCCAATGGTTTATATCTTTGTTTATGCTCGGCCAAAAATAACGTTCCGAAATCAATTTACGTGTTGCTCGGATACCTGGATGTGATAAATTGTGCAAAGTGTCGAAAACTAAACGACGTAATGGTTCTGCTATATACGGGCGATTTTTGCCTGTAGATATTTCGCAGTAAATTTCAAAACCTGGCAAAGCAAAAAGATCGATTTTAAATAACGAGTTAGCTTTACGACCAGAACCAGAAAGTAAATTCTGGAGTTCTGAGTCGGATTGCTGTGCCTTAATTATATCACTATAATCAAATGATTTTTCAACAACGGCTGTTTCACTGGTTCTTGATAAAGTATCAGCGACAACATTGTCTGAACCAGGAACATGTCGGATATCCGATGTAAATTGACTTATAAAATCCAGATGGCGAGATTGCCTCGGATTCCTCTCCGTCTTAGATTGTAGAGCTTTAGTCAATGGCTTATGATCGGTAAAAACAATAAAGTCTCTACCCTCGACATAATATCTAAAATGTTTAATTGCAAGATAGATTGCGAGTAATTTCCGATCAAAAGCTGAGTACTTACGTTCAGCACTCGACAATTTTTTAGAATAAAATCCCAACGGTTCCCATTTAGACTTGCTATTTTTACTAAGCTGTTGCAGGACGGCACCAACGGCGGAGTCGGATGCATCAGTCGTTATACTAATTTTAGCATCCTCACACGAATGTGCCAGGAGCGTAACATTCATCAATTCACTATTAAGCCGTGAAAATGCCAGTTGACATTCCTCAGGCCATGAAAAATTTTTGGGACTTTTTGGTAACTTATTTAGTACTGCCAAATGTCCATGAATTGGAGCAAGAATTTCAGCTAATTTTGGTATAAATCGGTGATAATAATTTATCATACCGACATACCGCTGAATATGTTTAATTGTAGTTGGTACCGGGAATTCCCTGATGGCTACAATTCGATCTTCGGAAGGTCGAATCCCATCAGGTTTGATTGTGTGGCTTAAAAATTCCAACGAGGACACACCAAAAACACACTTGGATGTTTTGATGTGTACATCAAACTCAACCAATCTTTGGAACAATTGTTCCAAATGAAGTTTGTGTATATCCTCGGTTTCTGAAGCGACTAAGATGTCGTCGATATAAACAAAAACGAAGTCAAGTCCGCGGACTACTTCGTTAATAAAACGCTGAAACGTTTGTGCGGCATTACGTAAGCCAAACGGCATTCTCGTGAACTCAAAGAGTCCAAAAGGGGTTGTAATAGCCGTTTTAAAAATATCTTCAGATGCCACGGGAATAATATGGTAAGCTCTGACTAGGTCGATTTTTGAAAAAATTGTTTTACCATGCAAATGCATTGAAAAATTGTGTATATGTGGAATCGGATATCTATCCGGCGTTGTTACCGCATTTAATCTGCGATAATCTCCACATGGTCTCCAATCGAGATCCTTTTTTTTAACCATATGTAAGGGACAAGAAGCTGGGGATGCCGATGGGCGACAAATTCCCAATTCCAACATATGCTGGAATTCCGTAAAAGCTGCCTTGTGCCTATTAGGATCTAACCTACGCGGTCGCGCCATTGGTAAAGGACCTGTTGTTACAATATGATGCACAACATTATGATGGACCGGAATATTGTAATCTGGCAACGCTGTAAGAGAAGGAAAACGACTCAACAGCGTTCCATAACCATTGTCAACAGAAAAATGCAGTGGGGTTGGAGTTTCAACCTGCGTAATCAATGCACTGACTGACAATAGGCTTTTCGAATCTAGTAGACGTTTCCTTTTTAGATCGACTAACAGACCGAATTTACTTAAAAAATCAGCGCCTATAATTGGACGATTCACAGAGGCTATAACAAAAGCATGTGGAAATAATCGATTTAACCCGATATCAAGATTAATTAACCTTGTACCATAGGTACGAATTATTGATCCATTGGCAGCTGATAAAACTAAATCTGTATTATAATTATTCACATTTATATTAAAATAATTCACTGGGATCACTGACAAATCAGCTCCCGTATCAACTAAGAATTTCAATTTGTTTTGATTATCAATTATAAAGAGTCGGCTAGCGCGGTTTAATTCATTTGTAGCTGACTCAACCCTGTTCGACCTTACTCGTTTTTTGAACCACTACCTGATGGCAATTGGTCAATATTAACACCATGGGACTGTGCCGGTTTTAAAATTTTTTCAAATTTACACGGCTGAACACAGGATGTTGCACCTGGTCCATATTTAGCGTGGATCCAGCACCACCCGCGGCCACTATACCTTTGGCTACTGCTGGATCTATTGCGGTAATTTGCAACGAAATTATTACCTCTGTAGTTTGAGTTACGTCCACGAAAATTATTATTTTGCGACGTTGATCTCGAACGATCTGGTTGACCACTCATCTTATTGATTCGTGTCTCCAATGACTCAAACTTTGCCATCATAGTGGCTTGTAATGATTTTAACGTTAGTTGTGGCTTATGCCCAGAGGATTGCGGTCCTGAATTAATATTCGAAACTGCTTTTTTAAATATATTTGAATTATTGTTAACGCTAGAAATTTTATAATTGCGATTAACTGCCTCATGGAGCCGATCTGCTATTTCGGCTAATTTGTCGCTTGTCATTGTAGTCGATTGTGAAATTAATGCGACTCATTTACTTACTGAATTTACTTCAGGCAAACGCCTGGTCAATAAAGTTTTTATTATGGTCTCAGAAAACTGATCCTTTGATAGCATCTTAATATGCCTAAGCAATTGAGAAGGTCTCATGTCTCCAATATCTAGTCCACTAAGAAGCTCATTCAGTTGGCTTTCTCTAGATGGGCTTAGACGGTCAATTAAAGTTTCCTTTAATTTTTTGTAAACGTGTTCCTCCGGAGGATTGTTGATAAAATCAGAAACCAACGCACACGTTTCAGGAGACAATGCATTGATGATATGTATGCATTTGGTTTTATCGCTAGTGATGCCCTTGAACTTGAACTGCAGCTCTGCTGTGCTGAACCATATGGCCGGAGTTCCGGTCCAAAATGGCTGCAGCTTAATTTGAACTGTGTCCATTTCCACTGTGCCTACCTGTGGCATTTCTTCATCCGCTAGTGCGGGTGGACCGTTATCAGTCTTGTCATCCTCGTTATCACTCATGACAACCTTGATAATCTTAATTGTATCAAATACTACAATTATAGTGAAAATTTCAGAAAAATAATTGAAATTTGCAAATCACTAGCGAAACTAATCTTTTCGTTTTATTTTATTTTTTTGAAATATTTTAGAAATTAAATTTAAGAACTAGTATGACAACACGGCGGAAATGTTTCGAGTAGACACGTGCTGCCTTACTATGAAGCTATTAACTACTTGATTAAATACTGGAAATATATAATTATAAGAAGTACCGGTCAAGACCAGTTACTTAAAAAAAAATAAATTCAAATTGGGAAAACAATTGAAGAAGATAGTATTTAATTTCCAAAAAAAAATTAATAATAAAAAAAAATACGGAAAAATAATAGGTACACCCTATTTTATCTAAAAAAAATTTTAGACGCCTAACTATTGAGTTTTATGTAAATATATACCCGTTAATTGGCAACATCACGCCATACTATTAAAAAAAATATACAACAACAACTGTTTGAAAACGCCGCTATCAAATTCAGCGTGGTCTCTAACCGTAAGCAACAAAATGGAGTGTGAAAAAAAATTTACAATAAATTACAAATGTTTAAATGATTCTACGTTAAATATTTAAAGAAAAGAAAATTTGTTAGTATTTATGTTATAAGATATAAATTATTCTTTAATTGTTTTGAGAAAAACAATTTTTATGTTTTTTTTTAAGGGTTAAAAATAAAAAAACTCAAAACTTGCGATTGTTTTCTGCTATTATGCTGCTACTGTTGTTGTTGATAATGACGCTGCTGGTACTGCTGCTGCCCTTGTTGTATATATGTACGTGTCCGCTTTAAAATTGTTGGGTACCGTTGGTAAATTTTTATATTCAATCAAACATTTTTTACCGTCGACGTCCTCCACGTTGTATGCGCCAATATGTGAAAAAAAAAATGGCGTACACAAAATGTACATATAAGTATTTGATTTCACTGTTTATATATAGTGTGTCGGACTTACCCACTGGCCAGTGCAAATTTTCACACTCGGCCCTAATAATGTATCACGCACGTAAAAATTCACTGCTAAAATGCTTCCACTGGTTCCTTAAACCTTGTTGTACGTTTTCAAAAACGTGTTTTGAAATCCAAAAGCACTGCTTGTCTTTTAATGTTTAATTTTTCCGATGCACTTATATTTAAAAATAAACCGATATTTTACGGTACTGCCCTAAAAAGGGTCGTCGGGGTCACCACTTATAGGTGTATGGCATGTGGGCACATACGACCTATTTAATTTACATCCAGTTCACGGATAAAAAAAATAAATAAATAAATGCACGGCACTATTATTTTTAAACTTTCGTTTTATTTATATAAAAAAAAATAAATAGAAAATTTTCCGAATTATATAAGCGGATTCTAATTTAAATAAATTCGATTAATATTTATATTTTTGAATATTTATTTAAAATTAGAATTTTTATTATTATTAAAATTTTCTTTTTACAAATTTTGTAATTAAAAAAAGAAATATTATTTTTTTCACACACTCTTTCTGATAGAAAGATCAAAACCTTAATGATGATAAAAAAAAAATTTTTATCCAAGAAACAAAAATCAAAAACCTGTTGTTGTATATTTTGTTCACTCTATTATGTTAATATCTACTATTAACCGCATACACATGCGAAACAGGGACGACTAATACCTTGATAATCATTTGTTTAGACATAATGAAACGAAAATGCCGGAAGCACTACGTAGATCAAAATGCTAAATTTAAAAGCAAGAAGCTTAAGGCGAAAAATATTGTTGCACAATATTTTTCGTAGATGTCATTAGTAATAATTTTTAAAAAGATTTTTAACGTCGAAAATGTAATTATTTTCCGAAGATGACGAATTTTAATTAAATGACTTGTGAATAATATGAAAATGTAATATGTTGAAAATGAATATCATTTTCCGAAAATAACGTCACAGTTGAAAATTTTTGTGATATGCGATGCTATTAGCATCGCATATTGATCCAACTTAAGTTTACATCATTTTTTGATACAAGTCTTGCTTCGAAATCTGTTTGAACATTATTTGCATCGAAAACAAAATTTAGATGCAACCATTGTAACGAATAAAATTTAGTTACTAATTAGATCGAAAAAGTAATTTCAATGCAAGTTTTGCATCAAACAAAATTGCGACACTATTAGTATCGAATACAATGGCAATCAGCGTTGTTTTTAATTATGGTGCAATTGCATCAAATTAAGTTACTGTGTGTATCGCAAATTCTTTAATTAAACATAAAAATATAATTTAAAAAAATTGTATTTCTTTCTGATTATTTACTGATTAGATACACATATTTGAAGTAATAAGTACTACTAAAGGTCGATCATAAACTCTTGAGAAATCTTCTAGGAAGGCATAGTTTATGTCTAATTTTTGCTCCTTTTTCTTTCCTGTAACAACTAAGGAAAATACGGTAATATGCTTCTTGCTACTTTGTGGAAATGCATTACCAGATGTTGCATCTTCCTTCTTCAGGTGTATTCCGGTCTCCGGCAGAATCTGTGAAATAATCAATTTCATTTGTGTTTTAATTGTTGTTTTTTATAGAAAATTGATTACGTTGTAAATGATAACAGTAATACGTATCAAAAATATCTTTGATAAAAATGATCGTCATAACTGCAAGTAACGAAGTGTAAATACTCTTAATGTGCGCGCTTGCTCGTGTCAGACACGGGCATGCGAATTAAGTGGTTAATCATTTCAAAAATACCTTAACATCAAAATGATTCTCAATTCGATGACAATAACTTTAAATTTAAAATTTTAATGGAGAATTTAAAAATATATAAATTTTAAAATTAAAGTATACATGTCTAGACTCTAGAGTATTATTTTCATGGTCTCTGTGTCAGATTTTTAAATGCTTATTAGCAAACAAACTTTTACAATAGAGAAAGAAATATAATTTTTTCAATTCGCATTATTAGTGAAACTGCTTCATTCTTTAAAAATATTTAGGAATGGTAAAAAAAATGAAATTTTCTTAATCGTCATTCTGAAGATTTTTTTAAAAATCTTCAGAATGACGATTAAGAAAATAAATATTGTATTATCTCAAGTACACTGTAGATTTTTTGGTTTTCGGTAAAAGTTTTCGGTTTTGGTGGTTTCAAGAAGGTGATTGTGACACTGAATAATTATCGTATTTAATATGGAAACCACGGCAGCTCTGAACTACACGAATTTGTATTTTTCAAAATAACTTTAAAAAAAGCTTTCAGCGGAGTAATGTTTTAACATTAATCAAGAATTCATCACGAAGAGATTAAAAACATTATAAAAATTAGATGATAAGCACCGAGTTCTTTAAGAATACAGTTTTGAATGCTAATTTTACTCCACTAAGTACAGTAAATTTCAATTTTAGCATGCATTTACCTTAATTGGCGTACCAATTCTCCAGAAGTAAAAATTATTTGGAGGATACAAATTATGGTTTAGACTAGAGGGTTGAAATAGCTGGCTATTAGGTGCAAAAGGAAACGCCAAATATGTTTTATTGTTTTTCTTTTGTAACATAAAAATACAATTTATTTTATTACCTATGATATAAGGTGGGAAAGATACAAGTATGTACATATTTTTCTACAAAAAAAAAATACAAAACATTTAATTTTTTGACTTAAATTAACTAATTATTAATAATGAAAAAAAATATTGGTTCTTTTGTTTAGTATTTTTAATATTAAATTTAGTTTTAAATACTGCCTTTATTATATTTGAAGTTTATAGTATAATCCACTGCGGCTTCTTATCTTATAATAGTTTGCAATATGTATACAACTTGAAGAGAAAATTTCATCTAGAGCGCACTGAAATCTAAAATGTTAATTTTCTAAATTGCCTTTTCGATATACCAAACATTCTCTCTATATACATATAAACACCCTTACCAAAGACAGTTTGAAATTAAAGTTAGTTTGGCCAGATATTAAATTTCCATTATCTGGACAAGCTGTTAGTAAATTTGGCAGAAGGGGTGAGCATAACCCCAAATTGCATGTTCCTCTGGAGTTAATAATGGATTATCCATTACAGTAATTATCACAAAGCTAAAATATATGCACGTTAATTTATGGTGTTTTTATTATTCAAGTTATAAATACCTTTTAACACAAACAATCATTTAAAATCCTTTTATGTTGTAATAATCATTGCAATTACCAACTGATTATTTTATTTCAATATGCGAGCCAAGCAAGAAACAATGGCATATTCCCTTGGAAATTTTGAAACGATCCCTAAAACGTTCACTAAAACTTTCTGACAATAATTTCTACAAATAATATTCAATTAATTTTATGTTAATTTACATATAATTTGTTTTTACCGTAAGCCGGGTTCGTCTCATTCTAAAAAAATTCATCTCACGAGTACGACTGCATTAATTTTTCTAAATATTTTTAAAAAACACTGACACTTCCACTTACGGCTCTCACTCTTTGCCCCATATTTAAGGATCCAAACAAATTCAATATCATGGAATTAATTCGCCTTTAAGTTAAAATTCAATCCTACACATTTTAAAAGATTTGGAACAAATATATTTGCTATAAATAAACGCGCAAGCGTGAAATTTTGCATCGCTACGCTGTACTAAACGCGGCCAATAATTTAAATCATTTGATTTAAAGTACTCAAATACAAAATAACCACATATTTCGACCAATACTGTGATTTGAGTTCTAACACCTCTCAAGGGTTCCATTATTTTTGTGAACCAATTAACTTGTTATAGAAATAATTTCTGGATATATCTTTCCAAAACGAATTTTAGTATAAGATGCAAGTTGCATCGTTTAACAAAAATTTCACAATCTACATCAAAATAACTAATTTACATACATACCTACAATTGAAAACCAAATATCACCAAGATTATGTCTAGTAAATCCATGATTTACTTTTCTTACCTACACTATATAAACCGATTTACTAATATCCGATATTTATATTACTGAATTGACGCCGAATCCCTAAATATATATGACTTTTCAAGGTTTTGTTTTTTTTCTTCAGGAAAACAATATTCTTGCGCATGTGCATTTATTTTCGTTACAAGCTTTGCACCAAATATCGCAGTAATTTGAATCAAATTTTGTTTGAATGCCTATCTTACATCAAAATAAGACTTCAATTGCATCGTAAATGCCACGATGAAGGGTTATTGCGCATGCGCGTTATTTAGTTGCAGCTTTACATCGCATTTGGTAGTAATTATATCAAATATAATTTTAATGTAAGTCTTACATCAGAATTAGATGTAAGGTAAAATCGCATACGCCTCGATGCAAAGCTTGCGTCGAAAATCGTCGCAAGATTTTCAACTGTGAATGAAAATTAAAATACATAATGTGGTATTTAACAAACATAATTAATATATAATAAACGAATTTCCTAGGCTAAACTGTAAGGAAAATTCGTTTTGTACCAAATATTTATAAAAACCAAAAGGTTGTTGTTGTTGCGGTTTGAAATACTTATGTATTACATAACTCGCAAAATAAAATAATGCACATTTCTATTCTACAGTGGAAACCAGTGTAGTAAAAATGTGTGTAATAGAAAAATAAACAAGAATAAACAAACTTTCATGTGGTATTGACTACGTATGTATCACACACATTAATAATATAATTATTGTAAATGAAATTGCTATTCTACAGTGGAAATCCCAGAGTAGTAGCAATTCAAAATAAAATTGTACGTTGAAATTGTTTGTTTATAATATTGTAGTGAGGGTTCAAATATTTCGGTTGAATATTTAGAATCGGTCGCTACAATCTATCGATGCAAAGTTTCTTCCGCGTTGTTTACAAATTGAGGCCACTTAGACAAAAGCAGAGTACTTTTTTCATGATGAAGGTTTTCAAAATCTATATCAACCTGAATTGAAAAAAAAAATGTGTTAGTGTTATGTATGTAGTATTTGAAAACAATAATTTTCACTTACCAATCTAAATCCATTAGAGGATTTAAATAAGCTCCACTCATTCAAAAATTCACCAATTTATCTGTTGATGACCGTAAACTGTCCAGCTTATGCCGCCGTCCGTTAAAAGTACTTTGCCACTATAACTCGACCACTTCATAGGGCTCATCAAAAAGATTTAATGACTTCTTATTCAGAGAATAGCCTTCAGGAAGTGTTATTTCAATGCTTGTTTTACTTGTATCTGAAAAACGAATACAACTTTTTTCAATAAAATTTAATCTTAAACTCTTAGTACGACGAAATTTCGTAGAATTGCAATTTTAGTTTCTAGCAAAAGTCATACATTACCTAAAGATTTTGAGATTCTTCTTCGTGTACGACTTGTGAATATCCCTTTACTGCGAAGTTGACTGGCACAGTTTTTATATTTGTTATATAAAGACCCAGACGGGTTTCTTTCTGATTCGGTTGCTGGTTTATAGTAATAATCCTATAATAAATATAGTAAAATACATAGCATGTGCGTTAGTGTTAGTAAAATCAATTTTAAGCTAAGGCTCATAATTTCAGGCGGGATTAATAATTTTGCAATATCTTGCTATGAAAACAACACTCAAAATAAAATGGAATCATTTCATTGGTTTGCGATAATTATTACGCTTGAAATTTTGACTTTGAAGGTCAATTAATTATAAAACTTACACTTTCTTCCGATGGGAAAGTGATAATAATACCTTGCGTAATTGTTTGGAAATTTTCAGCTTCCATACATATCACGACAGTAAAAAAATTCAACATTAAAATTCTTTTTTCACCAAATTTGCATAAATAATTTTATCTAATTGACACAGACACTTAAACTTAAATCAGATGTTTAATTATGTTTTCTTTAAAATTTTGTGGTCACGGCAGGTAAACGTCTTTATCGTTCAAAAGTTTATTTTATTAGCACAGAACTTAGTTCGTACAAAACAGCAAATTATCAACACAATATTAAATGAATTTTCACTTTCACTTTTATGATTAGAGTTTTGTTTTATTAAACACTTGAAATTGAAACTCGTTAAAAACTTTATTTACTAAAAAAAATTTATAAAATCGCAATAGACACTAGTAGGCACATCCGTTTCGTAAACCATTTAAAGATAAACTGAAAAAATACACCAGGTAAAATATAATATGGATTGTCACAATTTTAAAATTTCAAGTTCTATTATCTAGAATAGTATTCTTAAAATCATAAAATAAATTATTATGGAATTATGAATTTTATTCTTAAATTAAGAAGAGGACAATAAATCTATGCACAAATTGTGGATTTATTCTTATATTAAGATTAGTACGCATGAATAATGATTTATTTATTAAATTTATATATTTAATTTGTATAAAACTATACTTAAACTTAGAATACTATGCACAATTCGAGATTCGTATAATTCGAAGATAGATTATATATAGATGTAATGTTGAACTTATTATACTTGAATTAAAAATAAAGTTCACGATATAATTTTAACTATGATTAAATATTACATTAATACGTTATGTATTTCATAATTTGCGTATTAAATATTTAATGTTCTTAAATTTTGAATATGTATTTTCATTTTTCTTAGCGAAGCAACACTCGCATAGCAGGTGGCAACTTATGGGATATTCCAGTAAATTATAGATTCTTTCATACAATTTTGGCCAACTCATCTGGTAATAAAAGAGGGATCAAATAATTCCGTCAAAAAATATGAAATGGGACAATTAATTCAGTTGAACGTGATATTATTTGTTTGAATAGAATTAATTACATATACGCATAAATTTTATTCGTATTTCGAACTTCGAAAGGAAGTTTAATAAGAGATTTGAAGTTTTTGGATGTCTTTTGTTTAATAAAATATTGGAAACCCAATTCAGTAAATTGATTAATTATTTCAGAGGTATTAATTCTTGAAGCAACTATTATTCTAACTTTACAAAATATCGCTAAACGTTGTATAAAAAAAATGCACATGTTTTCGTAAAAATTACAGATTCTAGATGATTCATCAAACAGGTATCATAAAAAGTATTACTATACTTTACTAAACTTACGTAGGGTCATTAAAATGAGCATCAGGGATGGCTCAAAAAATGCTTGTAATCCTCGCGCCCTAGGCAAACTTTTTTGTTTCGCCCTACCTACCCAAGGAAAAAAATAGGTAGTGTTAAAAATATTCTTAAAGTGATAAAAATATTTAGATAAATATCGGAAATTTTTTTTCACAAATAAAATATAGGACATATTTTGGTGAAGCACTCGGTTCAATACGCGTTGAAATAGATTGAAGCTCATTACATAAATTCACTTCTTAGATGTCTCTAGAGCCTTCACGAGTTAATGCTCTCTCAAGCTTAGTACACGATACATACAGGTGCTGTGTTGCTACTTGTTGTAGACTGTGAATGTCAAAAATGAATCCAAAAACTGACTCGAGATTTTGCATCTGCTCAAATCTATCATTAACGCAGATAGCAGTATCAAGGACTGTAAAGTAAAAAGGCACTTTAAATCTTTGCTGGGGGTCCTAAATGAAATTATGTTGCCCTTCATAAGAAAATTGTTTTTTTTAACCGAATGCGAATTGGCTCTGGGTCAAATTCTGTTGGAAAGTCAATTTCTTTAGTAAGCTCAGAAGCATCTACTTAACATACTGCCAAATCCAATATCGCTCCTGAAGTTCTCTAAAAACAATTTCATATTCTGTAATTGTTGGATATCAGAATGAATATTTATGTAAGTTTTTTTCTTGGAGCATTTTCTCGTTACATGAGAAGTTTTCACCGCGAGGTGATGTTGCGATTACACGCAAAATGAATTTGTGATGCTTCTTGTCTTTGCATGTGTAAATTTGCTTTCTTTTTGAATTGACAGACCTTATATTGAACTAATAAAAAATATCATATATTACGGATATTATATTTTATATTTTATTTGATAAAAAAATATTAAAAAAAAGTATAAAGGCCGTATTTTTAGGCACCCACAATAGTTCAGCGCCCTAGGCGGCCGCCTGGTTCGCCTATATGGTAGAGCTGATGGCCGTACATTTCGAAAATACTCATTTTATATGCATACATCAAAAATGGGATACTTACATATGTATAACAAGATGTCATAAATATTTAGTTTTCATATACATACATATACCAAAATAAGCGAAAATAACTATTAAAATTAAAATGTATCGTAATGTATCTAATTATATGTACGCGTAAAACAATATTTAAAAACATTGGTCATCTCATTAGATGGTGGTTTCGAACAGTGATTTATTGCTCTCAGATGCAATGCAAAGATATTATACCGTTACATTCTTTTTTATTATAGTTCTGATTCTATGTACAATAAATAATATCTATATTTTTTCGATTGGAGATGTACTATGTCATCTTTTTCGGTATTTCAATAATCGTGTTTATTAATAAAAATTAATGAACTTAAGATATAACTATTGCATTCGGCATAATAATCATAATATATAAATGTATAGTCAAAATTATATCTCGCTGAAAATTCCTATTCTTTCATTCCCGAGTAAATACAACAACAAATTCATTTTTTGTTGTTGTTTTGCTCGAGAATGAAGGAATAGGAATTTTCAACGAGATAATATTTTAACTATACTTGTAACTAAAATATTCACAAATGGGTTAAATTCGAGAATAAATGCATTACAATTATGGATATAAGAAAATAATGTTTCAAGAAATCAATTTTCTCAATTTTGATTCCCAAATTTTTGCTTGAATTGAGAATTATTAGTGCACAATTCCATCAATTTGGTGAAAACTATAATTTGATCTTATAATTCTGAAATCAAAATCAATAATCCAAAAAAAGAGATTAAATTGTTTGAATTAATCAGTTAACCATTATAATAAATTGAGTACATAAGTATCAATTTTTAAAAGCATGATTATGCAGAAAATTTCTCATTTCGATTAAAATTGTAATTATAATTCATGATATTGTGCGCTATATTCTTAAATTTTTATCAATTTAAAATTTATGCATTTAAGAATAACCTATTCTTAATATTGGAATACCATTTCTCTCAGTGTACAACAATCCAAGATCGACGGGCCATTCTTAGAGAAGCTTCAAATTCTACCCTGTCGATTAGCAAAATAAGGGCTAAAACCGGTGTTACGGCCAGCAGAGCAACCGTCCATCGTGTAATACAGCGTTCCCCACATTTAACATTTAAAAAAATTAAGAAAAAACCACCGTTGAATGAAGCACGCAGGAACTAGCGTCTTTGCTTTGCAAGTCAACACATTAGATGGGGCAGAGAGTGGCATAAGGTTGTCTATTCCGATGAAAAAAAATTTAATTTGGACGGGCCAGATGGATACAACTATTATTTTCATAACCTAAGAAAAATGAAATTATTTTTAGCAAAAGGCATAGTAAAGGGGCTGGTGTAATGGTGTGGGG
This sequence comes from Tipula helvola, assembly GCA_963556165.1. Taxonomy (NCBI): domain Eukaryota; kingdom Metazoa; phylum Arthropoda; class Insecta; order Diptera; family Tipulidae; genus Tipula; species Tipula helvola. Next base: position 229,958,910 of record OY744483.1, read on the forward strand.
ATCAGTGTCTTTTTTTGGAATAATTGATTTAGATTTTCAGACAATAAAAATGACAGCAAATACCTATAAAACCGTTTTGGAACGAGCTTTTCCAAAATATACCGAATATTTTAATTGGCAGCGTTGGATTTTCCAGCAGGATAATGCTCCGATTCATACTGCCAGGATAATCAAAGCGTGAATTCCGGAGAAAAATGTAGAACTATTACCTTGGCCGCCTTATTCACCCGACTTAAACATAATGGAAAACGTTTGGGTATGGCTATCACGGAAAGTTTACGAAGGAGGAAGACAGTTCGAGAATAAGGACGAATTAATTGAAGCGATAAAATCAGCCTGGGCCGAAATTTCCCTTCGCTATTTGGGGTCACTTTATAATTCAACACACAATAGACTTCTTGAAGTTATTGAACACCAGGGTGGAAATACTCATTACTAATTGAATAAATAATAATTGAAATTAAATTAATTTACAAACACAAAAAAAAAAAAGATAAGAAAACTGTTCATTGTAATTGATTTTACAGCTGTTCTTAAACAAGTGAGACAAATAAATATGCAATTTTTAAAGGTGCACTCCGTTTTATTTAAAAAAAGTAGCGGTTCTCTAAAGTACCTGAAAATTACTGTATGGGATATTTTCTTAAAAAAGCCCTCTTCCGATATAATAATTAGAATTTGTTTAATTATACATAGTATTGGAGAAACAATCTGATGTTTAAAAAAAAATAAGCGTTCTTAAACAAGTGAGACGGAGTGTATAAGAAATAAAGAAGCCATGTAAGAAGTTTTATATCAAGTCGTTTACTCAAATTTTGATGCGTGTCCATTTTAAAGATGAAATACTACCTAGTTCAATTACAAGATTAAAATCCTCAAAAATTGGGTGAAAGTGTAATAACTTTGTTAAACATCTTTCCGCAAATTATTGAAAATTTTGCAGAGACCGAACAAGAGGTTCGAACTCTACGTTATCAAAAATTAGTGGATAATTCAACCAAGTTGGAGTATTTTTGGGCAAGGATATTCGATTTAAAAGACGGGTTAAACAAACCACTGTTTCCGAATTTAAAAATATTTATAGGCGGTTTATAAAGTTTGGCACAAAGTAGCGCAGCCTCTGAAAGACCATTTTCAGAATTAAACAACATAAAAGCTAAAACCTAAAAGCAGAAATTCGCTAAAAACTTTTACAATGAATTCATTGCCAATTACCAAACAATTAACCAAAAACTGTTCGCTTATTGAATCGAAAGCGTCAAAAAATGTATTATCAATATATAAATTAGCAAACTCCTAAGATTTCGGATCAGATTTTATTGATTTATGTTGTTTAATTCCGCAAGTTTGTAATTAATGAATTGATTTTAGCCTAAATGTGAAACACAAACAAAAATGCTGAAACTTTAATTAACAGTTAATTTAATGTGATATTTAAAATAATTAAATTAAAATCGTAATATGTTATTTTATTAATCAGTTTTTTGAGTTTTTATAAAATTAAAATTTATAATTAGTTATACAAATGTACCGTGACTGTACTCAACGGAAATAATAAAAAACTGAAATGTTTAAATAATTTTTTTTGTATATTTTGAAGCTCTGTTACTTGTGGAGCCGATTGGAGCCGAATAGAAATTTAATTAGAGCTGCCTGATTTTTTTAAACGGCAGCGCTGATTCAGAGTATAACAACTCAACAAAAAAAAATTTAAAAATTTTGTTTCTGATTTGCTTAAAAATGTTTCAGTTTAAATAATTATATCTACCTTTATTTAAGTTGAGTAAATAAATGCTTCTATATATTTAATTTTGTTCTTGAGCCGATTAATATTTATTATATAGAATATGTCAATGCTTTCTATCGAACCCACAGCTCTATTAAATTGGTTTAAATCTAGTATATATTCTTGATTTCGTTGAAATTCAATATCCATTCTCAACACAATAAATAATAATAGTACAAGTAATAATAACTATAAAAGTTAATAATAATTATAATAACAAGGATGATTGCTTGCTATTTGATAGATGTGAAGTTGCTATGTATATTTTGTTGAAATGGATTGCACAGGAATAATTTAATTTGTATTGCTTTGCTGTACTTCAAAAAGCGTAGTTATCCCTTGTATATCGCCGTTGTTTTTGGTAATATAAATTCTACCGTTTTCGTACCCACTTTTGCTAATTTTTTTCAAGTTTTGTTGTTGCTTTAAGTAATTCACTATTTTATGATAATATTTTCGTTTGTCAGTCTATCACAAACTAAAGTTTTCATTTTAACAGTGTTCCTAATTAATTGGTCATTAAACAGAGGACCCATTTGATACTTCTTCATTAAAAAATTCATTTTGGTTTGATGAGATACAAATTTAATTATTAGATTTGCCTTTATTTGGTTTCGTTTTTAGATGATCTGTAACGGCCTGGTTTATTTATGGGTTGGCTATAAAAGCAACCAGATTCTAAATTAATAGCCGTTAACAGAATTCTCTAGCAGCTATGTTTGATGACGCAGCACAATTGCCAAGCTATGACTTCAGTGAGAAATGGGCGTGGTTTTGTCACCAAAACTGCGTAGAGCTAGATAGTGCTGCTTGAACTGTATTATAATGTTGAATCTTAAGGTTATGTATCAAAGAACAAACAAAAGGAAAAAAACGGAATCTAACTGTAATAAGAATTTTAAATTGAGGAACAGAACAAAAAAAATACACCAAACCGTATAACGTTTGGCTTTTCATATTAATTTCACAAACTTGATATCACCATTATGTAGATGTAACCTAGACGACTGCTGTTACATTCGCCTTTGGATTACATTGTTATTCCCACCCCGTGCTAAGATATCATTGCATGCCCAGCGTTGTACGTCCATATCATCCGGAATCTACTTTTTGTTTTACCACATATTTATTTCACTGAGCACATTTACCGAACTAGATAGAAAACCATTTTAAATAAAAGCATTGATTTAAGTTAGCCACTGACACTGATTATAATTTAGTGTAGAATCATAAAACAAATAAACTCAGCGTTTTACGAAGACATACTGTATTAATTTTAAACTTATAATTGCTTTGAATACGATACGAGTCTATGAAAATATGGATATTAATACATATGTCTTAATTCGCAAAATTTAATTATTATATAGCACAAATATTAAGTAAATAGATAAATAATAATAATAAAAAAAAAATAAATAAATAAATTTAATTAGTAAGAAACATATTGTTAGAAAATAACTTACATTAGATATTACCGATGATGTGGATCCAAAACCATGGCTTTGCTTAACGTAGCGTAGTACTTAATTTTAATTAGTGAACTTAATAAATTTACTAAACTTTCTTAAAAAAAAAGGAAACAAAATGATCTTACAAACTAGACAACGAAATATCCCAAATGGATCACATAAACTTAATTGAAATTTACATTAAATAATAATTTTAACTTTTCTTTGTACGTTAACTATTAGTCCTAGTTTCCACCGACAATTCCGTTATATATTTTACAATGGGAAATATTATTTTTTTGCGGTTGTATCGATGTTTCTTTTGTAAATGTATTTGTAATACAATTATAATTGTAATTGTATTAAACTTCAAAACTTATAAATACATATACAAACGAAATACCGACACAATCGTAAAAATAGAAAAATTTCCCTTTGTAAAATTTACAACGAAATGTTCGGTGGAAACCAGGACTTAGTTCCACCTAAAGTAGATTGCGAATAATCGCAATGGGAAATTTTTGTTTCATGTCGCTGTGTTAGAGACATTTTGTATTTGTATTACCAAATAATTTTGTCAATTTAGACATTTCTAGACGTCAATAAGAAATCATAATAAAATAAAAACAATATAGTTTTCACATAAGAAAAGTATTTCAGCTTGCTTTGTTTATCGGAGGATTGAAAATGTTCCTAAACAAAATAAAGGAAATTTTTATTTTTTTTGTAAAAGCAAAATTTGCAATGGAAAAAGATGTAGGCATGACTACTTATGATTGCGAATCGTATTGTAAATTTGTCTATGGTTGCGTAGACAAATTTATATACCGATATGTAATTTTTTCAATGCATACTATTCGTGTGAAAAAATTTAAAACAGATTGCGATTATTCGCAAAGGCATCCCATCCCAAGTGGAAACCCACAGTAAGATATTTATTTTCTTAACTTAGCAGTTTAGCACTATCCACAAAATTGTTCTTTTTTTTTTTTGACGTAGGACTACGTCTTTGTTTTCATTATATATGGGGGTAAACCAATATTTTAATGTGATGACGCGCGTCACGGAATTGAGGTATTTAGGAAATTTATTTGAGTAAAGCAATGTCTCTGGATAAATATAAATCTAATGTTTTAAAAACTGTAAAATTCAAACCAAGTTAAATAAAGATTTTTGGATTGAAAAAAAATTTAAACAACTAATTTTTAATATGTATTTTAATTTCAATTTTAATTAAATAGTCATGAACTTGATTAAACTTGGCGCACGCCATATTGATTTAAAGCTATAAAATAAAAATAAAAAAGTTCAAAATTTTTTTATTTTCATTATGTTAAATATTGCGTACATTTTTTGAATTTATATGCTGTACAACCTATAAAAATGTATAGTCGCCAAAATCGGGCCAAAAAATGTTTAGGTTTTTGAGTTATGGGACTTCAAAGTTTCCAAGTGACCGGAAACTAATTAGATTTAATACGTCATTTGAATCGTCAATATTTAAAAATAAATTATATCTAGTATGCTTTTGTTAATAGCAAGACTTCTGTGTCATTGACATTTCTGTGACGTTTTATTGACATTTTGTGACATTTTAATGATTGAAATTTCAACGGTATATTGATCGATACATTATTTGTGAATTGCTTTATTAAAATCGGGTTTAAAGGTATTATTTCTGAGTAATAAATTCTCTTAGTATAAGGTCGTATGTAAACCTTAATAGCTTAGTATAAGGTCGTATGTATACCTTAATTGTTATGGGACGCCATTATGGTGGAGCAAGTTTTGGAGAACAGCGCTGGGAGATACATAAAATGAAATGGTATGTGACGAGAGGTGGGATTCGGTGTCAAAAAAATAATGTACGTTAATTGTGATTTACTATTTTGTAATCTTGAATGATCCACGGTGATGCCAAGCACTGAGTGAATAATCATATCGGTCAATTATTACGTTTCTCACATAATATTGATGGATTTTCAACAGTATACTAGAGATGCATAACTGGATCTAATTATTACAGGTCGCAAATGAAAACACGTTTCAGTTCTAAGTAATCTAACAAGAGAATCTGTTGAACTGTCAAACTCAAAAAATTATAAAAACTGTTCTAAGTTGTACTCTTTGAGACATTAACGAAACCTTTTAATAACCTCAAAAAGCGTTTTTTTTCGGTAGGTATATCTCGACTTCTACTCCACTTTTTTTGATAAAACAAATTGGTAATTATTCCTCATAAAAAGTACAACAAATTCATAGTAAATTAAATTATAAAGGTTGCATCTCTAATTTTTAGGGATGAAATTACCTTTTTTTCGCAAACTAAGGGGTGGTTTTAACGTCTAAATAGAGCGTGGTTACCGATAAGAAAAATGGTTTTGTTAAGGTCTCAGAGAATACTATAACTTTTATAATTTTTATAATTTTTTGAATTTGGCAACTCAAAAGCTGTGATTTGGTGGCATGAGAGTAGAAAATATATATTGTTGTGAACAATTGTGATATTGGGGAAGAGGTCTCCAATTTTAAGAAAATTACTGTGCAAAACTAACAGAAAATGGTTGTAAAATATAAATTGTTGTTTTGGTGATCTTTAACGGACGCTTTGTGGGAAAAGTGTTGTGCGAGGAGCCAGGTAGACCCCAATTTTTTATTTTTGTTTTAGAACGGCATTTCATTTAACGAATTGAGAAATATAAAATTTAGTATTGTATAAACAATAAATATAAAAATTAAGAAAAAATATGTACAATGGGTACTCTTAGGCTAATACAGCCTAATGCATAAAGATGGCAGCATTAGATAATTAACGGTTTTATTTTCAATTTATAACTTCTAAATTTTGGTTTCACTTAAACTGTATAAATAAAGTTTTCTCAATTTTACGTAGTCCTACGTTAATAGGTCGTGGCTCGGATACAAGCTCGTCGGTTTTCTGTTTAGAAGACTTTAGTTAATTACTTGTTTTCCGTTTTCCTTATCTCGATCCTCTTCTTTTAAATAACAGTCCGCAATACCGCTTATGTTTTGTGACATGTAAACCGCACCGCATTATCCGTTAGCTTCGTGTCAACAATACCGATTTTTAGATAGAAACGGCTTTATACAAACGGCGGAAAAGCCGCGAAAGTTCTGCGTTTCCGTTATTGACGGTTTCTTTAACTATACCGCGACTTATTCCGCCCAGAATGATCATACAAATTGTCAACAATTAGGCTTCTCGATCGATTTTCAAAGAATGAAATTATTATAATTTGCACGATGGTACAAATCAGAAACGGTAAAATTAAAAGAGGGGAGAAAAAAACAAGTAATTAGAATAGTATAATGTATATATACGCATACAGATCAATTATACCCGCTTACTCTACACAGATTATCGATGCTCAGTGGCGTAACGTCATCAAACACCAAAATTAAGCTTGGAACAATTCATTTGTTACAGATTTTATAACAACGTGACACATTATCAGTTCCAAAATTGTATAATTCGTTCAGTTTCTGTAGAAGTACACCACACTGCATATTATTATTAGGAATTCCCAAAACTATCACATCATTATTAAACTTGTCTTACTTCATAACGTTATTTATATTTGCAATATTTAAGTTGGCTGATTCAACAAAAGTTGTTTCTTTAGTTTTAATGTCAGCAAGCTCAGAATCAAATTTTTCGACTGCTTCTGTCAAAACATAAACTTTAGTTGCAAATTCAATTTGCTCTGAATTTATTTCGTCTTGACGATTTGTAGAATCCTCCAGACATTTAATTATTGTTTTGATGATTTCTAGACCAGTTTCGAGGATTTGCAACCGATTACTATGATGTGGTTGCTCTTTTTCCATCATTTCAAAATTCTTTGTTAATGAATCTATTGCCTTATTAATTATTCGAAGACATTTCATTAAATAATTCTGCTATAACCTGCACTAGATCTGCATTGGTTGGATCGTTTCTTTAAATAATTTGTCTATTTGAATGTTTCGTATTCGCTGTGACATTTTACTTATAAACTATACAAACAAATGTTCACTTAAAAGTACACAAAATTATTATTACCCAATTATCCACAAAAACGCAAAATAATATGAATTCTTGACACACAGAACAACCACACAAAAAAAAAACAAAAAACAAATATTTTTCAGTTTACCAATTATGTATATAAATTATCCAACAAAAAGGGTTCTGATTTTTTTTTTTTTTTAGTATTCCTAAACGGTATTTTTTTTTTTTTTTAAGAAAAACCAAGGATTTTTGGGGAATTCGATTTTTAACTTGAAAGTTTGTTTTTTTAGATTTGCTCACTGCGGAGCAAATCCAACGGTTTTTTTGGGTGTTGTGAAGTTTTTTTCATAATAAAAAAAATATTTATATGTACCTAGTTCATTTTAATTTTAAAATTATTAGTTGGAAACATTGAAAAAATAAAAAAAAATTGTGTGGAAACAAGTAATTTTAAGTTAACAGATATTGAGAAGATTTTTTTTTAGAATTTTTGTTTAACCCTCACCTTGTCGGCAATTAAAAATCCTTAATCTTCACTTCAAATACCCAGGTATATAAATGTAAATTGTGTGAATTTTGTATGGGATTGCTTTTAACACAAGCAAAAATTCAAAAGTGAAACGTTTTCATTATTCACTAGACTCTCGTGTGAAGAACGGCATAAATATTTTCAAAAGATAGTGGAGAATTTAGCTACAAACTCAGAAGATGCTCAGTTTAGATTTCTGTCGTGCAACCATCGGTTTACCATGGATAAAGATGGAAACAAACGGAGGAAAACTGCTACAAACTTACAAGGGTTAATGGCGCATGACATAATATGCGAGCCATATTTTATTCGGCCCAATCCTAACATCAAGATTTTGGATGATGTCGACACATTTTGCACTTTGTTTGGCGCATCGATGCAGGACATAATTTGTAGACATACAAATAAGAAGGCTGAAAATGAAATTATCAAATAAAATGCGGTAAATCCGAATAATAAACAAATAATCTGGACCCAAGATCAAATTATATAGCAGTTCGGCAACTTTGAAAACAAAAATTCCTACTCGCTGTATCGAGCAACTATCCCCGTCTATCGTTTCTAAAGTTTAACGCGTTTTATTCAGATTTCAATACCACAATGCAATCCATAATATAATCCGATAAGCCAGTACCTATTACGAAGAAAGGCAATTACAGATCAAATAAAAGCATAACTATAAATGAGCAGCTGTTCCTCTCTAGAGGTCGAACGAAGTTCACGCAATATATACCTTCGAATTCAGAGAAGTACGGTATTAAAAATTGGTGGACTTGCGATTCCGATACGGGGTACTCCTTGATCAGCAAAATGCCCCTTACTGAATAAAAAAATATACATAACATAATCTTTTATTGCGTCTACACATTTCGGAATTCATACATACATACTCTCTATTTTAGTTAAAAGTTCAATAGTTAGTTCAATAGGCTTTACAGATAAAGATAACAATTAAACTAGTCGACTATTTAATAAAACTTATGAGAAATTTCATATAAAATATATGAAACAATAAATTATATACCCAGGTATATACTGTGAAGATGGTCGAAAAACTGTAAAATTTTCAAAAATATGTACTTAAATATACATAATTTTCCGTAATAACTGATTTTTCATAAATTTCATTCACATTGAGTCACTGAGTTGGACCTGATTTAAAATTCGTTAAAAAGCCGCGGAGAAATTCAATTGTCAAAATCACGATATTTACCCGGGTATATACCGACAAGGTGAAGGTTAATTAAGTTTAGAAAAGTTTTTTTTAATTTTTACACTCAATTAATAACTTGTGTTTTTGTGTAGTTATATATAAATAAATGATTTGTTTTCATAAACTTTTTATAAACATTGTTTTAATCCTAAACTAAAGGAAAAAATTTAGACCTTAGATTGCAAGGTATGTGGTAAATTTTTTTTTGCTTTGTGATTCTAAAAACGACGTTTACCAGAACAAATAATTTATGAGCTGAGAACAAAAGGATTTAAAGCAACTGAAGCATCATTGTTAAAATGATTCTGATGAAGATATCGAAGAAATGTATCAATAAGTACATCTTGAGGTGCAAAATGGTTATTCAGTCTCTAAGAAGAGTTAAGATTTTTCCACAATGAAAACAACGCAACAACGAACCCATGTGCCAAATATTTAGGTAAACATTATACCATAGATACTACCCTGCTAACTCAGAGGATGCAGTGTTGCTATTGAAAACATCAATTTGATTGTTAAAAATCCAAGTTTAATCAGGAAGCAAGCAGTTATGATGAACCAACTAAAGCATAGTGTCAGAAGATTCTCATGGACATTTGGGGGAAATGGCTTACGAGCAAGTAACGATGAATACCATAAATGAAAAAATAAACTGCTCAAAATGACAAGATAAATAAAACACTTATATTGATTTTACGTTTTCGTGCGCCAAGCACGTTTTTCTTCGTTTAACATTTTTATCATTTCTCTGTAAGTTTCACCATCTTCTAAGTTTATTTTGATGGTGTTTCCATTCATTACCATTGCATTAAACTTATCAGTTGTAGTTATTGTTTTTATTTCTCATAGAGTAAGTCACAGTCTTTAACTTCATCTACTACTATTGGAGGTATTTATTTTTGCTGTTTCTGGATAATACTAGGATTAATTGAGGTACAGAGGGTGTGGTATTTCGTTTCTTTTTTTTTTAGTTCGTCTTCATCCGTATGGTGCTCTTATTCAGTTGTATTCTGATAAGGAGTAGAACAGATATCCTCCGTTGGCTTAAGCGATTTAACTTCGTTCATTTATGTAATTTAATCATTCAGTTGCTTGTTTCAATTCATTATAAAGCTTTTGTTCGTTTGTAGAACGATTGTTGTTGCTGCTGGCTCTGGAAATTACGTTAATATCTTACTCCTCTGGAAGAGATGTGAAATTTCCTTTTTTGTTTCACTCAATTGATCTTGTTTATTCACCAACGCGTCTTGGGATTGATAAAATAATTGTAGTATAGCAATAGCTAGTCTCCCCAAAATTCATGAGACCGATCTCCGAAGAGGGTGGATCCTGAGTTTCACTATTTGTTCCGCTCATTGCTCAGTTATAGTGTACTAGCCGGTAAACCCGGTGTTACTCGGGATAATATTGTTAACCATTTGTGGAATTACCAAAATATTAACTATAGTGTGTGAAAGTTTATGAATGAAAGAGACATTTTAGACAGTAGGTATTCCGAGATTTAAAATTGTATGTTATGTTATTTTTTCATTTTTCAATGCAAATTCGACGAGGAAGTAACATAATATAACCTGGACTTATGATGCCATAATAAAGTGCAATAAAATTCATTTTATGTTATTTTATTATTCCGCTTCCTGTTTAAATTTGTCATGAAAAAAAATAATAATAAAACAGTATAAGATTTTCAATCCCGGAATATGGCCTAATATTTTCCGTTTTTTTCAATTTTAAGCAAAGAGATTATCAGCACTTGAATATGCAATCATATCTTCAAATTATTGATAACTACACTTGCAAGGGCTGCTCTTGTCCTTCGTTGGAAATTACAACGCTTAGAACGTGTATTAGTGGGAATCACTGAAAGCCTCATAAAGTAGGTGTATTCCATTTCACGTAGCCACATACTTAGAAGACAAAATGAGAAAGCTAGAGTACTGCTAATCTGTTGGGCAATGCTTTGCTGTCAGTGTTAATTACTAATTTATGTGTATGAGGTTAGGTCTCCGAGAAGTATACCTATATTGAAAGTGAGCTTATGAGAGAGAATGGCCATGAGACTCTCATGATGTATGATAGATAATTGAGTTCTATGTTTATACAAATATTTCTCTCTTGAATAAAGCCGCAGAAATAATTGAAAAGCAAATGAGCACGAAGAGAAAAATAATTAAACGGAAATTAACGAAACTAGAACAAACACAGCGAATTACGCCTTGTGAGAGTGACCATAACTCCCAAACGAATCACAATTTTTTTTTTCAAGAATTTACAACAATGCAAATATCATTTTCAACGAAGAGGGGGAAAAATTACTTGAGAAGGGGTTAAAATATAATTAAATACCAAAACAAACAAAACAAGAACATAAAATGCCAATGCTACAAATAGAAACTGCCATCTCGCAAACAGAAGAAAAAGATCAAAACAGTATCAGAAACAAAATCGTAGATTACATAAAGAACAACAATATATTAACTGCCCAAAAATAAGTAATACACAAACACTTCAACGATCTATGGTACCAAAGAGAAAATAAAGCGGATAAGGGAACCACGGTGGTCATCCTCAAAGAAGAAGAATATAACGGGAAAATAATTGAGTATCATACCAAAAACAATATAGAGGAGATGACAACCGATCCAACATCACAATATCTAAAAGAAATTAATAAGGTGATCAATGAGACAAAAATCATTATAAAACAAAAACAGAAATTTCATCTCAAAATTATAAGACCAACACCACCAAAATTCAAAGCGCAAATAAAAGTTCACAAAAATAATAATATAAGGCCACTAGTGGATTTTACAACAGCTCCTTCATACAAGTTGGCAAAATGAGCAAATGATTGGTTAAAAAATAAGATAAAAATTGAAGAAAATTATTAAGTTAAAAACAACACAGAACTAATTGACAAAATTAAAAACAAACAAATACCATCAAACGCAAAATTATCAAGTTTTGACATTGTAAGCATGTATGCTAATATTCTAATTACACGCAGGCATTAGAAATTACAAAACTAACCTTAATAGACAGTGGCGTAAATGCGGAAGAACTTGATGAGATTATGACAGTTATAGAGATTATAACTAACCAAAACTATTTTCAATTCAACGGCAACGTGTACCGACAAAAATACGGATTAGCCATGGGTAACCATCTCTCAGGCAATACTGCAGATATATGTATCAAATACAATGAACGTACATCGTACAAATATATATATATAATAAATAACAGAAACAAACACAGCGACAAAATTATCTATTGGCATAGATACGTGGATGATATTTTGATATTGTTCAATGGCACTCTACATTAACTAAGCCAACTACATAACTATACTAATGGCATAAATTGACAGCTACAATTCACCATCGAAATTGAAATTGAGATGAACATAAAATTCTTAGATTTATCAATTACGCGTAATAATGAAAACAAACATGAATTCAGCATATATCGCAAGCCTACACACACCGATCATACAATCATAAATTAGCAGCGTACAAGCATATGATCGGCAGATTAAATAAAATTCCGATGACAAAGGAGAAATACACATGAGAACTTGACATATAATAAAGTACATTGCAAAGAGAAATGGATTCACTTCAAAATTAATACAAAACATTAACAATAAATCCAAGGAAAAAAAAAAGATCGGGCAAGATTAACGACACTCACAAGAAACACTAAAGAAACACAAAAATATATTTCATTAAACTACAATAATTTACTAAATAATATAATACAAAAAACATTCAAATAAAATGGTTACACCATAGCTTACAGAACAAAAAACAAATTGCAACAATAATTAAAACCAAAAACAAATAAGATCGAAGACTCAGGTGTATATAAACTCTCATGTAATGAATGCACGAAATTTTATATTGCTCAGACGGAGAGAAATTTCAGTAAGAGATTCAACAAGCATATTCAAGAGATAAAATATAAAAAACCAGCATCTTCTATAAAATCAAATTATGCACTTCACCTGAAGAGCGAAAATCATACATTTATAAGTTTAAATGAAAACTTAACAGTACTACATAAAATAAATAAAAATTGTATGATGAGTAGATTGGAGGAGGTGGAGATAGACAAACACAGAAATAACATAAATTTGTTAAATGACAAAGTGAAGGAAAATTGCATATATGACTACGTAATTAGCATATGATTCCCCCTAATAATAAAAAACACATATATAATATGCCTATATACCTCATTCAATCGCAATAGCCTGAGCGAACGGTTTTGTTTTTTCTTTCGCGGCGAAAATAATTGTTCAATAAAAAATTTAAATTCTGTTTCAATTTTAATTCTAATAGATTGCATCGTAAATTGTTATATTTTGCCACAGTGAATTTAACCTATACAGATAATTGAGTCAACATTTTCTTTTTGAATGGCATACGAGTGAAAAGTTTGGTTTTTTGGTGCAGAGTATAATTAATCATAAATAGTTATAGTGATAGTTATAGTTACAATTATAACCAATAAACATATTAACAGTTCCAGTATTGTGTACAAAATTAGTGATTCATACGTGTATTCGGTGCCTTTCGTTGGGTTGTGTAAAAAACGATTTAATTTATCCAAAAATTGTTGTGTGTAAACAAACATAAATTATAGAATCATTAAAAACAAAAATATATATAAAGACATGTGTGTGTATGAAACCTTGCACGGGTGAATAATACATATAACTGCATACCGTAAATTTAGTACAAAAAAAACCATTCAAACAACCTGCTCTGATCTTTTACGCGTGATTCATCATAGGAGTAAACTGCTTAAGCTGCACAAAATCAGTAACCAGTCGTGACGCCATATCTTGTTTTGGAAAATGCAAACAAGCATTCCACGCTGGTTGTGTCGACTGGAATTTTGAAAAATAGGCCAAATTGTTCAAAGAATGCCCTTATGCGAAATTCGTTTGCAACAGCTGCCAGTCAATAGAAAACGACTTGCTAAATCAGGAGATTCGCGATATTAAGGTGAAGTGCGAAGATTTACACAACTTGGTCACCAACGATAACGTTGTACTGGAAACCAAAATGGATAAATTGAAAAATTTTGATCAGTTCCCAGCGCCACGTTCAAGTCACTGATGGCCTATCACCACACTTCCCGCCGTTGTCATCCGAGATGTTATTATGAACATTCGAACACCCATTTCAACATCTATTGTATCGGACTCTTGGCCATCGCTATCTAATCAGGTAGCCGTTCGGGTTGAGAATTCAGTTTCTGCTCAAAATGAACTGGTACCTGCACTCAAGGATAAACAGGGACCTAATGGTAACAAACACCATAATAGACATGTAAACCAACATATGCCGTCGTCACGAACTACTAGGTCAAGGATTTCGTCATCCACAACAAAGGCTGAGTCGGTTGCTGCTACTCAATCAGTAAGTGATAATAATAATAACAATTCTTCCGAAATTATTATTGGGAGTGGTGGTCTAGATTCTACTCTGCGTACTGTCAAATCTGTAAAATGGATTTTTGTTTCACGTCTGTGCAAGGATGTTGGTGACGATGATATGTTTCGGTATTTAGAAAATAAATTTGAGATTAATAAACCTATTTTGGTTCGGATGAGTCGTAATGATGATCGGGGCTATGTATCATTCAAAATTGGAGTTCCTGATAACAAATTCAATTTACTCTTGGACTCAGCATCGTGACCTCCAGATGATTTTATCAAAGGATTTTTAAATTATCGTCGGCAATCATCGAATCATTTTTTAGTATCTCGGTCGGCTTTAACTGTTTAAAGCCATCATTTAATTCAAAGTCAAGTTGAATTTTAGTAAATTCTAATACTTAGCATTGTAAAAATTCTGTAACCAACATATTTGGTTTCTCTGCTGTACATATACATACATATTATATTGATTTCAAATTTAGAGTATATAAGAAGTTAAATTTAATAAAAACAATTAGTTGGTTTCTATTATTTTCCGCTGTGCACACAGCACCAGAATAGGTAATTCATACGATTATATGCTAAGTTATGTGGAGTATACGTAGGAGCGGATTATATAGAATCTATTAATGATACGTATTAGTAATACGTGGCCAACCCCTAATTTAACATAGAATTGTAGAGGCTAAGGAGCCGGAATCAGCAAACATGTCGCAGTGCGTGCCGTACGTAGGAGTATATAGAGAATCTATTAATGACACCTACTAAAAAGAAAAATAATGCACTATTTTGGAAAAGGGAGAATTTACTGCTCTTTATAGTAATACCTATATTCTGGAAAAGTAATATATTCTGGAATTTCATCATAATCGTATTCAAAATTACCAAATTCCATTCATTTTTCATCCCATAGCATTTAAATAAATAAGGAGCTATTTTCTAGTTGAAAATATTTCTACCATTGTAACAATTGGTGCTGAGTGACATGGTATGCTCTGCTAAACCTAAGCCTTGTTTGTATAACCTTAATAATTTAACCACATATTATATTTGCCGCTTATTTAGAATTTTTGATGCTACTCTATGTCGCTAAAATTTTTTTTCGACGCTGAAAATTATTTGTTTGTATTTTTTCATTGTTTTGTTCCAAAATATTATATATGTTGCCAATTTATTATTTTTGATTTTAATGTTTGTCGCTAAAAATTGTTTCTTGTATGCCCGTTTAAATTGTCCCAATTGATATTATGTACAAGTACATGAAAATATAAAATAAAAATAAAATTTATTTACGTTGTTTGAAAATAAATTCACTTTGTTTTTCAAAAAAACGGAATATTTCTATGTTTTACCCATCTAAATATTTCAGGTAAGGTAGGTGTATTTTGATTTTGACCGGTGCAGCTCAATTTTGTAGAAATATCTTTTATTTTTTATTTTATAGCAAAATAAGAGCAAATTCCTTCGCTAGGCTTCTTTTAGTTTTGCTTCTGACACAGCAATTTTTTTTCATAATTTGAAAATTTATTCAAATCATAAATTTCATTCATATCGATCTGTTTGTTAAACCGTATTTTAACTCTCGTTTCTCGAGTTTGCTTTTTTGTTTGATTAGATGGCACTGAATCATCAGCTAGAGTTTCTGCCGCTTTTGTTTGATTTTCTGGCTCGATCTATTCAACTAGAATCAATATCAATTAAATAAACATTTATAAACGGATAGGTATTCTTCATTTTTAAATATTACCTCAAATTTATCACGATAACATCCAATAGCTTTCTTGACGTATTCCCCAGAAATGTAAATTAATAAATGTTCGTAATCTTTAAGTTTTGGCGGAGGACAACCATCACCAGTAATCATCTAAAAATTTAGAATAGCGAAGTATTCAAAATATTTCAAAGTAGTGTCTATTTATTCTTAACCGTACACCATTTATAAGTACGATAAGGAATATAAAAGCGCGCTTACAGTTTATTACCTTTCTGTGTAGTTGGCTTTTATTTTCGAGCTATCCATTTTAGTGCTGTTACGTCGTTGTGCAAAACTGTAATGTCAAAATCTAATTCAGCATCGCGCTGAATAAAAATAATATGGCGGATTTCCTAGACGCATCGAGAATGTAATTTCTTATTTCGAAAATTGTTACTAGCAATTTCGCCGTTTTTGCTAATAACAACAGGTTATTTTGCTTGATGTACGAGAATATAGCCCATAATAAGACAATAATAGAATAATAATTCAGCCGCATATTGAAATTTAATATTTGGTTGTGGAACCACCGAAACAACACGGAATCCACAAATTTTTGACATTTCTTCGATTGTATGGCCATCCAAACTTTTTTCACATTTCCCATTTAAAAGGAATATTTATTCCACAACTAAAGAAATGAATAGTAATAGCAACACTGATTGTAAAGCGAATGTAAATATACAAAAAATATATTAATGAAAAAAATTAACGGAATTTACCATTTCAGTTCGGTCAGAAAAATCGTTCGCGTATACATATAAAAATAAAAATAAAATTAAAATATATACCTAAAATGGCAGTTGAATTCAATGCATTTAAGTGTGTTGTTTATACCAACCAACTTCAGTGCTAGATTTTCAGAAATACCTCAGAAATCTGATTCAACAAACTAATAAACGTTATTTCAGAATGTAGTTTTCATTTTTATAAATCATATTAGTTAGAAATGTTTTGTGTTATTTATTAACGGGTATACTCCGGTGTCTGTAATCTGATCAGTTTCTTTCATTACCACTACTCTTTATGATGTGGGTAATATGGTTTTCAGTGAGGCCCGTCCGTCTCTGGGAGTCTTGCTTATAGCTTGGTCGGACATTCAATCAATCAATCAATCAATATGATGAGATCATCTTTTTAATATTTTTTCCATGGTACAGTGGATAGAACGCTGGTTTTATCAATTAAGAGGTTTCGAGTGATGATGGGTCAAATAGGTGACACATGTGAGTGTATCCGTTCATTAGTAACCCCTTTGGGCAAGTTTCCGCTTACTTTATTTATTTTTCTTTTAAAGGGATCAATATTCAATACTCATCTATATTATAAATTTCATTAAAATTTCATAACTTTTAATAAAGCTCTAGTTCGGCTCCCAAAATTAAAATAAAATTCTTGTTTAACTTTTAAAACAATTTTTCCCCATTTTTGACCAATTTTATAAATTCTAAAAAATTGATGAATATATTATAATAAACTCCATAAAATGTACAAAAAAAAAAGGTCTACAATGACCTTTAACTGTTGCTCTCACTCATTCTTAGTTGCAACCAAAAAATAAATTTAAATTTTCGAAGAACCAACAGCCAACAGCTTAATATATACATACATAGGTATACATTACGTACAACAATGATTCTCACAGTGATGAATATCTGGAGGACATTTGTATATTTCCGAAAAAAAAAAGACAAATGAAAAACTAACAAAAGCTACAACAATAAAAACAGTTTAAGCCCTGTAAAAATAAAAGAAAAGAATTTTAATTTTTTATTTGAAAATATCGTAAAAGTTTCCCACTTTGTTGAGGTAAAAGTCATTTAGAATATTAAAAGTCATTATATGAATAATTTCAAAATTATTTTAATGTTGTTGTTGGTGGTGTGATTCTCATTAATTTTGCGTTATCCAAAAGCTTTTCCATTCAGAGTCATGAAGATTTCGATTTTTTCATTTGTTAATACCGCATAGTGGGTGATTTTATGGCCCCCTGTTTCTTCTGGAGGAGTATGAGCAATTAAAGGGGAACTTAATTTTCTGGTTTTCGTTTTTTGTTCAATTAGATAAATACGAGGTATTATTTCGTAATTGTTGCCATTATTTTGTTTTTCTTCTGTGTGTTATTATTATACATATAGGTACATATAATTTTTTGTTCCTATACGTTTGCCGTGCCAGGAGGGGATAAAAATTCGTTCTTTTGAAACTTACTTTGAAATGTATTAAAGAAATTTTGTAACGCATAGTAAAAATTTCAGTTAAAACTTCGTTATCGATTTTTTTGTGGTTTGGATGGTGTTTTTTAATGGAGGCGTTTATGAAAAAACGATAATGTTTAATATCTTTTTTATTAGTTTCTAAAATACAAAAATTTAAAAAATCCAACCACTTGAATTAAACGATATACGAGTATACACATTATAATTGAAGAAGAAAATCTTAATGTATACATATTATGATTTTAATATGTTCCGAAGACTGTAAGAGAATTTAATCCAGTTTCGAACTGATATACCTAGGTACTTTTGATTATGAAAAAATCATTCTTCTCATCAGGCCGCGGCGATTGGACTGATTGTACAACAATTTACATTTTAAATATACGGCATGTACTGTGCAGGTTGTATTATCGAATTTAACTAATACAGCCAAATTCTCTTACAATTTTACTTCTTCACGACATTCACACCTCTCTATTTCTGTGTAAGCTAATTTTACTTTAATTTTGAATGTTAATTAATTAATTCGTGTAATTTCTAATATACAACCGGTGCTTAGACCATTTTTATTGTGTTTTACAAACTAACACGTAGAAGTATATTAGTATATTTACAAACAATTATTCAACGAAACCGACTGATGGACAGGATTCTATGGTTTTTATCCCATTGGTATTTAATTTTAATGTATGTATAGTATATGACATATAGTACACTAAAATTAAATACCAATGGGTTAAAAACTAGGGCTTGCATCCCGGGAATTCCCAGAATGGAATTTCCCGGGAATTTAAGAAATAAAAAGTATTCCCGTTTCCCGGGAATGTTGTGAATATTTCCCGGGAATGCAAAATCCAATTTCAAGACTGCTCAATAAGTTTTCACATTTTCTTTAACCTCATGGAATTAAAAAAATTGAAATCGGTACTACTAAAGTGCTTTTCATACCAACTGCGTGTCCTTTGGACTATAAAAAATTCACGTTTTGTTTTTAATTATTATCACTTAAAAATAATTTATTTTATAACAGTTTCAAAATATTTCTATAAAAAGTGACACTGTTAACCAAATACAACTAAATTACAAAACTTTAAAGTTAGAAAACTACTTTACATTTTTAAAGTCCAAAGTCAACGCAGCCGATATGAAAAGCACTTAAGGAAATAAGTACGTTAAGTCGTACTACCTGCTACTTAAGTCGCACCTCAAGCTAAAATTAAATAAATTTATGGTTTAAACAAGTATATTTTATTAACACAACTATATCTTCATTTACATCAACGTATCGTTGCAGATTTTGCAAAACCAAACGTTGTTTTCACTATTCTTCACCTTTTCCGTTTTACATTTTTCTTTTTGTAATTTACGTTTAATAGAATTTTGCTCCATATCTTCTTTATTTTTGAGATAAATCTTATACGGAGAAGAAGTTAATTCCTTCGATGAGGTTGTGCTTTTGCTGTTTTTTTTTATTAAAAGTCCCATGTGACAAATTGGAGACTGAATCTGAGACAATAATATCAATAGTATCCACAGCTAGTGTTTTAATTTCTGTATTTGTCACTATTGTGTAGGTGTTGTCCCAGAGGTCGGTGGAAGTGTGTCGGCTGTCGGACTTTCATTTTGTTCAGTTTCAATATTCTCTTCTGGAGTTGGTTTGTATATTAAGTCTTCATTATTTATCATTGAAGCAGAGAAGACTTCATACCGAAAGACAGGTTTATTACATGGTCACAACTCTGTAGATTTAAAGCCGTTTATTCCGATATCCATATGAACAGATTTTGGGTATACTTTATCCAATAACTCCGAAACGGTACTTTGTTTAATTGTTTCGCCAGGATTTGTTCTTAGCTACATTGTTATGCTACATTGTTAGCTCCGTTATAATAACCCTTAAGTGATTAAAAAAAGACCGGTCCAATGGTTTAAGACGGTGTGTTGTGTTCGCAGGAAAGGAACTACACTGCACATTTTCTTAATCTATTGTTAGGGATTAAATGTTTTAAAATTTGTTTTTTTTAATCAATATTAAGAATAACAGAAAAGAACATTTAATTAAAATGATGATAAGAAACGGCAGAATTGCCCGTCTCATTCTTATCACCTACCTATAACATATAGCCCCATAGTTATTCAAAATATATTTCAACAAATACCCCAGGAAAATAAACTTGAAATCCTTGCGGCCGAGTTTTAAGTCGTATACGACTGGTACGACTTAGGAAGCGTAGCTGGGTACGAGATAAGACACAGCGTGCATGTTAATTCATAAAACCCCAAAACTATTTTGAATAGATCTTTCACGATTCTTAGCAGTTTTCTAGGGGCAAAC
The DNA here is from genome assembly GCA_963556165.1 of Tipula helvola. Classification (NCBI taxonomy): domain Eukaryota; kingdom Metazoa; phylum Arthropoda; class Insecta; order Diptera; family Tipulidae; genus Tipula; species Tipula helvola. Next base: position 229,979,657 of record OY744483.1, read on the forward strand.
AAATCACTAATAGATAATAACTTGTACTAAAAAAGTGTTTTCTTACCTTAGGAGCTTACACACACCTTACACACACCAGATGAAAATTATATTCAAACGACTATAAATGAATTTGTTTACCAGAAATATTCTAAATTCATTGAAACACAGATGCGATTATGTCTACGTGCATAAGTTTAGCCGAGTAGTATAATAGACACTGTGAAATTTTTCTAGCAGGAAAAACACTCTTGAAATCAATGAGGTACGACTTAAGCAACGGTACGACTTAGGCGACTTTCCCCTAAGTACAATAGTTAGACTAAAATAATACCGCAAAAAAACGAATATTTTTACGTTCCTGCGAGGGCTTGTAGTGTGAAGCACTTGTGTGTAAACACATTAGGGCGCCGTATTTTAATAATATGTTTCTGAGGATTAACCCTTTCCTTCCTATAAATCCTGTATCGATTAACGTCATATTGAGAAAATATCCAGAAGTTGGAACATAATTCAAAGTAGTGAAACTGAAATATAATTATTTCCGGTTCAAGTCCTAGATTCTTATGACTAGTTATATTGCGTTTTTTATCCCTACATTTATCTGAATCTAGAAATAGGTTGCCTTGGTGGTTTTAACGGCAAATCTGATTGTTAGGCTGTGTGCGAAACGGTTAAAAAGTTAAATATTTTAACTGTGGTAAAAATAATAAAATTTACCACATATTTTAACCGATTTGCTGTGCGAATTGCAACCAGTTAAAAAGTTAAAATTTTGACGTTTGCTTGTTTTTACTTTTGGAAATAAAATTGAATAATTAATAAATAACTTAGAAGATTGAAAACGAATATAATTTTGGCTTAAATATTTGCTTATTTATAATAATTCATTTTATAAATTATATAATTGTAAAATTTAATTTCAAAATTCTACAGTACCAAGAAAAGTGAAAGTATCGAATAATTATGATTATAAAAATGTAATATTTGGGAGCCCAAAACAAGTCTCTAAAAATTGAGGTACTTAAGTGCTTGAAGGTACGAGGTTAGGGGTGTTCATCAAAAATGTTAAAAATTAAAAATTTTAACTAGTCTGTGACCAGTTAAAATTTTTGTGGTGAATATAATGTCAAAAATTTAACTTTTTTTTATGCGGTAATTTTTTCGTTTCGCACACAGACTTAGAATAATCGCAATACTACTGTTTGATGTTTGATCGATTTCTGCACCAGGACAGCGATTTTGGCCGCACAATGAGGATTGAGGATTGAGAATTTTGTATATATACATGGCGTATAATATACATTTTGCTATTGTGTGCTGTCAAATATTTTTATTGTATTAGTGTATTTTCTCATGCATTTTCTCATGGTAAGTTTTAAAAATAAGCGAAGCGAGTGAAATCGGTTCAAATGTTTGGTGCTTACCCTCGCCCAAAGTCATTTTTCCCTTTCTTCTAACATGAGGAATTCATGTTTTTTTCCTCTATCGCTGTTAAAAAACAAAAAGCAACATAAATAAATGGATATTTATCCATTTTTGGACGGCCACATTCGTAATATTTTTATCTTTTTTTTTTTAATTTTGGAATTTGTTGTTTTTTTTTTAGTTGGTGGTATGTTTGCTGGTATATAAGAACAGAGCTTTCAAATCTGAATGTCACGACCGTCCCCTTCTGAAAAATTACTCGTGACCGTCAATAAAATCAAAAAACAAACAGCAACATACTTCGTCGGCCACATTCGTAATATTTTTAATTTTTATTTGTTTTTTTGAATATTGTTGTTTCTTTCCAAGTTATGTGTGGAAGTATATAAGAACATAAGTAATAAAGTGTAGTCAATGTTTTAATATATATATGTATTCTCTCGATCGTTCTCTTCTGAGCTTATTTATCTTATTTGTATATTGTTATCCCTTTTATTCTTGTTATTTTATCTCGCTTATTTGTATCAAGTTAAATGAAATTTGTATCAAGTTAAAGGATTTTAGCCCTGAAATGAGACGAGAGGGTTTCGATTTTATGTAAATACTAGATGTGAAACAGCAGTTTTTATAGTTGTTTGGCTTTATTTTATGTGGTTTTCCAGCTGCAATAAATTTGACACATAAAAACACCCCGGGCGAAAACGGGGCGACAGCAGCTGTCATTCGTCGCCCGGTAAAATTTTTCGGGGCTATTACTAACACAATTACATTTATAAAATGTCATTCATACGTCAAATAAAAGTTAAGAAAAATGTAAGGAAAAATATATTTATAAAATATTAAAATAATTAAGTCCTAATTTTTATGTTTTAAAAAAAAATTGTTGCTATGGAAAAAGGATATGCCAAAAAAGTTTTCAAATTTTTGGTGAAATGGCTTTTTGATAATTAAAATCGAATTGATCATTAATTATTAAATGATTTGCTGATCTATTGATTGGGTTGTTATCGTCATAATTAGTGGAATGATGTTCTAGCGCCAAAAATCGGTGATTGCGCAATATCCTGCTTGGAACATTTATGGATATGGTTTCCAATACAAAAGCTGAATTGATATGGCCAAGTAGATCCTTTCCGATAAAACCAGCATTCAGAAGAAGACGTCCATTTCCAAAAGTACAAATTTCACATTCTCTAGTTTGATAAAATGGTACGTTATAGTCATATTCCGAGGTAGATTTTTACAACAGGAATACCAAAAACTTTTTTGTATGCTTTCAATTCTTTGGATGTTCACGTCATAATAAGGATTCCAGACGGTTACATCATATTCCACTTGAGTTCTTATTTAAACGAAATATAGTGTAGTAAATAAAGTTTGTGTATCCCTGAATTCCCCAGTCCATCGTTTGACAAATCCAAACATAGTGTTTACTTTAGCAATACAGTTATCGATGTATGCCTGTTAAAACTAACGTTTTCGACGAAGGTGACTCCTAGATCAGTAATCTCTTGTACTCTTTGAACTACATTGTCATTGATATTGTATGTAGTTATAATCAGATTCCTTTTACGATGAAAAGATATAATTTTGCACTTCTTGATGTTTTTACGACGAACAATTTTTACGTCATCAGCAAATATGAAAAAATTTGAGTTTTTTAGTAGGGTAGGGTTTAGTTAGTTTTTTTTAGTACCACACATTGTATGGTACTGTATCACATTTAAAACGAACGTACCACATTATCAATTGTACGATATTTTATATTACAATAGGATCGAATGTACGAATTGTACCGCATTTTATACATAAATTTCCTATAAAATTATATTAACATGCATACTTATGATGGAAACAGACTATATAGGAATTGGCTGTTGAACTGAAATTGAGCTGGAGTTGAGTGAGGGGCTCAGTTGGGGGGTTGAATGGAGGGTTTAGTTGGGGATTAGATTGAGTTGAATTCAGTACACCATGTAATTTTTAGAATAGAGTTGATTTCGGGATTGAACGTGCTGTAAAGATTGGAGTTGATTAGAGGGTTTAGTTTTGGCTTGAACCGACGTTTAGTTGAAGTTTAGTTGCGGTTAAATTAGCTTGATTTGAAGGTTAGAGAGTTAATTTGAGTTGTATTCAGGTTCGTATTACACACAATACAAATGCCATTTCACCCGGTTGATTTGAAATAAATAATAAGCTTTATATCCTGTACTTAAGAATTTCCTGATACAACTGATCAAATGAGTATCAATTAGTTTAAGATTTCTTCAAAACCCGTTCTCTATCGCAAATGCGCATGGTTGATGGAATCTTAAAACTACAGCAAACCTTGAAATAAATCTAGTTTTTGTCTTTACAAGTATATCCAAAGTTAATCAATTTTTTTAACGATGATACCTTAGAACTAATATTGAAGAATACTGTGAAACAGCAAATGAAATTTCTAACTGTACATTAAAGAGATCAGAGGCTTTTGAATTTCAATAATTATGGAAAGAGAAACGCTCTTCTACCAATAACAGTCAAAATGTAGTTTAACAAAATTAATAAATGATGTGATGGCTTCATCAATGAAACTTCATTCCGTTCAGTTCATGCTTTCAACAATATTATTCAATCGTTTTTTTTGCATTTGAAAGTAGAGCCAATTTTCCAGCCAAGATATTTTTAAATGGGATTTTTATTTTCTTAAAACTTGCTAGAACATCTGTTGTGCTTGCTTGTACAATAATTTTTTTGTATTGGAATTTAAGAATTACAATTTATAAACACACACAAATTTGTATTTGTAAAAGTTCCCTATCTACTTGTACCACATCTACTCCAGAAAAATCTGGTCTCCCTAATCCAGGGTCCAATATGTGATCCTTGAGGAATACCCGATGTTGCTTTGATAACGTTGGATTTTTTATTGCCGATTATGTAGAGGGTTTGTTAAGCATGAATTGATCCAATTAATGAATTCTAATGAAAATCCAAATGCCAATAGACTTTTGAGTGCTTTATGATGACATATAGAATCAAATACCTTACTGAACTCCGTGTAAGCTACGTCTACTTGATGATGTGTTTCTATCTCTTTTATTACTTGGCTAGTGAATTCAACCAGGTTAGTAGACGTAGAACTACCAGGCATAAACTCATGCTGGTTGACAGATATATGACGTATTAGTATTAATTTATCCCTTGTGTCAACACGACATACCCGGGTGTGTTTTTGATATTTTGTAACTGAATGAAGTTTTTTTATAATAAAGATAAATGACATTTTTCATTATCTTATATCGTTTCTATATTTAATGCTTATCCGTCTTTGATGCAAAACTCTTGAATAAATTCATACACACCAAGGGTTTTTTGTGTTGGTGAGAAGTCGTTTTATTCTCGTATTGACACATAGGTTAAAAGACTTGCATACAACTAGTTCAAATAATTTAGGAATTGATGATGGAGTTGATATTCCTCTGTAACATGTGACGTTATCCCGTTTTCCTGATTTAAAGATTGGAGTTATTTTAGAGATTTTCCATTTCTCAGGAAACACAGCAGTGGTTAGGGAATGACGAACAGTTCGCACAACGGATTTACCAAAATACTCGCAAACATTTTTAGTATAGATGAACGTACATCCGTCTTCAAAAACCTTTAGAGCTGATAGAATGTCTTCATCAGATATGATTGGAGGAGTGATTGATATGTTGCTATTGCTTGTTCTATTGATGTAGTCAGCACTGACGGTTTTTTGATAGATAGATTGAAAAAATGCAGTAAAAATGTCCGCAATCTCTTTTGCGTTTGAGGTGGTGATATTATTGTAGATCATATTGGCAGGGTAACCCTCGACTTCACGCTTAGACCTAACATATTACCAGAACTGTTTTAGATTAGTTTTATTTTTTTATTGAATGCCAGCCAAACAAGACTTGAACTTACTTAGAAATACACAATTGGATTATCTGGTTCCAAACTTGATTTCATCATTTTAGAATAGGCCTTACATTTATTATTTTTTTTATGTATAAGCCGGTCATCGAACCATGGAGGATGAATACTTGGTGATTTTTTGGAAATGTAGGTACATGGGGTTCAAAGACTTACAATAAGATCTCATAGAATTTGTCGACATTTTCATTCACATCCTTTGTATTTAGAATCTCATCCCAATACACTGCTTCCAAATAAACATGCAGACAAGTATGGTTTGTCTTCTTAAAGTTGTATTTGATTTGTTGCACGTGTTTAGATTTCGGGATACAGTCAGTAGTGTCAAATACAATATCCAAAGATTTATTGCTAACTTTAAACGCATCTACTTCATTGGTGAAGACAAGATCTAAAAACTTCCCCAGATTATTAGCAATGGAGTTAATTTGGTTTGAATTATAACTAAGCATTGCATCAACGAACAAAGATTCAGCATCTGACTTTATATTATTTGGAAGAATGCAATTAAACTCACTGTCAAAATTCCAGAAGATATTCGGTAGATTGAAGTCACCAAGTACAAGAACCATATCGGATGAATTTGATGTATGCATTAATGACTTCTTCAACCTAGTTGGCAATATTCCAGAACTTTATCCAAAAATCATTTTAGAATCCCATTTCCATCGCGCATGTTAAATTTACTAAAATTGGTTATGAATAGCCAAGTTCCCTAATAATTTTCCATATTTCAGGTTGGGAGCGTAGATTGCAGGGATAAGATTGAGAGAATTCGTCAGGATCTGGGTCGTCTCCAACAATTTAAGTTAGGAAAACCAAAGAGACTGGTAAGGCTCGTCACAAATATCACACAAAAAACGCAAATACACTCAACACACGAACCTTCGAGTAACACAATCATTCAGTACATAGATACACTTACACAAAAATCTCAGCTTTGTCCAGTCGTATTGCACGGTACAAGCGATGTCGAGCCAGAAAAATTTTGTATTTGTTCAAAAAATTCTCATAAAATGAAGGAACGTTCTATAGAAAAGTTCCAAAACAAGATACACCCTTTTATGCCACCATCATCTGCAGATTTACACAGATTTTGGTCTGGAATCTGGGAAACAGGTGTCTCACATAATAATGAGGCATCTTGGATCGCAGATGACGCGACCAGAATACACAATATACCACAATTTATTTTCCCGAATATCACATAAACCACACGATCCACCGATATTGTGCAGTGTAACACGACTTTGTGTGAAAACGTTGATGCCGAATGTGATTATAGCAACGAGTATTTCTGGTAAAAATAAAGCAGAAGATGTGCTGATCCCGTACATTCCAATGATTTTCACGATTTGTCATTCGAATTCAAGCGACTTTACAGTTTCCAGTGCGCCTTCCTTTCGCAAAGGCAATAACAAAGCACAAGGATAATGACATTGAATTTGTTGTTTTGAATTTGGAAAAGCCATGCTTTTTACATGGTCAGTTTTATAGTATATTGCTAGCTCCAGATTGGGAACACCAAAAAATGTATTATTTTTTTCACCGAATAGAAAAACCAAAAATATTGTTTATCCAAACGCATTACATTAAAAATGAGTACTAATTTTTTTAAGAAGATGCGAAATTTTTAAGAGTTATGCTATTCACGATCTGAATCTGACGCGAGGATTACGAAAAAATAATCATTTTTCAATCGTCTCATCAGGCTACAGCGACCGAATTTCTAATTTACTATCGTGATTATTTCCAATATATAAAAATCAACCATGTACTTAAAATTAAAAATCTGTTGAATGAAATAAAAGCAACTGATGTGAATTATTTTTACGAAATGCATTTTGCATAAAAACCTAAAATAAATGTTTCTATTTTATTTATCTTGTAAATCAAAATTTGGTGGTTTTTAAACTTTCATTTTTTAATTAGTTTCTGATTTAAAGCATGATTTTCATTATAAAACATTTATTGACAGTATTTTTTACTGAATAAATACAAGGGGAGTAAAAATCGAAAATTCCATTTGAGTAACAGAGACCATTTTTTGTTTTTCTTTTTTTTCTTTTGAAAAATTTTACATCCGTACACAATTGTTATAAAATTATTTTTCCAGTACGGAATAAAATGTACTTCGCTTCATATTTTTTTCAGTAAATATTGTCAGTATACTATAATAATGTCAGTATGCCATTGTAATTTATTCATTACTGTAAAACTGAAAAAGCTTTCTGTCTGTCGCACATCACGCGATTATATATTTTTATCCCATAAAATCTGTGAGCCAATGTTTCATAATGGAAATCAGGCTTAGCGATGTCTAAAATTACAAAATGGTTTTGAAATTCAAAATCGGCTTGAAAATAATCATGTACTTAAATACTTTTACGAAGAGGATACATTTTTAAGAGTACTGCTATTCAGTTTCAATCTGACGAGAATTACGAAAAACTAATCATTTTTATAGCGACTGAATTGCTACCTTGTTACCCTGATCTAACTTAATAGCCTGTTGAGGTGATTGAAATTTGATTAATTTTTCGTAATACTTGTCAGATCAAAACTGAATTGCAGAACTCTTAATATAAGTTCTCCTTTTCGTAAAAATATTTATCTTTCCGAAAAATGCCAGAATAACTTAATGTTTGAACTAATTATAATATTTTCTCTATTATTCAATAAATAAAACTGCACCCCTACGTGAAAAAAAGGCGTTTTACCGGTTTATTTGTTTTATAAACCCTAGTTCTGCAGGACTAAATTCCAGAAGATTTTAATGAGTCTAAGGCAATAATATTGGAATTATACCTAAGCGAAAAAGACTATACTTAAGCGAAAAAGAAACCTAATTATGTTGAATTTATTACAATATTCCAGTGAAGAAAATCAATAGCTTGAGTTATCGTTAAGACCCTTGCATATTTCAGTTAAGCTGTACTAAGCGATGTGAGCTGTGTTTTTTTTTTTGAGCGACGTAAACTAACATACCTCGAATGGTCTTTACCTTGCTGTATTAGCTATATCAATCATACACATATTGCTGTTTTTCTGTATTTTATTATTGATGCATATTTAACATAATTACATATTGGATTTTGGAAGGCATTTTTGGATTGTACGTCAATTTTTTTTCCACGTAAAAATAAATGTGATTCCTTAGTCCTTAGTATATTTTGACTATTTATATGCAAGTAACGTTCAAAATGCATCAATGATAGAATGTATAAAAACATCAATGTATGTTTATCAATGTGTGTGTATGATGTAATTAGCTCAAATGTGCAACGGAGAAAGCTAAGCAGGCTAAACTATGTTAGTACAAACAACATTTCTGGCTTAGCTTAACTGAAATGTGTAACGGGCCTAATATTGGTAAATTACAAAACAATCAAAATTTCCTTATGAAACTCTACTAGAACATTGGAGCTTAGTAATGAATGATTTTCTAATAAAAATGGTGTCACATATCATGTGACTGAGGTATATTTTAATTTGTACGTAAATGTTTGTATTATACATACATAAATAACACACCGTAATGAATTTATTTTCTTCTTGAACAAAAGTGGTAACTGAATAGTATGTTAAAATTGATCGATAACCCATTTCGAAAATTAACACCCAATATTAGTAATTCAATTATTAATTCTAACGTTGTCGTATTATCGATAACTAATAACAACAAAACAACAGCAAAAAAAGAAGAACAACTTTTCTTGTAGAACGTATACATACCTATACGAGAACACTATCTCTCGTACTCACCACAGCATAACAAATGGAAAAACTTAAATTTTCTTTCGTCTGATAGATCTCTAAATAAAGCACGTAAGAATTTTACTTGCTATGTATGTATGGTTGTACATGAACGGAATCTGTAGGTTGAAATTTACATATACATACATACACATATATATATATATATATATATATATATATATATAATATGTATATATAATATATACATATATATCCATCGTGTAAGATCGAAATACGCGAGAAAAACAATTACAACAGTATTTCTCTTCCAATATTTTGTTGTTTTTATAGTATTGCCCAGTGGCCTTAACTTTGTTATAATATTATGTTGCTCGTATATATGAATTTCTTCAGCAATACATAAAAGTTTCACAGAAATAAATGTTGAGATATTATATACTCATATCTAACCATTATATGTATATGTATGTATAGTATATATAAATATAAGACAACCAAAAAGTTCAATATTGAACTTTTGTAATAGTTCGTTGGAGAACTCGCACGAAAATTGTGGAAATTTCACAATTTAATTAAGAAAAAGTTCATCGTTGCTCACCGTAAGGTGGTAGAAGGGGAATTGCTGGTTTCTGTTTTTTTAGAAATACTAAAAGCATTGCCACATGACATAACTACAGACGTTTTTCTCGAAAGAGATTTTCGATTTTTGATTAAATGGCTCCATATTTTTTGTTTAAAATAATCATAAATAATACAAAATAACTCAAATTATTAATTAAAATAACAAATTTATAATAACTTTACAATTTTAATTGAAAAATAACCATTTAAGTCAAAATCCGTTTCCGGGGAACGGTAGAAACGAAAAATGATCATTTTTCAATTAAAATTGTTAAATTATTGTAAATTTCTAATATTGATTAATAATCTGAGTTATTTTATATCATTTATCATTATTTTAACCACAAAATATGGAGCCATTTAATCATAAATGGAAAATCTGTTTCTAGAAAAACGTCTGTGGTTATGTCATGTGGCAATGCTTTAAATATGGCTACGGATAATCGATGTTCACAGAGGAACAACACTCAAGCAACCGTTGACACTTTCGCTAATATTGGGTGTGTGAATTAATTTTTAGACTTTTTTATAAAAAAAATGTTTATTAAAAGATAAAGATACAGTATATTTTATCCAATATATTCGCCATCGTTAGCTATGACTTCCTGCCATCTCCTGGAATGTTTGTGGATACCTCGTTTGAAGAAGCCTTGAACTTTCCCAGCTATCCAGCCTTCGATCCAATTTCGCACTTCTCCGGCGTTTCGGAAGCGTACGTCAGCCAGGCCTATTTGCATTGATCGAAACAAATGGTAGTCGGAAGGAGCAAGGTCTGGAGAATAGAATACGCAGGTTGTTCAAGCCGATCCCAACCGAGTTGATCTACCTTGTTTTGAGCGGTTTTTGCACGATGTGGTCTGGCATTGTCATCATGAAACAAAACTTTATAGCTTTTGTTCGCTATTGCTGGCCGTTTTTCGTCTAATGCACGTGCCAAATTGTCCAGTTGGCGTCGGTAGCGATCACCTGTAACCGTATCATTTGGATTTAATAGCTCATAATACACCACACCTTTCTGGTCCCACCAAATACTCAGCATAACCTTATCGCAATGAATATCTCGTTTTGGCTGCGATGGTCCTGCTTGGCCTGGATCGACGTAAGCTGCTTTACGTTTGGGGTTGTCGTAATAGACCCACTTTTCATCGCCAGTAACAACAATACGATGCAAAAAACTATGGTTTTTGTACTCAGCAAGATTTTTTTTCCATGCTTCAATTCGTGCTCTCAATTGATTTTCGGACAGTTGATGTGGGACCCATCTTGCTAGCTTTCGAATCTTTCCCATTGCGTGCAAACGATGAGAAATGGTTGATCGGTCAATGTTTAACTGCATTGCAAGTTCGTTTTGCGTTTGACATGCATTTTCATCCAATAATGTTTGTAATTCGGCATCTTCAAACTTTTTTGGCTGACCTGGCCGTTCTTTGTCTGTCAAGTCAAAATCACCACTTTGAAATCGATGAAACCAATTGAAACAGCTTGCTCTCGATGGAGCTTGATTACCATAAGTATCAGAAAGCAATCGGTGAGCTTCAGTGGCAGTTTTCTTGAGATCAAAAAAGAAAAGAAGAACCCCTCGAAAAAACAACTTATCACGATCCATTTTAAATCGATTACAAAAATATGACGTCATATGAAAAATAACACTTTCTGCTCTGAATTAGATTGACAATTGTGACAGCTACAAAATGCAATTGGAATTGCTTGTCAAACTATACGCAATCTCACGTAGCGACATCTAAATGTCGAGTCTAAGAATTAATTCACACACCCAATATATTAAAATGTAAATAGTGAAAAAAACATAAAAATAAGTTTTTGCGTTATCAATGATTCAACAGATCATAATGTTAAGGAAGTAAATGCTTCCCAAGAACAGATAATGCTAATTTTTGGTTCAGAATTACTATGGATTAAAAATATTATATTAAGTAGTGATTTCATTTTTAAAAACCAAAAATGTCGATTAACTTAATTTTTGGGGTACGTATTGTAGCGGGCACATGTCATTACCCGTTACCCAATCTATATTAATCCTATATATACATATATAAAAACTGCATCCCAACCTTGAAGATAATTTCTTCTAAACAATTAAAGTTCCATGATCAAATCCGGATGCAGTAACCGGAAGCAATCTTGTTTGAAATAACTTAACGTAAATTATCTGTTCCGTATTGCCGCGCGACCCATACAATTCCATTGCATTTATGTTTACTTCCGAGTCTGTTGGTATACAATAAAATTTTTTTAGTTTAATTTTTTAACCGTTTAATTGTGTTCTACGTAAATAAATAAAAAAAAGTAAAAATAAAATAAAAAGGAAATAATTACATTTTATAAAAAAAACAAATTAAACGTTTTGTTCTTTTTCTACAATCAATAAGGGGACATATACGTGGTTAATCAGGTAAATATAACTAACAAAATAGCAACCTACTAATCTCCAGGTGATGACCGTTGGAGGTCTGTTGGCGGCCTAAAAAACGTATGTTTGGTATCAACCGGATAGTGCCTGGTATCGAGAGTCCGCATATATGGACTGATTAACCTATCAGCCATTTATCCTTCGGCATATGCTGTTTCACCTTAGATTAGGGATTTTTTGTCAAGGTTTTCTCCTTTAGCGCCGTACTTTAGCCTGTCACAAAAGGCCACATTTTGCCTAATGGTTACAGTTACCTGTGGTTGCCGCGAGGAGGCAGTACGTACACCTGCGCCTACTGGAAAGTTACAGAGCTGGTAGATAATCTACAAACTTTGGTCCCCCCTCCAATAGACGCCAAACCACCGTCGCAACTTGTAAAGAGTTCAATTAATTGTTTGACAAATAGATGCATAATGATCGTTCCAATTGAAACTATTTTTAATTACTAGGCCGAGATTCGGAAAAGTAAATGAGTTTTTAAATTTAGTAATAAGCGTTGCTCTACATTTACCTTCATTAATAATAACACCGTTAGATTTCCCAATGGCAAACGTAACGTAAATCTAAATTAACTAAATCAACTATATGCGGTATTTTGCGTTTGATAAAAGTGCCACCCAAATACACTACATAACAGAAACATACACCAATTATTTTTTTCTTTCAAATTCATGTATTTTCTCTATATAAATCCTAAATCTTTGATGTGTTTATATTTATTAACACATTGCGTGCCAAGCTGATTTTGACATAAATACCCCCAGGGCCAAGTGGAAATATTTTGTTATTTGTTGGTTTATGGATTGGAAATAACATTTATATTTCTTACAAAGCTCAATTAGTAACTATTTGTGAGATTCTACGTGTCATACACATATGAATGACATGGCCCCACACGTTTTTTTTTAACAATATTAAGCCTGTGTGACCACGTCATTCAAATGCGTATGACGGTTATTTTTTCGAATTAATTTATATTATCAAACCACTGGGTCTCGTGATTTGGTAAATTGACAACAACATCTCACAAAAGACGGAAATTTAGAACAGCTACAACAAAACCAATTGGAGTGTTGGCATATAATAAAAGAAAAGCTGGATCTATCCGATTAAATGGCTTCATATGACACAACCCTCCGCAAGGGTGTGAAATGGTACAGAAAATTTGGTATCGAACTACTATTAGTTGTAGCAGTAGTAAATGCATGGGTTCTATACAAGCATTCAACAAAAAAAAAATTCATATTCGTACCTTTCGTGAGCAGTTGGTGGGAGGCCTGCTAAATCTAGATTATGATGCTCCTGTAACATATTCGAATAAGCATCTGCTTATAACTAGAACCAATGAAAATGGCCAAAAGAGAGTAGAAAATGAGTAAAGTGTTACTCAAGTATGCAAAAGGAAAAATGACGTGAAGTAGCAAGAAGGCGAGCTCCAATGGTTTTTACATACTGTGGTTAGTGCTCAGGTTTACCTCAACTATCCCTAAAATGCTTTAATTTAAAACATAACTCAAAGAACAATTAGTTGTGAAGTTTGTGATCGAATTTTGGAAGTGGATCTTCAAATTTTTATTTTCATGTCTTTCAGTACTTTCACAGCTATTTCCAAAAACCAACTATAAACATACATTGGCGAGAGGCTACTGGTTAATATTATGCCATTATATTTCCATGCAACGTAATCCATGTATTTATTCATTTGTTGCCGTCATACATATATGTATGACGTGGCCTACTACGATAATCTAACGTATGAGGAATAAAATATGGACAAACAAAAAAAAGTAAAAAAAAAATTTTTTACTAATCAAACGATTTTAATTCATAATTTATTTAAAACTTTAATTCTTAGACAAAATTTACAGAAAATTTGCGCTCCATATCGATTCGCTTTCCTGATCCTTTCTGGCACTCTTTTCATTGCCGCTTGCGTTCCTGATGTATCAATCTTCTTTAAATCTCTTTTTATCTTTCTAATCAGACATTCAACATTTTTGGCACGATATCCATTGCTGTATACCATTCTCTTCAGATTTGCCCAAAAAGTTTCAATGGGCCTTAGTTGTGGAACATTTGGTGGGTTATAGTCTTTAGGGATAAATTCGATTCTGCATTGACGTAAATCAGATAACGTTGCGTTGGCATAATGTGAGGATGCCAAATCAGGCCAAAAAATCGTTTTATCATTTTTATGATATTTATTTATAAATTTCTAAAGCACGGGTAAACATTTGTTTGTGTATATTTGCGCATTAACCGCCAAACACTTTTGAAAAATACTGGGTCACTGACACCTCGTTCGCTAATAGCCAACCACAACATAACTTTACCTGGAAACTTGGTCTTATGAATAAACTTCTCCTTTTCTGGTGCTTTATGATCGGGAGACTCGTAGTAGTATTTTGGTTGCCATTCATTACCTTCAACAGTGAAATAACTTTCATCATCCATCACACATTTATAAGCTGAAGAAGCAGCGAAATATGTTTGGGAAAGCACTCTTAATCTAGATTTGATTGTAGCTAATTGTTTGTCTGTAGTTGCTGGTGCCGATTTTTTGGGTTTGCGTTGAATATTCATACTTTGTAAATATTTCTTGATAGTTTTTGGGGCAACTTGATATTTTTTACCCAGTTGTCTGTACGATTTTGCAGTTCGACCCACTGTTTCACCTTTCAATTTCATTCGAACTTTGCTACCTTGTAGTTGACATTTTTTACCAGAGTCGGGTTTTCTTTCCACAGGTTCATTATTCTCAAACAGTTTAATTGTTTTGTAGATAAAGGATTTTTTGAATCCAAGATCCTTGAAGTAGTGAAAAATCTCGTTCTTTTTTTTGTCTGGATTTTCCTGACAAAATTTATAAATTAATTTACGACGATCTACTTGTAACAACGACATTTTTGTAACTAATCGTAAAATGACGCAGTTGTAATGTATTTTTTATAAAATATACGGGAACCACCTTATTTAAAAACAAGGAAATTTTTATTTTTGGTTGTACAATACAAATACAAATACATTTTACATTTGTCCATATTTCATTCCTCATACGTTATTGTCATACACATAAGTATGAATAACGTGGCACGCAATGTGTTAACCTATTATACCTTATTTCAGAAAATAAAAAACAAATATAAAAATATCTTTATTTAAATAACAAAAATTCACAAAATATTGATACACAAAAAAAACATACAGTTCCCAGTTTTGTTAATGTTAGCTGTAATTCATAATTTATGTTCCACTCTTTCTGAGCAATTACCTGTTTCAGACGATTATGCATGGAATGTACTACTTTTCTGATTTCCTCTGCGGTAATTTTGTTCCATTTTTCGATAATTTTCGACTTTAAGTTTTCTTTGTAACGAATGTCATATTGTGGTACCCATTTTTCCAAATTATCCCAAATCTGTTCAATGGGGTTGAGATCTGGCGATTGTCGAGAATGTGGTAAAATGGATTTAACAGTTTACATCAATTAGTTTTTTACTAAGCAGAATACATGCTTTGGGTCATTGTCTTGAATTAATATGAAATTTCAGGGTATTCCAAGTTTTATCGCACTGCTTTTTAAATGGTTTCGTAAAATTAGTTGCTCAAACACCAGATCTCTAACCCCACCTGCACCTATTGCACCCCATAGCATGATGATTTCTTTGCTGCGTTTGGCGGTATAGTATTTTTACTGTTAGGTATAGTATTTTTTCGTTAGGTTCGTAACAAAGAGGGCTTAAACTTAAACTTAATCCAAGAATGGAACAATGGAAGAAAATTATCGCAGAGGAAATCAAAAAACTAGTACAGTCTATGCAGAATCGTCTGAAACAGGTAATTGATCAGAAAGAGTGGGTCTCAAATTATTAATTGCGGCTAAAACTAAGAAAACTGTGAACTGTAGGTTTTTTTGTGGTTATGTTTTGTGAAATTTTTGTTATTTAAAGAAAGATATTTTTATACTTTTTTGTTATTTTCTGAAATAAGATATTATAATTAGTTAATAAATGTGAAAGAATCAAATGTTTAGGATTTTCTATAATGAAGGTTCAAAATCAAAATTCAATTTTGGTTTTCTAATTTTAAATTTAAGTTAATAAAAGTCAATTTTATAATTATATTTTTCTATTTTTAATTTATATACAGGCAAACCTGTTTTTGTGCGGTCTTTTTTTGTGCGATTTTTTTATGCGGTATATGAATTATGCCGCATAAAAAAATCGCACAAAAAAAATCGCATAGAAAATAATCGGATAAAAAAAAATCGCATAAAAAGAGACCGCACAAAAACAGGTTGTAAAACTTGCTATACATATGTGTGTATTTACTATTCATGTTTACATTCACATAATTTAAAGACGAACAACTCGCTTAAAGCAATTGATTAGCTCCCATGAACTTACTTAAGAGTGTAGTCCCTCATAAAATCATTAATAATATTTGAAAGATTTTACAAACAATTATAGAATTAATTGACATCGTTACATTTACAAACCCATTGCGTGTATACTGTTCAATTATTAACCTAATTGGACCCAGTTTTCACAATAATAAGCACTTCTTGTTGACCGCAAAACCTTAAGATTCATTGCTTCCGCGCACGATGGGTACCAAATTATTAGGGAACCCTCGGTCCATCGGGATATGTTGACTTCTGGCGACTTATGAATTTAACTAAACATTTTTAAAGCGTTGCCATAAGAAACTATGTTGTTCAAAAAATGTTATTTTAAATATTAGATGCATTCAAAATACAAAGTTTAGCTTTGTACTAAATAATATATGTATGTACTAAAATTGTACATATGTAAATTATATATCTAAATTGGATATATCTTCAGACAAAAACTATTTCTAGCAGAGCTAGTTTGAAATTTGAATGAATGTATTAGTTGCTTTCCAGTCGACCACCGCAAGTACTTATAAGTACTTAAATTTGTGTCTTTTCTTAAATTAACTACCCGTAGCTGCTCTTGCACTCTTGCAAAAGCAGTTACGAGTAGTTAAATTTAAGCAAAGACACACACCTAAGTACTTATAAGAACTTGAGGTGGTCGACTGGAAAGCAACTATTGTTACGTATTATTGATTCTACATTTATTTTCTTTAGAGTCTTGTGTTAACTGGTGCTAGAAACACCTCTCAAGGCGTTATAATTGTTGACTTACTACAGTGGTAGACATTCGTATAAACGCACTATGTTTTTTAAATATAGTTCTAAGAGTAAAGTGTTTTGATTTTTTTCAAATAGTCTAAATTATGTCTATCGTCTTAAATCTGTTGATAAGATAAACCATTAGTAAAAATTTTAATGGTTTACTTTAATAAATTGAAAAATCAAAATTTCATGTGGACATTCGTATAAACGCACTTCTGATAATGTACTAAAATAAAAACCAAAATTAGCAATTTTTCATATATTATTTTATTTAATATTTGGTCTGGCCCCGACCTTTCTGAATAACTTCGAAAATTCGAGAAGGCATTGAATTTGTTAAATTTTTGAGGGTTTTCGGATCAATTGTGGCCCAACATTCACGGATGGCTCTTTTCAAATCTTTAATTGAATTATATTGCTGTTCATTTCCATAAACTTTTCGAGGAAGGCCCTCTAAAGATTTTCGATAGGATTGCAATCAGGACTATTGCCTATCCAAGATCTCAGCTCGCCAGAAAGGTCTAATCCGCAATGAAGCTATACACGAAACCGTCTATCATGCAGGCCATTGGATCTTCCTGTGACGACCCGACACATTGCCCGTATTTTTAATAGTTCACCGAACATAAAATGGACACAATTTTGGATCAAACCACTTTTAACGGCCATGCATACGAATAATCCGCTCAAATTTGCTCGTAAATACATGTCGTCGATAACGGATTGGCAGAGTGTGATTTTTTCTTACGGAAAAAAAATTAATCTGCATTTTCCCGACTGCTACAGTTGCTACTGGCATAATTTGGATGAATATGGCGTCGATAGGTGGAAGCGTAATTTTGTGGCGGTGTGTTATGGTATGCGGAGCGTTTTCTTATAACGAGGAGCTTCCCATCTGCTTTATAACGACACGAATGAACTTCCGTGTGTACGTGAAACTATTGGAAGACGTTTTGATAAATTATCTGGATAATAACATCAACAAAAATTATAATTCTCAACAAGACAATGCCTCGATCCATGCTTCGAAGGAGACCACACCGTGGTTTCTCGAGAAAAACATTCCCCTCCTTGAATGGCCAGCTTGCAGTCCTGATTGCAATCCTATCGAAAACCTTAGAGGGCCTTCCCCGAAAAGTTTATGGAAATGAACAGCAATATAATTCAATTAAAGATTTGAAAAGAGCCATCCGTGAATGTTGGGCCACAATTGATCTGAAAGCCCTCAAAAATTTAACAAATTCAATGCCTTCTCGAATTTTCGAAGTTATTCAGAAAGGTCGGGGCCAGACCAAATATTAAATAAAATAATATTTGAAAAATTGCTAATTTTGGTTTTTATTTTAGTACATTATCAGAAGTGCGTTTATACGAATGTCCACCTGAAATTTAGATTTTTCAATTTATTAAAGTCAACCATTAAAATTTTTACTAATGGTTTATCTTAGCAACAGATTTAAGATGATAGACACAATTTAGACCACTTGAAAAAAATCAAAACACTTTACTCTTAGAACTATATTAAAAAAACATAGTGCGTTTATACGAATGTCTACCACTGTACGTATTTGTATTTGTAATATTTAAAAATTCAATGCACTTGGTATTGTATTTATTGCTATAGAAACAAAACTAATTATTCGAAAATTATAAGATTGGGCTCATTTTGAAGATAAATGAATAGGGATTATAAAATAATTATTAAAATGGTATCATCTTTCATTTGTTATTTTTCAAAATGGCCGCTGAAACAGTTTTTTTCAATTTTCTCAAAATTGCACCTTTCTTTTATTTTTTTTATTTTATTGTCTTTTTCCCCATTTAGTTCTATTAGACATCCTAAAAAATCAGGACTGCATCTGGTTTCGTTTTCGTGTGAAATACATTTAAATATAATAAACTTGTAGATTATCATACTAAAACGTATTTTGCAAAAATACAAAAAATAACGGTGTTCCAGTTTTTTGATATGTTGTAAAATATTAATTGTCGAATTGTTACAAAAAAAAAAAACATTTTGGCGGGAAATTTAAAAAAGAAGAAATTAAACAACATAATATTTTTATATTTTTTTATTAATCACTATTAACTTACCTTTAAAATAAGCTCATAGCCGGCACAATCACATGATTATCCCCTGTTTTGTGTAACTCATTCACTGGATTTTCGCCACAGCAAGTCTACTGACCTCCTGGTCGCGATAAGTCCAATGGTTTTATTCTTTGCAGTCTTCTTGTTGGTGTGGTAGTCAGCATACAGCGTGTGTCCAAATTTTCATGCTGGTACAGACGTTGTAGGTGTTTTGTTGCATGATGCTTAATTTCATCCGCGACAAGCTCGATCTATAGATCTCGATGGAGGTTGTCGTTTCGAATGTACCACGGTGCCTTAACAATACATCGCAGGATTTTATTTTGAACTGTTTGTATGATTTTAATATTTGTCATCTTGGCACAACCCCAGAGTTGGCAACCGTACGTCCATACAAGTTTTAGGATTTGTTTGTATAACAGCAGTTTGTTATCGATCGCTAGTTCAGATTGTCTCCCTAAGAGCCAATGCATCTTTCTAAATTTTATGTTTAGTTCTTCTCTCTTCTTTTTTATGTGTTCCTTCCATCTAAGTTTAGCATCTAAACTCATGCCTAGATACTTAGCAGTGTTCGCATGCGGTACTACTATAGAGTTTATCATTATTGGTATATGATTAACTTGTAGATTTGTAAAGTTCACTTGGACTGATTTTGCTTCATTTAATGTCATTCGCCATTTCTCTGTCCAATTACATATCATGTTAGTAGCCTTCTGTAATTTACTAGTATGGATTCATTGATGTTTTTTGCTGTTGCAAGTATTGCCGTGTCATCGGCAAAAGTCGCCATTGTTGCTTCTGTAATTGGTATATCTCTAGTATATAGGAGATAAAGGATCCCTTTTGGAACTCCTGCTGTTATTCTTTTTAGTTGGGAGTATTCATTCTCATACTTTACTCGGAAGTGCCTCTCTGATATGTATGATTTTAGAATTTGAAAAAATTGCTCCGGAAGATCTCGATGAAGTTTGAATTCTAACACCCCTGGTGCCATACTTTGTCAAATGCTTGCGCTACATCAAGGAATATAGTTGATCATATTTGTTTGCTTTCTAGTGATTTCTCGATTACAACAGTAATTCGATGTACTTGTTCCATAGTAGAATGTTTTTCCCTAAATCCAAACTGATGTTTTGGGATAAGATTCCTTTCTTCGATAATTGGTTTTAGTCTTTTAAGAAGAACCATTTCAAATAGTTTCGATAATGTTGGTAGCAGAGAAATCGGCCTGTATGAAGCTTTATCGTTAGGAGGTTTGCTCGGCTTAAGTATCATAATTACTTCTGCAACTCTCCATTGCCTTGGTACATATCTTAGACCTGCTGCATTAATTATATGCATTAGTTTTCTAAACGCTTTCTCCGGTAACACTATTATTATCTGACCCGTTATAAGATCGCAAATTATTTTTCTTTTTGCCATAAATACAACAACATAATTATCATTTTTCTCAAAATTTGACACACTATATCTTTAACAACAACAACAAAAACATTACAAATTTTTTTGTTTAATCAAGGCTACACATTCAAAATATAAAAATCATAAAATTCAAATGTGACTTACAAAAATTTGTGATTTCACGTATTTTTCACAATATGTATATGTATGTCGCCAGAAGTCAACTTATCCAGACCTGATTCGATGTGTGCCTAATAATTTTGCACCCTCATCTTACCGATTTTCGAATAAATCATACAAACCATGCAACAACAAAAAGAAAAAACGTTAAATATTTTGTGTTTTCGAAAAGAAAAGCTCATTCCCAGTTTTAAACAAAAAAATTGTTGAATTTCATCTCCTTTAATTTTGAATTATAAATACAAACGAAAAACAAAATATTTTTATGACAGAGATGATAAGATAGACGATGACTACAACTGATAAAAAATATTAAAGATTTCTGCACAAAACAAAAAAAAACTAAAAACGTCCATTTTGCTTCACTCTCGCACTCTTTTCAATTTTTTCGTAAATGAGAAAGTTTTGATGACAATTGATTAATGATTTCCAGGAGCAGCTCCAACGTTTATCTAAAATAAAATTGATTAATGATTGATTGTTTTATAATCAACCAACCACACATAAATATTGGGACTACTGAGAATTTCACTTGAAAAATGGTATAATAACCAACAACTATGAAACGATGGTAAAATATAAAAAAATAACTTTATTAAATGAAAACAAAACAATAAATAAAATTAATGATTGTCGATAGGAAGAACAGTAACTCTAAAAAAACTCAAATCATTATCTTGATCTAAATCAAATACATCTACATAGCTATTATATTCTAGGAAAAATATTGCAAGCGCTCCAAGTCGTTTGTTTTAAACGCCATCTTTAACACTGAATAATCGTATTATTAGCTAACAATAAATGGTAAGGTTTGAGTAAACGAAAGCTTTTGGAAAAATTTTAATTTTTTCTCGACTTTCTTTATATTTGTATTGCTTAAGTCTATTTTATTTATGATTAATTTGAAAGTCGTGCAAAACATATGCATCATAAAATCATTCGCTGGCACGTAATTACACTCAAATAATAAGGAACAACGAGTAATTTAATGACTGTACATATTTTATCGTGACATATTGCTTAATAGACAATTAAACTGGTGGTTAAATTTTTTTCTGCCATCGAACCATGTGTTTGTATACTTTCACTTGGTTTTAATATTCTTGTTGACATTTTTATGAATTTTACTACTTGATCTCATTCCTTCTAAATATCTCTTCTAAGAAAAAGAAATTCGACATAATAATAGTTTATTACAAGATAAAGACGATTAATTGCTATGCAGTTAGAATATTATTTAATTTATAGTATTAGTAAATTATTTTATAAATTACATATTGTTTAGGCATTTAATATTTTATTATTTATTTGCTTTTTTCTTAGCTTAAGATATAATCACACAACCCCAATTATCACCACGTTAGTTCTTCCAAATAAACATATATTGTGTTATTTATTTAGTATTTGTTAAACACGTCCACAAGTCATATTACTTTCAATTCATTTCAGTCATAAATTAACCTATAAACATTAACAAATTAAGAAATATTCTGTTTGCTCTCCATCCCTCATAAACTGAATGGTTTAGACGTTAGAGAATGTTTTGTGTTATGCATAGACACCAATTATTTGATTTTTGGTTAAATTGGAAAAATTGGAGATTGTAATCCTTTGCACATTTTTCCACTTTAGATTTTTTCATAAAGTTCGTTTGTCGCACATCAACGAATGGAACGAGTTGAGTACGCCCTTAAACCTTCAATTATTTTATACGTGAATTTTTTATACACAGTGAGTGTAATCATTTTTTGACGCCTAATTTGTTTTTTGTTTTGTTCATTAATAAATCCAATTTTCCATGAAAAATGAAAAATTCAATATGAAGAAGAGCAAAATAAAAATTTAAAACGGAACTGTCCAAAAATCACCATGACATAAGTGAACATGCTAAAAAAAAGCTTAGCAAATCTCGAACAATTATTTAAATATTTATGTTATTATTTGGTTTTTTTTTTTGTTAAAATATATTGTCAGTTTTGCTACGAACATAATTTATTTTATTGAACGGAAACGAAACTAAATTTTATTTTGAAGGATAACTAAGTATGTATTTGTATTTGATTTGTATGGGGTATCATTCGTTCAGAAACGAAGTCCACAAAAAGTATTATAAACTCGCTTATAACTTCTATATAAATAAGGTAGCGAAACGCAAAATATACCAACTTGCAGAGGAAAAAATCCAAATAATGTGAATAAACGTACGAAACTGGTGTAGGCGGCGAGATCTAATCAATAAAGGTAAAAAATAAATTACCCGGGATCAATTGGATGGTTAATTCTAAAGAAATATTCGATTTTTTTTTATCTTTTAAGTTGTTTTGAAAATCAAATGTTCAGAGAATTCAAAATTGGGGAACAATTCAATATAGCATCCCAAAATGAAACAAATAAACCCAAAATCACTCCCAATACTAAACATGGCAGAGAGAGCTAAATTGAGTTCCGGCATATGGGCTGTTAGATTCGCTTTTATTTTTTGAACAGGTAAACGTAGCGAAATGTGACGTACTAAAAAATTACTAAAAATATCCGCACAATACCGGTACGATCATCAGCGGGTGAGACTGGTGAAGTTGAATATACCCCGAAAAAAACGTTCCGGCGGCCATTTTACATGCAATTCTCTACGAGATCCCAGCCAACACGGACTTTTGAGGTATTGATCGAGGAGATCTACCGAAAAAACAAAGAAAATTGTGATATCTGGTAAATTAACCTCTCGATTTTTAAAAAGTAGACGTAAAAATGTTTGAACTAATATACAAACGTGGAGGCAAGATAAACAGAAAAACATAAGGTCCCAAGGTTATGCAAAATAGCCCACACTTATTGCTGTGGGATACAAGAGGCAGCGGAGGCGTTAAAACAGTGTGACATTCTAACCACTTATAACTTTTGAGTTTCGTTTACTAACGCAACGAAAAGCCATCGTGTACATAACGGTATCCTCTAATCGAAAACATCCGAAATTGTGCTGGTCTTCAAGGCGGCCGACATTTTAATAGCATAACTCCATCAGTTCAAAACCGATATTTATAATTAAGGTGTCGATTGAGCTCGGTGTGATCTATTAATTGAAAGTGGTAAATTGAATCCTTAACTTTAGAAAAATAGACATGAAAATTCATATCAAATATTGAAAAAGTGTAGGCAAACACAAGAGGAGAAAACATCTCAAAGTGTAAACTAAATACACCCAAGAGCGTTGCAGCTGCGTAGAAGGCACGTCAGAATGTGTAAAAGGACTATTGCGTACGGGTGTTTCATAAGCTCTTTGGCTGTTTTTTTTTTCACTATACACATTACTCTTCAATCTTAAAATAAATTCAGTTCAAGTTTACCTCTCGTACAACGAAGTCAAACAAAAATAAAATAAGTTATTATATTTTGATAAAAATGTCTAATATTATTTTACAAATTAATTTAATATTTTCTTTAAATTAAAACGGGAAATTTAAATATAAGTGAAAATTGGTGAAGGGCAGGATGGTCTCCCAGTATGGGGGTGAATAGGGATGGATATTTAGATCAACCAGACAGAATCAAGCAATACTTCATCGAAAATTTAAAGACCGGTAGCAAAATTACTGTTGCAAAATTCACCGGCTATTATTATTATTATTAGTGTTGAAGGACCATGTGGGCGTTTAGCCACCTCGCACTGCGACCTAAAACAGAGTTTTCGTGCTTCAAGCTCTGCTTAATTGTCCGTCCAGTCAATATTCAGGCTCTTAGTGAACCTGATAATACTGCCGGTCGGTACGTGATACATACTATCTGAGCTCATTGCTCTCCCTCTTAGATGTTTACTGTAGGAACTACTTCTACTGGAAAGACGCATTGGTTTCCAAGGACTTCGAGAGTGCAGTCCCACTCCTGTATATTAGTAGCCCTACCCCGACTTCCATTTGGATTTTACTCTTACGAGTTGCTGGGAATAGAAGGTCGCCTGTAGGTCACCCAACTTTACTACAGGGCCCGAATTCCGGTTCGATGACAAATGATAATGAGAAATGACTTGACTTTTTATTTCAACTAGTCGGTTGCATTTTTATTTAGAGTAGGCGAAATAAAAAATCAAGTCATTTCTCATTTTCATTTATCATTGAACCGGAATTCGGGTGCAGGAAGGCTAAATAAAACTGGAGGGTGCGTGGTATCCAAAGATCGTATACTTTGTACTGATTAACCTATCAGTCATTCAACCTTCGGCATATGCTGTTCCCCCTTGGATTAGAGTTTTTTGTTAAGGCTTTCTCCTTTAGCGCCGTACTTTAGCCTGACCCAAAAGGCCACATTCTGCCTAATGGTTTCAGTTACAACTGGTTGCCCCGAGCAGGCAAAACGTACACTTGCGAATTGTGATCAGGTTACCCCTTACACAATTGTACCCATCACGCAGCTGCCTAATACATGACCAGAACAGCTCACGTGATGCGTACCCTACTGAAAGGTTACGCAGCAGGTGGATTAATCTACTCAACTTTGCCCCCCCCCCCCCTCCAATAGACGCCAAACCGCCAACTCACCGGCTAAAACAAAACAATGGATCGCTGAAAAAACACGGAATTTTTATTCAATAGATGGACAACCAAAAATTGAGTAAATTCATATTATACGGCGTTTACACTTGGAAGACAATGAGTTTTTGAAATGTTTAATGTCTTCAAAATAAGGCACAGCGGTATATTTTGTGTCATTTTAAAAGCATGACACAACCTTAACCAATTGAGGAACCACAAATATATTGCTCAAACTGAAGTGCAACGGGATATTACAAAACAGGTGGTGAATAGAATCACTCAATTTTTGTCCCCCCAGACGAAGCAAATCGTTACATTGTTAGAAAATGCAACTATTGCACCAACATCCACGAGGAAAATGATGATATTCATTAAAACATAACACGGCTAGCCATATTTAGACCAATTGTCAGGGTAATTATCCGGCAAATTCTATTATGCGCCCTAGTAGTACCTTTTAATTGGAACTACATGGAAAGTTTCGTCCATTATACTCGGCAATCCGATTCCCCCAAAATTTGTATGCTAGAATGTATTCCAAGTAAAATTATTTTTTGCTCATTGAAGTCGTATTCTTTCAATGTAAATAATTCGCCTCACAATATCTAATATGCTCTGGTATTTCGATATCAGGTAAACTTCTCGGTTCCATTAAACTGTTACGTCTAGCTCGACACATTTTTGATTTTTGAGCAGTTTTGGATTGTAGGTATACGGATGGTAGGTGTAGTATTGGAATTTTTGGCAACCGATTTGAGGTTGCTATTGGTAGGAGTCTCTACCGATTCTCATGCGTTAGAACTGTGATTGTGTTGCGGCATTTCTTTCGTTAACACGGTTTCATCATTTACTTTTCTACTAATAGCGCGTCCCTTACAACCTTGAGCTTTTGTTTGGGAACAGCACCAGTAAAATACATGTTTTAATTTTTTTCTCCACAACATAAACATTCACTATAATATCATACCTTATCTTTATTTGATTTCAATAGTTGAACTTCCACTTTCAATAGTTGATGTATTAAATTATCCTACGATATGAATTGAGTTATGTAGGAAAAATTATTCACATCAAGAATGATATGGGGCGGGGGGCGGTGATGGGGGAGATAATATTTTTACTTTTTGTTAGAGTAGATATGTTATGAGTACATGGCTTCTTTATTTTACTGGCTCACCAAGTCGTAAATATTGGAATGCTATTAAAAATAATATATTTATCTATAAAAGGGCTATTAAAAATAATATATTTATCTATAAATAATATATTTATCTATCCCCTCCCCCTGAGTTTCACATATGATAAAAGCTTTACATGGTGATGTGTTGATCCACACAAAGTTATTTATAATTGGAATAAGGCAAATAATCGTTACTTGTCATAGGTACAATACATGTAACCTATTTTTGATTCTTCACCCAAAAGAAATGTAAAGAAAGCGGCATAATATTAGCCGTGTTTTTTGTAGATCTGTGTAGACCTTTTTTCAGCACAAATCATTTGGCAGATTTTCACTACTACTCTTAACCTGGATAATTTTGCCAATTGGAGAGTTCCAGGACATTTAGGCGCCTACGAAACACATGTGGTGGGAAGCGACTAAATGGATTAGCATCATTAAATATTCACAGAGATATTATTGTATAAACAGACTGTGTCCTCGATGAATTGGCCTTAGTGTCACGACGAATCAATATAAAACTATATAAAACTAATAAAAATTGAATTCAAATAAATTCGAATGCATTATTTCCTTATAGAAATTATTTTTCGTTTGAACCCCCCCCTCCCCTCCCCTCCCCTCCCCCTCGATGAATTTCTGGCTTCGCCACTGATACCAATTACAATAAACTAGTGTTCCCCATTTTCAAGGCTTAAAAAAGATTTAAATCTTTAGTCACTGAATTATAGTTTTTATTTTTTAAATAAATAAACGTAAACTCAAAATTCACACAGAATTTGTTTTGTACACTGAATTTGTTTTGAAGTAAATTCATAAGAATTTTTCGTTGTGCATAAACAGAACATGTACCAATAACTACAGTAACATTTTACAATTTTACCTGGATAGTTTTAATTTTTTTGGATACATAGTTAAGTGAAATCAATTGGCCAGTACATATGTATTTGTATACTTGGATCATAGACATTCATAATAGATTTCTCATTTGACTAAAAACACAAAAAATAATAAAAAATTTCCATTCAAATGTTATCGGTGTATTGCATATATTTATTATATTTGCAACGCATTCTAAAATCATTGCCTTCTAAAATACACAACACAACGAAAACATTGGAATTATCAGAAGTTTTGTTTTTTTCCTTTAGTTATAATGAAATGAGAAATCTAGTTTGAATGTCTATGCTTGGATCATACAGAAGTATAATTACTTGTATGTATATGATCCAAGTTACTTGATTTATATTGTAGCTGTAACTGCATTGTATTATTAGAATCATGTTTAACCACAATAAAATGCTCGTTTATTAAACAACAAATTTAGCTGATTTGTATTCTTGAACCTCGAATGATAAAAATAATTTTGTAAATATTATTTGCGACGCCGCGCCGCAAATAATATTTACAAAATTATTTTTATTATTCAAGATTCGAGATCACATTTTCGAGGTTTTGAATTCGACATCTTAATATTTCCATATTTTGAAATTCGCTATTTTATTAATTTGATATTACGATTTCGAGATTTTGATTTCGATATAACGATCGTCGAGGTTTCATGACCAAGCCCTCAAAATCGAACTAACTACATTTTAGGCAGCGACTTTAACTATCGACATCTCACGTGGAATTGCACCAAGTCTAATTTGAAAGTGGTTATAAACTCTACAACCTTCTAAATAGCTCTCAAAATTGCTCCTTCGTGGCTCCATTGGATGCAACCACCATTGGATCTCACTAATAACTCTATTTGTTTTTTTCAATCAGTTGTCTCTCGTAATGGAACCAACCCATCATGATCTTTTAGTTTTTTCTGTGGACTGTTACTCTCCACTTCAACCTAATAGTTTTAGATTTAGAGATTTTTTATATCATTTTATAAACATAAAGCCAACATCTTTATTTTCAAACAACCAATTCTTAATCAAATTCGTAATTTTTCAATTATTTATCGGCGCGCATAATAGTGGGGGCCGAAACTATATACTTTGTTGAATTGTGCGAGTTGATGTATTTTTGTATTGGTTACTTGATGAACTTTTTCTGCTAGGGTACTTGATGTACTTTTTCTAGTAGGGGCCGTTAAGACACATACAAATATTAATTTTTTTATTGGTATGTCTATATTTGTCTTACCATATATGATTTAAGTTCACTTAATATGGTTTATTATCTGACTGTACTCATATAGGCGCCACTATAACCACACTATCAATATTTTTTTTCTTATACACAGATTTCTTAATTATAACTTTACAATTAGGTATTACTAATTAAATAATCTATTTAAATTTTTCTATTGTTTTTTAAATTTTGTCCGCACCTTGTTTTAATATTGGTATGTCTATATTTGTCTTACCATATATGATTTAAGTTCACTTAATATGGTTTATTATCTGTGGTAGGTATGTGCCTTCGTATCAGCAAAACAAGAAGGCTTTCTATGGAGAATTTTCGCAGTTTAACCATGATAAACCAATTTAAGTAGGTATGATCAAGCGCATGTATTGTTATCTCTTTCACTAAAAAATTCTGTCATTTGGTGCTTTTTTCTTGATATACTTTTTTTTATAAACACTAGTTTAAAGCAAACAAAAACAAATCGAATTGTTTTGCGGTGATAGTCTTTGTGAAAATTTTGTGAAAACAACGAAGCCTTGTGATTTTATTGCACCGAATGACGATATGCGCAAGAAAAGACGAATTTGAAACAGCTGTCAATCATACCTTATTCCTTATTCAATTAGTTTATCACGCAGTTTAACATTGCGACAAATCACTAATACTAATGAACATTTTAATATTCTATGTATTGACGATTGTAAAAGTAGAGAAAGCGCCTCTCGAGGAAAAAAGTTAAAATGACGCTACTGACAAAATGACACTTGTGATAAATGCGACAAAAGAAAATTTAGCAAACCGGTAATTAAAAATTGTTTTTATAATCCAAAATTGGAATTATTTACAACTAGGGGGTACAGCCCGTCCTAGGACAGGTATAATTTATATATAATAACCTGATAGGGACCTCCAAAATTGCATTAAAAATTTTTTAGGTAAAAGACAGATTTGTAAGTTGTATCTTAACGTTATCTCGGTTAGGCGCAGCTTGTAAAATCTAGAACTGACTCCTTGAAATATATCGCATGAATCTATTTGGCACAAAGTGCTATCGTATTTTATCGTTTGAAGAAAAAGTTTTCCCCAATTCAAAACACTGCAATCAAATGTTCCCGAAAGCGAGCGTTCCGGAGTCAATCAGTGAGACAATCTGTGATATACATATACATAATATATTCCTTGTTTTACAATACGAAATTTTATGTTTTTCAATTCGTATTGAAATAATGAAATGCCGTTATGGAATAAAAATAATATTAAAAAAAAATTATTAAATACTTTGGTGAGCATCGAACCCGAAACATTTTCGATTAGAAGTTTGTCGTTTCAGGTCAACACCTACATATATCACTTACGCTGCTCAGATATAAAATTTGAGACACTACAAACATACAAATATTCAAAAAAAATATTCAAAAAAAAAAGTTCGAATAAATCATAGTAACCTTTGAGCGTTACACGCAAACAAACATTTCTGTTTAATTATTATATTAAATTATTAGCAATAGGGCTTGCATTACCGGTAAACGGTAAATCCGGTAATTTTTATTTTATTATTATGTAGGAATTATTTTAGAAATTTATGATGACTTTTGAAATGACAATAAAGTAATTATGCTAAATATGCATTTAAAAGCTATTGATTTACCGGTAAATTACCGGAGCGAACTTTTATCATTTACCGGTAAATGAAAAATTCGGTAAATTTGCAACCCCTAATTAGCAATCTGCGGGTGTATTCTGGTTTTCCTTGCTATTCGTTGATATTTCATGTTCATCGCCGGCCATCGAATCATGTGGCGTAATAGTCGTGTCTTGAGACACGTTCTTTTACTCTGAATTCGATTTATCCAGTTTTGATTTCAATAGTACAGGGTCTAGACCTGCAGATAGCTCGATTCGTCCCTCTTCCGCACCCGCACGAATTTCTAGTCGGTCGCTATTATGGGTTACAGACCAGAGTGGGGTAAAAATTATGCACAACATTGGATTTTATCCATTTTTGTGCTTAATATCACTGTTTTTATATTTTAATTTAAAATTATTTTTAAATAAAAGAGAATAAAATTGTTCTTCTTATAGTGATATTTTTTATTATTTTATATAGTAAGGACTATAGTTTCGAGCGTTCGCTCATTATCAACTTATAACTTATTCTCAATTTTATTCTCTTTTATTTAAAAATAATTTTAAATTAAAATATAAAAATTATGGTTTCATCGTTTATAAGAAATGTTTACGCCACATTGTTTCAAATTCAACTAGGCCCCCATTTTTATTATTAAAATGCTCAACTACTTTTTCAGCATGGGATACAAAGTTTAGTAATTTTTCGCTATGCGGAAGGTCAAGTAAATAACTAAAGAATGTCAAGACAGCTCGTCGTTAGGGTAAATCTGCCTGATTACATCGCGTAGTTCCTCATATCGGTTTTCTGGAATATTATCTTTTGAATTAAGTAAAACTCGCACCGCTGAATAGAGTTTCTTCATATTTGGTATCTCGATGTCCTTAAGTTGATTGTCTTTAATGTGTAACGAACACAGAGACTGCTCATATTACTGGTCTGATGGCACTGGATACTCAACAGTAGAATTTTATGAAGATCTGATTTTCTCGTGAGCCAACCACGATTTACACTAGAATAAGAAGTCTCCATTTTTTTAAAAAAGTTCGATAGCGACATGAGCATCTTTCACGGCATAAACGGTTTGCCGGTCATTTAGTGAGAGTGCCTCGCAATCTGAGCATCAAATACGCCAATCTTTATCCAGCTCAATATTTTAATATACTCTAACTTAAATTGGCTAGTCCACCGTGTTTAAATCCATTGAGCTGTGAAATATAAAGCAAATCTAGCGTGCTGGCTCCGTAATCTTTGGCCAAGTAAGCTGCATCATCATGATCATGAGGTGGTACGCGCACCTAAATAATATTATTGTCTTCAAAAATTTCTCTTAATACCGGTGGAATTCTCTTCAAGTGGAACAATCGAATTAAAACACATAATCCTTTATGTGTGGCCAAATAAATTAGTGCTACTGGACGACGTGAACCACCAACTGTCAACCATTCACAATCGAATCCAATTACATTGTACACTTTACAATCGCTAGAAGTACAAAAAAATACGATAAATTCACAGAATTCTTATCAACCACAGAGTTCTATTCACTCACAGTTTTAATTTATCTCGATTTGTTGTTTAAATTATAAAGGGCCGGCTCTTGCGTCAGTAGCGCCCCGATGCAAAATTTAATTAAGGTGCCTCTATCTGCGAGGGTATAGTAACGAATAATAATGTTTTATTTAAAATTGATTTTGAGAAAATAGGAAATTTAGGGGCGGGGAAAGGAAATAGGAAGTCAGACAGGGTAATTGAGGTTAGGATAACAAAAAGAGAGATAAATAAGAATTAGTTGCTGGTTTCATCATACAGTTTTTTAAAGTTGTACAAAGTAGACTAGAAAGATTAAGAAATTACTTAATAGAATGCCTAGAAAATGAGAGAAGATAATAAAAGAAAAGTGGACACTTCGATAAAGCTAAAATTCAATTTTATTTTCATATTGTATGTTAAATATTTATTTTATTTAAGTTAGTTTTTGTTTAATTTTTAATTTTATATCAATACAAGTAAATTTAGATGGCTTTGTTTTGTTTTATTTGATTTTACCCTGCTGCTTCCAAACTTTTGGACGATAGTGTAGCTAACTAGAAGTTTGCTTCTGAAGCAACCTAAACATGAAACATAATTCTAATAGTTCTAGATATTTATTTAACCCTCAGGGTACCGACTATAAAAAAGTCACGTTCAGTACTGACATGGGTTAGCCTAACCCGGCAACTTTGATTGGCTGTATCTTGGGCTGTAGTTGGCCAATTCAAAATCGATAGTCCATTTTGTCACAAATACGAGGGTACTAATAGATTTATCGAATAATTTGTTTAAACAAAGATACATTCAAAAGTTTAAACATTTTGAAAAATTTTTTTGTGAAAAATCACTTTTTTTTTTAAATTGCATAACTTTGTGAACAAAAAAGATATCGAAATTTTTCTTGTTGCATTTTAAAGCTAAAAAGTTGTTCTTTAAAATGGCCGAATCAGTTTTTTGATCCATTCCAAAAACTATATTTTTTTTAAACTTTGAAATCACCCGTTTTTTAGGATAGCGATAAAACGTTCCATGATTGATTTATCGTAACAAGGCACAACTGTAATATAAATAAATAAAAAAATTGAATGTCGAATGAAAGTTGTATTGTTCAAAATATAAAAAAAACAAAATCAGACTGTATTTCCACATTCGCAGCATATTTTGGCTACAGGGTCTCTGCACATAGCCTTATTACATTTGAGGCACTTGTAAAATGTTTAGCGGTCGAGAGAACGCGGAGCGCTAGTCTAGCAGCTAGCGCAGGTTAAACAAGTTGCATCGCAAGTTCCATTCCATAATCAATTTGTTTCATTTGAGTGTTATTTTGATTTAAATTGTAAAGGATAAAAGAATTTAACAAACATTTGGTTATAATGAACGCCGTTCATTATAACCAAATTTTTGATTAAAATGAACACACGTTTATAATGAACAAAATTATTTGTCCTATGACCGTTCATTATAAGCGAATTCTACTGTACATAAGCATAGAGCATAATTTTGAGGGTAGGATACACAATAATAAATTTTTAATTAATAATAAATATTTAATTAATAATAAAAATATAAAAAATAGTAAATTGTACAAACCAAAACACTTTACTCCAGCCAAAACTCCAAAAAAAAAAAAATGTTTCTGTCTCCCGAAAATACGGATTTTGTAACGTTTAGTACTGACTGGGTGAGAAATACCCGAGGTCAACTTTCTAACTCGTACCACTCGAGCACCAAGCGCAGACTGAGGCTGCCACTCACGGCTTACACAGACACTACCACAAAGATTTTTACCCCCCACACCGGACCCCCACCTTTCACTTCCTTTCAAATGGCGCGACTTTCAAAATCTGTCTGGGTTACGGTAACCCAGTCAGTACCCTGAGGGTTAAGGTTGCGTTGAATATTTGTTTTGACAAAACAGAAAAAGGTTCACCAATACGTTTCAAAAATATGTACCGCGCACACGAATTGAAAGCAATATTTAACTGTTTCAAGCAAAACCAACAATAATGTACTACAAGCCTGACTGTCACCAACATTATGAATTTAATTTTTCGCTTATACATGAAAGTATTGGTGATCAGATACACTATATAAATGAGTGAGAATAAATTCTCTAAGAATTTTTGCACCAACACTTTCAAGTATGTATAAGCGATTAAATGTAAGAGGGTATCTGTGTACTTCATTACGGAATCAGGCTTGTAGTACATTAGTGTTGGTTTTGGTTTCAAGGATTTTTGGTACAGTTTAGACATATTGGAGCACAGTATGATATCAAAGGACCCACTGATCTTGAATCCACTGTTGAGCCGGCCCTGAATTTATTGTACATTTGTTGATGATTAAAAATTGTCACGTTCCCCACGTACAAATAAATTTGTTAGAATGTACGGAATGAAAATTTCATGAAACAAACGTCATGTGTTTTTTATTTTTATTGTTTTATAGCAAAAGGGAAAATTTGACTTTAAACAAAAACATAACCAATAATTGCTAAAAAAATTAGGTATTTAGTAATTTAGTATGTATTCGACTATTTTCTCGTCTCAAAATTATCTAATAAATTAAATATTATTAATACTCATATCAAAATATCATTTTTTCGAATAATTTCCGTGACAGAATAAACAATTTTAAAAAATCTCTACCATAAAATCGTCATCCTATAAAAATTATTAATGTGCGCGAGAATTATTTTTCAGCGTATACAAATTTCATGTTCGTGTGTTAGTGACACTCCTATAAAAAGTTTTCGATTTGATACTTTTTAGAGGACTGTCACAACTACAGACACAAATATTTTTTTACTGATTCGGTTTTTTGTTTCATTCCCCCATCTAGCAAATATATATTTTTTTCTTCCTTTAGATTTATGCCTGATTTACACGTTCCAACAATGTTTTTCCAACTTTTTTTGTTGGAGACTTAGAGCTACACGCAATAGAAAAACTGTTCATGCGATAAAAAGAGAAAAGTATAAAACAAAAATGTCTGGCATGCTATAATTTTTTGGCGGTATAAAATCAACGATGTATATTTTTGACGAATAGGGCGATGATTCTACTTTATTTATCAAAATTACGACTTTTTTGGCTAAAATGAAAATTTTCCAAACGTAAAATTCAATTTTTAAACAAAATTTTTAAAAAAATAAAACAAAAATGTCGGGCATGCTATAATTTTTTGGTGGTATAAAATAGACAATGTAATTTTTGATGAATTCCGCCGTGATACTACTTTATTTATCAAAATTGCCACTTTTTTTGGCTAAAATGAAAACTTTTCAATTTTGAATTAAAATTTTTTAAATAAAAAATAAAGCGCTATAAAAATGTCACAAATCGCCATTTTGATTGTTTTTGTTTCCATAAAATATACTCGGATCGAGTATATTTTATAGTCAAACAATTTCTTTTATGGAAACAAAGTTAAAAAAAAAGAAAAAACTCCAACAAAATTTTGTTTGTTTATTTGTTCTTATCTTTCAAATAAAATTCGCGATATACTAATCTCTTCATTTTTTGTTGGCCAACATTGTTGGAACGTGTAAATCACGCTTTACTATTCAGTAAAATATTCCCATGAAATAGCACCTTTATGCAAGTTTTTGATGGTGTTTCTGCTTTACATAAATAGATGGCAGTAATGGACATTTTTATGTAATATATTGGGTTTCTCGATTAGACAAATAAATTATAATATGTACATATAAAGGACATTGCTGTCAAAAAACGGCGATAGATGGATTAAATCTAAAGATGGCACTAGTAGTTTTTTATTAATTTTTTTTTTTGTTGTATCGAAACAAAAATGTAAACAAAAGCAATAGACATCAATTATAAAAAAAAAAAAATTTATTTTTTATTTATTTACCAAAAATTAAAAATTGTTAAAGCTGCTCGTACTATGTTTTCACGTATTAAATAATACTGCATTATCGATAAATCTGCCTATAACAGACCGCAAGTTTACTATGGAAAAGTATAGTTATGTTCTTTGTTCGCCTTTTAACGCAAAGTGGCTGACATCTGGTGAACGGTTTTACAACTTAACCAATGGTGGTCAACCGGTAAATAAATACATAATTAGACATGTTTCTTAGTGAGTTTATTTAAGCCTGCCATACGTCCCGTTTTGGGAGGGACAGCCCCGTTTTGGCAGCGTTTGTCATTCCGAGAAATTATGTCCCTCTTTGTCCTGCTTTAATGCTTTTTGTACAGTTTGTCCTTCTTTATGCTTTTGTTTCGAAATACAAACCATTTCTCATAATTTATTTGTAAAATAAAAAACAAAGGGAAATTTCATTTCATCATCTAATACCCTTGACAGACTAGGGATTAGCTAAGCGCGATTAGTGATTTTTTCGAGATTAGCTGTAGTGTGTCAAGTTGAAGATTAGCTAATCTCCTTTTATTTGAGGATTAGTCACTAATCCAGATTAGTGCACTAATCTTTGAAAATTTTGAAGTTTATCTCGTTGTATTGGGTTTAGTGATCGTACAAGTAGCGCTGTTATGCGGAAGGGACTTGTAATATTGTTGAAAATGCAAGTGACATCAGTGTACGATAGAAGTTATAAAATCAATGACATTATAAACAATTCGTGCTTATAAGTGGTTGTGAATTAATTAAAAATGAATCCGACTGATTTACCAGCGATATTTCAGCAAATTGAGAACCTTAATGGGCAGGCTAAGCATTTGGAAATGCTTAAAAAAGATGCGGAGGAAATGGCGTTATTCCATTTTGAGCGTAACCAAAAGTTGGCCGCATTATTATTGGCAATAAGTTCTCATAATACCATTGATCGAAAAATTTGGCAATTGGTAAAATTAAATTAAATAAACTGGATCTTATAAAACAAAATAGTTAATATGTTTGTACTCTTTATACTTTATATATTGTAGATCAGAGAAAGTTTATTTTGGGAAGTAGAAGTTCCATCTTACCCAGAAAACAAATTTAAAGAAGACTTTAGAATGAGTAGGAAAACCTTTTGTGAACTCGTTGAAACCGTAAAATTTTTGGAAAAAGAAGATACCACATTCAGAGAGAGTATTCCAGTGGATAAACGAGTTGCGGTTTCCTTATATTATTTATCATCATCAGCCGAATGTAGAACTATTGCTAATTTATTTGGAATTGGCAGGTCAACCGTGCGGGAAATTATACTAGAATTTTGTGATGCCGTGTGCTCCCAACATGAGAACAATGCTTTTCTTTATTATCCACCAACAGAAAAAAAAATAAAGGAACTCACCGCGGGCTTCGAAGAAAGGTGGGGTTTTCCTCAAATATATGGAGCCGTTGGTAATTTAATTTTATATTTATTTGTGACTGTAATTTATTATTTAAAATTTTTCTATTTAGATGGATGCCATATAGAAGTTTGTCCTCGTAAGGACGAAGCCACTGATTACCACAATTACAAAGGGTGGTATTCAGTAATATTATTAGCAGCAGTGGATTATAGGTGATTAAAATAAAGCAATTTTAAATGTTATAAAAATATTTACAACCCCAACTTTGTTTTTAGATATCGTTTTACGTATATCAACGTGGGATCACCTGGAAGAAATAACGACTCCTACGTTTTCGAAAAGTCCAAACTTAAATTACAACATGAACGGAACCAACTATTTTATAAACATAGCAGACTAATAAACGGAGTCTCAGTGCCTGTTGGGCTGTTAGGCGATTCAGCATTTAAGCTTTCACGTTACATGATGAAGCCTTATCCTGGAATTCATTTAAATCCCACTCAGAAGCATTTTAATTATATGCTTTCGCGATCCAGGCGCGTTGTGGAAAATGCGTTTGGCCAATTGAAAGGACGATTTAGAACTATTGGCCGTGGAATTGAATTAATACCTGAAAATGCCTGTTTAGTAATTAAAACATGTTGCATTTTGCATAATTACTTAAACAACAAAAACGACATTCTTGGTCCTATAGTGGATGAAGAACAAAGTAATTTTACAATAAACCAACCACGCCACACGACAAGACGAGGAGATGATAATACAAACGGAATCGTAATAAGAAATGCACTTGCTACATATTTATTTTCAGGTAAGTTTCATATATTTATTTCATTAATAATTCAGATTCAATAATTTTAAATATATTCAGTCATAATTTTATGTTTAATTAAATCCCGAAAATCACAGAAATTTATTACATATTAAAAAATATTTTAATTTATTCAGAATCACTGTCCAAGTATTCAATTATAAATTCACTGTTGGTATTATTAATTTTATTATTATTACTGTTTAAATCATTACTGCTACGTGCAACATTTAAGGAACCGTCTAAATAATTGTTATTATTATTTGTAAAAAAGTTATACCACATGTTTTGCATTTGGATAGATTGTTTCATTAAATTTAAATGTTCTTTTTGATATTTTTGTGCTTGTTCGCAATAATTTTGTAAACAGTCATTGCCTCGGGTAATTTGATTTAATATTTGTTCTTGTATTACCGCAACTCTTCTAGGACGGCGAGAAACTGTGGCGACAGATGATGAGGATAGGTTGGAACAAGACGATGATGGTACATCCGAAGTGACCGGTGCATCTGTGTCTGCATTAGATGATAGCGAGGAACTACCGGGCTCATCGTAACTTGTTTCTTCATCGTATTCAGCTGAAAATGTCGGAAAAAACTTGTATTTGACTTTTGATTATAATAAATATAATTTTGTATTAACACACTACTATTTGGCTTTTACTTACAAATTTCAATATTAATAGACTCTTCAACCAAATTGTCGTCATTTGCGGGGAAATTTCCTATAATTTCCGCTATAAGATCAAAATATCTCCATTCGGATGGTGATCCACCACTGGGCCCAATTAATTTTTTCTCTGCTCTAGAAATGTAAAATGAACATTCAGTACCTATTATTTTCCAGATCGTACAAGTTAGTAAATCAAAAATTGATCGACTATAAATCGTGTAATCGATTTAACCTTTTTTCAATGAGTTGTCACGTTATTACAGAGTCAATATGTTTTGTATAACACTTTTTATATGGAGACAGCTCTAATAAAATTCTAAAAAAATTAATAAAATTTACTTTGACGCGAAGTATAAATCAATATTTAATATGTAGTTGTTTTTGATCAAACTCAAACTGCATATAAAAAAATGTAAACAAAACATATTGACCGAGTCATTTTATACATACTATGTTGGTTACTAAAAACATGATCAAAAATTTGAATTTAATATATTCAAAGAATTCACTATTGAATTTAATGTATTCAAAGAAAGCAAAATAATGTATAATCTTTGAATCGAAAACACATTTAAAAAATACAACCAACCTAAATTTTGCGGTGAGGTTTTTAATTTTTAATTTAATCTCTTCAGGGCTTTTCAAAATATTTGCTTCCTTGAGAGTTTCCGACATTGCTGCATACACTGACGAGTTACGTTTTGTTTTTCTTAAATTATTTATATTTGATTTCCAGCAATCTATTAATTTATAAGTTTCGTCGGCACTCCAATCTCGACGTACTTTTTTGGTTGTAGGTTCCATTTTTTATATAATACAGAGATAAGTTTCACATAAATAATTTACAAAACAAATTAAAACATTATAAATAAAAAATTACAAACAGATTAATTCGATAATTTTATAAATTGTTTAGTTTAGTTTGATGTTTACACATTCAATACAAACAAAATTAACCATATAAATATGACATAAGTGATATTATCGATACCCAAAAATAGAAGCGCCACTATAGTATTTTATTTTTCTGTCGAGTAGCTAATCCCTAGTCTGTCAACGCAAATGGATTTGTGGTGGATTAGCTAATCTCGTTTCACTAATCGCGCTTAGCTAATCCCTAGTCTGTCAGTGGTATAACAGTAAATCTGTTATAGGAAATTATTTTAGTCTCCCTCCTACGCTAGCTATTTAAATGAATGGACAAAATCCTTGGAAGAAATAAAAATTTTTGGATGGACATAAAAAAAAATTATAGAAAAATGAAGTGATTTATTGCCTTGAAAAATTAATGAGGAGATTCAAAACCAATATGAATATCGATGATCTAAAACTATCGGACGAAATCAGCCGTGTTAATATTTTTTTGTCCCCGGAAACTCTTTTAAACTGGAATAGCAATAAAGAGCAATCCGATAAAAAATGGGTCAATATAATTACACATTTAAAAAAAACGAAATTCCCCATGAAAATTTATTGAAGTTGCTAGAAATATACTTGTGTTTGTTTACCTGCAACAAATGAGGCAGTAGAACGTAGTTTTTCGATTATCACTAATATATGAGCAGGTGATAAATCAGTTTTGGGTTTTGTTATACAATAAATGAATTTAAAAAAACACTGAAAATTACTGTTTTATGGTACCTAATACGTGTCGCAAAACCAAGTTTAAAACATGTCCCTCCCTGTCCCTCCTAGATATCAGAAATCCATAAAATGTCATGCTTTGACCATTTTGATATCTGACAGCCTTAGTTTATTTCAAAATAATCGTTTTTTTACAATTAGAAAATTAAATTCATTTAGATAGGTATATAATGTATCAATAATATTTGAATTTAAATATAAATGCGGTACATAAATAACCGGTTACCACCATTGGCTCGTGCAAATCGTAGCGCCTCTCTGAATGGGTATTATAATTTATTTGCGATTAGATTACAAAAAATGGAGGTGTGGCCAGCACACGACTTTCTTTTACGAACAGCGAATTTTGAGAAACTTATTATGCAAATTTCTTGCAAACTTCAGATTTTTTTTATTTTTTGGAAACATTTTGTATTGAGCAGTTTTTGTAAACCTAATACTTTTTAAGATATTTACAAAACAAATTTTCTGGCCCAAGGGAGTGGTCACTTCCGGTTGGCTTTTTTGGAGTAAAATTCACTAGGTCCTTCCAATTTATCAAAAAACCTTAATTTGAAATTTCAATTCGATTGGTTCGTTAAACCATAGACATTCTTACTAGATTCCTCATTTTTACTTTACTAAAGCAAAAACATCAAGTAAAAAAAAACTTCTGATAATTCCCAAGTCATCGTTGTGTTGGTTATGATGCATTTCGTCAATGCCTTCTAGAATATACAAGCCATACTGCTGGCTACGTCACTCAATTTATGTCGACAGTTCCATTATTCTTCTGTAGATGGCAGTAATATTAGAAAAATGAAAGAAAAGAAAACATGAAAACGAAGAGGGCCATGTGAAATGTATAGGTATAGGAAATAAATTAGTATTAAACCAAGCGCAAGAAAGGGAGGATGTACGTCGTGTGTTTTTTTCATAATTTGAAATTATTAATGGGATTATAGTTTAGATATATTTTTCTAGCTTATTTTCCATTTTTAGTTAATATTTATTTATATTTAAATGATTATTTTATTAAAAATTTTATTAGTTTTGAATTTTGCAGAAAATTACCGGAAATAAAATTATGTACAACCTTCCTTTCGCACGCATGAGATAATACTGAATTATTTTTTTTATATTTCAAATATTTTATTCTATATTTCTCTCTACTCTTTCATTTTTCGAACGTGCATCGCCATCTGTTTTATGTCGATGAAATAAAAAAATAATAATTTTTACTTGCAGTAGTATGGCTTGTATATTCTAGAAGGCATTGATTTCGTATACATATTTATATAAAAAACCAACATAAATTTTATAAGAGTGTAGTGTAAAACGAAGTACAAATGAAGAAGCAAAATTTGTTAACAAAAAATAAAAACAAATTAAAACACGACACGAGCAGCTCGAACATTTTAGTTTTTACTTTTTCGTTTTTTGTTTTTGTAATTTGATTCGAGCTCAAAGAAAATAAAAAAATATGAACTTTTTGAATTAAAAATTCCTAGTCAAACAAACGTATGTAGTTTCGATTTCCTTGTAGCAATTTAAAATGAATAAGTTATCGAGGTTATGGAAGACTAACCCTATAGAATTAACTGTATGTTTAGTTTACGCAGATATTGTAAATGTAATGTTAATGTATAATTTGAGTTGCTATTGAAAATCAAGCTGAATAAATCATTGAACTCATATATTTAGGTAAATTGGGCAGAAAAGACGAACATCAAAAATTTTAGAACTCCAGGAATCTCGGTGATCTGTACAAAAGTCATTTATTATCACATGCATAATATGTACGTTAGAATACGGATTTACAGATAAACTTAATAATTTTTCTGATGTTTTAACAAATTTGGAAATTTTTACGCAAGGTTACGACTATGAGGTCGTCCTGTCAATTGTATTTTTACAAGATTATTTTATCGCAAGAAGAACCAAAGCTGTATACTTGCAAAA
The DNA here is from genome assembly GCA_963556165.1 of Tipula helvola. Taxonomy (NCBI): domain Eukaryota; kingdom Metazoa; phylum Arthropoda; class Insecta; order Diptera; family Tipulidae; genus Tipula; species Tipula helvola. The sequence goes on from OY744483.1 coordinate 230,021,930, forward strand.
AACACCGTAGAGAAAAAATGATCGAAGGTTCTGATTCGGTTAATGTATTCAAAGGAATTACGGATTGCACCATACTTTCACCCCTATGGTCTATATACTACTTCGAGTTCTTTGATATTAAATTGATGGGATACTCAGCAAGAGAGGGAATATCAAATTGGTGTTGGGTCTTTTCTAAAATTGGTTAAATTCGAGAAACATCAAGTTATAGCTCTGATTTAAGCATACAAATTAGTTATAAGCAACCGGCTTCGGCTAGAGTTATAGTCCAAATCAGACAATAATGCAGCCAGTTGTTAATATGCTACAGAGCATTTTTTTGACTGCCTCGAATACAATTACTCATCTGAAGATAATTCTTATCACTGGAACCGTTCTTTATTAGACAGTTAAGTCTGAAAGGTGGTTGATGAAACTAGAGAGAATATTTATGCGTGTAATAAATAGTTGAATATAAAAAGTTGATAGCACCAACCGAGTCGTGTACAACGAAGAGATTTAAATTTGAAAGAAGTAACTAAAATTCCTGAAATTAGTAATGCAATTAAATGAGCAACGATCTCTGAGAGACAGTTTGCTTTTAACGTCCTACCTTAAGCAGTAGCGAAAACGGAGACATATATGCATCTGCACATATACTTAGCTCCACTAAAAAAAACAAAAATAAAAAACCCAAAAAATGCAAAATAACGTGCCCCATTAAAAAGGAAGACTCCATTAAAGTTTTGTTAACTACACTATGAAATGAAAAGTAAGCTACATAATTTCTTGTCATCTTTGCGCAGAGCGGACCAATGCTAAGCGGCTCTGATGGTTTTTTATTTTAGTATGTGAAATACAATATTATAAATGTAAAGATTTTTGAAATTTTTCTGACGTTTTCCTGTCATCCTTGCGCAAACGGTGCATTGCTAAGCGGCTTTGTGGAGTTTTATATTCTAGTATTGTGAGTAATTATTAAAAAAACACAAATTTTTTAAGAATGTCAAAATTTCTATGAATTTTAGAATTTCATCAAAGCCCCATCCTCTAAGGTATACAACAAATTAAAATAATATTGAAAAGTTTTTGAAAAGTTATGTTTTATACCTTAGGGCTGCTGCCCCAAACTGCTGCTTTGACGATTTATGATAATTCAAATATTCTTACAAATTAGAACAATTTTTAAAATTTTGCATGTTTTGATAATTATTCTCTAGTAAAATAGAACACTCACCAAAGCCGCTTAGCATTGAACCCTTTGCGCAAGGTTGTTAGAAAAATGATAAAAATGTTTCCAGAATAGACTGTGCGTGAAAAGTTTCTAGACTGACATACATATGTACATATATATAAATGGCAAACAAATAGATACATTTAGTAGAATATTCTATCATTTATGTGAATGAAGGAAAATTTCATGTCAATCTCTCAATTTATTCTGTGTTTACATGTTCACAAGCCATTTTAAATTGACGTGACAGTGTGTTTTTTTAAAATGGAAAACATCAAACATCATGCTGTAATTGAATATTTATGTAGAAAAGGTTAAACGGCCAAAAAATTCAAACCGATATGATTAAAGTGTTAGTTACCTGAAACAGGTTGATGGCTCGCGAACACCGGCGCTAAATTAAAATACATGGATTTCCATAAGAGTATTTATAGTAATTATCGAAATTAACGTTTAATCAGCTAAAATGTCCATTCTAGAATGTTTGTGTTTGTTATTGCCTGCATCAAATGCAGTTGCGTCTGATAGCCAACGGCAATTTTTGCGTAAGAGCACTAAAACAAAAAAAAATCAACTAACTTTACTCTTTGACCGAAACATAAATTATCTTGATCAAAAAATTGTTTATTAGCTAAAATGCACTTTTGCATAATTTTTTCTTTGATGTTCCTTGCGTGCGGTTCATTGTTGAAAAACGAAATGAAAGTTAGGAATGCATGCTTACATACTGTAAAAAAATCTCATTTGGCATAATCAAACTTCCAAAATCAGAATCATCTTTAAAATTTTTAAAAAATGTCAACCAATCGGGAGGCGCGGATATTTGTGAGTTTTGTAGAGTACAATGCTCCACACATTTTCTACAATTCTTCAATAAACCAGGCTGTTCTTGGTTATCAGTAACTGGATTTGAAATTTTGTGGTGAATGACATATCCACAAAAATATTTTAGTGCGTTGTCACTTAAAGTTACACTTGCAATTTGATTATTTTCTGATTCGACATTACTGTCTTCTTCAAAATTTTCTGCAAAATTCAAATGTGAAACATCATTTAATTGATGTTCATCAATATTTATTTCCTGTATGCTAACAGAATCTGATAACACAGCCTTCCAGTCAATGTCAATGAGCATGTTATTAATACCGCCCTTACAATTAGCATATTTTGAGCTGTAAATAAGCTATACTGACATTATTCGTTTAAGTACTTCCCGAAATTCTTTAACAGAGGGTTTTCGTTTTTTTTACCGTACGATCGAAAACAAATTTTCCAACCAGTTTTGATTAAACCTATTGGTACATAAATACTTCCAATCTTTTGATTCAAACAAATTTTTAGCAATTAACAGTAAACCTCTTATGGTTTGCATAAAACTTATGGTTTGATGCAGTTGATTTGTACTTTTTTTGAATGGTATGTTAAAAATTTTAATTTTCATAAATAGTTAATGCAGTTTTCTAATTTTACTACAACATTTTCTGAATTTTCAAGCACCCCACTATTCGAGTTTTCCCCGTATAAACGTTTGCTATTTAGTACGTCAAATATTTCATTAAGCCTTTCCAAAAAATCTGCTGTATCGTTAGCCATTAATGCTACATCAGGTGTAAACAATTTTAGTTTTTCAATAGTACGTATACCAGAAACGGCGCTCGAGCTAAATATTTGAACAGCATAAGAAACCTATATATTTTGAAACGTATTTAGTTGTATATGTACAGGTGTTAATTTTGGTACCAGCCGGACAAGTGATGCAGATTCTATTTTGTATAATTGCCTGATTACATCCCAATAAACTATATTATTTAGGTTTCCTACTATCAAGTTATAATTTATTAAATTATTTCGGAGAGATTTTATTAAGTGTGGCACATCATAAATACATATTATTTTGTAATCATGAAGCGTATAATATGGTTGATCCATTGTAACACCTAAAGACTTATAAAAGGATTGATTTGTTTTTCCTTGATAGCAAACCAAACCTTTAACCTTTCATTTCGCTTCTGTAAAAATTACAATTTTGCTCGCTTGTGAGCCATAGTTCATAATCTGGTTTATTTGAAAAAACAGGATCTGATTCCATAGCATTTTCAACCTCATTCTCATTTAGCTTTTCTTCGTCATCTGAATCGGTGTTTCCTAAATTCAAACTAGGTATGGCGCCAGAATATAATTTTTTCTTACGTATATAAGCATTTTCAAAATGGCAATCGCATATAACAGTATTTTTAAGAGATCTAATTATATCGGGCGAATTATAGCAGCTAACTAACCAATTATTATAATATTCCGAATTTCTCGGAGGAAATTGGAAATATTGCTTACTACTGCCTGAAAGGCAATTTTTTAAGCAACATCTACGTGACATTGTCACGACACGAAAAGTACAATTAAAATTGAAAAATCAATAAATGTTGTAAATTTATTTCAAAATGAATATCAATGTTAAATCGATCGAAATAAAATTTGCTATTCCACTTTAATTAAATTATAGTTAAATAAATTAAAGAAAAAGAAAATTTAAATCTATAAAAAAACAGAAAAATTTCACACTCCTGAAAAGAATTATTAGAATATTGTATATTATTTAAAAGTTATTTAAACAATATAAAAAAAATCTGTATTTCAAAATTATTGCTGCAATTGTAATTTTCACTAAAATCACTAATATCGCTTTATTCGTCAAACAGATCGAGAGCAACTAAACCAAACTCCAAAAATATGAAAAATCGAAAAGCAAGAAATGTTTCATTCCCTCCTATTTATTTATTTATTTTTTTTTTAAATTCAATTTCAATTCAAATGCGACAAAAGAGAAAAAAAATATAAGGTTTATATACTCGTCGAATTCGTATTCTTGAAATTCACCTGAAAATTCGCGACTTTTTGCGGTGAATTTCAAGAATACGGGCCCAGTGGTGAAATGTTGCAACCATCACGCTTTTCGCTTCGATGCATTTTCGATAGAATAACTGTACTCCTTTGTTAAAAAATATAAAATTGTAAAACAATTTAGTTCTAAAATACCGTTATTCTATCGAAAATGCATCGAAGCGAAAAACGTGATGGTTACAACATCTCACCCCAGGAATAAATAAAACCAAAGTTAGCTCTGCACCTGCACGTGTTTTTTTTTGCACTTACACAAAGACGATGTTATTTAGTTTAAAAATATTACTACAGATAGCATATTTGCCTGTAAAATAAAACTAAAAGCGTTGCCATTAAGGAAGAGAGATCTAGTATAAGTTTTCTCTGGTTAAACCATCTGGACTGTAGAGAGGACACAGACTGACAGATAAACAGACTGACAGATAGACATCATTTCGAAACCCACTTTTTCGGACTCAGGGGACCTCAAAACAGATAAATCTTCAATAATCTCAAGATCCAAAATTTTCATGATTACTATTCACACTTTATTTTGGATATATTACGTTTGTAGTTGTACGGTCGTGGGACTACTTAAAAAAAACAAAAAAAATTATCCCCACTCCGTTTAATTTTTTTCTGAAATGTTTAGTATCGTTCTAATTGAAAGATAATATTATAATAGAGATAGTTCAATCAGTGCAAAATATAAAAATAAATCTAGGGTACCTCCATCATACCGAAGGGAGCCTCCAGTTTAAATAAAATTTATAAAAACATTTTTTTGCTTACTGTATACACGTTTACAACAAAATAATTTCGTTTTTGCTGTTTCCTTTTCTATATTTCTATACTCACACACAATCAATGTGCAACATAAATAATAAAATAGCATATTGTTTGAATGGTGTTGTATTTTTCTTGGCTTGCTTCAAGAATGATAAATTAGAAGATTGTCCAACTCAGATGGAGAGTAAAACGACTGGTTCCTATGCTTTATTTTTTAATTTTATTTTTTATCCTCTCTTCTAATACGATAGTGAACCAAAAATGTTGTACTTAAATGAATTGTCGTGTCGTCAAATTACTATGAAGAGAACGATAATTTTGTTTACCACTGTATATGCAACATAAACATTAAATTAAATAAATAACCAATGATGAATGAGAGTGAATGACCAAATATATTATACCGCCACACTACATACAATAAGAGGAAATGAAAGGTACATAGATTAACACTTTCACAACAATGATCATGTGATCATATTTATTCATGTTTCTCGCTCACACCGCTGTAAAACCAACCAAATATTTGAAGAACCAAGGGTGAGTGAAACAAAGTTTAAATAACAGGTGAAAAAAAAGTCAGATATACAGACTGGTTCCTACGCTTTATTTTTTACAAAAAAAGAGAGTAACGTATTTTGAGTTGCATAATCTTGTAATCTATCATTCTTGGGCTTGCTTTAACTATAAAATATAAAAGACTTGTCTAACAAGCAAATTATTTTGTGGGTATATTTTAAGAATATTGCTCATGCAATAAAACTTTATTGGATAACAAAATCGCATCCGTGCAAATACTTAAGACACGTTTACAGTGAGTTGATTTTGTTGCGGTTGGAGTATTTTATTGCGCTTGCACAAGGTGTTGATCATTTGTGAAAAAGCTGGGATGAAGTTTATGATTCTAAAGTGCTAAAAGGTTAAGGTAGCATTAATATTAAAATAAATTTGGCCCTAATGGTGTTCTACAATTTATTTTGAGTGTTCCGTGTTGTGAAGCAATGGCTTGTAAAAACAGTTCATTTGTATTATTAAAGCTGATTTTGGGCTTTCCCAATCCTTATAAATAAAATAAAAACACAAATTTATAATATTCCTAAATGATTTTATTCTCTTTTGAATGATTTAATAACAAATGCTGATCCGTTTTGATAGAAAACACAAACAACAATGATATTTTCTATTGTTGTAGAATTGTTAACCGTGAATTACGAGAGAACTTTTGTTTGTTGTTGAAGACTGTTTAGCATCCATTGGCAATGCTTTTTTATAAGAACTTTAATCATAAAATTCAAAATTTTTAAACGATGTTCTAAGCAGCTATTATTTGAAAAATAATATTCAGCGTATTGTGGAGCGTTATTCGATACAACTATCCATTATAGTTTGTTTAATATGCCTCTCGTGGTATCGTTTTTGAAATATGCGGCGAAAATTCTCAATTTGCATTTTACATAGCAAAAAGAAGTCTTCTTTTGGGCAATTTAGTGATCCAAAACTATTATCATTATAATAATTTTTGTTGTATAAAAAATATTCATTGTCCAGCTGGATGTTATTTTTAGACGACATATTTTCCAAACATATTAAGCAATCGATTTTACCAATTACTACAAAAATAACATAACCAACAAAATATTTCATGGAATTTTCTCCAATTGCTGTAGTTACATAAAACGATTCCCCAAATTCGCATAATTCTTCGCTTTGTTCTTCTGATATTTCTGGTAAAATAGTGTCTTTCCGCTGATCCTCTTCTTGAAACTCGGTACTTAAAAAATCATCTCCGTCTGCTTCACAGTTAGAAAAATTGGATTTAAATTGTAATTTGGACGATATTATTTGTGACAGGATATTATTAAATTGAAAAACGGATGGGTTTTTATTGTTACCACCTTTATATCGAACCTGAGCAAACAAATTTTCGATTGGGTCTTGATTTAATCGATTCGCTAAAATTTAGTTAACGTTTAGATTTGGATTTCTACAAAATTCAGTTCCCAATAGTATTGCCGCATTAATGGTTTGCACTATACCATCAATGCAATAGATAGATTTAGCTCCTTTAATTGTTGTATTTTTAAAATAAATTAAATAGCTGTTTAATGTTTGAAAAATTTTGTTATTTTCAGCCAAAGCACATCGATAAGGGTTGGAATTAAAGAGTGTTTTGCTATTTAAACAATTGAATAAATTATTAGAAACTTCAGTAAATTTTGCTGTTGATATAGCTAATTCAGGATCGAAATATATTTTTAAATCCACTGCGGTTTTAATTCCAGCCACGACACTCTTACTAAAAATTTGGGTGGCGTATCGAACACGCATTTTTTCAAATGTATTTGGATATACATATGTGCTTTGATGTTAGTTTAGGACAAAGTTTTGTGGTCGCATTTTTTCCCAATTATACAATTTTTGAATCACACTCCAACAAACTAAACCATCCGGACTATCATATTTTGTACCTTTTAATAAATTATTTCGTAAACTTTTTATTAAATGACAAATATCATATAGGCAATAAATTTTTCTATCATTATATACAAAATAAGGATGCTCCGAGGTAACGTTCAAGTTTTTAAAACATTTTCTATTGTTGCTACCCTGATCGCAAATTATTGCAACAACATTTAAGCCCACAGTTTCACAAATTCTTAAATTTTCATATACAATTTTTTGAAGGTTTGAACCAGAAATATTGGTTTTTGTGGAATAATAATTTAAGATAAATTTCCATTGTGAGCATATGCTTCTGACCATAAAAACACAAACGGATTGCGCAATTGAACGCGTTCTAAAAGCACCAAAATCTTGAACACCTTGAATTTCATCATGAACTTCGTTGTATGTTAAATTTTGCCTAATTTTAATTTCATCGAAAATTAATGTCACCTGTTTTCCTCTATCATCAAGAGCTCCAACTGCTGATATGAGTCCTTTTAACAGTATTTCATTTGATCCAGGCCTCAAATTTTTTATTGGTCTCCATCTATTTATCGATGATTTAGACGGTAAATTAAATTTTAAACAATTTCTCATAAAAAAATAAGTTGCTGGAGATTTAAAATAAAGGGTCTGTGCTAGTTGCTTTTGTAAATCGGTAAACACATTTTTCCTGTTAGTTGGTGCAACCATCATTTCCACAAATGATTTAGCCGTAGGTTCCAGGTCAGTTCACTCTAGAAGTATATCATTACATTTTTTGTTATTTTTCACTAATAAAATTTGAATTTTTCGTTTTAGAGTGAACACTTTGGAAGTAAGATACTTAATTTTAATTGATTTTTTAGTTAATCTTGATTTAAGAGTTTCTATTTCTTGTAATAATTCATGATTTTGTTTTTTATATTGATAAACGGTTTTAATTGTTCGCTTACTTTCAGCTGTCGACGCTTTATTAAGAACCATTGAATCTAAATTGACAATCTCTGATTGCGGATTATCCAAAGGTAGATGAAGAGATGGAATAGCTTTATTTATTAGTCTCTTCTTTCCAATAAACTTGGGATCAAAATGGGTACTACATATTCGTTTTTTATGTAAATTATCAAGTACAAATAGATTAGGTATTATGCGACATGCAATTAACCATTCCTTTGCTTGAACGACATTTTTAGGGAAACGAAATAATTTTAATTTAGAATTTCGTCTCGAGTTATGGCAATTACTCACTATACAATTCAAGCCCGATACTGATTGATTCATTTTTGTTTAAATATTTGCAGAGACTAAGCGTACTTCACAACACAAAAAAGATTTAAAACTAAAATGGAAATGCAATGGAAATGTCAATGCAAATACACAAAATAAAAGTAAATTAGTTTGTATAGGTTTTAAAAGTAAACATGAAAAAATAGAAAAAGTTTCGAATTGAAATTACACAAGCAGAATTGAAGTAGGTGTGTATATGTATTATATTGTACAGTAAACTAGAGAAATGCGTTTCTTCTTTTTAGTTTTACATTTCCTATAAAAATATCTACATACAGTAAAATTCTGCTTTGAAGGAGTCATCTCATTATAATATCATCTTTGATTAAACATAATTGAAAAAAAGAACGCACCACGCCTTCCATGCAACTTTTTCCACGACGCACTTTAAAGGTTAAGAATGTTTTCTTTATTTACTTTGGTAAAAGTCGCAATTAATTTGCCAACATTTTCGTTTAACATTTTCAATCTAAAAATTCCAAATTTGTTTAGAGATCATTAGATAAAGACTAGTTAAAATTCATTTGAAATCTGGGTGAAACCTTTTTTTTTTTTTCGCTGGCGCTACATCCCATGGAGGGATTTGGCCGCTTCATTTTTGAAGTTTCGTAATCATTTTTTTTAACGGATAATGAGTGATTAATTCATTGATCCAACTTAACCAGCCGTGATTTTTTCATCACCCGCCGGGGATCGAACCCGGGACCTCCGGAGCTTAAAGCAAGCATGCTAACCACTGTGCCACCGGGGCGGTGAAACCTTGCTTTAATCAAAATACATTGTCACCTCAATCATGTGAAATTTAAAATACAAATATTAAAGTCCACTTCTCAAAATATCCAGCAAAAAACTGAATAATTTAATCAACGATTAATTAAGTGATTAAATAATATACATATTGAAATACTTTCATATGCCTAAATGTTAGCTATATGTACACACAAAATAATTTAAATAATTTTCATTAAAATTAAAATTCACGTTACGCATAATTTACACCGATTAACATGGAAGTTACCGTTTTTTTTAAATGTTCGTTAATGTTTTTTGTTATAGAGCGATATGTTAATTTTATATTGTTTTTTTTCCATGGCTATTTACAGGTCTAGCAACAGATATCATGCCGTCCACAACAACAGCAGCAACACCGTCACCATCATCAATAACGGATGAATTAACATCAATAGTAACTACAGCAAAAAACAGACCCATTGAAAGTACAACAACAGTGATAACTGAAACGAGGAGAAGTACGATAATTTTCAAAAATAGGACGGTGTACAGCCGCGGGGATGATAATAATGTATCAAATACAGTATCTCAATTAAATTATACAATAGTGCCAACCAAAGAATATAGTAAATTAGTTGAATCATCAATAAATAGTATAGAATTAAAAAATAGTAATAGTAATAGTGATAATAAAATTGTAAAAAGTAAGAATGATTTAATATATCAACCGCCGCAGCAATTGCAACAAATTCAAATAAAAAATTTAAATAATTTTTTATTACAACAAAAACAATTGCAGCTACAACAACAAAGCGTGCTGAACAGTAATACACTAACAATTAATAATAACAAACAATTAGCTAAATCAACACAAAATGATGTTGCAATAACAAATTTTAGTAATAGAAGTATTAATAGTAATAGTAAGACTAGTAATAACAATAGTAGTAATAAAAATGACGATATTGAATCTAATATGATTGATAATGAAATGAAAATTATGAATTTTAGTACAGAAAATTCAACAGTAGTTACATATCAAGTTGGTTCAATTGCAATGATACCATGTTCGGTGAGGAATTTAGACGAAGGAATGATGGTAAGTTGAAAACTATTTATTTTTTAAATAACAGTTCCATTTATAAATCTATTTTTAGTTTTTTCAGCTGAAACGTTTTTTGATTGGTGTAGGGTTCTGTAATATTATTTTGTGCTAATTAAAGCTTCAGCTTTCAAAAGCTATTCGGGTTAATTTTCAAACCCGTAATACGTATTTACGCTTTTCAAAATTAACCCTGAATAGGGTTCGAAAGCTAAAGCTTTAATTAGCAAAGAATAATATTTCCTTTCTCTCTTTGTGAAAGGAAACAATAGTTATTTACGTCACAAAGGCGGTAAATGAGTTATTACAGTACGAGTTCGACGTTTCGGCTCCTTCGTCGCCTCGTCCAGAATTTTGAACGAGTACTGTAACGATTATTTAACGTACGTGTAACGTACAACGTTTTATTTCATACTACATGGGACATTAATTCGATTTTTTCATTTAAAATTAAATATTAAAGTAAAAGCATGAATTTGAAATTTAAAGAATATTAATCCAAATGATTTTCAAATTATCAAGTTACCCTAGTTATTTTTTTTTATTTCATACTATACTGAAAATCAATGTTTACGTGATTGATTTCAGTCCGGAAAACGAATCATTACGGTACAAAAAAAATAACAGTCTGGAAAACGAGCCATTATGGCCGGTCTCCACTCGTCGCGACGAACTGAAATTGTGTCGCGAAGAACTAAAATTGTCAGGATGTCATGACAAAATTGGTATATTATACCTATAACTACTAACATAACAAATAATTATATTTTCTCTGTTTTTGTTTATAAAATATAAATCTATTTACAAATGCCATTTTGGATAGTGAGATAATAAAATATACCAAATCAAGACATATCTCCCATTTAGATTTGCAGTTTTTAGAATTTTTTATTTTATTTAAGTAAATTAAATTCAAGCTGCTTGAAGCTGAAAGGAATGTATATAATAAACCTTTAATAATATGAATGTCGCTCGTTTTGCCGATAGCTATCAAATAAAATTCTCCAACTGAAATTACAAATTAAACTTATGTATGAGCCAAGTATTGTTACAAAAACCATTTTAAATTAAAATAATTCAAAAGTAACATTTTATTTTCAAAATTTAATTATTCATTTATGTTTATTGGTATTGTTACAACTATTATTAATTCTCTAATAATTTTGAACAAACTAAATGTTTTTTGGCATTGGCACAAATAATTGAGAGTAAAACACAAATTACGCTCACTTCGTCACGACAAAATTTCAAAAAAGATGAATTGTGATGTTTTGGTTCTCTTCGTCACGAGTAATGCGCATGATCACAATCAGTTTTGTTTATGTATTCATACCAAGTTTACCCAATAAACAATAATTGGCGTAAGCTCGTGCCAATTTTTCTTCGTCGTGGCAAGTGGAGACCAGTCTTTACAGTACAGAAAAATATAAAGCCAAACAAATAAAAAATAACTATGGTAACTTGATAATTTGAAAATCATTTGGATTGATTTTCTTTAAATTTCAAACTCATGTTTTTCCTTTATTTTAAATGAAAAAATCGAATTTATGTTCCATGTAGTATGAAATAAAACGTTGTACCATAGACATTCATACTATCTAGATTTCTCATTTCATTATAACTAAAGGAAAAAAACAAAACTTCTGACAATTCCAATGTTATCGTTGTGTTGTATATTTTATAAGGCAATGATTTGAGAATGCGTTGCAAATATAATACGTATATGCAATACACTGATAACATTTGAATGGCAAATTTTTATTTTTTTTTTGTGTTTTAAGTCAAATGAGAAATCTATTATGATTGTCTATGGTTGTACGTTACACGGACGTTAAATGATTGTCACAGTTCTCAGTAGTTTAGAACTATTAAAAAATTACTTTATTTTCAAATAAACTCAATCAAATCACTGTTTTTACTTATAATAAATGGTATAAATGACTAGTTTTTGTAAGATGCCTCTGAGGGTAATATTCGACTTAAAGTATTGACATGGTTTTTATTTGGCTTAATCTACACTACTCCAAAAAATTAATGGAACACTAATTTTTTTCAATTTTTTTTTGTGTTTTTTGAAGAGCTGTATCTTAGTAAAATACGGTCGTACAGAGATGAAAAGAAAAGCATTTTAAAGATTCAAATCTCTAGTTTTGAGACATTTGAGCGGAAAATGTTTGTGAGATACCGTTATCACGCAATCATAAGAAAGAGCGCGAAGAAAAAAATTCGATTTTTTTTTTTCTAAGGTGCCATGGGCTCGGGAAATTTGTTTTAAGTTAAACCAATGCATAGGTCGGTTAGCCTGTTAATTAGGCGTAAATTTAATTTCATTCTGGTCTCTCTATGTCAACTTTTTGCTGAGATATCTGACTTTGAATCATAAAAGATCCTTTTGCCTTTGATCATCGATATCTCAGCAACCAATGGGCGCTTTCAGGTCCGCCAACTGTTGGCAACATGTTAGTAAAATAAACATGTTGGGTTCTGAAAGCTACCGATACATCAAAAATGAAATGCCAACACTGTTGGGCTAAATGTCATATTTTCCATCATAGTTTGTATGTCGATACATTTAGGTAGCAGTTACTATACATATTTCGATTTTGTTAGTTTTTTAATATCAAAAGAAAAAGAAAATAAAAAATTAAATGTACATATAATTTAATTTAGTATGTATGTATATATGTATAGTACCTACATACTTTTAATTAATATTCTGACATGACATACGATAAATTTACACTCACTAAATATTATATTATAAACCGATCTAAATATTATATCTATTATTCTTACAGAACTTTTAATTTAATTGATTTTATTTTATATTTTAAATTTTAAATTTATTAATTTTAAATACTGAAAAACTGCAATGTTTTGCAAAAGTATAAAAAATTTTGACAAGTGATCCATCAGTTTCATTCAGTCACATTTGTGATGGGAGCATGTATCATAAGATGTGATACTGATCAGTAGCGGCAACATGTTGGCGGATCTGAAAGCGCCCATTGACTGCACAGTAAACTTTAGGGCATCCTTAAAAACTTCAGTAAATTTCCTACAAGACCCTTTAATGATTAGTGGAGAACAAATTTTTTTTTTCACCCTCAATACTGATTTGAAAAAAGTACAAAAAAACGACTTTTTAGGTTGTCTTAATAAATCTACCGTTACTTTACAAATATTGAAGAAAATACTAATGTTGCCAGGCCATTTTACAGTTTAATGTACTCCTAATAGCCCTGTATTATTTTCAAATTGATCCATCCAACCGTTTTTTCGGACAGATTGATCAAAGTTTTACAAAACAATTAAAGGAACAAGTATTCATCAAAATAAAAAACGACTTTTTCACATTTTGCGTTAGTTACTTGTTAACCCTTAACGATCGTACGATTTTTTTTGTAATACTCGCCGATAAGAGACGATAGAAAATTAAATAAAGTTCTGCAATATGACCAATTATGATGGAACATGGCCATTTCTCATCCGATTTTAGTGAAATTTGGTACGCACGATGGAAATGGGATTCTAAACTGATTTTTGGGTAAAGTTCTGGAATATGGCCAACTAGGATGGAACTTGGCTATTTCTTAACCGATTTTGATGAAATTCAGCATGTACGATGGAAATGGGATTCTAAACTGCTTTTTGGATAAAGTTCTGGAATGTGGCCAACTAGGATGGAACGTGACTATTGCTCATCCGATTTTAGTGAAATTTGGTATGGGCGATGGAAATGGGATTCTAAACTGATTTTTGGATAAAGTTCTGGAAAATGGCCAACTAAGAAGGAACTGGGCCATTTGTTATCCGATTTTGGTGAAATTTGGTATGCGCGATGGAAATGGGATTCTAAACTGATTTTTGGATGAAATTCTGGAAAATGGCCAACTAGGAAGGAACTTGCCCATTTCTTATCCGATTTGGATGATATTTGGTATAACCAATGAAAATGGGATTCTAAACTGATTTTTGGATAAAGTTCTGGAATATGGCCAACTAGGATGGAACTTGGCCATTTCTTATCCGATTTTGATGAAATTTAGCATGTACGATGGAAATGGGATTCTAAAATGATTTGTTGATGAAGTTCTGGTATATGGCCAACGAGGAAGGAAATTGGCCATTTCTTATCCGATTTTGATGAAATTCAGCACGTGCCTTAGAAATGGGATTCTAAACTGATTTTAGGATAAAGTTCCAAAATTTGACCAATTGTCATGGAACTTGGAAGTTTTGTATCCTATTTTATAACGATTTTAGTTTTTCACTTTTAAAACACATGTCGAATTTCTTTTATTCGTTTAAGGAATAGGCAAGCGCCTTCTAACTTTAACATATAACTTTAACCAAAAATAATTTTAGAGTTTAATTTCTATAGTACATGGTGAATTTGTTTAAAATCCGATAAAAAATGGCCAAGTTCCATCCTAATACGGTTTATTCCAGAATTTCATCTAAACATAATTTTAAAACCCAATTTTCATTACAAATGCTGACTTTCATCAAAATCTTATAAGAAATGGCCAAGTTCCTACCTAATTGGACATATTCCAGAATTCCATTTCCATCGCGAACACCAAATTTCATCAAAATCGGTTTAGAAATGGCCAAGTTCCATCCCAGTTGGCCATATTCCAGAACTTTATCCAACAATCAGTTTAGAATCCCATTTCCATCGTGCATACCAAATTTCATCAAAATCGGTTAAGAAATAGCCAAGTTCCATCCCAGATGGCCATATTCCAGAACTTTATCCAAAAATCAGTTTAGAATCCCATTTCCATCGTGCGTACCAAATTTCATCAAAATCGGTTAAGAAATGGCCAAGTTCCATCCTAGTTGGCCATATTCCAGAACTTTATCCAAAAATCAGTTTAGAATCCCATTTCCATCGTACATGCTAACTTTCATCAAAATCGGATAAGAAATGGGCAAGTTCCATCCTAAACTTTATCGAAAAATCAGTTTAGAATCCCATTTCCGTCGAGAAATGGCCATGTTCCATCATAATTGGTCATATTGCAGAACTTTATTTAATTTTCTATCGTCTCTTATCGGCGAGTATTACAAAAAAAATCGTACGATCGTTAAGGGTTAACTAACGCAAAATGTGAAAAAAGTCGTTTTTTTATTTTGATGAATACTTGATTCCTTCAGAATCAGAATGAAATTAAATTTACGCCTAATTAACAGGCTAACCGACCTATGCATTGGTTTAACTTAAAACAAATTTCCCGAGCCTTACAAAAAAAAAAAAAAAAAATCGAATTTTTTTTCTTCGCGCTCTTTCTTATGATTGCGTGATAACGGTATCTCACAAAAATTTTCCGCTTAAATGTCTCAAAACTATAGAGATTTGAAGCTTTAAAATGCTTTTCTTTTCATCTCTGTACGACCGTATTTTACTAAGATACAGCTCTTCAAAAAACACTAAAAAATTGAAAAAAATTAGTGTTCCTTTAATTTTTTGGAGTAGTGTATATTGAAGGGAATCATTGGTTATTAATAGCTTCTAGTTCAAGGTATTTATCACATCTTCAGCCGAAAGTACAGTTCACTAATAATAGTTTAATGTTTTATTGACGAACAGGAGTTAATAGAATTATAGGTTTTATTCAAGATTATATTGTATTATTAATATCCAACTTTCTTATAACTGGGTTTTCCTTTTTGCCACAAGTCTGGGCGTTCAAATATTTTTCGATCTTTAACTTTAATCGAGATGGGGTTTTCCTGTTATTTGTCAAAATTGAGCGTTGGAGCTCCTTGACCCCGCGGCCCGATTACGTTGAAATTTAAATAAAAAGAGTAGTCGCCGGAAGTAGAGCAATGTATACAATGATCTCTTATGAAATTACACCAAAATACGTAAAACAAACAAACACCAAATTTCAATTTACTGTCTCGTTTCGTTTTGAATCTGTCTGTTCATACGCGTATTTTATTCAAAATATTCTTTAAAATAAAAACATTCTTAATAAAATTTTAAAAGATCACATTTATTTTTTGTAATTTAAATAAAAAACTAAAGAAAACTCATCTATAGTAGCGTTGGGCGCCACGCCAACGTTATAGGCAAGCCAATTTAGTTTGTACGGTTAGCGAAAACAGTCCGACCAGAGCTTGTGAATTTTACTCCGATCTCTTATTGAAAAATCAGTCGATTTGGTTAATTTCAGTAAGCCTTCGTGGTTTATACAATTCACAAAACAAAATGTAATAAGTGTTAAACATATAGGTACACTTTTCAAAGAACACATTTACAACTTAATTAGGTGCATTGTCGAAAGCGAATTGATCTTTTGCATTTTGCATGCGCGCGTTCGTTGTAATTCAAATGAATTAATTTTGATAAATACTGGTTTAGAAATTAAAAAAATATTAAACGTTTTAAATTTAAAATTTATCAAATCATACATGCAGTACGGTATTTGGTACATTAGGGTATAAGGTACACTACCATCATACCCTAAATGTACCATATACCGTTGGGATCGGGGTATTTGCCTGCAAGACAAAATCTTGTTTTGCCGTTCAATCTTGTTTCTTGAATTCTTACCGTATAAAAAACTAGTTTACCAAAATTTTGTTGGACAAAATCTTGTTTTTTTAAAATTTTGTTTTCCGAAATAATTATTTTGATTATTTTATAGCGAAATAACGAATTTTTAGTAAAATAGTTTTTCTGGGATCGATATAAAATCCGCTCCTACGTGCGGCACGCAGTGCGGCATGTTTGCTGATCCCGGCTCCTACATCCCTCGAAGTTCAAATCTAAAGCCCCTCGGGGAGCTAAGCGGGGGGGGGGAGCGCAGCGACCTCCCGCGTGCCCGTGAGAGTTACCGAAGCCGTTAGACTCGACAATTCTAAGTTAAATTAGTCGATGTCATTTTGCTTCAATTTATTTTCCTCAGAATAGAGAAAAAAATGTACTGGAAATTGTTATGCAAGATTTTGTATGGCAATATTTTATAATTGCAAACATTTTGTAATGCGATATTTTAGAATGCAAGATTACATACCCAACCCAGTTTTTTCTATGTCCCTTATTTTGTTAATTTTTTCACATGAGCTGGCATTTATGGTATACATTGGTTCAGATTCAATTAATAAAAAACAAATTTTAATAATTAATTTGCATACACACATTTTATTTAAAATTATAATTTCACAAGTTAGTTTCTCTTCTTGAGATATGTTTGTAAAAATATAATAAAAATTAAACTAAATTTAATGGATTAGTGCTTCAAATCAATAAAGAACTATATTATTTTCGATGCCTTTAAGGGAAGACGTTTCCTCTTTAGGCCGTCGATTTATCATGATATATTTCAGTTTTTCTTCTTTTTCTAGATATTTTATTTGGAAATAATTGTTCACCCAGATCTTATTTTGTCGATTCGGTTTCTAATAAATATTTTATTCTTTGCCTAATTCATCTATAAGCTTATAAAGTCCAACATGCAATTTTCAAACAACAACTTGCAGCCTCCTAGGCCAAGACTCCAAATTGTTTTGAGTTCGTGGAAAGTTATTCTCAAAAGATTGAGCAATAGACCAAAAATTGGGACTATATCGTGACGGTTTATTGTTTTCTACCAGCACGACCCGAAATATAATTTGTATTTATCGATGATGCAATAATTTTTCCATCTTCATTCCAAGACATCCTCTAATTTAGATACACAATGAATAAATTTCATCAGGTAGAAACGAAGGCTAGGGCAGCCAGCAGATTCGAATCTTAATACTAAAAATCTACGTCGTTACCATATCTGGAAGCCAATTTTTCTTTTCTGCACGTTTCGCCAAATAATTTGGGTAAATTGAAATAAACAACCCTTAAAAATTAGATCCGGCAGGAAATTGTTTAGTGCAGAAACTGAAGCTAGTTCGAAATTGAAATTCTTGTAGGAAGTAAATTAATGGAATGAGAACAAGCAATTTGGAATAGCTCATAGAAAAAACTCATAATATAAATTTAACTCGGATATCACCTCGTGGGATAAACTTTCCCTTGTGGATAATATCTCGTTTTGCTCACTAGTACCATAAATAACTATTATCCATATATATAAGTACACATAGAAGTAAACAAGTTTTTGGTGACAAGATTTTGTAAAACAAGATTTCGGAGAAAATATTTTAGCAACAGTCTTTTGTAAACAGTCTTGTGAAGTACAGTAACACGTGGCCAACCCTATGCCGTTACGTACCATATGCCGTTTAAAAATATGCCGTTTTTAAATATGCCATAATGTACCATATACCGTAGTGTACCATATGCCGTTTTGAAATATGCCATTTTGAAATATGCCATAGTGTATCATATGCCGTAGTGTACCATATGCCGTTTTGAAATATGTATGCCGTTTTTTCGTATTCCGTAATGAAATATGCCTTTATCGACCGGGACCCGTACATTACTTAGTTTCTCCTTCACTTCGGCCTTGGTTTATATACTTTTATACAAACATAATAAAACCATTCTTTTAATATTTTTTTTAATTCTCTTACCCTTACTATGTATACGAAAAAAATTATTTTTTACCACCATCTTCTCAATACCGATTTTATATACATGATGAAAAATTAAATTAATATCCCTTCTCTACAATTTCTTTATTCTTCATTATGTTAAAAGTTATAACTCCTTTTTTTATCTTGCTTATATTTATATAACAATATTACATTTCTGTTTTCTTCCTTTTTTATAAGGTTTCATGGATACGACGAAAGGATTATCATTTAATAACGGTTGGATCAACAACGTACAGTAGTGATGAAAGATTTAGTGCGATACACTTGCAAGATGCTGAGGTAGGTATCGTTTTTTTAAGTTGTTGATAATGAATTTATAGCAAAAACATATTTTCTATAAGCACAGGATGATGGTCTTCGTTGTCGTTTATAATTCAGATTTTGTTTTAAATGCCGACTTTGATCTGAGAAGAATTTGTGGAAATTAATATTTGGATAATATCATACAATTTGGAATGCCATTTAATATTGTTGGTAAAGCAAATTGGAACCAATAAGCTTTCTTTTACCTGTACGACTACGATAAACCCTAAACCACAGATAAACCAGATGAAACCAATGGGAACAAATTTTTGATTAATATCAACGGCGCTAGTTTATATGGATATATTTCTAGTGGCACCCCACAATCTAAAACATTAGGTGCATTGTGGGGTGCCAGTTGGTATTTCATTATTAAGCCACGTTTTCAATGAATTGGTACTATTGGTTCGTCTGATTATATTTGTTTGTGTCCTAAACTGAAGTCACTTTAAAATACGACAGATTGTTAGGCGTAATGGTGAAACTAAGTAGGCATTTTTTCAACAAAAAATTAAAAAAATTCTGTTGTTAGCTACTTTTCTTACATTTCGCTATACGAGATATATTGGGTATGTATTGTAATCGCGAAAAAAATTTTGTTCCAGATTTTCACATTCTCGACGAATTAGGTTACCAGAACCCCGAAATATCGATCAGAAAAAATGTCGTGTCCGTCCTTCCAGTCGCACATTTTTATTATTTTTGTTTTGCCTCCCATTCTCACAAATATTGATAGTTTTGATCGAAATTTTGTACAATAATAGATTTTAGTAAATAAGCATTTTAGTATATTAACTTTTAGGTCCATTCGAGTATAGAATAGAGGGGGTCTGCAGTGGAAAAGAAAACTGCCAAACAGATTTTCTCAAAAAAACGAGACCGACGATTTTTTTGTTATGTTGGTGATAAATTTGACAATTCATCATCTACTTGTTCACAAATTTTAAGTCGATTGAAGCATTGCGTGGCGCAGGTTTAGGAGAGCTGATAATATAAAATGAAATGCTATAATGACAAGGAGGTGGGATTCGGTAACAAATGATAGTTAACGTTAATTCTGATTTTGTATTGGTTGTGTATTATTTTGTATTTTCGAATGGTTATTTTGTATTTGGTTTGGTGGTCTTTAATGGATGCTTTATGGGAAAAGTGTCGTCCGAGAGTCGGATAGACCCAATTTTTTTTTGTGGAGTTGTTTGTTTTCTTATTATAAGAGCTTTGAATGCTCAATTTTAAACCACCTGTAGGTCACCCCTTTATTTTGTTTAACTAAGTTCGGCTACTAGACATTCTTCCTTATCTATCCAAAAAAGTGGTTAAAGTAGTGAAAAATATCTGTAGGGCATCTGTAATAGTGATTTTCGATAAACTAAAATAAAAATGTAGCGTGTAATAAATAGTTTTAATTACGTTTATTTAATATTCACTAATTCTGTTTGGTATTACTAAAATGGTAATTATGTAAATGCTGTGTAATTAATTGTTACATATATGAGAGCGAAGAGAGATTCGATTTCCAGCCATTTCGAAAACCTGCATGAAGTATTTAAAACTAAACCTACACAAACAAAGCCATACACTTGACATTCGTATCAATACAAGTTAGCAGTATATATCGATATGATAAATGGGCTAAATCCTATTGAAATGACCGATGTGCATTTGCGAGAGAGATGTCTTATATCCCGGTTGTTGATGCTCGTTAACAAATAGTAATTCGAAAAGTACTTATCCGATTTATATGAAACAAAGACAGATTTATATACCTAAACCAGAATAAGAAAAACATAGTATCTATGGCTAAGATTTCTAGCCGGTCGGATTCCAAAGTTATAGAAGCGTAAAGGATTCTTCCACAATACGATACACGTAAAAAACAATAAAAGTAATAGAAATTACTTTCAAAATTTTATTTTGTGAGTGGTGAATGAAAATGATTTTATTTGTATGTACATAAAATAGATTTTTTTAAATTATATTCAAGCCGCATACTACAAAAAAAAATCAGTAACTTTTTTGATAATTTCGCAACAGAAGAACTTGACGGGCATAAACTTTTCTCAACTTTTCGGTAATTTTTTCCCCCTCCATACCAACTTAAAAAAACATATAGTAGATTGCTCTACAAGTAAAGAAAAGTGATAGTTTTCCAGCGAGTAAAATTGTTTAATTTACAAGCGAGCGCTGGCGAGCGAGTGGATTAACAATTTTACGAGCATGGAAAACCACTTTTCTTACGTGTCGGACATGCTATTATTTCGTGTATTTGACGATAAATCAGGTAAAAATAAAAAAGGTAGACCTAGTTTGGATCAAAGTATGTATGCATATCATCGGCTGACGCCTCGTCCCAGCAACTTCCATACTCGTCCGGGAATATATCGTTTTTCCTACACGGTACACAATATACTATTTTCCATACGAGAAAAAAAAATATGTTTTTTAAGTTGGTATGGAGGGGAAAAAAATTTACAAATTATATGAGAAAATTTTATTTCCGTCAAGTTCTTCTGTTGCAAATTATCATAAAATTTACTGAATTTTTTTTGTAGTATGCGGCTTCAACCAACGAAAATGTTATATGTACATGCAAGTTCACGTAATAAAAAAGTTTTGTTTATACCTCTTTATTGTAGTATTGGTGCCTAATCGTATATTTAAATTTAAAATGATTAATTTTAGCTAAGCAACCGATGGAAAAAAACAGCCAAATCGAACACAAATGTCTTATACAAGCGTCGTCAAAACCAACAAATATGTTTCTACAGGCCGTACTGTATCTATGGCGCACGCATACTATTAAATCCAAATCCTACTATTTCTATAAGTGTTAGTTGAATGTTATACTATTTTTGATACAAACTACAATTTAAAATCGAAGTATGTGACTGGGTCACGAGTCACGACTCTAAGGCCCGTTGTACATTTCAGCTAAGCTAAGCTATAAAACATATCTTAGTTTAGCTTAGTTTAGTTCGCTAGCTCGATATCCGCACATTTGAGCTAATAAATTGGTTCACACATCCTTATACTCCTATATTTTATTTGTGACGCACCCATTAGGTTACTTCAAATTAATTCTGTCCATCGAAAATACGACATAATAATGTCTGCAGATGAATTAGAAAAAATTATAGAAAATAAACTTTATTATCTATATGATAAATATGTTTAAGAAATTTTTGCTTTATTATTATATATTTAAAATGTCTTCCTTTCGTATAGAATATTTTGACAGAATGAAATTTAAATAACATTGTATGTGCGTCAAAAATAAAGTATAGGAAAATGTCATTGTATATGTGAGAAACATAGCTGAAAATTGTAAGGCGAAGACAACTCGAGCTATGTTTATTTTCATAGCTGAAAACAGTACAACATAGTTTGCTTAGCTTAGCTCATGTGTGCAACGATTCATTAAAACCCTTTATTTACAAACAGAGCTATGAACATAGCTCAAATCGTTTAGCTTAGCTTAGCTGAAATGTACAACGGGCCTAATACTTACAGAAATAGTACAATAGGTTTCATTTTGTGTTTGTATCGCAGCAGTACGGCTTGTATAAACATTTCTGTTGGTTTTGAGCTTGTTCAAAACCAACACAAATGTCTTATACAAGCCATACTTTTGCCATACAAACACAAAATAGAACCTACTAGCTATTTCTGTAAGTATTAGCGGCATAATACAGTATAATCTTTACATACTTCAATAATTGCAATTTACAATTATTGTAAATTGCAGCTTGGATCAAAAACAGTATAAAATATCACTAACACTTACAGAAATAGTAGGTTTTGGTTTTAATAATATGCGTCAGTCACAGAAATAATACGGCTTGTATAAAGACATTTGTGTTGGTGTTGGCTTGTTCCAAATCAAAGTACATGGATTATGACGCTAATACTTACAGAAATAGTAGGTTTATTTTGTGTTTGTATGGCAATAATATGGCTTGTATAAGACATTTGTGTTGGTTTTGCTTGTTCATAAAAAAAATGTACATTGCCTTGTATCGGATGTGTTAGTGAGTTTTATATTTTATGTCGTGTTTGTGAATGGCGATATCACTAACACTATACCTAAATGTACATTTTTATATCACATGTATAGGGGCAGCACGGCTTCATGGATAGGCTTCATAAATATGTTTGTTGGTTTAGAAACAGCACATTTTATACATTGACAAAATTAAATAATTTTGAAGAAAATATAAAGCAAAACAATTTGTTTAAAACACTTCTGTTTAATACATACATAGGCAAACTACTATCTGTTTACGAAAAATACAGGATGACTTGCTATTGGTGATGATTTTGTATAAGGAAGTATATGGAAAGAAATTTTATTTTGCAAAAGTTAATAAACCATAGTTTTAATAAAGTACATTATATTGATAGCCGGCATTGTTGAGATACCGGTAATGCGATTACATCCTGTAATGATTTTTCCTTTTTTTTTAATTAATTTGCTAAAAAGGGATAAACGATTTTTAAAACAAAATATACCGATTGGCCTGAATTTAAATTATGTATTACAATAATATTTCGATGTCAGGTTTTAACTTCACATTGAACCAATTACATCTCAAACCGAACAACTTACACCTCTAACCGAACTCCCCACACCCAAAATCGAACCACCAGTAAACCATATGTACAGCCAACCATCTATTTATGTATTCTGAACTGAAGAAAGCGCCGGAATTGTGATTGAGATTGATTGGTTTTTTATCAAGAAAAGAGCCCACAGATTTTTTTGAAGGTTTCCGTATGCTATCCCAAAATGCGTGACACAAGGCATCGGACACAGCATTCTGTGGCTTCTTCGAAGTCATGCCCCTGAAGTTTGAGATATCACCGAATCAAGCTCCCTGACAAATCAGTTTTTCCGACATAAAGGCAATGATGTTCCCCTCCCCAGTAGGTTTTTGAATAAAACGGTCCCTATGCTGGTTATTCACGTGAACTTTATCCTAAACTTTCCTAAAAAAAAAAAAAAACTTTAGGATAGTTTAGGAAAAACTTCACGTTTTTGCGCAAACTCGTGAAGTTTTTCCTAAATCTTAATATATTTCAATGTATTTGTGACTTTCTTATACATATTTTGTTCGGATTAACCGATATTCGAACTGGTTTCACCATTTAAACGGTGAATTTATGCTATGCGTTATATCTATTCGAAAAAAAATCAATTTAAATTTCGTAGGGTAAAATATTTTCAAATAACCTTTAATACATTATCCGCGCTGCTATGTTTGTACATTTTAACATAAAAGAAAACTTAGGGGTATATCTTCCAACAGGTCGCAGATAAACTATTTGCGCTTCGAAATCTGACTCCTCGATTGAATCATGAGTTTTTCAATTGAAAAAACAAAAAATTTCGGTGTATTATATTTTTTTGCGACAGTAGTAAAAACTTTATAGAAAAGTTACAACCGACTTTTTGACGATTCAAATAAAATCAAGTATAAGTCAAGACAATTAATACTAAATATTAAATGTGCGACTGGATGGAGGATGTACCCCTAATGCTGTGTTTATGACATAGGAACATAGGAAGATATGGAGTGTGACACGACCAACCAAATTATTTAAAATGTCACTAGCCCCCACCTACTAGCCTACTTTGATCAAGAGTAAGAAATTTTTCAACTAGAGCATGGAAGTAATAGGCGGGGCTTATGATATTTTAAATAATTTGGTTGGTCATGTCACACTCCCTATCTTCCTATGTTCCTATGTTCCTATGTCATAAACTCAGCATAAGTCTCTTTAAATGTTACTGAGTAATTTTCCTGGCCGGAAAGCGGTTTTTATGTAATATTCAATAGCATATACACAGATTTTCCGAACGTTTTCCGGCTCTTAGAAACACCGGCCTAAAATCCTAAGCATATTTCCAGGTTGGTATATATGGATGTAATCTAACAGACAAAACTAGTCACTGTTTGATATTTTAGTTTACACTTAAGGGGAGACCGTAACATGAAAGAGACATCCTTCAAGTGCGAGAAATGAAGTGGTAACGTACCGAGCAAATCTTTGTTCTACGTATTTTAACCGAATTTGATGAAATTCAGCATGCAAGATAGAAATGGAATTCCTTAATAGTTTTTGGATAAATTTCTGGAATAGGGAAAATTAGGAAGAAACTTGACTCTTGAAATTTGATTGTAAACTAGTTCTAGATAATTCCAAAGTTTCCAAGTTTTACTTCCCCCCGCGAGGTTGTGTGAATGAGGCTCCCGAGATTTTTTATAAAACTATTGGAGTACTTCTTGTGCATTAAACTTGTATAATATTCTCTAAAAAGTATTTATAAGTGTTTTTCAATTCTTTATTCTAACATTTGTTCAAAACCGGTATTGTACCGTTATTAAATTAAATTAATTTTTTTCTACATTATTTGGTTTCTCTTAATTTATAAGTTTTTTTCAATTATTCGAAATCATTCGAAATTTAAATTATCGTCCATCCAAAACCCGAGCGTTCAAGAGCATACAGAAAGAGCTAAAGTGAATCGTCTTGCTTTTGCGCAAACTTTTTAGAACACCTAAACTTAGATTACATCTTGAGGGAAATCTAATTCGAATTTTGCTATGCATTGTTTATGCAAAATGGTACTCGTCTGTATACTGCAGATGTGGTTTTGGGTTTCCTTCACAATTTTTTTTTTTATAATAGTCATCTCGAATCGCTTTCCTCACCTGAAATGGAGGTTTCCAACAGCCACCGTATTCACTGGATTTAAACCACAGAAACTTTTTTCTAAACAAGATGTGAGTGAATTGGAAAACGCGAGTCGAACGGACGTAAGTGAAATTATGTCTAATTAATTCCATACCTAAACGCCTAGAAAAAATGATTAATGAAAATGGGGGCATATCGTATTTTAACATTAGTGCACCACTTAGTGCATGCTTTTTGTAAAATAAATAGTATATTATTCAACGGGCATATAATCATAGGTGTTATTCATTAAATGAAGTTTACCGACACGAGCCGACAGTCGAGTGTCGTAAATCATCTGAGTGAATAACAGCCATTATAAGCGAGTAGAATACGATACTTTGTCCCGACCGACAAATATCATTATGTTTTATAATCAAATCCTTTAAATACTTCTGAAATAATTTTCGTCGACATTTTGACGTCACAGTTTAATAATAATGAAAATGGCAAGAGACTACTAGATAAAATTTCAAAAATCAAATAATTTACTTGGAAGTATTGAATAATGAAAGTACATACATAATTACATATGTATAATAAAATGAGTAATTAAACACTCAAATCCCCTATAACTTTTCAAGTGACTATGTTTTTCTGTTAGATTACATCCATACCTACCAGAAAATATGCGTAGGATTTTGGGCCGGTGTTTCTAAGAACCGGAAAACGTTCGAATTTTCATGTATTATATTGAATAGTACCATGACAGTTTTTTGTTTACTAAACACCCAAATCCCCTATAACTTTTCAAGTGACTATGTTTTTCTGTTAGATTACATCCATACCAACCAGAAAATATGCGTTGGAATTTGGGCCGGTGTTTCTAAGAACCGGAAAACGTTCGGAAAATTCATGTATTATATTGAATAGTACCATGACAGTTTTTTGTTTACTAAACACCCAAATCCCCTATAACTTTTCAAGTGACTATGTTTTTCTGTTAGATTACATCCATACCAACCAGAAAATATGCGTAGGATTTTGGGCCGGTGTTTCTAAGAACCGGAAAACGTTCGGAAAATTCATGTATTATATTGAATAGTACCATGACAGTTTATTGTTTACTAAACACCCAAATCCCCTATAACTTTTCAAGTGACTATGTTTTTCTGTTAGATTACATCCATACCAACCAGAAAATATGCGTAGGATTTTGGGCCGGTGTTTCTAAGAACCGGAAAACGTTCGGAAAATTCATGTATTATATTGAATAGTACCATGACTGTTTTTTGTTTACTAAACACCCAAATCCCCTATAACTTTTCAAGTGACTTATGTTTTTCTGTTAGATTACATCCATACCTACCAGAAAATATGCGTAGGATTTTGGGCCGGTGTTTCTAAGAACCGGAAAACGTTCGGAAAATTCATGTATTATATTGAATAGTACCATGACAGTTTTTTGTTTACTAAACACCCAAATCCCCTATAACTTTTCAAGTGACTATGTTTTTCTGTTAGATTACATCCATACCTACCAGAAAATATGCGTAGGATTTTGGGCCGGTGTTTCTAAGAACCGGAAAACGTTCGAAAAATTCATGTATTATATTGAATAGTACCATGACAGTTTTTTGTTTACTAAACACCCAAATCCCCTATAACTTTTCAAGTGACTTATGTTTTTCTGTTAGATTACATCCATACCTACCAGAAAATATGCGTAGGATTTTGAGCCGGTGTTTCTAAGAACCGGAAAACGTTCGAAAAATTCATGTATTATATTGAATAGTACCATGACAGTTTTTTGTTTACTAAACACCCAAATCCCCTATAACTTTTCAAGTGACTTATGTTTTTCTGTTAGATTACATCCATACCTACCAGAAAATATGCGTAGGATTTTGAGCCGGTGTTTCTAAGAACCGGAAAACGTTCGAAAAATTCATGTATTATATTGAATAGTACCATGACAGTTTTTTGTTTACTAAACACCCAAATATCCTATAACTTTTCAAGTGACTATGTTTTTCTGTTAGATTACATCCATACCTACCAGAAAATATGCGTAGGATTTTGGGCCGGTGTTTCTAAGAACCGGAAAACGTTCGAAAAATTCATGTATTATATTGAATAGTACCATGACAGTTTTTTGTTTACTAAACACCCAAATCCCCTATAACTTTTCAAGTGACTATGTTTTTCTGTTAGATTACATCCATACCTACCAGAAAATATGCGTAGGATTTTGGGCCGGTGTTTCTAAGAACCGGAAAACGTTCGGAAAATTCATGTATTATATTGAATAGTACCATGACAGTTTTTTGTTTACTAAACACCCAAATCCCCTATAACTTTTCAAGTGACTATGTTTTTCTGTTAGATTACATCCATACCTACTAGAAAATATGCGTAGGATTTTGGGCCGGTGTTTCTAAGAACCGGAAAACGTTCGGAAAATTCATGTATTATATTGAATAGTACCATGACAGTTTTTTGTTTACTAAACACCCAAATCCCCTATAACTTTTCAAGTGACTTATGTTTTTCTGTTAGATTACATCCATACCTACCAGAAAATATGCGTAGGATTTTGAGCCGGTGTTTCTAAGAACCGGAAAACGTTCGAAAAATTCATGTATTATATTGAATAGTACCATGACAGTTTTTTGTTTACTAAACACCCAAATCCCCTATAACTTTTCAAGTGACTTATGTTTTTCTGTTAGATTACATCCATACCTACCAGAAAATATGCGTAGGATTTTGAGCCGGTGTTTCTAAGAACCGGAAAACGTTCGAAAAATTCATGTATTATATTGAATAGTACCATGACAGTTTTTTGTTTACTAAACACCCAAATATCCTATAACTTTTCAAGTGACTATGTTTTTCTGTTAGATTACATCCATACCTACCAGAAAATATGCGTAGGATTTTGGGCCGGTGTTTCTAAGAACCGGAAAACGTTCGAAAAATTCATGTATTATATTGAATAGTACCATGACAGTTTTTTGTTTACTAAACACCCAAATCCCCTATAACTTTTCAAGTGACTTATGTTTTTCTGTTAGATTACATCCATACCTACCAGAAAATATACGTAGGATTTTGAGCCGGTGTTTCTAAGAACCGGAAAACGTTCGAAAAATTCATGTATTATATTGAATAGTACCATGACAGTTTTTTGTTTACTAAACACCCAAATATCCTATAACTTTTCAAGTGACTATGTTTTTCTGTTAGATTACATCCATACCTACCAGAAAATATGCGTAGGATTTTGGGCCGGTGTTTCTAAGAACCGGAAAACGTTCGAAAAATTCATGTATTATATTGAATAGTACCATGACAGTTTTTTGTTTACTAAACACCCAAATCCCCTATAACTTTTCAAGTGACTTATGTTTTTCTGTTAGATTACATCCATACCTACCAGAAAATATGCGTAGGATTTTGAGCCGGTGTTTCTAAGAACCGGAAAACGTTCGAAAAATTCATGTATTATATTGAATAGTACCATGACAGTTTTTTGTTTACTAAACACCCAAATCCCCTATAACTTTTCAAGTGACTTATGTTTTTCTGTTAGATTACATCCATACCTACCAGAAAATATGCGTAGGATTTTGAGCCGGTGTTTCTAAGAACCGGAAAACGTTCGAAAAATTCATGTATTATATTGAATAGTACCATGACAGTTTTTTGTTTACTAAACACCCAAATCCCCTATAACTTTTCAAGTGACTTATGTTTTTCTGTTAGATTACATCCATACCTACCAGAAAATATGCGTAGGATTTTGAGCCGGTGTTTCTAAGAACCGGAAAACGTTCGAAAAATTCATGTATTATATTGAATAGTACCATGACAGTTTTTTGTTTACTAAACACCCAAATATCCTATAACTTTTCAAGTGACTATGTTTTTCTGTTAGATTACATCCATACCTACCAGAAAATATGCGTAGGATTTTGGGCCGGTGTTTCTAAGAACCGGAAAACGTTCGAAAAATTCATGTATTATATTGAATAGTACCATGACAGTTTTTTGTTTACTAAACACCCAAATCCCCTATAACTTTTCAAGTGACTTATGTTTTTCTGTTAGATTACATCCATACCTACCAGAAAATATGCGTAGGATTTTGAGCCGGTGTTTCTAAGAACCGGAAAACGTTCGAAAAATTCATGTATTATATTGAATAGTACCATGACAGTTTTTTGTTTACTAAACACCCAAATCCCCTATAACTTTTCAAGTGACTTATGTTTTTCTGTTAGATTACATCCATACCTACCAGAAAATATGCGTAGGATTTTGAGCCGGTGTTTCTAAGAACCGGAAAACGTTCGAAAAATTCATGTATTATATTGAATAGTACCATGACAGTTTTTTGTTTACTAAACACCCAAATCCCCTATAACTTTTCAAGTGACTTATGTTTTTCTGTTAGATTACATCCATACCTACCAGAAAATATGCGTAGGATTTTGAGCCGGTGTTTCTAAGAACCGGAAAACGTTCGAAAAATTCATGTATTATATTGAATAGTACCATGACAGTTTTTTGTTTACTAAACACCCAAATCCCCTATAACTTTTCAAGTGACTTATGTTTTTCTGTTAGATTACATCCATACCTACCAGAAAATATGCGTAGGATTTTGAGCCGGTGTTTCTAAGAACCGGAAAACGTTCGAAAAATTCATGTATTATATTGAATAGTACCATGACAGTTTTTTGTTTACTAAACACCCAAATCCCCTATAACTTTTCAAGTGACTTATGTTTTTCTGTTAGATTACATCCATACCTACCAGAAAATATGCGTAGGATTTTGAGCCGGTGTTTCTAAGAACCGGAAAACGTTCGAAAAATTCATGTATTATATTGAATAGTACCATGACAGTTTTTTGTTTACTAAACACCCAAATCCCCTATAACTTTTCAAGTGACTTATGTTTTTCTGTTAGATTACATCCATACCTACCAGAAAATATGCGTAGGATTTTGAGCCGGTGTTTCTAAGAACCGGAAAACGTTCGAAAAATTCATGTATTATATTGAATAGTACCATGACAGTTTTTTGTTTACTAAACACCCAAATATCCCTATAACTTTTCAAGTGACTATGTTTTTCTGTTAGATTACATCCATACCTACCAGAAAATATGCGTAGGATTTTGGGCCGGTGTTTCTAAGAACCGGAAAACGTTCGAAAAATTCATGTATTATATTGAATAGTACCATGACAGTTTTTTGTTTACTAAACACCCAAATCCCCTATAACTTTTCAAGTGACTTATGTTTTTCTGTTAGATTACATCCATACCTACCAGAAAATATGCGTAGGATTTTGAGCCGGTGTTTCTAAGAACCGGAAAACGTTCGAAAAATTCATGTATTATATTGAATAGTACCATGACAGTTTTTTGTTTACTAAACACCCAAATCCCCTATAACTTTTCAAGTGACTTATGTTTTTCTGTTAGATTACATCCATACCTACCAGAAAATATGCGTAGGATTTTGAGCCGGTGTTTCTAAGAACCGGAAAACGTTCGAAAAATTCATGTATTATATTGAATAGTACCATGACAGTTTTTTGTTTACTAAACACCCAAATCCCCTATAACTTTTCAAGTGACTTATGTTTTTCTGTTAGATTACATCCATACCTACCAGAAAATATGCGTAGGATTTTGAGCCGGTGTTTCTAAGAACCGGAAAACGTTCGAAAAATTCATGTATTATATTGAATAGTACCATGACAGTTTTTTGTTTACTAAACACCCAAATCCCCTATAACTTTTCAAGTGACTTATGTTTTTCTGTTAGATTACATCCATACCTACCAGAAAATATGCGTAGGATTTTGAGCCGGTGTTTCTAAGAACCGGAAAACGTTCGAAAAATTCATGTATTATATTGAATAGTACCATGACAGTTTTTTGTTTACTAAACACCCAAATCCCCTATAACTTTTCAAGTGACTTATGTTTTTCTGTTAGATTACATCCATACCTACCAGAAAATATGCGTAGGATTTTGAGCCGGTGTTTCTAAGAACCGGAAAACGTTCGAAAAATTCATGTATTATATTGAATAGTACCATGACAGTTTTTTGTTTACTAAACACCCAAATCCCCTATAACTTTTCAAGTGACTTATGTTTTTCTGTTAGATTACATCCATACCTACCAGAAAATATGCGTAGGATTTTGAGCCGGTGTTTCTAAGAACCGGAAAACGTTCGAAAAATTCATGTATTATATTGAATAGTACCATGACAGTTTTTTGTTTACTAAACACCCAAATCCCCTATAACTTTTCAAGTGACTTATGTTTTTCTGTTAGATTACATCCATACCTACCAGAAAATATGCGTAGGATTTTGAGCCGGTGTTTCTAAGAACCGGAAAACGTTCGAAAAATTCATGTATTATATTGAATAGTACCATGACAGTTTTTTGTTTACTAAACACCCAAATCCCCTATAACTTTTCAAGTGACTTATGTTTTTCTGTTAGATTACATCCATACCTACCAGAAAATATGCGTAGGATTTTGAGCCGGTGTTTCTAAGAACCGGAAAACGTTCGAAAAATTCATGTATTATATTGAATAGTACCATGACAGTTTTTTGTTTACTAAACACCCAAATCCCCTATAACTTTTCAAGTGACTTATGTTTTTCTGTTAGATTACATCCATACCTACCAGAAAATATGCGTAGGATTTTGAGCCGGTGTTTCTAAGAACCGGAAAACGTTCGAAAAATTCATGTATTATATTGAATAGTACCATGACAGTTTTTTGTTTACTAAACACCCAAATCCCCTATAACTTTTCAAGTGACTTATGTTTTTCTGTTAGATTACATCCATACCTACCAGAAAATATGCGTAGGATTTTGAGCCGGTGTTTCTAAGAACCGGAAAACGTTCGAAAAATTCATGTATTATATTGAATAGTACCATGACAGTTTTTTGTTTACTAAACACCCAAATCCCCTATAACTTTTCAAGTGACTTATGTTTTTCTGTTAGATTACATCCATACCTACCAGAAAATATGCGTAGGATTTTGAGCCGGTGTTTCTAAGAACCGGAAAACGTTCGAAAAATTCATGTATTATATTGAATAGTACCATGACAGTTTTTTGTTTACTAAACACCCAAATCCCCTATAACTTTTCAAGTGACTTATGTTTTTCTGTTAGATTACATCCATACCTACCAGAAAATATGCGTAGGATTTTGAGCCGGTGTTTCTAAGAACCGGAAAACGTTCGAAAAATTCATGTATTATATTGAATAGTACCATGACAGTTTTTTGTTTACTAAACACCCAAATCCCCTATAACTTTTCAAGTGACTTATGTTTTTCTGTTAGATTACATCCATACCTACCAGAAAATATGCGTAGGATTTTGAGCCGGTGTTTCTAAGAACCGGAAAACGTTCGAAAAATTCATGTATTATATTGAATAGTACCATGACAGTTTTTTGTTTACTAAACACCCAAATCCCCTATAACTTTTCAAGTGACTTATGTTTTTCTGTTAGATTACATCCATACCTACCAGAAAATATGCGTAGGATTTTGAGCCGGTGTTTCTAAGAACCGGAAAACGTTCGAAAAATTCATGTATTATATTGAATAGTACCATGACAGTTTTTTGTTTACTAAACACCCAAATCCCCTATAACTTTTCAAGTGACTTATGTTTTTCTGTTAGATTACATCCATACCTACCAGAAAATATGCGTAGGATTTTGAGCCGGTGTTTCTAAGAACCGGAAAACGTTCGAAAAATTCATGTATTATATTGAATAGTACCATGACAGTTTTTTGTTTACTAAACACCCAAATCCCCTATAACTTTTCAAGTGACTTATGTTTTTCTGTTAGATTACATCCATACCTACCAGAAAATATGCGTAGGATTTTGAGGCCGGTGTTTCTAAGAACCGGAAAACGTTCGAAAAATTCATGTATTATATTGAATAGTACCATGACAGTTTTTTGTTTACTAAACACCCAAATCCCCTATAACTTTTCAAGTGACTTATGTTTTTCTGTTAGATTACATCCATACCTACCAGAAAATATGCGTAGGATTTTGAGCCGGTGTTTCTAAGAACCGGAAAACGTTCGAAAAATTCATGTATTATATTGAATAGTACCATGACAGTTTTTTGTTTACTAAACACCCAAATCCCCTATAACTTTTCAAGTGACTTATGTTTTTCTGTTAGATTACATCCATACCTACCAGAAAATATGCGTAGGATTTTGAGCCGGTGTTTCTAAGAACCGGAAAACGTTCGAAAAATTCATGTATTATATTGAATAGTACCATGACAGTTTTTTGTTTACTAAACACCCAAATCCCCTATAACTTTTCAAGTGACTTATGTTTTTCTGTTAGATTACATCCATACCTACCAGAAAATATGCGTAGGATTTTGAGCCGGTGTTTCTAAGAACCGGAAAACGTTCGAAAAATTCATGTATTATATTGAATAGTACCATGACAGTTTTTTGTTTACTAAACACCCAAATCCCCTATAACTTTTCAAGTGACTTATGTTTTTCTGTTAGATTACATCCATACCTACCAGAAAATATGCGTAGGATTTTGAGCCGGTGTTTCTAAGAACCGGAAAACGTTCGAAAAATTCATGTATTATATTGAATAGTACCATGACAGTTTTTTGTTTACTAAACACCCAAATCCCCTATAACTTTTCAAGTGACTTATGTTTTTCTGTTAGATTACATCCATACCTACCAGAAAATATGCGTAGGATTTTGAGGCCGGTGTTTCTAAGAACCGGAAAACGTTCGAAAAATTCATGTATTATATTGAATAGTACCATGACAGTTTTTTGTTTACTAAACACCCAAATCCCCTATAACTTTTCAAGTGACTTATGTTTTTCTGTTAGATTACATCCATACCTACCAGAAAATATGCGTAGGATTTTGAGCCGGTGTTTCTAAGAACCGGAAAACGTTCGAAAAATTCATGTATTATATTGAATAGTACCATGACAGTTTTTTGTTTACTAAACACCCAAATCCCCTATAACTTTTCAAGTGACTTATGTTTTTCTGTTAGATTACATCCATACCTACCAGAAAATATGCGTAGGATTTTGAGCCGGTGTTTCTAAGAACCGGAAAACGTTCGAAAAATTCATGTATTATATTGAATAGTACCATGACAGTTTTTTGTTTACTAAACACCCAAATCCCCTATAACTTTTCAAGTGACTTATGTTTTTCTGTTAGATTACATCCATACCTACCAGAAAATATGCGTAGGATTTTGAGCCGGTGTTTCTAAGAACCGGAAAACGTTCGAAAAATTCATGTATTATATTGAATAGTACCATGACAGTTTTTTGTTTACTAAACACCCAAATCCCCTATAACTTTTCAAGTGACTTATGTTTTTCTGTTAGATTACATCCATACCTACCAGAAAATATGCGTAGGATTTTGAGCCGGTGTTTCTAAGAACCGGAAAACGTTCGAAAAATTCATGTATTATATTGAATAGTACCATGACAGTTTTTTTGTTTACTAAACACCCAAATCCCCTATAACTTTTCAAGTGACTTATGTTTTTTCTGTTAGATTACATCCATACCTACCAGAAAATATGCGTAGGATTTTGAGCCGGTGTTTCTAAGAACCGGAAAACGTTCGAAAAATTCATGTATTATATTGAATAGTACCATGACAGTTTTTTGTTTACTAAACACCCAAATCCCCTATAACTTTTCAAGTGACTTATGTTTTTCTGTTAGATTACATCCATACCTACCAGAAAATATGCGTAGGATTTTGAGGCCGGTGTTTCTAAGAACCGGAAAACGTTCGAAAAATTCATGTATTATATTGAATAGTACCATGACAGTTTTTTGTTTACTAAACACCCAAATCCCCTATAACTTTTCAAGTGACTTATGTTTTTCTGTTAGATTACATCCATACCTACCAGAAAATATGCGTAGGATTTTGAGCCGGTGTTTCTAAGAACCGGAAAACGTTCGAAAAATTCATGTATTATATTGAATAGTACCATGACAGTTTTTTGTTTACTAAACACCCAAATCCCCTATAACTTTTCAAGTGACTTATGTTTTTCTGTTAGATTACATCCATACCTACCAGAAAATATGCGTAGGATTTTGAGCCGGTGTTTCTAAGAACCGGAAAACGTTCGAAAAATTCATGTATTATATTGAATAGTACCATGACAGTTTTTTGTTTACTAAACACCCAAATCCCCTATAACTTTTCAAGTGACTTATGTTTTTCTGTTAGATTACATCCATACCTACCAGAAAATATGCGTAGGATTTTGAGCCGGTGTTTCTAAGAACCGGAAAACGTTCGAAAAATTCATGTATTATATTGAATAGTACCATGACAGTTTTTTGTTTACTAAACACCCAAATCCCCTATAACTTTTCAAGTGACTTATGTTTTTCTGTTAGATTACATCCATACCTACCAGAAAATATGCGTAGGATTTTGAGCCGGTGTTTCTAAGAACCGGAAAACGTTCGAAAAATTCATGTATTATATTGAATAGTACCATGACAGTTTTTTGTTTACTAAACACCCAAATCCCCTATAACTTTTCAAGTGACTTATGTTTTTCTGTTAGATTACATCCATACCTACCAGAAAATATGCGTAGGATTTTGAGCCGGTGTTTCTAAGAACCGGAAAACGTTCGAAAAATTCATGTATTATATTGAATAGTACCATGACAGTTTTTTGTTTACTAAACACCCAAATCCCCTATAACTTTTCAAGTGACTTATGTTTTTCTGTTAGATTACATCCATACCTACCAGAAAATATGCGTAGGATTTTGAGCCGGTGTTTCTAAGAACCGGAAAACGTTCGAAAAATTCATGTATTATATTGAATAGTACCATGACAGTTTTTTGTTTACTAAACACCCAAATCCCCTATAACTTTTCAAGTGACTTATGTTTTTCTGTTAGATTACATCCATACCTACCAGAAAATATGCGTAGGATTTTGAGCCGGTGTTTCTAAGAACCGGAAAACGTTCGAAAAATTCATGTATTATATTGAATAGTACCATGACAGTTTTTTGTTTACTAAACACCCAAATCCCCTATAACTTTTCAAGTGACTTATGTTTTTCTGTTAGATTACATCCATACCTACCAGAAAATATGCGTAGGATTTTGAGCCGGTGTTTCTAAGAACCGGAAAACGTTCGAAAAATTCATGTATTATATTGAATAGTACCATGACAGTTTTTTGTTTACTAAACACCCAAATCCCCTATAACTTTTCAAGTGACTTATGTTTTTCTGTTAGATTACATCCATACCTACCAGAAAATATGCGTAGGATTTTGAGCCGGTGTTTCTAAGAACCGGAAAACGTTCGAAAAATTCATGTATTATATTGAATAGTACCATGACAGTTTTTTGTTTACTAAACACCCAAATCCCCTATAACTTTTCAAGTGACTTATGTTTTTCTGTTAGATTACATCCATACCTACCAGAAAATATGCGTAGGATTTTGAGCCGGTGTTTCTAAGAACCGGAAAACGTTCGAAAAATTCATGTATTATATTGAATAGTACCATGACAGTTTTTTGTTTACTAAACACCCAAATCCCCTATAACTTTTCAAGTGACTTATGTTTTTCTGTTAGATTACATCCATACCTACCAGAAAATATGCGTAGGATTTTGAGCCGGTGTTTCTAAGAACCGGAAAACGTTCGAAAAATTCATGTATTATATTGAATAGTACCATGACAGTTTTTTGTTTACTAAACACCCAAATCCCCTATAACTTTTCAAGTGACTTATGTTTTTCTGTTAGATTACATCCATACCTACCAGAAAATATGCGTAGGATTTTGAGCCGGTGTTTCTAAGAACCGGAAAACGTTCGAAAAATTCATGTATTATATTGAATAGTACCATGACAGTTTTTTGTTTACTAAACACCCAAATCCCCTATAACTTTTCAAGTGACTTATGTTTTTCTGTTAGATTACATCCATACCTACCAGAAAATATGCGTAGGATTTTGAGCCGGTGTTTCTAAGAACCGGAAAACGTTCGAAAAATTCATGTATTATATTGAATAGTACCATGACAGTTTTTTGTTTACTAAACACCCAAATCCCTATAACTTTTCAAGTGACTTATGTTTTTCTGTTAGATTACATCCATACCTACCAGAAAATATGCGTAGGATTTTGAGCCGGTGTTTCTAAGAACCGGAAAACGTTCGAAAAATTCATGTATTATATTGAATAGTACCATGACAGTTTTTTGTTTACTAAACACCCAAATCCCCTATAACTTTTCAAGT
The DNA here is from genome assembly GCA_963556165.1 of Tipula helvola. Taxonomy (NCBI): domain Eukaryota; kingdom Metazoa; phylum Arthropoda; class Insecta; order Diptera; family Tipulidae; genus Tipula; species Tipula helvola. Next base: position 230,060,283 of record OY744483.1, read on the forward strand.
GACTTATGTTTTTCTGTTAGATTACATCCATACCTACCAGAAAATATGCGTAGGATTTTGAGCCGGTGTTTCTAAGAACCGGAAAACGTTCGAAAAATTCATGTATTATATTGAATAGTACCATGACAGTTTTTTGTTTACTAAACACCCAAATCCCCTATAACTTTTCAAGTGACTTATGTTTTTCTGTTAGATTACATCCATACCTACCAGAAAATATGCGTAGGATTTTGAGCCGGTGTTTCTAAGAACCGGAAAACGTTCGAAAAATTCATGTATTATATTGAATAGTACCATGACAGTTTTTTGTTTACTAACACCCAAATCCCCTATAACTTTTCAAGTGACTTATGTTTTTCTGTTAGATTACATCCATACCTACCAGAAAATATGCGTAGGATTTTGAGCCGGTGTTTCTAAGAACCGGAAAACGTTCGAAAAATTCATGTATTATATTGAATAGTACCATGACAGTTTTTTGTTTACTAAACACCCAAATCCCCTATAACTTTTCAAGTGACTTATGTTTTTCTGTTAGATTACATCCATACCTACCAGAAAATATGCGTAGGATTTTGAGCGGTGTTTCTAAGAACCGGAAAACGTTCGAAAAATTCATGTATTATATTGAATAGTACCATGACAGTTTTTTGTTTACTAAACACCCAAATCCCCTATAACTTTTCAAGTGACTTATGTTTTTCTGTTAGATTACATCCATACCTACCAGAAAATATGCGTAGGATTTTGAGCCGGTGTTTCTAAGAACCGGAAAACGTTCGAAAAATTCATGTATTATATTGAATAGTACCATGACAGTTTTTTGTTTACTAAACACCCAAATCCCCTATAACTTTTCAAGTGACTTATGTTTTTCTGTTAGATTACATCCATACCTACCAGAAAATATGCGTAGGATTTTGAGCCGGTGTTTCTAAGAACCGGAAAACGTTCGAAAAATTCATGTATTATATTGAATAGTACCATGACAGTTTTTTGTTTACTAAACACCCTAATCCCCCTATAACTTTTCAAGTGACTTATGTTTTTCTGTTAGATTACATCCATACCTACCAGAAAATATGCGTAGGATTTTGAGCCGGTGTTCTAAGAACCGGAAAACGTTCGAAAATTCATGTATTATTGAATAGTACCATGACAGTTTTTTGTTTACTAAACACCCAAATCCCCTATAACTTTTCAAGTGACTTATGTTTTTCTGTTAGATTACATCCATACCTACCAGAAAATATGCGTAGGATTTTGAGCCGGTGTTTCTAAGAACCGGAAAACGTTCGAAAAATTCATGTATTATATTGATAGTACACATGACAGTTTTTTGTTTACT